>CM057340.1:806093464-806743497 GCA_030015575.1 Agapanthus africanus | reverse complement strand
TTGGGTCGAAAGGCAATACAAGATGGGAGAGATAGAACTGTCTAAAGACATGTTAGCAAACAGTCAAGCTACGACTGCCGATTTCATACAAATGGAAACCGAAGCCTTTCGGGAACCTAATCCTCTCAGACATGTGCCATTATCTGAAAAAGGCAAACCAAAGACTGATCGGCCTCAAGGACCAGTATCAGTAAGGGAACCTACTCTAATGGAGAGAAAGAAGAAGGTGTACTCCTTCAGGAGGGATGAGGTCCGCAATATTCAAGGAAGCCTTGAACAACGGTCTGCAATTGCTTATTCCGAAGAGGCCACATGAAATGAATATGACCGGCAATCCCGTATACTGCCCATACCATAGGATGGTGAGTCATACCATTGAAGACTGCTGTGTTTTCAAAGATTGGGCAGAGGACCAATACATGCTTGGAAAAACCTCACAGTCCTCGGATGTATCGGCAAGACACAGAGCTACGGTCATCAGCACAGCTCCATCAAGATCAAAATTTAAGGAGCTGGGATAAGCAAAGAGGACCACCACGTCGTTAAACTGGGAACACCAGTCGACCACCATGTCATTAAACTGGGAATAATCGACCACCATGTCATTAAACTGGGAATAACTGACCACCATATCATTAAACTGGGAATAATCGACCTCTAAGTCGTTAAACTGGGGATGTAAAAATGTGTGTGTGTGTGTGTGTGTGTGTGTATAAAGACGAAATGATAGGGCAATCGCGGTTAAAAAAAACGGCGAATGATGAGTCGCTCCTGGTACCATATTCCAGTGCAGCGATGCAGACGCCAACCAAAATCCAATTTCCCAAAATTCACCCAGCCCTACTGTAGGGTGTTTTTCGTCACCCCATTGAGATGGGAATACGCGAGCGCTTGTCAGGCGTACTACAGATTCCCCCTGCCTAGGGTAGGCCGGGGGTTTAATGATTGTGGGGATCCGAATCTCCGGCAGCCGCGGACTAAGCTGCCGTTAATTACCCATCGCCTTTGGGGCGAGGGAACCTCCGATTAACGGGTTAAACTGGTCATGCGAACTCAATGTGCAGTGTGCGTGTGTTTTGAAAGGGGGTTTTGGATATATCGGGAGCCACGCAGAGTTTTTACGGGGGTTCCGCTACCCGGATAGCGGGCTGGGGGTCAAGGGGGCTAGCAGCCCCCTTGCGGGGTTCGGGGCAGCGCCCCGGCCCGAAAATTTTTTGGAGGGGGAGAATGTGGCGGAGTATGTATATGTGTGAATTTGTATACATATGTATGTGTATATGTATGTACATAAAAAGAGAGGGAAAAGGTATCCAAGGGATGCGTGGGGGGCCAGCGCCTTGAGCGCTTGTGCGTTAGGTGCTGTGCGCAGGTGCGCAAGTGCGCGCCACGTGTCGGCACGCGGGCGCCTTGCGCACTTGCGCACGTGCGCAGGCGCGCAGGTGCACAAGCGCGCGCGCCACGTGTCGGCACGCGGGCGCCTTGCGCACGTGCGCAGGCGCGCAGGTGCTCAAGCGCGCGCGCCACGTGTCGGCACGCGGGCGCCTTGCGCACGTGCGCAGGCGCGCAGGTGCGCAAGCGCGCGCGCCACGTGTCGGCACGCGGGCGCCTTGCGCACGTGCGCAGGCGCGCAGGTGCGCAAGCGCGCGCGCCACGTGTCGGCACGCGGGCGCCTTGCGCACTTGCGCAGGTGCGCAAGCGCGCGCGCCACGTGTCGGCACGCGGACGCCTTGCGCACTTGCGCTGCGCCCCGGAGAGGCACAAGAGGCTTTTAGCCTGAAAAAAAGGATTTCTCAAAGGAGAAATCAGAGAGGAGTCGGGCTCCTGAATGTGTTTTGGGTTTAATGGAAGTGGTTCTTCTTCTTCCTCCTGTCGCTTGCTGGATCTTGAAGATCAAGAGATGTGAAATCTCAAAATCTCTCCTTTTTAAGATCTGATGACAGATCCAAGTTCCCCTTTGTTGGTTTTGTGGTGGAAAACTATTTAGTTTTGAAAAAGGAAGAGTAAAACTCTTGATTTAATTTCAAAAGAAAGAAGAAGGTTTTGGAACCTTGAAGAAGGAGGAAAGAGCTCAGCTCTGAAACTTTTTTTTTGGAGAGAAAAAATTACTTTATTCATCATCATTTTGCCTTTTATAGGCTTACATATTTGCATATAGCCCCTTGGGCTTTACAAAATGGCATTTTGCCTATTCCATGGCTCATGTGCCATTACATTTTTGCGCATAAGCCATGGGCTTACAAAATATTGGCTTTATGCCCATTTTACATACATTCATGTATAAAAAAATTACATAAAAATTATTTATTACATGATTTTTTTTTGTTGGCATGGCGGAAGGTCAGACGCTTCGTGTTCGAGCTCGACCTGGGCATTGGCCCACTTGCTTGGGCTTGGGCCCACCTGGCTTGGGGTTGACCTTGACTTTGACTCGGTCAACAGGGGTGTAAATTTTTACCCCAACAAAGTGCCCCCCATCAATAAATGCACACCGCACATTTGAGTTGTGTGCATGAAATTGATGGATCTTGAAGTTGGACTTCGAGGTAGAACATTTTTCCAGAGGCGAAGCATCATCCCGGGGAGCATGATTCCCGAGGATCGGAGCATCATTCCGATTCGCGGAGCATAATTCCAATGCCAGAGCATCATTCCGAAGCGCGGAGCATAATTCCAGGGTCGGAGCATCATTCCGATTTGCGGAGCATAATTCCGGGATTCGGAGCATCATTCCGAAGGGTGGAGCATGGTTCCAGGGGATCGGAGCATCATTCCGATGGGCGGAGCATGGTTCCAGGGATCGGAGCATCATTCCGATGAGCGGAGCATGATTCCAGGGATCGGAGCATCATTCCGATGAGCGGAGCATGATTCCAGGGGATCGGAGCATCATTCCGCTGGGCGGAGCATGGTTCCAGGGATTGGAGGATCATTCCGATGAGCGGAGCATGATTCCAGGGGATCGGAGCATCGTTCTGATTCGCGGAGCATAATTCCAAGGTCGGAGTATCCCTCGGGGAGCATGATTCCCGAGGATCGGAGCATCATTCCAAAATGCAGAGCATGATTCCAGGGATCGGAGCATCATTCCGATGAGCGGAGCATGATTCCAGAGAATCGGAGCATCATTCCGAAGAGCGGAGCATAATTCCAAGGATCGGAGCATAAATCCGATGAGCGGAGCATAATTCCAAGGATCGGAGCATCAATCCGATGAGCGGAGCATCATTCCAATTTGCGGAGCATAATTCCAAGGATCGGAGCATCATTCCGATTCGCGGAGCATAATTCCAATTTGCGGAGCATAATTCCAAGGATCGGAGCATCATTCCGATGAGCGGAGCATGATTCCAGGGGATCGGAGCATCATTCCGAAGGGCGGAGCATGATTCCAGGGATCGGAGCATCATTCCGATGAGCGAAGCATCATTCCAATTTGCGGAGCATAATTCCAAGGATCGGAGCATCATTCCGATGAGCGGAGCATCATTCCAATTTGCGGAGCATAATTCCAAGGATCGGAGCATCACTCCGATTCGCGGAGCATAATTCCAATTTGCGGAGCATAATTCCAAGGATCGGAGCATCACTCCGATTCGCGGAGCATAATTCTAATTTGTGGAGCATAATTCCAAGGATCGGAGCATCATTCCGATGAGCGGAGCATGATTCCAGGGGATCGGAGCATCATTCCGATGAGCGGCAGACATTCTGACCGAAGCATAATTTCGATGCGGAGGTTGATTCCCAGGAGAAGCATAATTCCGACAGAGAAGGCAAATACTCCGAGGCGAAGCACGATTTCGGCATTGGGTACATTCTGAGACGGAGCATGATTCCGGCGCAGAGCTTGTCGGTTGACTTGATTCCAAGGCGAAGCATAATTTCGACAGGGAAGGCAGATACACCGAGGCGAACCATCATTTCGACACGGGGTGCACATTCTGAGACGAAGCATGATTCCGACGCAGAGCTTGCTGGTTGACTTGATTCCGAGGCGGAGCATAATTCCGACGAGGAGGTCGTTGGTTGATTCCGAGCCGAAGCATAATTCCGACAGGGAAGGCAGATACACCGAGACGAACCATCATTTCGACACGGGGTGCACATTCTGAGACGAAGCATGATTCCGACGCAGAGCTTGTTGGTTAATTTGATTTGGGTTGACATCAGTATCGCTACACTGGAATATGGTACCAAGAGCGAATCATCATTTGTCATGAGAGGGTTTGGGGATTGGTTTTGGTTGGCATCTGCATTGCTACACTGGAATAATGCCAGGAGCAACTCATCATGTGCCCCGGGAGGATTTGGATTGGGTTTGTTTGGCATCTGCATTGCTGCACTGGAATAATGCCAGGAGCAACTCACCATGTGCCCCGAGAGGATTTGGATTGGGTTTGTTTGGCATCTGCATTGCTGCACTGGAATGATGCCAGGAGCAACTCATCATGTGCCCCGGGAGGACTTGGGAGAGATTGGGATAGTTTTACGCCCGTGGATTGTATACGGTTTTGCAGGATGTATGATCCAGACCGTAGGGCCAGAAACATTTCAGGACTTTATTGGCGTCTGCATCGCTGCACTGGAATATGGTACCAGGAGCGACTCATCATTCGCCGTTGGTATGAGATTTGGAATTTGGTTGGCGTCTGCATCGCTACACTGGAATATGGTACCAGGAGCGACTCATCATTCGCCGTTGGGGATTGGGATTTGGAATTTGGTTGGCGTCTGCATCGCTGCACTGGAATATGGTACCAGGAGCGACTCATCATTCGCCACTTGGGGATTGGGGAGCGATGGCTTAGGAGACAGGTTTGGATCCCTATCACCTAAGACTTTTCAATTTTATGGGCCGTGAGGGTCCCATAAAAGCATTTTCTCCCTACGAGTCGTAAGGATCCCGCAGGTGTATTTTCTTCTTAAGAGTCGTGAGGACTCCTAAGTGTGTTTTTCCTTGGTGAGTCGTAAGGATCTCACGAAGGTTTGTTCTCCTCATGCATCATGAGGACACATGAGTGGGTCTTTCCAATGAAGCATAATTCCAAAGGCGGAGACCAGCCGCGTAACTGGTGGTTGCGGTGGGGCATGGGTATGCTAAGAATTATTTAAGCCCGTGGATTGTATACGGTAGTCAATATGGGGACTAACCGTAGGGCCGAAAGAATTTTGGGAAATTGGATTTTTGTTTGGCGTCTGCATCGCTGCACTGGAATATGGTACCAGGAGCGACTCATCATTCGCCGCTTTTTTTGTTTTTGCTGTTTTGTTTTTTTTTTGTTTTTTTTTGTTTTTTTTTTGCCGCGATTGCTCTATCATTTCAGCTTTTCTTATCGCGAAGGTCGCGATTGCCCTATCATTTCGGCTATTTATTCGCGGTTGCCCCATCATTTCGGCTTTATTTTCGTTTTCATTTTTACTCGCTGATTTTTATTGCGAGTTGCCCCATCATTTCGGCTTTTCTTTATTTTTCTTTTATTTACACATTTTTTTTATTTACATTTTTTTTTTACATTCCCAGTTTAACGACTTAGAGGTCGACTGTTCCCAGTTTAATGACGTGGTGGTCGACTGTTTTCAGAGAAAGGCAGATGTCTGAGAGAATCGGTTTCACGAAGAACTTCGGTCTCCATTTGTATGAAATTGGCGGTTGCAGCTTGACTGTTTGTTAACACGCCTTTGGACAGTTCTATCTCTCCTGCCTTATATTGCTTTTCGACCCAATCTTTGAAGACGAAGCAGTCCTCTATGGCATGACCTATCACTCTGTGATAGGGGCAGTATTTGGGGTCGTCGGTCCTATTCGCTTCCTGCGGTCTTTTTGACTCTGGCAGTTGTAGACCGTTCTTCAGGGCGTCTTTGAATATTTTACGGATTTTGTCCCTTCTGAAAGAATAGACCTTATCCAGCTTCTCTTTCAGTGGAGATTCTCCTCCCTCTCCGAACATTGGCTTCCGAGGCTGGTTGGCGCTAGGTCCGCTCATCCCTTGCTTATTTCGGTTAGCCGAAGTGTTGAAAGATTCAGAATCATCGGAGTTTCCGCCTTTGCGATTATCGTCCTTCCGGTTTCTCCAGGACTTATTGTTATTTTGAGAATCCGAGGAGGACTCCTGTTTCGAGCGCTCCAGCATCTGGACTTTCCTGGTCAGCTCTTGGAATGTTTTGAGACCCGCGGTGCATAAAAACGGGGCCATCCAATTGTTGAGATTTCCGACGAGGAGACTGACAGATTGGTCCTGCTCTATCGGCGGTTCGCATTTGACGGAGAGATTGCGCCATCGGGTTATAAAATCCGTGCTGCTTTCGTCGCTCTTGGGCTTGGTCCTTACGAGCTCGGCAATGGTAATCTTATCGCTGACGCTCATGAACCTCTGCCGAAACAGAGACTCCATTTGGACAAAAGTTGTGACGGAGCCATCCGGTATGCTCGCGTACCAGTCGAAAGCAACATCGGTCAAGCTATTAACGAACTGGCGGAGGAGAAGCACATCATTGCCCCCAGTATTTCCGCATGAGGCTTTGAAGTGGGCGATATGTTGATTCGCATTTCCCGTCCCATCGAATCTTCCGAATTTGGGGATGACATAGCCGCTAGGAAATTCTACCAGATCATACTGAGCAGGATATGGTCTCCCACTACTGCTGATATCTTTCCGCGCTTCGGCTTCGGCCACCAATGTTTTGACTTTGCTGGCAACCAAATCCATGATTTGATCTTGAGTTAGCGGGCTACTGTCATCGGTAGCCAAGACATTTCCTGAGATAGGATGCGATTGACTTTCATGCGGTCCGGCCACTTTTGGATTTGAGGGAATAGGCGTCGGCTGCTTTGGGACACCATTTTCCGGTTCATGAGAGCCCTGCGCCTGATTGGGCGGCTGAGAGGCAAGTTGGGCCGTAAGCCGTAAGACGACATTTGTCAAGTCGTCGATCTTTGAGTAGAGTTTGGCCATCTCCTTGTCTTTGCTTCTGAGCTGCTTTCGGAGTTCTTGGAGAAGTTGTTGCTCTGCGGTCTTAGGACGGAAAGTTGGCTCATCTTCGCTTTCCGAGCCTGACTCCTCATGAATTGAGGGCTCTCTTTGCCTATCAGCCTCATCGAGAGGGTTTTCATCATCCAGCGGAGGCGACTGTTCTTGGGAAGCGGCCACCACATTCAAGCCAGATTGGGTTTGAGATGTGGTGGCCCCGTCCTTGCTCTTGCTGCGCGTGCCCACCACGTAGACAGTATGGATAACACATTCAGCCATCCCCTCATCTTTGGCGGGGTAACCCTGTTCTTCGAACCTCATGAGGTTTAGCCTGGCAGGAGCCCTAGCCCTTTTGTTGGCTCTATATCTGAGCCTTTTCTCCCTCAGCTTTTCGATTTTGAAGGCTTGGCGGGCATCCACTACCCGGGGAGCCATTGTGAGTTGATCAGAGGGGAGCTTAGAGAAGACACCCGATCGAGCAGTGGTCAAGGGCACCGCTGGAGCCTGCTCGGGACGTATTGTAGCTTTGTTGGTGTCGATGGCCTTGCCCCCAGCTGGGGCCATGGAGAGTCGTTCGGGAACGGACTTGCGCTTGGGCTGAGGTGCCCTTGCGACCACTACATTTGGTCTCCTGCCTTTCGAGACCGGTTTGTCTGCCACCGGGGCCTGAGGAGCTGGGATGGCGCCAACTGGCATGAACATAATAGAGCCGAATGGTAGCAGCGGCTCCTCCCATTGTCGCCCGAGACTGGCCGGAAGGACCGTCCTGGAGTCTATCTTCATCGTGTAGGAGACGGGAGCTGAGTTCATTATCGAAGACATCATTGAAAGGTGATTGCTTAAAAACCTGCATGAAAGGGCATTATTTTAGTATAAATACAGGTATGTACATTGATTGAGTTCGCATGAATGCTTAACCCGAAATATGAGAGGAGAGATTGGTCCCACCGGGCGTGCCAGAATCTGTAGGGTGTTTTTCGTCACCCCATTGAGATGGGAATACGCGAGCGCTTGTCAGGCGTACTACAGATTCCCCCTGCCTAGGGTAGGCCGGGGGTTTAATGATTGTGGGGATCCGAATCTCCGGCAGCCGCGGACTAAGCTGCCGTTAATTACCCATCGCCTTTGGGGCGAGGGAACCTCCGATTAACGGGTTAAACTGGTCATGCGAACTCAATGTGCAGTGTGCGTGTGTTTTGAAAGGGGGTTTTGGATATATCGGGAGCCACGCAGAGTTTTTACGGGGGTCCCGCTACCCGGATAGCGGGCTGGGGGTCAAGGGGGCTAGCAGCCCCCTTGCGGGGTTCGGGGCAGCGCCCCGGCCCGAAAATTTTTTGGAGGGGGAGAATGTGGCGGAGTATGTATATGTGTGAATTTGTATACATATGTATGTGTATATGTATGTACATAAAAAGAGAGGGAAAAGGCATCCAAGGGATGCGTGGGGGGCCAGCGCCTTGAGCGCTTGTGCGTTAGGTGCTGTGCGCAGGTGCGCAGGTGCGTAAGTGCGCGCCACGTGTCGGCACGCGGGCGCCTTGCGCACTTGCGCAGGTGCGCAAGCGCGTGCGCCACGTGTCGGCACGCGGGCGCCTTGCGCACGTGCGCAGGCGCGCAGGTGCGCAAGCGCGCGCGCCAAGTGTCGGCACACGGGCGTCTTGCGCACGTGCGCAGGCGCGCAGGTGCGCAAGCGCGCGCGCCACGTGTCGGCACGCGGGCGCCTTGCGCACGTGCGCAGGCGCGCAGGTGCGCAAGCGCGCGCGCCACGTGTCGGCACGCGGGCGCCTTGCGCACTTGCGCAGGTGCGCAAGCGCGCGCGCCACGTGTCGGCACGCGGACGCCTTGCGCACTTGCGCTGCGCGCCGGAGAGGCACAAGAGGCTTTTAGCCTGAAAAAAAGGATTTCTCAAAGGAGAAATCAGAGAGGAGTCGGGCTCCTGAATGTGTTTTGGGTTTAATGGAAGTGGTTCTTCTTCTTCCTCCTGTCGCTTGCTGGATCTTGAAGATCAAGAGATGTGAAATCTCAAAATCTCTCCTTTTTAAGATCTGATGACAGATCCAAGTTCCCCTTTGTTGGTTTTGTGGTGGAAAACTATTTAGTTTTGAAAAAGGAAGAGTAAAACTCTTGATTTAATTTCAAAAGAAAGAAGAAGGTTTTGGAACCTTGAAGAAGGAGGAAAGAGCTCAGCTCTGAAACTTTTTTTTTGGAGAGAAAAAATTACTTTATTCATCATCATTTTGCCTTTTATAGGCTTACATATTTGCATATAGCCCCTTGGGCTTTACAAAATGGCATTTTGCCTATTCCATGGCTCATGTGCCATTACATTTTTGCGCATAAGCCATGGGCTTACAAAATATTGGCTTTATGCCCATTTTACATACATTCATGTATAAAAAAATTACATAAAAATTATTTATTACATGATTTTTTTTTGTTGGCATGGCGGAAGGTCAGACGCTTCGTGTTCGAGCTCGACCTGGGCATTGGCCCACTTGCTTGGGCTTGGGCCCATCTGGCTTGGGGTTGACCTTGACTTTGACTCGGTCAACAGGGGTGTAAATTTTTACCCCAACACCTACGGTTGGTCCCCAAGTTGATCACCGTATACAATCCACGGGCTCAAATAATTCTCATCATACCCATGCCCCACCGCAACCACCAGTTACGCGGCTGGTCTCCGCCCTCGGAATTATGTTCCATTTGGGAAGACCCACTCATGTGTCCTCACGATACATGAGGAGAACAAACCTTCGTAGGATCCTTACGACTCACAAAAGAAAAACACACTTGGGAGTCCCCACGACTCCTAAGGAGAAAGTACACCTACGAGATCCTTTCGACTCGTAGGGAGAAAATGCTTTTATGGGACCCTTACGGACCATAAAATTGAAAAGCCTTAGGTGATAGGGATCTAAACCTGTCTCCTAAGCCATCGCTTCCCAATAGGCAACGGAGAATGATGAGTCGTTCCTGGTACCATATTCCAGTGCAGCGATGTAGACGCCAACCAAAATTCCAAATTTCTCAAATCCCAACGGCGAATGATGAGTCGCTCCTGGTACCATATTCCAGAGCAGTGATGCAGACGCCGTCCAAAACTCAAATTCCTAATGGCGAATGATGAGTCACTCCTGGTACCATATTCCAGTGCAGCGATACAGACGCCGTCCAAAACTCAAATTCCCAATGGCGAATGATGAGTCACTCTTGGTACCATATTCCAGTGCAGCGATACAGATGCCGTCCAAAACTCAAATTCCCAATGGAGAATGATGAGTCGCTCCTGGTACCATATTCCAATGCAGCGATGCAGACGCCAACCAAATTCCAAATTCAAATCCCAATGGCGAATGATGAGTCACTCCTGGTACCATATTCCAGTGCAGCGATGCAGACGCCAACCAAATTCCAAACCCCATACCCCAAGTGGCGAATGATGAGTCGCTCCTGGTACCATATTCCAGTGCAGTGATGCAGACGCCAACCAAATTCCAAACCCCATACCCCAAGTGGCGAATGATGAGTCGCTCCTGGTACCATATTCCAGTGCAGCGATGCAGACGCCAACCAAATTCCAAATCCCATACCCTAACGCCGAATGATGAGTCTCTCCTGGTACCATATTCCAGTGCAGCGATGCAGACGCCGACAAAGTCCTGAAATTTTTCCGGCCCTACGGTCTGGATCATACATCCTGCAAAACCGTATACAATCCACGGGCGTAAAACGATCCCAATCACTCCCAAGTCCTACCGGCGAGACCACATTCAAAGTCCCACCGGCGGTGAAGATTCAATAAAAAAGGGTATGTCCACAAGCAAAATGGGCACGGATGAAAACCCGAAAGGGCTCTGTAAGTAAAAACAGCAGGACTGCCGGCGAGTTTGTGAAAACCCGAAAGGGCGCAAACTCGTGAAAAAGAGATGAAATGCACTCGCAAAGTCCTCTCGACTTTGTGAGGAGAAAATTCCTGCGTGAGATCCTTACGACTCACAAAGGAGCAACACACTTGGGAGTCCCCACGACTCCTAAGGAGAAAATACACCTACGGAATCCTTACGACCCGTAGGGAGAAAATGCTTTGTGAGACCCTTACGACTCACAAAATTGAAAATTCTTAGGTGATAGGGACCTAAAACCTATCTCCTAAGCCATCTCTTTCTAATAAGCAAACGCAAATGATGATTCGCTCCTGGTACCATATTCCAGTGTAGCGATACTGATGCCAAACAAAAACCAAAATCCTCAAATCCTCTCAAAGACAGATGATGATTCGCTCCTGGTACCATATTTCAGTGTAGCGATGCTGATGTCAACCCAAATCATAATCAACAAGTCAACTTCAACCCCGACACCGCAGAAAGTGGAGCAAGTCAGAATCCAATCTCGACACCGCAAGAAGTGGAGCAAGTCAAGATCACCCCTGACACTGCAAGAGGCAGAGCAAGTCAAATAGGGCGTCGACCGTCCATGTCGTAAAAAGGGCAGTACAGGCTTTCCACAAATCGGGAACCAAATCGCTCCGGGCCAGGGAAAAGTCTACCACGGACACTCCGCCTCGGAGACACGTCAAGCGTCGACCGTCCATGTCGTAAAAAGGGCAGTACAGGCTTCCTACAAAGAGGGAACCAAATCACTCCGGGCCAGGGAAACGTCTACCACGGACACTCCGTCTCGGAGACGCGTCAAGCGTCGACCGTCCATGTCGTAAAAAGGGCAGTACAGGCTTCCTACAAAGAGAGAACCAAATCACTCCGGGCCAGGGAAACGTCTACCACGGACACTCCGTCTCGGAGACGCGTCAAGCATCGACCGTCCATGTTGTAAAAAGGGCAGTACAAGCTTCCTACAGAGTGGGAACCAAATCGCTCCGGGCCAGGAAAACGTCTACCACGGACACTCCGCCTCGGAGATGCAAACGTCGACCGTCCATGTCGTAAAAAGGGCAGTGTAGGCTTCCCACAAATCGGGAACCAAATCACTCCGGGCCAGGGAAAAGTCTTCCACGGACACTCCGTCTCGGAGACGCGTCAAGCGCCGACCGTCCATGTCATAAAAAGGACACTGCAGGCTTCCCACAAATCGGGAACCAAATCGCTCCGGGTCAGAACGTCGACCGTCCATGTCGTAAAAAGGGCAGTGCAGGCTTCCTACAAAGCGGGAACCAAATCGCTCCGGGACAGGAAAACGCCTACCACGGACACTCCGTCGGAGACGCGTCAAGCGTCGACCGTCCATGTCGTAAAAAGGGCAGTACATGCTTCCTACAAAGAGGGAACTAAATCACTCCGGGCCAGGGAAACGTCTACCACGGACACTCCGTCTCGGAGACGCGTCAAGTGTCGACCGTCCATGTCGTAAAAAGGGCAGTGCAGGCTTCCTACAAAGCGGGAACCAAATCGCTCCGGGACAGGAAAACGTCTACCACGGACACTCCGTCGGAGACGCGTCAAGCGTCGACCGTCCATGTCGTAAAAAGGGCAGTACATGCTTCCTACAAAGAGGGAACCAAATCACTCCGGGCCAGGGAAACGTCTACCACGGACACTCCGTCTCGGAGACGCGTCAAGTGTCGACCGTCTATGTCGTAAAAAGGGCTGTACAGGTTTCCTACAAAGAGGGAACCAAATCACTCCGGGCCAGGAAAACGTCTACCACGGACACCCCATCTCGGAGATGCGTCAAGCGTCGACCGTCCATGTCGTAAAAAGGGTAGTGTAAGTTTCCTACAAAGTGGGAACAAAATGGCTCCGGGCCAGGGAAACGTCTACCACGGACACTCCGCCTCGGAGACGCAAACGTCGACTGTCCATGTCGTAAAAAGGGCAGTGCATCCCAAAAAGTGGGAACCAAAGCAAGTCGCCTCCACACGAAAGAAGATCCATAAATTTCATGCACATGACCCATATATGTGGTATGCATCTATTGATGGGGGGCACTTTGTTGGGGTCGAAAATTGCACCCCGGTTGACCAAGTCAAACTCAAGGTCAACCCAATGCCAAGTGGGCCCAAGCCCAGATCAAGTGGGTCCATGCTCAGGTCGAGTCCGAACATGAAGCGGCCGACCCTTCCCATGCCAAAATAAAAGTCATGTAATAAATAATTTTGATGTAATTTTTTGTGCATGAATGTAAGCAAAATGGGCATAAAGCCAAATTTTTGTAAAGCTCATGGCTTATGTGCAAAAAGAAATAGCACATAAGACATGGGATGGGCAAAATGCCATTTTGTAAAGCCCAAGGGGCTATGTGTAAATGTGTAAGCCTATAAGAGGCAACATAATGAAAATATCTAATATACTTTTCATTCCTCACAAAAAGGTTAGGGTTTTTGTGCCTCCTTCTCCTTCCTCAAGGTTCTAAACCTTCTTCTTCTTTTGAGTTAAATCAAGAGTTTTACTCTTCCTTTTCCAAAACTAAATAGTTTTTCACCACAAAACCCACAAAGGGGAGTCCGGATCTTTCATTAGATCTCAAAAAGGGGAGATTTTTTTTAATCTCATACCTCTTGTTCTTCAAGAGCCGGCCAACAAAGGAGGAAGAGGGAGACCCATCTCCAAAGACCCTATTTTGGGGAAGATCCAGGGTTCAAAGGAGAAGCCCCTTCTCTCAGCTCCAAAACATCTTAGGAGTTCAACTCCTCAAAATATATATACATATATATACAAAACAATAAATATTTTCTTTTTGGAGCACAGCCCCCATGCAGGGACCAAGCCCCTTCGGCTGCTGACGCCTAGCGCTCGCGTGCCAGGCACGTGGTGCGCCAACGCTCTAGCGCGAGCGCCTTCTCCCACGCATCTTTTGGATGCCCTTTCCTTTATACACACACACACCACACACACACACACACACATACACGCACGCACGCACGCATACATGTTCTACAACACTGTCTCCCGTTGGAAAAAATTTCTAACGGGGCGCTGCCCCGCATCCCGCAAGGGGGCTGCTAGCCCTCTTGACCCCCAGCCCGCTATCTCGGTAGAGGGACCCCCGTAAAAAACTCTGCGGGGCCCCCGATATATCCAAAACCTCTTCAAAGCACAACACTGCACATTGAGTTCGCATGACCAGTTTAACCCGTTAATCGGAGGTTCTTTCACTCCAAAGGTAAGGGGTAATTAACGGCAGCTTAGTCCGTGGCTGCCGGAGATTCGGATCCCCACAATCAATAAACACCAGTCTATTCTACGCAGGGGGAATCTGGAATGCGCCTGACAAGCGCGCGCGTATTCCTATCTCAATGGGATGACGAAAAACACCCTACATTCACGACAAACAAAGTGGAAAACCTCAAAAACTGAAGGCCGGAACTACACCAAATCTATGAAAAGGAAGACATGGAATGGGCTCAAAGGGCAAGGGAGAAGTGGGTGAAGGTACCGCATATTTTCACCGAATAACAAATGGTAAAAGAAGAATGAATTCTATTCAAAACATTTCACATGAGGGAAGTACCGTCACTGATATATAGCAAATAGAACCTATTACGTTGTGTAATTTTCAAGATCTTATTGGGGTGGCTATAAAAGATAGGTGGAAAGCGACTGATAATTTTTAGGAAGCAAAGGATACACTGTCTGAGGATGAAAGGATGGGTTTAGAGGTGGAATTCTTGGAAGAAGAAATAAAAAATGTTGTTTTTGAGCTTGATGCAGAAAAGGCTCCGGTCCCGGATGGTTTCTCAATGAATTCTATCAGTTCTTCTAGAAGGCGGTGAAAGAGAATGTTGTTTGAAACTTCAAAGCACTACATAAAAGGGAATTGAGCTGGGAACGTTTCAATTCAGCAGCAATTGTACTATTCCCAAAGAAGGAAGGAGCCAAATCACTGAAAAAACTACACACCAATTAGCTTACTAAATTGCTCTTGAAAAATTGTAACAAAGGTCCTTACAAATCGATTGAAAGCTGTAGTAGATAAGGTAGTCAGCCAATCACAAACATGTTTCATTACTTGCAGAAGCACCACGGACGGGATAGCAACTGCGCAGGAGGTCATTCAGGACGCCAAAAGACGACGACGGGATGGGTACCTATTGAAATTAGACTTTGAGAAAGCATTTGATACGGCGGACTAGAGTTGTGTCGCTGAAACACTGAAGCTTAAAGGTTTCGGTCAAAAGTGGGTCGCGTGGATTACAATGTGGTCGACGTCTGCTTCCTCCTCTGTCTCAATCAACGGCAGAACATCTAAAGAGTTTAGATGTAAAAGGGGACTAAGGTAAGGAGATCCTTTATCACCTCTTATTTTTAATCTAGTGGCTAACGGTCTCTCTAATATTATACGAAGATGTAAATCAAGTGGATGTTTGCAAGAACCAGGGCTTGGAGAAGATAAGATATCAATTATAAACCTCCAATATACGGATGACACGATTATCTTCGAACTGAATAGTATACGGCAAGTCGTTACTATAACGTGGATCCTATACACCTTCAAGATGTGGTCTGGGCTACGTATCAATTATGATAAAAGCACGCTGACTTTCTGGAATGGAAAAGATGACACAAATCATGTAATTACCAGAGTCCTGAATTACAAGACTCAGGATTTCCCCATAAAATATCTTAGGTTGCCAATTCGACCAGGCTCACTTAAAAAGTCGGACCGGATGCCCTTAATTGAATGTTTTCAAAAAAGTTTGGAAAGGTGGAAGACCACATGTCTTTATCTTGGAGAACGATTAACTTTCTTAAATTCAGTACTGATGGCCCTACCGATATATTACATGTCATTCTATTGGCTACCAAGTTGGGTGATGCATAGAATCGATAAGGTCGGAAAGTCTTTCCTCTGGAAAGGAAACAATTTACAAAGAAAATGATATAATTCGGTGAAATGGAAGTCCGTGTGTCGTCTGAAACAGGAAGGATGACTTGGAATAAAAGATATTAATATTATGAATAACGCATTGCTTGCAAGATGGTGGTGGAGGCTGTCGAAAGGAAAGAAAATAGGGTGGATCAACACAATAAACGCGGCTTACAGAAATCGAAAGGGGGGTATAAATTCTACTAACAAGAATGTGAACTCGGCTTCTGGCTTTTGGAAGGGGATTACCACAGTTAAAGATTTGTTCTTCAGAGGGATTTCTTATACACTAGGAAACAGACGTCCCATTAATTTTTGGTGTGATTATTGGTGCGAGAAAACCTCACAGCAAGAAGAATTCCCCTTCTGTTCCTTCCAGCAAAAAATTGTGATGTATCGGTGGAAAGTCAATGAAAAAGAGGAAAATGGTGGCTAGCATTCAACAAAAGACTTTCACGACATGAGCTTCAGGAGAGGCGGAGGTCGATCAATTATCTAGAGAACTGGAAGCCAATAGCGAAAATCAAAGATGCCCCGATTTGGAGATGGTTCTCAACACACAAATTCAAGGTCCGCTCTCTGTATAGGATCTTATACTATGGAGGAGTGTAGGATAATCACATATACCAGATTTGGAAGGTCCAAATTCCACATAAAATTAAGATTTTTAACTGGCTGGTAACTAAGAACCCGATTCTCACAAAAAATAACTTACCACGCCGTAAGTGAATTGACCCGATAGAATGTAGGCTATGTGGTAAGTGTTGGGGTAAAAATTTACATCCGGTTGACCAAGTCAAAATCAAAGTCAACCCCAAGCTAGGTGGGCCCAAGCCCAAGTCAAGTGGGCCAATGTCCGGGTCGAGTCCGAACAAGAAGCGGCCGGCCTCCCCCCATGCCATGATAAAAATTTTGTAATAAATAATTTTATTGTATTTCTTTTATTTTATTTTACGAATGAATGCAAGAAAAATGGGCATAAAACCAAATTTTTGTAAAGCCCATGGCTTATGTGCAAAAAGAAATGACACATGAGCCATGAGATAGGCAAAATGCCATTTTGTGAAGCCCAAGGGGCTATGTGTAAAGTGTATAGCCTATAAAAGCAAGGATAATAAAAATATCCCAACAACTTTTTCTCTCTCCAAAAAAATTTAGATCTGAGATCTTTCTCCTTCCTCAAGCTTCTAAAACCTTCTCCTTTCTTTTGAATTAAATCAAGAGTTTTACTCTTCATTTTATAAAACTAAATAGTTTTTCACCACAAAACCCATAAAAGGGAACTCAGATCTTCCATTAGATCTCAAAAAGAAGAGATTTTTAACATCTCACATCTCTTGATCTTCAAGATCCTGCCAACAAAGGAGGAAAAAGGAGACCCATCTCCAGAAACCCCACTTTGGGGAAGAACTAGGGCTCAAAGGGAGAAGCCTTTCATCAGTTTCAAAACAGCTTAGGAGTTTTCACTCCACCCTAATTTCTCTTTCGAGAATTTCTGGGGCTAAAAGCCTCTTTTTCTCGCCGGCGCCCAAGCGCTCAAGTGCCAAGCGCCTACGTGCCAACATGTGGCGCGCTCGCGTTCGAGCGCCCAGCGCTCAACCGCCCAGCGCCCACGTGGCGCACCTGGCGCTCCAGCGCCCAGCGCTCAAGCGCAAGGCACCCACGTGCCGACACGTGGCGCATTAGCGCTCAAGCGCCCGGCGCTCAAGCGCCCGGCGCTCAAGCGCAAAGCGTCCACATGCCGACACGTGGCGCACTAGCGCCTAAGCGCACAGCGCTCAAGGCGCTGACCCCATGCGTCCTTTGGGCGCTTTTTCCCTTTTTTTTATATATACATGTATATATATGTACAGATACACACACACTCCACAACACTGTCCCCCCCAAAAAAATTTTGGGCCGGGGCGCTGCCCCGCACCTCGTAAGGGGGATGCTAGCCCCCTTGACCCCCAGCCCGCTATCCGGGTAGCGGGACCCCCGTAAAAACTCTGCGTGGCTCCCGATATATCCAAGCCCCCTCCAAAACAAAATACACGTACACTGCACATTGAGTTCGCATGACCAGTTTAACTTGTCAATCGGAGGTTCTCTCGCTCCAAAGGCGAGGGGTAATTAACGGCAGCTTAGTCCGCGGCTGCCGGAGATTCAGATCCCCACAATCAATAAACCCCAGCCTACCCTAGGCAGGAGGAATCTGAAGTACGCTTGACAAGCGTGCGCGTATTCCTATCTAAATGGGGTGACGAAAAACACCCTACAGATTCTGGCACGCCCGGTGGGACCTTTCTCTCCTCCCATATTTCGGGTTAAACGTTCATGCGAACTCAATTAATATACATATCGATTGTCTATACTGAAATGATGTTTTTTTTCTGTGCAGCAATCAACTTTCGACGGCAATATCTCCCAAGACGAATTCAGCTTCCAACGTGACCTCGATCTCGTACGTGGTCAAGGTCAATGCTCATGTGGTTCTCCCTGCAAGCCTCAGTTGACAGTGGGAGGAACTGCCCCTCCAGTTTGGCTTCGTCATCATCTACCCTGCCGGAAGCGCTCATCTAGCAGAAATCCAGGCAAAACAGGCGGCCAAGCCGGTCTCAAGGGGCAAGAGGCCGAATGTCGTGATCGCCAAAGCACCACAACCAAAACTTAAGACGGTGTCTGAACGACTCTCTGGTGGTCCAACTGGGGGCAAGACTTCTGGTACAAAGGGCGACATCAAATGTTGCTGACGCGCTCAGGCGATGACTCCAGCAAATGCACAATCAAGCGTATCTCCAGAATCCTCTATTACCCGGTCTACGGCATCTTCCCGAAGAGCCAAAGTCTGCCAAGTGCTTAAAGCAGAAAAGTTAAAGCAGAAGCAGCTCAGGTATCGAGCCAACAAGAGGGCCAAGACTCCGTCCAGGTGGAGTCGTGTGAGATTCCAAGAGCAGAGTCATCCTGTGACATCGACTGAATCGGCCGTAAAAATCAGCAATTCCTTCGAGCCTCTGAAGTGGGTTCAGAAAAATTCCATGACCGTCAGAATCAAGAAGACAGCGGTCCGAACAATGCTATAAAGAGACGTGTCCCGGCCCCAACAGAAAAAGTATAACACTGTCTCTTCGAGAGTCTATCAGGTGCTCTGTGCCGCAGGAAAGCAGCGGGGCAAACCCAGAAAGGAAGCGCCATCACCATTCAAGAATCCGGCCAGGCCAGCCGCCTTCAGTCAACTACCCGTTACCAAAACAGGAGGGTCAAGACAGCGATCCGAGAAATCAGTCGCCGATAAGAAAAAGACGGCTGGATATGTTATCCATACGGTCTATATGGCAGGCGAGCGCCCCAGCGACAACCTTCGCAGCAAGAGCAAGGATGGGGCCACCACATCCTAAGCCCAATCTGGCTTGAATGTGGTTGTTGCTGCCCAAGAACAGCCGCCTCCGCTGGATGATGAAAATCCTCTCGAGGAGGAAGATAGGCAGAAAGACCCCTCGGTCCATGCAGAGTCGAGCTCGGATAGCGAGGAAGAGCCGACTTTCCGCCCCAGGACCGCGGAGCAAGAGCTGCTTCAAGAGCTTCGAAAACAGCTCAGGAGCAAAGATAAAGAGATGGCAAAGCTCTATTCGAAGATTGACGACTTAACGAACGTTGTGATGCAGCTTACGGCTCAAATTGCTCGAGCGCCTCCCAATCAAGCACAAGTAGCTACTAATCAGCCGGGTGATGACAATCCGAAGCAGCCAATGCCTGTTCCTTTGGGTCTAAGACTGGTCGAGCCGCACGAAAGCCGGCCACATTCCGCTTCTGGGGATAGCACTATCCCGCTAACACAAGATCGGATAATGGATTTGGTCACCAGTAAAGTTAAAACATTGGTGGCCGAAGCTGAAGCTCATAAAGAAATTGGCAGCAGCGGGCGGCCATATCTCGCACACTACGATCTGATCAAGTTCCCGAGCGGCTACGTCATTCCTAAATTTGGAAGATTTGACGGGACGGGAAACGCAAATCATCACGTCGCCCACTTCAAAGCATCGTGCGGAAATACAGGGGGCAATGACGTGTTCCTTCTTCATCAGTTTATCAACAGCCTGACCGTTGTCACCTTCGACTGGTACGCGAGTATACCAGACGGGTCCGTCATTACCTTTGCCCAAATGGAGTCTCTGTTTCAGCAAAGGTTCATGAGTGTCAGTGATAAAATCGCTATTGCCGACCTTGTGAGGACCAAGCCGGGGAAGAATGAAAGCAACACCGACTTTATCGTCCGATGGCGTAATCTCACAGTCAAGTGCGAACCACCGCTGGAGCAGGACCGGTCCGTCAGCCTTCTCATTGGGAACCTCAGCATTTGGATGGTCCCGTTCTTGTGTACAGAGGGCCTCAAGACGTTTCAAGAGCTAACCAAGAAAGTCCAAATGCCGGAACGCTCGAAGCAAGAGTCTACCCCGGACTCTCAGAGAGAGAAGACTTGGAAAAGCAAGCGGGACGACAACCATAGAAGCGGGAGTTCCAGCAGTACCAATGTCTTCAATGCGTCCGACAATGAAGAAAAGCGAAGGGTGGGCGAATCCAAAACCAACCGGTCTCGAAAGCCATTGCTGGGAGGAGATGGGCCTTCCCTAGAGGAGAAGAAGAACAAGGTTTACTCTTTCAGAAGGGACAAGGTCCGTAAGATATTTAAAGATGCCTTGAACAACGGCCTACAATTGCCGGAGTCGAAAAGACCCCAAGAAGCAAAAATGACCGACAATCCCCTGTATTTCCCGTACCACCGAGTAGTGAGCCATGCGATCGAGGATTGCTATATCTTCAAGGATTGGGTCGAGAAGCAGTACAAGGCCGGAGAGATCGAGCTGTCCAAAAGTGTGTTGGTGAACAATCAAGTTGCAACCACCAACTTTATACAGACAGAAACTGAAGCCTTCTGGGAGCAGACAGCCGAACCCGCTGTCCTGAGAAATGAAACGGACTCATCGCGGCCTCCATGGAGTACGCACATAACTAATAAGATGAAAAGATGATAAAGCTACTTCGGAAAGAGCCCAGGATCGAATGGGAATGGCAGAAGAAGCCTACCTTTCCAGCTGCCAATGCGGCTCCATCAGGTTCAAAATCCAAAAAGCTCAAGAAGAAGAAAAGTGCAGCTCGGCGCGAAAAGGAGTTTGCAGGGAGATCAACCATTCAAAAATATATCGATTCCCTCGAAGAATATAAACAGAAGGAAAGAACTCTGATTCAATTGAAGGAGTTCCTCCCTGTACGAGCGGCTGAAATTCTGGAGGAGTTAGAAGAAGACTGCAATGAAGAGATCCCTATAGTGACCTGCTACGCCATCCATCTGGGCAGCGGCTCTAAGGGGGAGCTCTGTTTCCCCGAAAAGGACGAGGAGCTTGCCACAAAGGCCAATCAAATCCAGCTCAGAAGCGGCAGGGCTCTACCACCAAATCAAGGCAACGCTCCAAAAGGGAAGGAAAAACAAGTCGCTAATGAAGAAGATGGCAGAGAACTTGCTTATGAAGATTCGAGTCCTTCCCCAGTAGACTATAATGTCTTGGCTCACCTCCAAAAGCTTCCGTCTCTCCTTAGCATCTACGATGCCTTGGTTCTATCTCAAGTGCTTAGAGATGTTCTTATTCATACTCTACAAAACCCTGAGCGGTATCAGGCTCGCTTTGCGGAAATTAATATGAAAGAAACTCAGTACACTTTACAAGCCGCCGCAGTCACATTTAAGGATGAAGACTTGCTACTGGGAACGGCTGAGCATAATCGGCCGCTTTACGTGACCGGGTACAGCGACGGAGATTGGATTAATCGCATATTGATTGATCCGGGGTCCTCAGTGAACATCATGAACTTGCGGACACTGAAGAGTTTGTCAATGGATGTCCGACACCTGTCAAGGGAAAGGATTGTCATTCAAGGCTTCCACCAAAATTGCCAGCAAGTTCTGGGGTCCATAGCTCTGCCAATCAAATTCGGGGATCTGCGAACTGAAACTATGATATATGTGATCGATGCCGACGCGTCTTATAAGATTCTCTTGGGACGGCCGTGGCTCCACGATTACGGCATCATTCCGTCAACTCTCCATCAATGAATGAAGTACACTAAAAATGGCGAAGAAAGACGCATTGACGGAGACATCCAGCCGTTCGGTGTGCATGAAGTCCGATATGAAGATTCTCGGTACTTTATGAACCACCAAAATGCTAAGCCACAACTGACTGAGGATAGAGCGGCCCCAAGACTCAAAGGCAAATCTGAGCCAGCTGTCACTTTCGAAAGCAAAAACGCCCAAGTGCGCCCGCATTTCGGTAGCGACACTGATGAGTTCGACGCTGGAAGTCCGTCCTTCCGTAAAACTCGCCCTCGTTTCGGTAGAGATACAGAAAAATCTGATGCCGAAGGCCCATCTAGCAGCAAAATCCACCCTCATCTTGGCAGTGACACTGAAGAGTTGGAGGAAGAGGACCTGCCATGCAACAGCGGTGCAGATTGGACCCCTATGCAACAAACAAAACTACGAGAGACCTTCGAAATTGCAGAAGAGCCCCTAGCTGTCATAAGGGTGCCGGAGCAGATGTGCAAAGAGCTCGATGCATTGTCAGTCTCTACCGTTAACCAGCTGAATACTTTCTATGTTCCCGAAAAGAAAAGTGGACATATGGGCATCCTATTTTACGGGTCAAATCCTGTTGTGCACCCGGACGATTTGTCTGTCGCATGCCTTCCCTATGAGAGAGGCATAAGGTCCGTCCTCAATCCCAGATACTATGCGCCCGAGATGCGGGAATACTTTAAAAAGTGCGGATGCCGGTTATATTAAACGGAGTCCGAAGCAAAGTTTTACGAAGGGCTATGGCATCCGCCCCAGGTCCGAGCACTCATCGATGGACGAATTCCAGATAGACGGGGCATAGGCTTCATTCAACCTGATTCCAAAGCGTGCTACATGATCCATGTTGGTGAAGCCAGCGAAAGATCAAATGATGATGACGAGATAGCCGAGCCAGAAGAAGCTCCTCAGGAGCTCGAAGATAGCGGACAAGCAACCTTCGACGAACTAGACGAGATTGACTTAGGAACGCCCGATGATCCAAGGCCGGCCTACATCAGCTCACTCTTATCAGAGGAAATGAAAGCACAAATAATCTCCCTGCTGCATGAGTTCGTCGATTGCTTCGCATGGACGTATAAAGAAATTCCTGGACTTTCCCCCGAAGTGGCTGTGCATAAACTGGCTATATCTCCTGATGCTAAGCCAGTCAAACAAGCTCCTCGAAGAATGAGAAGGGAACTAGAAGAAAAGGTCATTGAGGAAACCAAGAAGCTCATCGGTGCCGGCTTCATCAAGGAGGAGAAATATGCGGATTGGATCGCATGCATAGTCCCAGTGAAGAAGAAAAATGGGCAGATCCGAGTTTGTGTCGATTTCATGGACCTTAACAAGGCATGTCCTAAAGACGACTTCCCGCTACCGGTCATGGAAATGATGGTCGACGACACCTCAAATTATGAGTTGTTCACCTTTATAGATGGCTCGTCTGGATATAATCAGATCAAGATGTCGCCTGAGGATGAGAAACACACAGCATTTCGTACCCCGATCGGAATATATTGCTACAAGGTGATGCCGTTCGGACTGAAGAACGCATGTGCTACATATCAAAGGGCAATGACTAATATCTTTGATGACCTAATCCATAAAGCCGTCGAATGCTACGTTGATGATCTGGTCGTCAAAACTAAAGCCAAGGCCGATCAAATCCAAGATCTTAGGACCGTTCTCACCAGACTAAGGGAATACGATCTGAAGATGAATCCTCTGAAGTGCGCTTTTGGCGTGTCATCGGGAAAATTCCTGGGCTTTATAGCCCGACATCGGGGGATCGAAGTTGACCCATCCAAGATAAAGGCCATCATAGAGATGCCCCCTCCGAAGAGTCTGACGCAGCTAAGATCTTTTCAAGGAAAGCTTGCTTATATACGGAGGTTTATCTCAAATTTATCGGGAAGATGTAGGCCCTTCTCAAAGCTCATGAAGAAAGGAGCTCCTTTTATCTGGGATGCCGAATGTCAAGCAGCGTTCGAAAGCATCAAACAATACTTGTTTCACCCTCCAGAGCTGGCCGCTCCCATTCAAAATAAACCGCTGATTCTCTACACTGCCGCGCTAGTTGAGTCACTCGGTGCGCTCCTTGCCCAGAATAACGAGGAGGGAAAAGAAAATGGTCTCTACTACCTCAGTCGAACTCTAGTCGGGACGGAACACAACTATTCCCCAATCGAAAAGCAATGCCTGGCTCTGATATTTGCAGTGAAGAAGCTGAGGCACTATCTGCTCGCTCATCGGGTTATGCTGATCTCCAAGTTCGACCTACTCAAACACTTAATGACCAAAGCAAGCCTAGCCGGTAGAATGTCAAGATGGGCTATCATGCTACTGGAGTTTGACATAGTTTATACTCCCCAGAAAGCAGTAAAAGGGCAAGATCTTGCAGACTTTCTCGCTGCTCATCCCATACCAGAAGGGTCACCACTCAATTGCGAGCTACCCGACGAACAAGTGCTGCACCTCGAGAATGACGATCCATGTTGGGAGCTCTCCTTCGATAGAGCCTCATCGATAAGGACCTCCAGTAAATCAAGCGTCCCGGAGATAAAAGCGGGGATAGGATTGGTGTTCATCACACCATCAATGGGAACCCTACGGCATTTTTTTGCTCTCACCGAGCCTCGCACAAACAATGAGGCCGAGTATGAAGCTCTGATAGTTGGCTTGGAGCTCGCCATAGAAATGGAAATCCTTTGGCTACGGGTTTACGGTTACTCCCAGCTTGTCGTCAACTAAGTAAGCGGCGACTATAAGATATACAAACCCGAGTTAGCTCAGTACAGAAGCCAGGTGGTGGAACTCATGAAACGGTTCACTCACATTGAACTAACGAGAGTCCCTAGAGCGTTGAACGGAAAGGCTGACGTACTCGCTCGCTTAGCCAAAGAGCTGGCTGATCCTGACATGGACGAAATTCTGATCGCAGTCAGGAGCCGGCAAATTCTACCCCCTGTCTCTCTACGAGAAGAGAAAAGCGCGGAACAGAAGAGCAGTCCTGCCGAAGAAGCTTCGATCGTTCAAGACGAGCCCGATTGGAGAGAACCCTTCATAGAGTACTTCCGATACGACAAGCTGCCCGAAGGAAGGTCTGCGAGGGTTCAGCTGAAGAAGAGAGCTCTCCGATACGTGTTTGTAAATGACACGCTATACCGCAGGTCATATGACCAACTCTGGCTCAGGTGCCTGTCATTGGCCGAAGCCCAAAAAGTCATGAAAGAAGTTCACTCAGGCGTTTGCGGTGCTCACCAATCTGGCCCCAAGATGCGACTTCAAATTAAACGGCTTGGGTATTACTGGCCCACCATGATACGGGATTGTGGAGAGCATGCAAAGAAATGTTATATCTGCCAAATTCACGGTGATTTCATTCACAAGCACCCCAATCCGTTGCATCCTACGGTGGCGTCATGGCCCTTCGAAGTCTGGGGAACCGACAATGTTGGTCCAATTGATCCTCCGTCATCTAAAGGCCACCGGTTCATACTGGCTGCAACAGACTACTTCTCTAGATGGGCTGAAGCTGTCCCGCTAAAAGAAGTCAAGACAGAAGATATTCTGACATTCTTCCAGCATAATATTCTATACCGTTTCGGTATACCAAGAAGAATCATTTCTGACAACGGGCCTTCTTTCAAGAGCTTCAAAGTCTTTAGATTCGCTACTCAACACAAGATAGACTGGAGATATTCCTCTATCAATAATCCAAGGGCCAATGGGCTAGTCGAAGCCTTCAATAAGACTTTATGCAAACTCCTGAGGAAAAATGCTTCAGCCAACAAGAGAGACTGGAATCTCAAGCTTCACGAGGCGTTGTAGGCATATCGTACCATGCACCGTACTCCAACTCAGTCCACTCCATACTCATTTCTCTTCGGAGTGGAGGCGGTCCTCCCCCTCGAAGTCGAAGTTCCAAGCTTAAGAATGGCCGTTCAGCACGAATTGACGGAGGAGGAAAATGTCCTTCTTCGGCTGGAGGAGCTTGACGCCCTCGAAGAAAAGAGCTTGCAGTACAGCAAAATCTGGAGCTGTACCGAGCCTAAATGTCACGGGCCTATGATACGATGACTCGTCTCCGCGCTTTCAAGAAAGGCGAATTGGTATTGGTCCTCAAAAGACCGATCATCCCAAATCGACATGCTAAGCGAAAATTTGAGCCAAACTGGAAAGGACCATACATCATCGAGAAAGTGTTCGACGGAGGATCCTACCAACTAATAAGTGCTGAGGGAGAAAGGCCCATGCCACCCATCAATGGCCGATATCTCAAGAAATACTACGCGTGAATGCTCCAAGTCACAGGCGAATTGAGCACACCGGCCCTACGGTCTGGATCATACATCCTGCAAAACCGTATACAATCCACGGGCGTAAACGACCCTTATCTCTCCCAAATCCTGCCGGTGAGACTACTTTTAAATTCCCACCAGCGGGAAAAAAAATACGGTATGTCCACAAGCAAAACAGGCACGGATGAAAACCCGAAAGGGCTCCGTGAGTAAAAACAGCAGGACTACCGGCGAGTTTGTGAAAACCCGAAAGGGCGCAAACTCGTAAAAAGAAGAAGAAGAAGATGAAATACACTCGCAAAGTCCTCTCGACCTTGTGAGGAGAAAATCCCTGCGTGAGATCCTTACGACTCACAAAGAAGCAACACACTTAGGAATCCTCACGATTCCTAAGGAGAACATACACCTGTGAGATCCTCTCGACTCGTAGGAAGAAAATACTTTTATGAGACCCTTACGGCTCATAAAATTGAAAAGCCTTAGGTGACATGGACCCAAACCTGTCTCCTAAGCCATCGTTCCCCAATGGGCAACGGCAAATGATGAGTTGCTCCTGGCATTATTCCAGTGCAGCAATGCTCATGCCAAACAAAACCCAAATCCCAAGACCTCCCGGGGCAAATGATGAGTTGCTCCTGGCATTATTCCAGTGCAGCAATGCTGATGCCAAACAAAACCCAAATCCCAAGTCCTCCCGGGGCAGATGATGAGTTGCTCCTGGCATTATTCCAGTGCAGCAATGCTGATGCCAAACAAAACCCAAATTCTAAGTCCCCAAACGGCGAATGATGAGTCGCTCCTGGTACCATATTCCTATGTAGCGATACAGACGCCAACCAAAATCCAATTTTTCAAAATTCTCCCAGCCCTACGGTTAGTCCTCAAATTGACTACCGTATACAATCCCCGGGCTCAAATAATTCTTATCATACCCATGCCCCACCGCAATCACCAGTTACGCGGCTGGTCTCCGCCCTTGGGATTATGCTCCATCGAGAAGACCCACTCATGTGTCCTCACGATACATGAGGAGAACAAACCTTTGTGGTATCCTTACGACTCACAAAGGGAAAAACACACTTAGAAGTCCCCACGGCTCCTAAGGAGAAAATACACCTGCGGGATCCTTACGACTCGTAGGGAGAAAATGCTTTTATGGGACTCTCACGGCTCATAAAATTGAAAAGCCTTAGGTGATAGGGATCTAAACCTGTCTCCTAAGCCATCGCTCCCCAACGGGACATGGCAAATGATGAGTCGCTCCTGGCGTTACGCTTCAGTGTTAGCGGTGCTGATGCCGACCCAAGAACCAAATCCCAAGTCCTCCCGAGGAAAATGATGAGTTGCTCCTGGCATTATTCCAGTGCAGCAATGCAGATGCCAGACAAAAACCAAAATCCTCAAATCCTCTCATGGCAAACGATGATTCGCTCCTGGTACCATATTCCAGTATAGCGGTGCTGATGTCAATCCAAATCGCATCAAATCAGCAAAACAACCAATGACCTCCCTGGCAGAATCAAATTCCACCTCGGAAACAAGTCAACTTCATCCTTCACACTGCAAGAAGTGGAGCAAGTCAAATCCAGCACCGACCGTCCACGTCGCTAAAAGGGCAGTACCGACCGTCCAAGTCGCAAAAAGGGCAGCACCGATCGTCCACGTCGCTAAAAGGGCAGCACAGACCGTCCACGTCGCTAAAAGGGCAGCACCGACCGTCCAAGTCGCAAAAAGGGCAGAACCGACTGTCCACGTCGCTAAAAGGGCAGTACCGACCGTCCAAGTCGCAAAAAGGGCAGAACCGACCGTTCAAGTCGCAAAAAGGGCAGAACCGACCGCCCACATGGCTAAAAGGGCAGCACCGACCGTCCACGTCGCTAAAAGGGCAGCACCGACCGTCCACGTCGCTAAAAGGGCAGCACCGACCGTCCAAGTCGCAAAAAGGGCAGAACCGACCGTCCAAGTCGCAAAAAGGGCAGCACCGACCGTCCAAGTCGTTAAAATGGCAGCACCGACCGTCCACGTAGCTAAAATGGCAGCATCGACCGTCCAAGTCGCAAAAAGGGCAGCATCGACCGTCCACGTCGCTAAAATGGCAGCACCGATCGTCCACGTCGCTAAATTGGCAGCACCGACCGTCCACGTCGCAAAAAGGGCAGCACCGACCGTCCAAGTCGCAAAAAGGGCAGCATCGACCGTCCAAGTCGCAAAAAGGGCAGAACCGACCGTCCACGTCACTAAAATGGCAGCACCGACCGTCCACGTCGCAAAAAGGGCAGCACCGATCGTCCACGTCGCAAAAAGGGCAGCACCGACCGTCCACGTCGCAAAAAAGGGTAGCATCGACCGTCCAAGTCGCAAAAAGGGCAGAACCGACCGTCCAAGTCGCAAAAAGGGCAGTATCGACCGTCCAAGTCGCAAAAAGGGCAGCATCGACCGTCCAAGTCGCAAAAAGGGCAGCACCGACCGTCCACGTCGCTAAAAGGGCAGTACCGACCCTCCACGTCGCTAAAAGGGCAGTACCGACCCTCCACGTCGCTAAAAGGGCAGCAACGACCTCCTCGTCGGAATTATGCTCCGCCTCGGAATCAAGTCAACCAGACACTCCATCTCGGAGACATGTCAAGCATCGACCGTCCATGTCGTAAAAAGGGCAGTGCCGGCTTCTCAAAAGGTGGGAACCGAATCAAGTCGCCTCCACGTGAAAGAAGATCCATCAATTTCATGCGCACAACCCACATATGCTGTGTGCATTTATTGATGGGGGGCAATTTGTTGGGGTAAAAATTTACACCCGGTTGACCAAGTCAAATTCAAAGTCAACCCCAAGCTAGGTGGGCCCAAGCCCAGGTTAAGTGGGTCAATGCCTGGGTCAAGTCTGAACAAGAAGTTGCCGGCCTCCCCCCATGCCAAGATAAAAATTTTGTAATAAATAATTTTATTCTATTTCTTTTATTTTATTTTACGAATGAATGCAAGAAAAATGGGCATAAAGACAAATTTTTGTAAAGCCCATGGCTTATGTGCAAAAAGAAATGGCACATGAACCATGAGATAGGTAAATGCCATTTTGTGAAGCCCAAGGGGCTATGTGTAAAGTATATAGCCTATAAAGGCAAGGATAATGAAAATATCCCAACAACTTTTTCTCTCTCCAAAAAATTTTAGATCTGAGATCTTTCTCATTTCTCAAGGTTCTAAAACCTTCTCTTTTCTTTTGAATTAAATCAAGAGTTTTACTCTTCATTTTATAAAACTAAATAGTTTTTCACCACAAAACCCATAAAAGAGAACTCAGATCTTCCACTAGATCTCAAAAAGAAGAGATTTTTAACATCTCACATCTCTTGATCTTCAAGATCCTGCCAACAGAGGAGGAAGAAGGAGACCCATCTCCAGAAACCCCACTTTGGGGAAGAAGCAGGGCTCAAAGGGAGAAGCCCTTCATCAGTTTCAAAACAGCTTAAGAGTTTTCACTCCACCCTAATTTCTCTTTCGAGAATTTCTGGGGCTAAAAGCCTCTTTTTCTCGCCGGCGCCCAAGCGCTCAATCGCAAAGCGCCCATGTGCCGACACGTGGCGCGCCTGCGCTCCGGCGCCCTGCGCTCAAGCGCAAAGCGCCCACGTGCCGACCTTCGGCGCCCTGCGCTCAAGCGCAAAGCGCTCACGTGCCGACACGTGGCGCGCTTGCGCTCAAGCGCCCAACGCTCAAATGCAAAGCGTCCACATGCCGACACGAGGCGCGCTAGCGCCTAAGCGCACAACACCTAAGCGCACAGCGCTCAAGGTGCTGACCCTACGCGTCCTTTGGACGCTTTTTCCCCCTTTTTTTTTATATATACATGTATATATATGTACAGATACACACACACTCCACAACACTATCCCCCCAAAAAAATTTATGCCGGGACGCTGCCCCGCACCCTGCAAGGGGGCTGCTAGCCCCCTTGACTCCCAGCCCGCTATCGGGGTAGCGGGAGTGGCTCCCGATATATCCAAGCCCCCTCCAAAAAAAAACACGTACACTACACATTGAGTTCGCATGACCAGTTTAACCCGTCAATCGGAGGTTCCATCGCTCCAAAGGCGAGGGGTAATTAACGGCAGCTTATTCCGCAGCTGCCGGAGATTCGGATCCTCACAATCAATAAACCCCGGCCAACCCTAAGCAGGGGGAATCTGTAGTACGCCTGACAAGCGCACGCGTATTCCCATCTCAATGGGGTGACGAAAAACACACTACAGTAAGTATGTCGAAACGGTCGATCATGTAAGATGATGTCACAGATATGAGGCAAATTTTTAACTAGGTCTACGGAGAGTGTGATGCCCTCGTCTATTCTGAATTTATGGGGGGCTTGGAGAGTTAGAAACTTTGGAAGAGAGGATTTTTCTTCTTGGGATATCATTGTTAGTGCCATATATTGGATAGTTTGGACGGAACAAAATAATAGAATTTTCAATGCAAAAATCAAATCAATAGCCAGTATGATATATTGCACCGATATAGTCATAATGTTATGGGCAAGGGTTGCGGCAGGTAAGAGCCGCAAGAGACTCATATTGACTATGGGCGGAGACGTCGAGCAGGATGGATATGCGGGCTGAGGTTACAACATAGCGTTCGTCGTACGAGAGGACATGGATATTGGACATATTAGAAGAGGAGCTGCAGATCGAGTGGAGGGTGGACAGCCGCATGATACAGTGACGTAGACGAGTCTACTGGACTGAGACATGATTTGGGCATTTTCTTTGCATCTTGTATTTACATGTCTTGGTATTGACACCCAGTTATTTTTGTGTTTATTTGTCTGAGGTTTGTTTTCCGATTTTGGATTTGGGCAGGTATGGAGATTGTTCCCTAACCTTTTTTTTAGGCTTTGCCTCTGTATCTTCATTAATTTTTTTTTAATGAAACGCGTTCTGGCGTCAAAAAAAAAAGTTTGCCATATAGGAGTGAAAGAAAGCAAGAAGGGGTACTGGTGCAGGGTGTAGGTGGAGATTCTATATATGCATAGGCCAGGCCATACTTGCCATCTGCTTTCTGCCTGGCATGCACTAGGACCTTGACTAATAAAAGCAAGTTTGTAACAAAGTTGCCCCTCGTTTTGAACAAGCCATATCAGTTTAAAAAGGAAGGAAAAAAATAAAGAAAAGAAAATCTTTATTTGTCTTTTCAATCCGTGTTCTATCTAAATCCAACAGACAAATACGTGCATTTTGAGAATTGTTTCAGAACGAAACACATTTCAAAATAGCTGGAGGAGATGACTGAAGGGTCATCTTTTTTCTTCATTGGGTAGGGAAGAGGCAGCATGGATTGAAGTGTGCATGACAACTTTTCGAGAGAGGCTACATTGTAAATAAGTTGAGTTATGTTAAATACTGCAAATAACAAGTTATGTAGTGAGCTTTTTTCAACATTGATTCGTCCGGCCATCAACCAAATTTGTATACTAAATTTTTTTTTTGCTCTATTCAATCTCTATATCCATTTCTATTTCTCTCTCCACTCTGTGTCACCCTTGTATTCCTGTTATAAATAATTTCAATTTAGAAGGTGTTTGTTTGGCATAAAACAACAGAAAATAAAAGAAGATTAGATCATTTTTATTGTATTATGTTTTTCTGCCTTCCTTCTTGCAATTTTAGATTGATACACGCCACCTCTACCTTTCAGATTATTCTACTAGAAAATGTTAGAAAGCAGCTGTAAATAATAATAGTAAAAAAAAAAATTATTCATCTTTAAGACATTCATGAAGGAAAAAATGATTATACAGTAAAATAAATTTATAACGGAAATAAACATCTATATGAATCACACTCTTGTAAAGATTCCCTATAACCATCTTAAGTAAGGTTTATATGGCACTTAGTTAATTAATCATAAATATGATATCCCTTTGTTAATCATATAAATAGCAATAAAGAAAACATAACATGAGTCGGTGACTTTTTTAAATTACCAAACAATTTTAGTATATTTTACATGGTTCCATGGAAGCTAAAATACCTTCTCAGAGCTATTGTTTGCATGCTGGAGAAGCTGAATGTAAAAGTTAAGCACACATATAGAGAGAACAACAGGTTGGCAGATTATGCAGCCAAGGATGGTTTGATATCACAATGCTCGAGCTCCTACTGTTCTCTCCAACTCCCAAATTCCCTGAAAAATCTAGCCAAACCGGATCTGATTGCTCTACCAAATTTTAGAGTTACAAAGCAAAAGGTTTTAAATCTGTATGCAGGCCTAAGGCCATTTTTGTTTGTTGTTGTAGTTAATATCTCGTTGTAAGGATATTTTGATGATGATATGAATGAGAGCATACTGGGGTGGGGGTTTCTGAAAGTTCTTAGGGGAAAAAATGGAAATTAAACCGTTAATCTCTCATAAGGAGAAAAGTAAATTCTTAATGCATGAGTACAAGAGGAGCAAAAATAAGCAAAAAAGTTATGCTACGAAATACAATTTAACTGCATCTCGTAATGAAATTATTTTTTCAAACTTACTCAACGGTACAAATAAAATACAAAAGGTTAGTAAAAAGAAAAACTAATCTAAAAAAAACTTTACAATAAACCACCAAAATTAATTTAACCCCACATCTTTTTCACTCACACCCACAAAAGAAAAAGGCGGGGAAAAACAATCCCTCCACTATATCACCAACATATATACCCACAGTCCCAACACTTCCACTCCCCCCTCTTCCCCAAAAATTTCCCCCAAATAAATGGGAAATTACAAATCCCTCCTCCTCCTCCTCCGCTTCTTCCTCCTCCTCATGATTCTCATTTCTGCTGATGCTGAGATCATCAACAACAACAGGAAGCAAACCTACATTATCCGTGTCGACGCCGACGCCAAGCCCTCCATTTTCCCCACCCACTCCCACTGGTACGAGTCCACCGTCTCCGCCGTCGCAGACGGCGCCGCCTCCTCCGGTCCCCTCATCCACACCTACTCCACCGTCTTCCACGGCTTCTCCGCCCGCCTCTCCGCCGCCGCCGCCGCCGCCATCTCCGCCGTCCCCGGAGTCCTATCCCTCTTTCCGGAGCAGGTCCGCCACCCCCACACCACCAGGTCGCCAGAGTTCCTTGGCCTCAACCTCAAATCCTCCGGCGCCGCCGGCCTGTTAGCGGAGTCCGACTTCGGATCCGACCTGGTCGTCGGCGTCATCGACACCGGAATATGGCCCGAGCGCCGCAGCTTCTCCGACACCGGGCTCGGCCCGGTCCCGGCCAAGTGGAAGGGCGCATGCGTCGGCGGAACAAATTTCGTCCCTTGGCTCGCCTGCAACAAGAAGCTTATAGGGGCCAGGTTCTTCTCCAATGGCTACGAGGCCACCAGCGGCCGCATGAACGAGTCCGCAGAGGTCCGGTCCCCGCGCGACACCGACGGGCATGGGACACACACCGCATCCATCGCCGCCGGCCGCTACGTGTACCCGGCGTCCACGCTCGGGTACGCGAGGGGCGTGGCCGCCGGGATGGCTCCCAAAGCTCGGCTGGCGGTGTATAAGGTCTGCTGGGCCGCCGGATGCTTCGACGCGGACATTCTGGCGGCGTTCGATGCGGCGGTGGCTGACGGGGTGGATGTCATATCGTTGAGTGTGGGCGGGGTGGTGGTGCCGTATTATCTGGATGCGATTGCGGTCGGGGCGTTCGGGGCGGTGGAGAAAGGGGTGTTTGTGTCGGCTTCGGCGGGGAACGGTGGGCCTGGGGGACTGACGGTGACCAATGTGTCGCCTTGGGTTATGACGGTGGGGGCGGGATCGATGGACCGGTCGTTTCCGGCGGATGTTAAGCTCGGAAATGGGAGAGTTGTGCCTGGGGTTAGTGTGTTTGGTGGTGGGAATGCTCTTGTTGCTGGGAGATTTTATCCGTTGATTTATGCAGGGGAGGGCGGCGGCGGCGGCAGAGGAGATGGTTACTCGTCGTCCTTGTGTTTAGAAGGATCACTGAATCCCGGCTCGGTGAAGGGGAAGATTGTGGTGTGCGATCGAGGAGTGAACTCACGGGCTGCCAAGGGGGAGGTTGTGAAGAAGGCCGGAGGGGTCGGGATGATTCTTGCTAATGGGGTGTTCGAGGGGGAAGGGCTTGTAGCCGACTGTCACGTGCTTCCGGCCACCTCTGTCGGTGCTGCCGCTGGAGATGAGATTCGGAAATATATTGCTTCTGCGAGGTCCCCCACTGGAACGATCCTGTCCCGTGGGACCCAGCTGAACGTCAGCCCGGCGCCGGTGGTCGCTTCTTTCTCGGCTCGCGGCCCCAACCCTCAGTCGTCGGAGATCATAAAGCCCGACATCATCGCCCCGGGGCTTAACATCTTGGCCGCCTGGCCGGACAATGTAGGCCCAGCCGGGATACCCTCCGACCGCAGAAGAACAGAATTCAACATTTTGTCCGGAACATCCATGGCCTGCCCTCACGTCTCCGGCCTGGCTGCATTGCTAAAAGCGGCGCATCCGGATTGGTCTCCTGCCGCAATTAAATCCGCTCTCATGACCACGGCTTACATCAAGGACAACAAAGGTTCCACAATGCTGGACGAGTCTACCGGAAACTCGTCGGACGTATTCGATTTTGGTTCAGGTCATGTCGATCCTCAACGAGCTATGGACGCCGGGCTAGTCTATGATATCGCACCTGCAGACTACATCAATTTCCTCTGCAATTTGAACTACAGCGGTCAAAATATCCGTGCTATAACAAGAAGAGCAGCGGATTGCAGCGGCGCCAGAAGAGCCGGGCATGCCGGGAACCTAAACTATCCATCCATATCTGCGGTGTTTGTCGGCGGTGGCGGAACAAGAATGAAGACACATTTCATTAGGACAGTTACTAATGTAGGAATCGGAAGAGCAGTGTATAGAGCAGAGGTGATTGCGCCGCAAGGGAGCAAAGTGATTGTCGAGCCTCAAGAGCTCGTGTTTCGAAGGGCCGGGCAGAGGCTGAGCTTCTTGGTGAGGGTGGAGGCGGCACCGGCGGCAGCGGCCAACGGGCGAATGCAGCCGGGGAGCTCGACCGTGAAGAGTGGGTCGCTGATGTGGACCGATGGTAGGCATAGGGTGAGGAGCCCAATTGCATTGACAATGCAAGCTCCAATCGAGTGAGAGTGAAGGGGGTTTTGTTTACTACTTGTAATGAAATGCGTTCTTGTTGAGCAAATATGTATATGCGATGATGTGATTTCTATCTTAGGGGAAAACCCAAAAAAAAATTAAAAATTGAACCTGGTGCTCTGGATCTTCTTCAGATGTTGTCTTCCGACGATCTGCCGACAGCGTTGGCGAACAGCTGAGATTGAGTTTGAGGATTGTCTCCTGAGACGTGTGGATCTCAATGGGTTTGGTTTGGTGTGGAGCCGAGCTACATGCAAAGAAGTCACGGGATAGTTGTACCACCGTGGACCCTCCGACGATCAAGTTAGTCGAGATATTTGGACAGGGTAGCGGTCTATTGGATAAGATTGTCTTACCTGAGTCGTCTGAGAGAGGGATTTATATAGCGGCAGCCATGGGGTAGCGGGCGCGAGATTCTCGCCGGTCGTTACGCCCCTGGCGTTACGCCTGCAAGAAAAGCGGGATCCCCCATTAATGACGAGATACACTAGTTAATGGGATGATGCGACAGCGTGGAACGCGGGATCGTGGGGCGGCGGATATCTCGCATCTGGCGAGATTCGCGGAGCCGTGGCAGAGACGCCTGTGATTTGCGTTCTGGGTCGTCCAATAGAACCGAGGAATCTTAGCTCGGCGGGAGGCTTGAAGGCGAGTGGGAGGCCGAGCAAGTTTGGTTCTGTGATATCTCGGAGACGAGCTGGGAGGGCTGAGGAAGCTCAGCGTGCAGGAGGGCTCGAAAGTGAGCCATTGGTCATTTACTTGGCGACCACAGGACTGTTTAGGGAATTCTCGAAGGTCCGGCCTAGGCAGCGGGAAGATAGCCTGGGGGACGCCTCCAATGTGCGGTCCTCGCGTTGTTTCTGTGTGCATCGGGACACGTCCTCCGCCACGTGTCATGATCTGGGGAGCTCCCACTTAGGAGCATCATCATTAGCCCCTCACTCTCGTCCTGACCTATTTGTGGGTCGGGTCGAGAGTGGTCCGGTCGGTCACCCGGGCTCAGTTCGCAGTTGAAGACCTCGTCGGCACGGATTCCCGAGGCAGTTAGGCGCATCTTTTGATGATGTCAGCGGATTAGAGAAGAGATCGTGCACTAAAGATGGAGTGCCGATTCGATCGTACGTTCGTTGAGGCGCCAGACCACGCGTCCGATGCCGGTTGGCTGACGTGATGGGTCGCCGCTGTCCTCTGCGCTCGAAGGGACGCGTTCAATGGTCATGCGACACGTGGAACGTTGACGGCAGTCGAGCGTGAAGCGCTGATTTGGCGGGAAATGATCTGCGTTGTTGGATGCGTTTGCCAAATGCTATAAATAGATGTGGGATCCTCCCAGGGTCCACACTTCGCTATCATTTCTCCATTGCTGCGAGAGTTAGCTCGGCGCTCTTCCCTTTAGGTCGGATTTCTCCCGCTCTTTCCTCAGAGGACTCCTTCTTTGACTCAGGTTAGATATCTTTCTCTGGGGAGTCTGTTGAGATAGTTAGGGTAGAGTTTAGAGAGCCTTCTGTTGCTTCTTCCTCTGCCCCACCCGAGTCGGATTCCCCCCGTAGAGTTAGGGTTACTCGTGCTTCCCATAGTCATGCGATGGGGAGGGTCCCTAAAGCGCGTATCAGGAATGCTAGCGATGCGCCCTCCCTCCTGAGGAATGTGGACGAACTTACCACAATCCGGGCTCGCTTCCACATTCCCCCTAGTTATTCGCTGCGCTTGGCTAGGGTGGGAGAGAGGGTGGACCAGGTGCAGGATAAGGAGATTGTCTTGTACCTGGATGCCTATTGGGCTGGAATGCGTTTGCCCTTCTCTCCCGAGGTATGCGGGGCGTTGCGTTGTTTTCAACTAGTTCCAGGCCAGCTAGTGCCGAACTCGTGGAGGATTCTCCTCGGGTTCCTGGTCCGGTTGAAACTCGAAGAAATCCCCTTCAGCTTGACCCTTCTTCTTTCCTCTCTTTGCTATAAAAATCATCCTGACACCCGTAAGAACGAGCCGAGCTGGGTGTATGTTTCCTTTAGAAAACATAGGGGAGGGACGACCGGGTCGGGGGTCATAGCAGTTCCTTCTTCCATCCATGAATGGAAGGAGAGGTTCATATTTGTCGGGCTACCCGAGGGTGAGGATTGGCTTGTGCCTATACAGTGGCCTAGGGTCGACTGCCCACGGGTGAAGCGGTTGTCCTCTCCCGAAGCGAGGGCGGTGTTGGCGTGGGAGCCTATCCTACGGACCGATGTTTTGCTTTCCGAGCAGGCCCTCAGCTGGGCCGGGCTCAGCCCCGCTCGATTTATTGGTAAGTTAGAAGCCTAGGCGACCTGTCTGAACTTGTATATTTTCTCCCGTTCTTTCTGGCGTCACTAACTCCCTTTGTGTATTTTCCTTTTTTGCAGAACCGATGGACCGATCCAAATTCCTGGCTGCCATGGCCGAGAAGAAGGGGAGGAAGGCCGGGGCGCCGGCCCGCCCCGCCCCGCTGCGAGCCCGGCCTCACCGGCGGCCGCCTCGGCTAGGCGTTCCACCACACCCCGTGCTTCGATGACCAGCCGTGGGGAGAGTCGTAAGCATGCTCGGGAGCCGGAGCCCCGGGTTTTGGAGGTGGAGGACGAGGCTGACCTCCCCGAGGTCCCCCTTAAAAGGCACAAGAGGACGGTGTCTCGATCAACATCCTCTCAGATCTTCGTGCAGGAGGGGGACGTTTGCTTCGAGGTATTCTCGGGGATTTCCGTCACCGACAGCTTTCTCTTGGAGATGGAACAGTCGGCCGGGGGCAAAATTCCCTGGGGGACCCTCAAGGCCCAAGTCGCCGCCATTGCTCAGGAGGCTGTTCAAGTCGGTATCCGCCTCCCGTTTGGGTTTTCGTTAAGCAACTTTTGTTTGTCGGATCGGACACTTTGTAACCCCTCTTTTTATTTTCCCCAGGTCCTCCAGCACAACGCCCTCATCGCCAACATGGAGCACAAGAAAATTGCCCCGGCGATGCAGATAGCGGGCAAGTCTTCCTCGTGGGAGGAGGGCCTGAGCCGGGAGCTGCGTCAAGCGAGGGAGAGGATCGCCGCCCTCGAAGATCGGGTGGCCGCCGAGGAGCAGGTGAACTCCAAATGCAGGGAGTCCATCCGAATTTTGAAGGAGTCCAACAAGGTCGTCGAGGCTAAGTTGGAGGAGGCCAGGGTGCTCAACGCCACTTTGAAGACGACGCAGGATACCCTTAAGAGGGAAAACGAGATGGCGAAGGAAGAGATGAAGCGCGCCGACCTCCGGGCCGCAAAGGCGGTGGAGAGTTACAAGACGTCGGATCAATTCTACACCGACCTTACTGACGCCTCAGCCATCATCTGGCATCAGGCTATCGATGCCGTCAAGGCGTTGATGCCAGAGTTTCCAGACGGCGGGCTCCGGATCGAGTACCCCCTTGAGGATGAGACGTAGGAGGATGCCGCCGGGGGGGAGGCTCCCGATGGGAGCATTGGGGATAAGGCGATCACCCCGGTTCCCAGTGCCGAAGCTCCCGTTGGGGGCGCCGACCCTAAAGCCACCACCCCGGCTACCGATGCTGGCGCGGAGCATATCGAGGTCCTTCCCGGTCCCGAGGCCTAAGCCTTTCTGCCTTCTCTCCTTTTTTGTTTTGGAATTTCGTAAGCCTCCGGGCAATTTTATGAGGCTGATGAGCCTATAATACCTTTGTAAAGACTCCCAAGTTGTGAATGAAGCCGTTTTGAAAATTTTTGTGTGGCAATGTTTTCTTGTATGAGCCTGTTAGCATTTTCCTCGGCTAACGAGCCAGACCGTAGGTCGGCGACCGGTCCTTTAGTTGGCGATCGCGCGTCGAGTGAAATCCAATTATTTGTCAAGTGTACAAAGGCCGGTGTCCTTATGGCCCCGAAGTCGAGGTGGCGATCGTTCACTTAAGGTACGTCGGTTGGCTCCTTCGAGTAGAAAGGTATGGGTTTGCATTCCTTTGAGTTGGACCGGTGACCACTTCTCTTAGAATGAGTTAGAAAAGAGCCCAGTTTGGATTGGTCGGCGTTTGCCGAGGTTGAGGGCTTCTGATCCTTAGTACAGCCCTAAATGGACCGAGCAGGGAAGCTGCTCGGTGGCCTCTTGAGGAGGGCTTTGATTCTTAGCGTAGATGGGTAAGAAGCTACCCACTAAGGATGGACTGAGCAGGGAAGCTGCTCAGCGGCCTCTTGAGGAGGGCTTCCTTAGAGTAGATGGGTAAGAAGTTACCCACTAAGGATGGACTGAGCAGGGAAGCTGCTCGGTGGCCTCTTGATGGGGGATTTGATCCTTGGCGTCGGTGGGTAGTAAACTACCAGCCATGGATAGACCGAGCAGGGAAGCTGCTCGGTGGCCTCTTGATGAGGGCTTTGATCCTTGGCGTCGGTGGATAGTAAACTACCAGCCATGGATGGACCGAGCATGGAAACTGCTCGGTGGCCTCTTGATGAGGGCTTTTAATCATTGGCGTCGATGGATAGTAAACTACCAGCCATGGATGGACCGAGCAGGGAAGCTGCTCGGTGGCCTCTTGATAAGGACTTTGATCCTTGGCGTCGGTGGGTAGTAAACTACCAGCCATGGATGGACCGAGCAGGGAAGCTGCTCGGTGGCCTCTTGATGAGGGCTTTGATCATTGGCGTCGGTGGGTAGTAAACTGCCAGACATGGATGGACCGAGCATGGAAACTGCTCGGTGGCCTCTTGATGAGAGATTTTGATCCTTGACGTCGGTGGGTAGTAAAATACCAGCAATGGATGGACCGAGCAGGGAAGCTGCTCGGTGGCCTCTTGGTGAGGGCTTTTGAGCCTTGGCGTCGGTGGGTAGTAAACTACCAGCCATGGATGGACCGATCAGGGAAACTGGTCGGTTTTGCGAGGCGTGGGCCGACCTCCTTCGACGTGTGTGAAAATCTGGAAGAGTGACCGTCGCGGGCGACACGTGGCAGAAACACATAGGTGAGGCGAGGAGTTCCATGATCCGCATCGTTCCGACTTCGGTTGGCCGAGAAATACGGGATGCCCGCCACATGGCGGTTCAGTATTGGAAGAGTTGAGAAAATCCCAGGATTCGCGTCCACGCGTGCGCAAATTTGGGCCTTTGTGGGATTCTGTTGAGGCTATAAATAGAGAAGGAGATGGGTTTCTTTCAGCATTGCTTTTCTGAGATGGTCGGGCGTATCTACACGATTGAAGAGATCGTCACTTCCGATGACGTCTACTTGTACGACCAGTCCCTCTCCGAGGAGGGTGTGGTTCAGTGCATCGAGGACCACTTCGGCCGTCTACTTTCTCGTCGGTCGTCCCTCCTCCAATTGCTGATGTACGCAATTTGGAGGAGGTCCCCGGGGCTGTACAACCCCCTCTCCGAGGAGCTGCTAGATGAGGCGCTTGACAAGATGCGTACCTCTATGTCCTCGGCCTCATCTCGAAGAACAAGCACGACCGATCTATGGCTCTTATTTTGGAGTGCTTCCAAAAGAGGCAGATCGTGGGCCCCTGCTCGGCATATGGCGGCCCGGTGGTTCCGTGGCATCCCGGGTACGTGGGCAATATCGCCGGGAGCGGGCTGAAGAGGCCAGTGCTCGGCTGGCGGAGATCTCCACGGAGTACCACCAACAGTGCTTCCTTGACCCCATACCCCCTCTGTTGTAATTTTAATTCTCATGTAAGGCTGAGGAGCCCATAATACTTTTGATAAATAAAGTTCTCTTTTTGCGACGTACTATTGTTTCCTTTTTGTCTTCTGGGTGCGTTTAAGTATTTTCACGAAACGAAATCTATGACCTTTGAACTGGGGAAGAGGGAAACACATAGGAGGAATTTCTTCTAATTCAAAAGACTTAGAAAAGTTTACATCGCTTTGGCAAAGAAGAAACATATATTCATAGATACAATTTTCAAAGGTACAACTTGAGCTTCTCGGCGTTGTAGGGCCGTGGAAATTTGCGACCCGCCGCGTCTTGCAAGCGATAGGCCCCGCCGGGAAATACTTCGGAGACGAGGAATGGGTCTTCCCACTTCGAGGAAAACTTGTGCTTTCCCTGGTCAATGAACTTGTTCCGCCTTAGGACCAAATCTCCGGTCTTGAAGGCACGATGCTTGACTCATGCGTTGTTGTAGCGGGCAGTTTGCTGTTGATAGGCGGCAGCTTTGATCTGTGCCCGGTCCCGCTTCTCCAACAAGATATCCAAATTAGCCCAGAGAGAGGTGTTTGCTTCGTCGTCGAAGTGCTCGACCCTGTAACTGGGTAGCCCGATCTCTGCTGGGACCATCGCCTCGGTGCCGTAGCAGAGGCTGAAGGGGGTCTCTCCAGTGGCGGTCTTCTTCGATGTGCGCAAGGCCCATAAAATCCGGGGTAATTCGTCGACCCAACTGCCCTGCCGTCCTTCCAGGCGAGCTCGAAGACCTCAAATGACGTCCTGGTTAGCGACCTTGGCCTGCCCGTTGCACTGGGGATGCGCGACCGCGGCAAACTTTATCAGTATATGGTATTCGTTGCAGAATCCTTTAACTTTGTTGTTTTCGAAATTCGTCTCATAGTCGGTAACAATACACCTCGGGATCCCGAACCGGAATATTATGTAGTTCCAGGAACTTGACAGTCGTGGTGGCATCCGGCTTTCTGATAGGGACGGCCTCGATCCACTTTGTAAAGTAGTCCACCGCGACGAGGATGTATTTGTGCCCGCCCGTACCAGTAGGGAGTTGGCCTATCATGTCCATTCCCCACTGGTCAAACGACCATGGGGAGGTCAGGGCCGTTAGCTCGGTAGCCGGAAGACGGGGTATGCTGCCATGGAGTTGGCAACTCTTGCATCTTTTGACGAGCTTCTGAGTGTCCTGATGGATGGTCGTCCATTATTATCCTTGAAGTAGCGTCTTCTGGACTAAGGTGCGGGCCTCTTGATGTGCTCCACCGACCTTTTCGTGAACCTCACGGAGGACGTAGTCGGCCTCGTGGAGGTCGACGCACCGAAGCAGAGGTTGAGTGAAGGCTTTCTTGTAGAGGTTTCCACTGCTCCAAACGAAATGGCGGGCTTTGGCTCAAAGGCGGCGGGCTTCCCCTCGATCTCCTGGGAGCGTACCCTCCTTCAGGAATTCTACGAGGGGCTTCCTCCAATCCCGGTCTTCTTCCCAGACAGCGTAAACTTGAAGTGCTGTCGCTCTGTCTTCCACGCTGGGCCGTGGCAAGACCTCGAAGAGGATATTTCTCTTGTTGTTAGCTGTATAGGAGGAAGCTAGTTTGCTCAGAGCATCGGCCTAGGCGTTTAGGTGCCGGGGGATCTGCTCTACTTGAACTTCGTCGAAGTCTTTTCGTAATCTTCTTACCTCGGCTAAATATTTCACCATCAGAGGCTCCCGTGCCTCGAAACGGTCAGTCACCTGGCCTACGACCAGGGTGGAGTCACTACGGATTCGGATCGTCTTCAGCTCCACTCCAGAGGCGATTCGTAGTCTAGCTAGCAAGGCCTCGTACTCCGCGGCATTGTTTGAGGCTTTGAACCCGAACTTCAAAAAATACTCCATCTCTGCCTCGTTCGGGTCTCGAATGATGAGGCCGGCACCACATCCATCCTCGGTTGACGACCCTTCGACGTAAAGGACCCAGTCGGGGGTGGAGTCGGGCCTCTCTTCGATCGAGGGTTGAAACCCGGAGGCCGGCACTGACACGGCCTCCTTGCTTGGGATAGTGCATTAGACAATAAAATCGGCCAGGACTTGTGTCTTGATAGCCTGCCTTGGGTGGTACTTGATGTCGAATTGAGATAACTCCAACCTCCACTTCTCTAAATGACCAGACGACTTAGGAGAGGCGAGAATAGCCCCTAAAAGACGCTCGGTGAGAACGAGGATGGTGTGTGCCTGGAAGTAGTGTCGTAGTTTCCTTGAGGTCATGATAAGCGCCAAGACGATCTTTTCTATGGCCGGGTACCTTGTTTCCGCGTCCTTAAAGACGTGGCTTACGTAGTAGACCGTCTTTTGGACTCCTTCGACTTCTCGGACAAGCACCGAGCCAGCAGCCTGATCGGACACTACTAGATACAGTGATAGCTCGTCTCCCTTAATCGGTCGGGTGAGCAGTGGGAGAGTTGCCAGGTGCACTTTTAGTTGCTCGAAAGCGATCTAACATTCCTCCGACCATTCGAACCTTGGGATTTTTCTCAGGGCTTTGAAGAATGGGAGGCACTTTTCTCCGGACCTTGACATGAAGCGACTCAGAGCGGCTACTCTCCCAGTGAGCCGCATGATTTCGATGTTGGTCTTTGGCATGGCCATGTTGAGGATGGCGCTGATTTTCTCCATGTTAGCCTCGATTCCTCGGTGGGTAACCATGAATCCGAAGAACTTTCCACTAGTGACCCCGAACGCGCACTTGGCGGGATTCAGCTTCATTTTGTATTTGCGAAGGATGTCGAAGTTCTCGCCAAGATCTTTGGCATGCTCATCTGACGAGGTCGACTTAACGAGCATGGCGTCGACGTAAACCTCCATGTTCCTCCCGATCTGTGGTTTGAACATCCTGTTGACCAAGCGTTGGTATCTAGCCTCGGCGTTTTTGAGGCCGAAGGGCATTACTTTATAGCAGTATACCCCCCGGTCCGTTGTGAATGCGGTGAGCTCTTCGTCTGCCAGATTCATACGGATCTGGTTGTAGCCGGAGAAAGCATCCATGAAGCTGAGTACTTCATGGCCTGCCGAACTGTTGACGAGTTGGTCTATTCGAGGGAGGGGATAGTTGTCTTTCGTACAGGCCTTGTTGAGATCTGTGAAGTCGACGCACATGCGACACTTCCCGCTTTCCTTTTTAACCATTACCACATTCGCCAGCCATTCTGAGTAGGCCACGTTTCGAATGAAGTTGGATGCAAGCACCAGTCAACTTTGTCCTCGATCGCCTTTTTTTATCGGAGCGAACCTTCATTTCTTCTGCCTGACGGGTCGGACCGCCGGGTCGACCCCGAGCTTATGTAATATTACTTTGGGATCGATCCCGTGCATGTCAGCGGGCGCCCAAGCGAACACGTCCGAGTTCCCTCTGAGGAAGTGGACCAAGTCGTCGCGCCGGGCGCCCGTTAAGACTGACCCGATTTGGACGGTTCGTTCATTGTCCCCTTCGACGAGGGGGACCTCTGTTAGCGGCTCTACCGGGGCTCCGTAGATTTCTTTTTGTTCGTCCCAAGTATCCAAGGACCCTTGGAAATCACCCGGGTTTTCAAGGTCGTCGCTTCGTTCCTCGAGCGTAGATGTCGCTGTGAAGCAAATCTTTACGGTTTGATGGTTCTAGTAGGCCCGGCCTATTCCGCCTTGGTCGAGTGGAAACTTGATCACTGTAGGGTGTTTTCCGTCACCCCATTGAAATGGGAATACGCGCGTGCTTGTCAGACGCATTACAGATTCCCCCTGCCTAGGATAGGCTGGGTTTATTGATTGTGGGGATCCGAATCTCCGGCAGCCGCGGACTAAGTCGCCGTTAATTATCCCTAGCCTTTGGAGCGAGAGAACCTCCGATTGACGGGTCAAACAGATCATGCGAACTCAATATGCAGTGTTGTGTTTGAAGGGGTTTTGGATATATCGGGGGCCCCGCAGAGTTTTACGGAGGTCCCGCTACCCGGATAGCGGAATAGGGGTCAAGGGGGCTAGCATCCTCCTTGCGGGGTGCGGGGCAACGCCCCGTTACAAATTTTTTCTAACGGGGACAGTGTTGTGGAGTGTGTGTGTGTGTGTTTATACATATATATAAAAAAGGGAAAGAGCATCCAAAGGATGCGTGGGAGAAGGCGCCGGCGCCTCACGTGCGCGGCACGCGGGCGCTCGAGCGCTGGCGCCGGCGCTAGTGCCTCATGTGCCCGGCACGCGGGCGCTCGGGCGCTGGCGCTCGCGCCTCACGTGCCCGGCACTCGGGTGCTCGGGCGCTGGCGCTGGCGCCTCACGTGGGCGCTCGGGCACTAGGCGCCGGGCGCTGGCGCCCCACGTGCTTGGCACGCGGGCGCCAGGCGCCAGTAGGAAAAGGGACTTGGTCCCTGCACTGGGAGCTGTACTCCCGATTTGACTTATGGAGTTGAACTCCTAGAAAAAATGACTCTCTTTTTTTTTATGGAGTTGAACTCCTAGAAAAAATGAACTCCTAGAAACTTTAATTTATGGAATTAAACTCCAAGAACTCCTTGTAAATGCTTAAGGGGATCCCTTTCTTCTCCCCTGAGCCTTAGATCTTTCCCAAAATAGGATCTTTGGAGATGGGTCTCCTTCCTCCTTTTCCGTTGGCCGGATCTTGGAGAACAAGAGGGGGGTGAGATTTAAAAATCTCCCCCTTTTGAGATCTAATGAAAGATCCGAGCTCCCTTTGGTGGGTTTTGTTGTGGAAAACTATTTATTTTTGAAAAAGAAAGAGTAAAACCCTTAATTTAATTGAAAATGGGAAGAAAGTTTAGAAGCTTGAGGAAGGAGAAAGAGACACAAAGAACCCTAGATTTTGAGGGGAATGAAAAAGTGTCTTTTTTATTCATCATCATGTTGCCTTATATAGGCTTACACATTTACATATAGCCCCTTGGGCTTTACAAAACGGCATTTTGCCCATCACATGCCTCATGTGGTCATTTCTTTTTTCACATAAGTCATGGGCTTTACAGAAATTTGGCTTTATGCCCATTTTGCTTACATTCATGCATAAAAAATTACATCAAAATTATTTGTTACATGATTTTTATGTTGGCATGGGGAGGCTGACCGCGGGCTCGACTTGGGCATGGGCCCGCTTGACCTGGGCTTGGACCCACCTGGCTTGGGGTTGACTTTGACTTTGACTTGGTCAACCGGGGTGCAAATTTTGACCCAACAAAGTGCCCCCATATCAATAAATGCACACCGCGCACATGAGTTGTATGCATGAAATTGATGGATCTTGAAGCTGGACTTCGAGGTGGGACATCATTCCGGGGGCGGAGCATCCTTCGGGGAGCATGATTCCTGGGGATCGGAGTATCATTCCGATTTGCGGAGTATAATTCCAGGGTCGGAGTATCATTCCGAAGAGTCGGAGCATAATTCCGAGGATCGGAGCATAATTTTGAAGGGTCAGAGCATAATTCTGGGGATCAGAGCATAATTCCGAAGAGTAGAGGCATGATTCCAGGGATCGATGTATGATTCTGATGAGCAGAGCATGGTTCCAAAGGGGTCGGAGCATAACTTCGACGAGTGGAGCATGATTCCAAAGGGGTCGGAGCATAATTCCGACGGGCGGCAGACATTCTGACCGAAGTATAATTTTGATGCAGAGGTTGATTCCCAGGCGAAGCATAATTCCGATAGGGAAAGTAGATACTCCGAGGCGAAGCTTGATTTCGACACGGAGTACATTCTGAGACGAAGCATGATTTCGACGCAGAGCTTGTTAGTCGACTTGATTCCGAGGCAGAGCTTAATTCCGATGGGGAGGTCGGCGGTTGACTTGATTCCACGATGGAGCATAATTCTGACGAGGAGGTCGCTGGTTGACTTGATTCCAGGGTCGAAGCATAATTCCAACGAGGAGGTCGCTGGTTGACTTAATTTCAGGACAGAGCATAATTCCGACGAGGAAGTCGCTGGTTGACTTGATTCCAGGACGGAGTGTAATTCCGACGAGGAGGTCGCTGGTTGACTTGATTCCAGGACGGAGCATAATTCCGACGGGTAGGTCGCTGGTTGACTTGTCCCCGGCACGGAGTGTCTGTGGTCGATGTTTCCCTGGCACAGAGTGTCACTGGTTTTGATGTAGAGGATGATTCCCAAGCGAAGCATAATTCCGACAGGGCAGGTGGATACTCCGAGGCGAAGCATGATTTTGACACGGGGTACATTCTGAGACGAAGCGTGATTCCGCCGCAGAGGTTGTTGGTTTGATTTGATTTAGGTTGACATCAGCATCGCTACACTGGAATATGGTACCAAAAGCGAATCATCATTTGCCATGAGAGGATTTGGGGATTTTGGCTTTGGTCGGCATCTGCATTACTGCATTGGAATAATGCCAGGAGCAACTCATCATTTTCCCCGGAAGGATTTGGGAATTGGTGGCTGTTCCCGCCAAAAAATTTCTACGCAAAGAGCCTAAGGTATCAAATGGCATCGATGCGCTTAAGAAAATGTGAACCAGTATTTTCCGGGCTGTATTTTGACAAACTCCCGAATGAGAAACAGCTAAATTCTGATGGTATCGAAAGCGTCTCGAAAAATCCTTCGATTTGATATATTATGGTCCTCATAATTCATCCGGGATCAAAAGTTATGAGATATCATGTGCCCATACGTGACCGGGCATCACGTACCCACACGTGACCATTTACAGGCAAAGCCTGTAGTCACTGAATAAAATAAATAATTAAATGGGGTCACGTGCCATCACGTGATATGCCTTTGAAAACCCACTGAAGAAAATTAAATGTGAAATAAAACAATCATGAATACCCTAATGGGGGATCACGTGTCCACACATGACCAAAGGTCACGTGCAGAAGACGTGATGGGTTCCCAAGCCCTCTGAATTAATAGAATTAAATTCTAAATTAAATAATTAATCAGTGGGGTCACGTGCCAACACGTGATGGGCTCTTAAACCCTCTGAAATGATAAGAATTAAATTCCAACAATGGGATCACGTGTCAACACGTAATAGGCCTTTAAACTCACTGAAAAGAATTTAAAGTATAATAAAATAACAAGGAAAAAAAAACCCAATGGGGCATCACGTGCTCATACGTGACCAAGGGTCACGTACTGACACATGATAATTCCTGAGTTCTTTAAAACAACAGAATTAAATGCTTAATCGAGGGGGTCACGTGTCAACACGTGATGAGATCCTAAAATCTCTGAAATAATAGAATTAAATTCTAATTAAGGGAAATCAAAAACCCTAACTGGAAAAATATTTCTTTAAATCTTTCCGAACAAAAAGGATGGTGTTCTATAAAATGGAGCACCGTTGGATTAAAAATCCAATGGTGATTAAAAATCACCAATTTATGAAAATGTTTTATACAAGGAAAGATTTCCCTAAAATTTGAATAACAGAATATCTTTTGGATTAAAAATCCAATGGTGAATAAAATTCACTGAGTGATCTAAAAGATCACATTAGTTACGAAAAACAAACAAAATCTTTCAATGAGAGATTTACTAAACAAATTGATTCTTTTCCTTCTCCTATAAATAGGAGCCAAGAAGAGAAGAAAGATATAGAATTTTGGGATCTTAAAATTTTCTAAAGGCAAATAGCAGAGAGAAAAGAAAGGAGAATTTAATTCTCAAGAAAGAAAACCCTAGGTGAGAAAAGAAAGGGAATCAAAACTTCAAACAGAGAATTTAATTCTCAAATCTAAGAGTTTAACTCTTCTGCACAAAAAGAATTTAGTTCTTCCTCTGGTTGAAGATCTGCAAAGAGCACATCTCCCCATAAGTTGAGAATTTAATTCTCATCGGGTTGAGATCCTGCCATGCAGATCCGAAACTTAGAGGGGGAATTGAGTTTAGAGAATTTAATTCTCCCAAAACAAAACTAGGGTTTAACCCTATATGAGAATTTAATTCTCTCAAAGTTACAGGAATTTAATTCCTCCAAGATAAAAACTAGGGTTTAACCCTATATGAGAATTCAATTCTTCTAAAATTACAGGAATTTAATTCCTTCAAGATGGACAGAACTAGGGTTTAACCCTAATTGAGAATTTAATTCTCTCAAATTCACAGGAATTTAATCCCTCTTAAAATGAAATTAGGGTTTCACCCTATACAAGAATTTAATTCTTTTACATATATGGGAATTTAATTCCTCTAAAAGAAATTAGGGTTTAACCCTATATAAGAATTTAATTCTTTCATAATAGGAATTTAATTCCTCCAAAATCATGATTAGAGTTTAACCCTATAGAGAATTTAATTCTCAAAATAAAATAAGGAGACTTAAAAGATCTCTGTGCATGAAAAGAATCAAGGTCACGTGACCCCTGAAGAGATCCCCAAAAATGAGAAGGAAAAAGCTCTGAGGCAAGGCCTCACGTGCTCCCACGTGACTTGTAAAACACAGAAAGAAAAAGCAAAGGAAATCCAAGCTTTGGGCGCTCTCACGTGTTACCACGTGACCCCTTAGCAAACGCTTTAGTGATCAGCGCACAGATGACCATCACGTGCCAACACGTGATGCTCAAAATAAAAATATAAAAAGTGTTTAACACTTAATTGCAGAACAAAGAAAAGGAATCTGATCCCGCCTTTGAGCGTCCTCACGTGTCCACACGTGACCCCTTTTTCTTTAGTGTTTAACACTAATTCGAGAGCTTTATTCCCAGTGTTTAACACTGATTATCTTTTAGTGTTTAACACTAATTTGAAAATCTTATTTCTAGTGTTTAACACTGTTATTTTCTAGTGTTTAACACTAATTTGGGATTCTATATTTCCAGTGTTTAACACTGTTGTTCTTTAGTGTTTGACACTACTTTTAGCTAAATTGGCTAATTTTCCAGAGGCAAAAGTCCCTCCTCCAAATGAATCTCAAAATTGAGAAAATCAAAAATGAAAATGTTTAGCATTGCTAAATAATGTGGGCTTGAACCCATACAAATGTTTAATGGTCCAACAAAGAGCCAATATTTCTAATCTAATTGGACTTAGCCCAAACTGGCCATAAGTCCTCAATTCAGATTTAACTGAGCCAATATGCTCATAATCTAATAAATTAATCGTAGTTCCAAATTGGACTACAGATCACCCAATCAACTCTGGTCGAGGGTACATCTCTTCACTCCTCTGATATTTGTCGTTGTAATCTTTCAACGTCTTCAGAGAGGTGACGGGTCCCGACAACCACACATTTCACGGACTATGATGTCCTTAACCTTGACCGTGAGGTCTTTAAACTCACGGACTATGATGTCCTTAACCTTGACTGTGAGGTCTTTAAACTCACGGACTATGATGTCCTTAATCTCGACCGTGATGTCTTTAAACTAACATTGGACTGTGGGGTCCTTAAACTCATGAACTATGATGTCCTTAACCTCGACCGTGATGTCTTTAAACTAACATTGGACTGTGGGGTCTTTAAACTCATGGACCATGATGTCCTTAACCTCGACCGTGATGTCTTTAAACTAACAATGGACCACCATGTCCTTAAACTGGTAATCGACCGCAATGTCCCTAAACTAAACAATAGAGTTTAAATGCTCTTTTGTTGGATCTAAATGATCCTGTTAAGTTGATCTTAGTCTAAAATTAGACTAACGTTTCCTTAACAAACGTTGAGTTGATCTTAGTCTAAAATTAGACTAACGTATCCTTAACGAACGTTTAAGTTGATCTTAGTCTTAAATGAGACTAACGTATCCTTAAACCCAAACCCCCAAACCCAAATCTAAGAAAATACGGATCGGGACTAATCCACGTCCTACGAGCGACAGCATAACTTAGTCTCCGTATACAATCTACGGGCAACCAAACACAAAACAAACACCCACGACACGAAGTGACCATATGGAGAAGGAGAAAGTTGTTACCGCGATGTGGTAGCGTAATTAACTGCAGGGGCTTGCGCCTGCAGGGAAGAGCGTCCCCACAATTAAAAACCCCTCAGATGAGGAGGAATCTGACGAAGTCTGCTACATCGGCCGCATCCGTCTAAACCTTCGATATATGGTGTCATAAATCAACTTGGCATCTTCGGAGAGGTGGACGGATAGCACCAATTAGCATCTGCCCCAAAATTCAGGCAAGGCGAACCTCCGCGGTCGCGTCTCTGTGTTTCGGAGGGGAACAGTGGCTTAGGAGACAGGTTTAGATCTCTATCACCTAAGACTTTTCAATTTTATGGGCCGTAAAGGTCCCATAAAAGCATTTTCTCCCTACGAGTCGAAAGGATCTCGTAGGTGTATTTTCTCCTTAGGAGTCATGGGGACTCCTAAGTGTATTGCTCCTTTGTGAGTCGTAAGGATCTCACACGGGAATTTTCTCCTCACAAAGTCGAGAGGACTTTGCGAGTGCATTTCATCTCTTTTTCACGAGTTTGCGCCCTTTCGGGTTTTCACAAACTCGCCGGCAGTCCTGCTGTTTTTACTTACGGTGCCCTTTCGGGTTTTCATCCGTGCCCATTTTGCTTGTGGACATACCCTTTTTTTTTGAATTTTCATCGCTGGTGGGACTTTGAATGTGGTCTCACCGGTAAGACTTGGGAGAGATAGGGGTCGTTTACGCCCGTGGATTGTATACGGTTTTGCAGGATGTATGATCCAGACCGTAGGGCTGGAAGAATTTCGGGACTTTGTCGGCGTCTGCATCTCTGTACTGGAACATGGTACCAGGAGCAACTCATCATCCGCCGTTGGGGTACGAGATTTGGAATTTGGTTGGCGTCTGCATCGCTGCACTGGAATATGGTACCAGGAGCGACTCATCATTCGCCGTTCCCTGTTGGGAAGCGATGGCTTAGGAGAAGGTTTAGATCCCTATCACCTAATGCTTTTCAATTTTATAGGCCGTAAGGGTCCCATAAAAGCATTTTCTCCCTACGAGTCGTAAGGATCTCGTAGGTGTACTTTCTTCTTAGGAGTCGTGGGGACTACCAAGTGTGTTTTTCTTTTGTGAGTCGTAAGGATCCTACGAATGTGTTTTTTTACGAGTCGTGAGGATCCCATAAGTTTTGTTCTCCTTATGCATCGTGAGGACACATGAGTGGGTCTTCCCAAATGGAGCATAATTCCAAGGGTGGAGACCAGCCGCGTGACTGGTGGTTTCGGTGGGGTATGGGTATGATGAGAATTATTTAAGCCCGAGGATTGTATACGGTAGTCAACTTGGGGACCAACCGTAGGGCTGGGAGAATTTTGGGAAATTGGATTTTGGTTGGCGTCTGCATCGCTACACTGGAATATAGTACCAGAAGCGACTCATCATTCGTCGTTTTAGGATTTAGAATTTGGTTGGCGTCTGCATCACTACACTGGAATATGGTACCAGGAGCGACTCATCATTCGCCGTTTTTTTGTTTTTTGCTTTTTTGTTTTACCGCGATTGCTCTATCATTTCAGCTTTTCTTATCGCGAAGGTCGCGATTGCCCTATCATTTCGGCTATTTATTCGCGATTGCCCTATCATTTCGGCTTTATTTTTCATTTTTATTTTACTCGCTGATTTTTACTGCGAGTTGCCTCATCATTTCGGCTTTTTTTTACACACATTTTTTTTACATTCCCAGTTTAACGACTTAAAGGTCGACTGTTCCCAGTTTAATGACGTGGTGGTCGACTGTTTTCAGAGAAAGGCAGATGTCTGAGAGAATCAGTTTCGCGATGGACTTCGGTCTCCGTTTATATGAAATTAGCGGTCGCAGCTTGACTGTTTGTTAACACGCCTTTAGACAGTTCTATCTCTCCTGCCTTGTATTGCTTTTCAACACAATCTTTAAAGACGAAACATTCCTCAATGGCATGCCTTATCACTCTATGATAGGGACAGTATTTGGGGTCATCAGTCATATTCGCTTCTTGCGGTCTTTTTGATTCTGGCAATTGTAGACCGTTTCTTACGGCATCTTTGAATATTTTACGGACTTTGTCCCTTATGAAGAAATAGACCTTATCCAGCTTGTCTTTCAGTGGAGCTTCTCCTCCCTCTCCGAACACTGGCTTCCGAGACTGGTTGGCATTAGGCCCGCTCATCCCTTGCTTATTTCGATTAGCCGAAGTGTTAAAGGATTCAGTATCGTCGGAACTTCCGCCTTTGTGATTATCTTCCTTTCGGTCTCTCCAGGACCTATTTCTATTTTGGGAGTCCGAGGAGGAATCCTTCTTTGAGCGCTCCAACATCTGGACTTTCCTAGTCAGCTCTTGAAATGTTTTGAGACCCGCGGTGCATAGAAACTGGGTCATCCAATTGTTGAGATTTCCGACAAGGAGACCGACAGATTGGTCCTGCTCTATCGGCGGTTCACATTTGACGGAGAGATTGCGTCATCGGATTATAAAATCCGTGCTGCTTTCGTTGTTCTTTGGCTTGGTCCTTACGAGATCGGTAATGGTGATCTTATCGCTAACGCTCATGAACCTCTTCCGAAACAGATACTCCATTTGGATGAAAGTTGTGACGGAACCATCCGGTATGCTCGCGTACCAGTCGAAAGCAATATCGGTCAAGCTATTAACGAATTGGCGGAGGAGAAGCGCATCATTGCCCCCAGTATTCCCACATGAGGCTTTAAAGTGGGCGATGTGCTGATTCCCATTTCCCGTCCCATCGAATCTTCCGAATTTAGGGATGACATAGCCGTTAGGAAATCTACCAGATCATACTGAGCAGGATATGGTCTCCCGCTACCGCTAACATCTTTTTGCGCTTCGGCTTCGGCTACCAATGTTTTGACTTTGTTGGCAACCAAATCCATGATTTGATCTTGAGTTAGCGGGCTACTGTCATAGGTTGCCAAGACATTTCCCGAGATAGGATACGACTGACTTTCATGTGGTCCGCCCACCTTTGGATTTGAAGGAATAGACATTGACTGCCTTAGGACATCGTTTCCCGGTTCATGAGCAGAACCCCATGCTTGATTGGACGGCTGAGAGGCAAGTCGGGCCATGAGTTACAAGACGACATTCGTCAAGTCGTCAATTTTGGAGTAAAGTTCAGCCATCTCCTTGTCTTTGCTTCTGAGCTGTTTTCAGAGCTCTTGGAGAAGTTGCTGCTCTGCGTTCTTGGGACGGAAGATTGGCTCCTCTTCGCTTTCCGAGCCCGACTCCTCATGAACTGAGTGCTCTCTCTGCTTATCAGTTTCACTGGCAGGGTCTTCATTACCTTCCAGAGGATGCTGGTCGTAGGAAGTGGCAGCCACATTCATACCAGATTGGATTTGAGATGTGGTGGCCCCGTTCTTGCTCTTGCTGCGCGTGCCCACCATGTAGACAATATGGACCACATATTCAGCCGTCTCTTTATTTTTGGCGGGGTAACCCTGTTCTTAGAGCCTCATGAAGTTCAGCCTAGCATGAGTCCTAGCCCTTTTGTTGGCTCTATATCTGAGCCTTTTCTGTCTTAGCTTCTTGATTTTGAGGGCTTGGCGGGCATCCGTTATCCAGGAAACCATTGTGAGCCGATTAGCGGGGAGCTTAGAGAAGACACCCAATTGAGCAGTTGTCAGGGGCACCGCTGGAACTTGGCCGAGATGCCTTGTTGCTCTATTGGTGTTGATGGACTTGCCCCCAGCTGGAGCGATGGAGAGTCGTTCGGAAACAGATTTGTGCTTGGGCTGAGGTGCCCTCGCGACCATGACATTCGGCCTTTTCCCTTTTGAGACCGGTTTGTTTGTTACCGGAACTTGAGGAGCTGGGACGGCGTTAGCTGACACGAACATAATAGAGCCAAATGGTAGCGGCGACTCCTCCCATTGTCGCCCGAGACTGGCCGGGAGGACCGTCCTGGCGTCCATCTTCATCGTGTAGGAGATGGGAGCTGTGTCGAAAGCTGAGCTGATCCTTAAAGACATTTTTTTGCGTCCGGAGATTGCAATTTGAAATTTGTTAACCTGCATAAAGAAGCATGATTTCAGTACAGGTAATCGATATGTATATTGATTGAGTTCGCATGAACGTTTAACCCGAAATATGGGAGGAAAGAAAGGTCCCACCGGGCGTGCCAGAATCTGTAGGGTGTTTTTCGTCACCCCATTGAGATGGGAATACGCGCGCACTTATCAGGCGTATTACAGATTCGCTCTGCCTAGGGTAGGCTAAGGTTTATTGATTGTGCGGATCCGAATCTCCGGCAGCCGCGGACTAAGCCGCCGTTAATTACCCATCGTCTTTGGAGCGAGAGAACCTCCGATTGACGGGTCAAACAGGTCGTGCGAACTTAATGCGCAGTGTTGTGTTTGAAGGGGTTTTGGATATATCGGGGGCTCGCAGAGTTTTACGGGGGTCCCGCTACCCGGATAGCGGGCTATGGGTCAAGGAAGCTAGCAGCCCCCTTACGGGGTGCGGGGCAGCGCCCCGTTAAAATTTTTTTCTAACGGGGACAGTGTTGTGGAGTGAGTGTGTGTGTGTGTGTACATATATATATAAAAAAGGGAAAGGGCATCCAAAGGATGCGTGGAAGAAAGCGTCAGCGCCTCACATGCGCGGCACTCGGGCGCAGGCGCTAGCGCCTCACGTGCCCGGCACGTGGGCGCTCGGGCGCCGGCGCCCCACGTGCTTGGCACGTTGGCGCTGGACGCCAGCAGGAAAAGGGACTTGGTCCTTGCACTGGGAGCTGTGCTCCCGATTTGACTTATGGAGTTGAACTTCTAGAAAGAAAGACTCTTTTTTTTTATGGAGTTAAACTCCCAGAAACTTTAATTTGTGGAGTTAAACTCCAAGAACTCCTTGTAAATGCTCAAAGGAACCCCTTTCTTCTCCCATGAACCTTGGATCTTTCTCAAAATGGGATCTTTGGAGATGGGTCTCCTTCCTCCTCTTCTGTCGACCGGATCTTGGAGAACAAGAGGGGGTGAGATTTAAAAATCTCTCCTTTTTGAGGTCTAATGAAAGATCGGAGCTCTTTGGTGGGTTTTGTGGTGGAAAACTATTTATTTTTAGAAAAAAAAGAGTAAAATTCTTGATTTAATTGAAAATGGGAAGAAGGTTTAGAACCTTGAGGAAGGAGAAAGAGGCACAAAGAAGCCTAGATTTTGAGGGGAATGAAAAAGTCTCTTTTATTCATCATCATGTTGCCTTATATAGGCTTACACATTTACATATAGCCCCTTGGGCTTTACAAAATGGCATTTTGCCCATCCCATATCTCATGTGCTCATTTCTTTTTGCACATAAGTCATGGGCTCTACAGAAATTTTTCTTTATGCCCATTTTGCTTACATTCATGCACAAAAAATTACATCAAAATTATTTGTTACATGATTTTTATGTTGGCATGGGGAGGCTGGCCGCGGGCCCGACTTGGGCATGGGCCCGCTTGACCTGGGCTTGGGCTCACCTGGCTTGGGTTGACCTTGACTTTGACTTGGTCAACCAGGGTGCAAATTTTGACCCCAACAATCACGAGATGGTAGGTTGGGATCTGGGCCCGAAGGGAGTTTAGCGTCGGGCGACCCAGAAGGATATTGTAGGTCGATGAAATTCTAGCGACGATGAACTCCACTGGTACAGTTTGCGTACAGCCTGCCTTCCCGATGTTAAATAGGAGGGTGACCGCTCTTTCTGCCGGGATGGAGTGGTTAGTAAATCCCGACAGAATGTGGGCGGTCGGCCTCGGGTCCGACGGGCCGAATCTCATACGTTAAAAGCAGTCGCAGAAAAGGATGTCTGCCGAGCTCCCCGAATCGACCAGTATCTTTTGAACCTCATAGCTGTGGACCCATGCTGTAATCACCAGGGGGGTATACTCCTGGAACTTCGAGGAGTACGGTTTTGGCCGGTCAATCTTCTTCTTCTCTTCTCTACCCCTTTTCTTTTGATCGGGCTAGTCGCTCCGGGGTAGGTTCGCATTTACCTCGGATTCGAGCTAGATTTCTCACTCGGTCCAGGCTTTTACCTCGGCCATGGTCTTAGGTTGCGCTAATGCAAAGGAGCGGAGCCATTCCTTGTGCCTAAGACCCAACCTAAGGGTCATGATAACAGTCTCGTCCCGGTGCTCTGGGACCTCAAGAAGAGCATTGTAGAAGCGGGTAACGTATCCTTTGAAGGATTTCTTATCCCCGTTCTTTATATTGAAGAGGTAATCGACGGTCCGCTTCTGCCGTCTGTTCTCGACGAAATGCCCGAGGAACTGGGCGGCCAGCTCATCGAAGGTAGAGATGGAGCATGGCGTGAGTCCTCGGAACCAATCTCGTCTGGCGTGGATGAGAGTGGCGGGGAACGCTCGGCATTGGGCGGCGTCAGAGTTGTCCTGGAAGCTCATCCCCGCCGTGAACGTGTCTAGGTGGTCTTTCATGCATTTGATTGTTGCAGAACTCTTCTGTTCTTAATTTGTTTGTTGTTGCATAATGTCTTCTGCAACAATTCATCTACACGATGATACTTTTTATTAATGGAAACAGAAATAGGACTCATTTGATGATTTTTGCTTATCATCTCATGCATGTGTTTTCTTCTGGTGTAGAAATAAAATTTTCTCCCCTTGATAAGCTTTAATTTTTAGTTGTACGGCTTTCTTTTAGATGTTCAATTAAGGAGACACAAATGATTATGAGCTTTATTTATTTTGTAAACTTAAAAAAAAAAATTGTATCATACAATATAATTGTGTGTATATTCGTAAGGGCATGCTTGGTTGTGCGAAAGTAGAATGAAAAACGAAAACTTTCACTTGTTTGGACAACAAAAGCCAACTATACTCTACTCTATTGCCACATCATCAACTTGGCATAAAATTTTGCATCCTCTCCTAAGATCTAGGATCCACCACTGCATCTAATATTGAAATCTTCAAGTGGAGAGGTCATCATTTATTGGTTGCCAATTGTTTTAAAAAGTGCTCCAAAAAAAGAAATATTGTAGGTGATATTACTACTGCTACTACTACAATTTTTAATTGTCTCTTTTAAGTTTAAATATCTTATTTCCATCCTCTTTTCACCACAAGACACAAAAATAAATGTTATATAAGATATTAATTTTCTTGACGTTCATTGCACGTGCAAAAAAACAACTGCAGTTAATTTTCCCTCAACAAAATACTCCTCTATGATTTTATTTATTTATATTTATTGGCACCGATTACTCTTTTATTAATTTTATGTATTATTAATTTTTTCTTGCATTTCCTTTTGCTTTTGCCATATGGGTCAACGGAGCCCTTGGGCTTAATTTTGTTGCAACTTAATTATTTGTACTTATAAATTGCAAACCACCAAAATTGAGTATAAAATATAAAGGATACACTTGACCTTCCTTTTTTTTTTATAGTATTAAATATAAAGGATATATTTGATTTTCCTCTTCTTTTTTTGTTTCCCTCGTTTTGGTGTGTCTTCTTTCAAAAATAATGAATAGATTGATCTTTTTTTTAAAGTTAGATAATGCAGAGACTGTCTGAATTCAATTTCGGTAACTTGATTAAGCTTTTTTTCTTTTAGCTATCAAAATATAAAGTATAAAATGGGTTTTCTTTATTTTTCTGGTTTTATGCTTTTGAAGATTATAAAATGAGGGTTACCGAGTGAAATGTGTAATCTCGATTTTTAAGATGAAACTACCGTCCATCAGATCAAAAAACTCTAGTGTAAAGATGACGGCGGCCTGACTTTCAAGATACCTTGGCATCTTTATTGTAGATGTACACTCAAGTGCTTTGAGTATATGAACTTGCTTTGAGTCACATGCTCGTGTTTTTGTCTAAGATGAACAGGGAACAAATAATAGAGAGGCAAGAGAGCTGAGGAAGAAGACTTATTAGCATAGATGTTTATCTAAACATTTTTTACTATTTTGAAAAGCCTTTTAAATAGAATTTAAGGGGGCCGACAGACAATAGATTCAAAATCACCATAACGGCCATAAAAAGCTGGAATAAAATTTGATAAGGTTAAAATCTCCTAATTAGTCATGCCAATATAAACAGCACCCTGACTACATTTTAATAATTGGTTCACGCGAATTTAAAATCTTCTTACATGAGAAGCAACAGAAGCAGAAATTAATTTGTTAAAGTATTTGAATTTATTCTAAAACTATTTCGTAACAAGATACTGCTCCGCACGGTGTAAGTCTTTCTGGGCAACGGGTACCCAAACAAATATTTAAAGTGGAATAAATATTATGCAAGTTTACAATCCAAAGAGCACAGCAGGGAGGATCAACCCCAAAATTTTATACCCCTGTGATGGAGGCCTTGATCTTCTTCAGATGTTGTCTTCCGTCGATCTGTCGCCGCGAGCGTTGATAAAGGGTTGAGATTGATGTTGAAAGTTGTCTTCCTGAGCGTGTGGATCTCAGTGGGCTTGTTTTAAGGTGAAGCCGAGCTATCTGCAAAAGAAGTCCCGGAATGGTTGTACCACCGTGGACCCTCCGACGATCAAATTAGCCGAGAAATTTGAGCAGAGCAGCGGCTTAGTGGATTGAAAAATGCCTTACATGAGTCGTCTGGAAAAGGGGTTTTTATAGTGGTCGCATGGAGCGAGCTGGTGCGAGATCTTCGCCGTCAGTTACGCCCCTGACGTTACGCCCACGTGAATAACGGGATCCCTCCATTAATGACGAGATACGCTTGTTAATGGAAGGATACGACGGCGTGGAACGCGGAATGTTGGGTGGCGGATATCTCGTTTTTGACGAGATACGCGGAGCCGTGGCAGAGGCGCTTGGGTTCTGTGTTCTTGGTTGCTCGGTAGAACCGGAGAGACTTAGCTCGGCGGGAGGCTCGGAGGCAAGTGGGAGGCCGAGAAAGCTCGGTTCTATGATAGCTCGGAGGCGAGATGGGAGGGCTGAGGAAGCTCGGCGTGTAGAAAGGCTCGGAGGCGGGCCGATGGTTATTTATAAGACGAGCATAGGAGTGTTCTAGGAGGTCATCGAAGGTCGGGTCAATCCTCGGGGCGAAAGCCTGGGGAATGTGTCACGCCCCGCTTCCCAAAATACGGAATACGAGGGGTTGATAAGGCCAGCCATGCTCCTGCGATCAAGAAAATGTCCTGCCATAGTCACACTTCGGCTTCTAGTTTTAACTGGTAATTAGTAAATAACACGCAGGTAATGAGAAATGCAGTAACTGAAACAAAACAATGTAAAGAACTGACCTGATGGGAAACAAAAGGGTATAACCCTGGATGGTAAATCAAGATGTCCGTGATGTGCGTCTAGTCCTGGTCCAGGCTAAATCTTCTCTTCATACTGAGCATGCATACTCAGGTCGTCAGAGCGACACAATAGCAATATAATATATATATAATCATGTGACAATTCTAACGGTGATATTAGATATATATGACAGTAGATCAATGGCAGTATGGGTATGAACATGCAGTAATCAATGCAGCGGAACAGTAAAAGCAGTAGAACGATATGCCACGTATGTCAACACAGTAAGTAAGATATATCCATGCCAGTATCCCTATCAGTCTCTAAGTCTCACTGTATAGGTCACTAAGCCTAACGTCAGTCCAAGTGTGAGATTCAACCACTCGCGAGTGTCCTCCACCCAAGGGTAGAACCCAAGGGCAAGGGACCACGGGCCCAACATGTATATCACGGTAATAATCACATACCCTGTAAATCTCCATATATCTCCCTAAATATATAAGCTGGCATGGGACTCCCGAGATTCTGTTGAACTCACACTTAAACTACCCCACACCCCCGTGGTCTACATCAAACGCTAACCATAACCCTAAATATTAATCGATCCGTGACAAGTCTGCGCGAGAACTGGAGGCAGGACCTCTATCAGGCACGTCGCGACTAATACCTAAGATAAATGGCAGTGTCTGGTGCCTTATCTGTGACACCCGTGCAAGCGCTTCCATAAGTGTCCCATACCACTTATAGTCACACGTACACGCATCCCACAGACGTCGACAATGCAATAGAATAATAGGGTCACTGATTGTGTGCAAGTACGTATCACTTTCACTTATTCACTGATACACGAACACTAACATACTTGCCACAATCATCACTAAACCTTAACACTGGGTAAATGCACGTTATCACTATGTTATCAATGCAATGACATGTGTATGATATGAAGCGTAAACAGTATATAAAACATGTTTAGGATGTCCTGAATCATTAATCTACCATTTACATAATTTATCATAAATCATACGGTTACAATTTAGTGAAACAGTGAACAGGTAATAATTAGTATGTTCAGTTATCTATCCATCGAATTTAGTTTCATGCCAATCAGGTTCCAGGATCACTAATTATAGTCATTTCATTTTAAGTGTTCACGGCTGGAAATCTGGTTTCAGAATCAGAAATCCGTTTCGCAACGCATTTTAATCCCAGTTGGGATCAGATTTTAGCGACGATACAGTTGGATGAATTCTAGGGTTTTCAGTAAGGTTTTCAACGCAACATACGGATTTTCAATCGCATCTGCACGTCAGGAGTTATACACAGTTTAATATTAATATGTCATCTCAGAATCTATTCTGGACTGTTATGCGTCCACATCTATTAAATTACAGATTAAATAACAAATGATAACGAAATAGGATGAAACTACTTGTGTTGTCTAGATAACACATTCACCTATAATAAACAGTGGAGTTCCGCAACCTACGAGTTAAGGAAATAGTGTGGTACCCATTATGGGACAGCACACAGTAAATAGAGTCGCTCTGGACTGCAGTCCAGAGTCGCACTCCGATCCAAATATTGTCACCATTTAAGTACAGGAACTAATATAAACTTGTATAGGATTATAGTTCGTCGAGTCATCTTCGATTTAAGCCCTTGAGCGCATCGTTCCAGTGTGTATATAATTTATGGTGATTTTAACGGTTTTCAGGTACAAGAAAATTCCAGTTTTACGAGTAAACTTGAGGGTGATTGTTTTAGTCGTTAACGGTCATATTTTCCAGCGAAATTTGTACAAGGTATTCATCACAATAAGGGCCAATACAGAAAATCTAATTCCGTCAAAATAGACAAGTATTTTCATTGGGAACACACATCGAACAGGTATGGCACATAATTGATCTAAAATTGTAACTTCATGATCTATGTAATTAAAGATTGTAACTTGAGTATATAGCATGTAAGCAAGTAAAATACTTGCCTGGGGACGTGTCGACAATATTACTGCAGTGGTATCAGCACAATCGCGCCACGAACGCAGCACCGGCTCAGTCCTTTGGAATCCGACAATTTCACTCGATCTAGCTGCTCTTCGTGTCCTCCTTTTCTTCACTGCTTCACGCCGTTCCTTGATTTGATGTGAGGGAAGGTGAGACGCTGATAAAGGGAGAGAAATTTAGAGAGAGAGGAAGAGAGAATTAGAGAGAGAGAGAATTAGAGAAATTGAGAGAGAGAGGGAATTAGAGAGAAAGAATGTGGGTGAGATGAGAGAGGGGGAATAGAATGAATGAGAATTAAATGGTGATTAATAGGATTTTAAAAGGGATTAATGGGGGAAATTAATTGGATTAAAGAGGCATTAACTTGGTGGTTTAATAGGAATTTAAAAAGGAGATTTGGGTTTGGATTTGAAGGGATTTAAAACAAATGAGGTGGGATAATTGTTATTTTAATGGGCTGGGGAGGGAAAATGGGCTCGGGCCAAGGGATAAGATAGTAGGGAAAAGAAAGGGGCCGGACTTGGGATTTTAAGTGAATGAGAAAAGGATTAGAGGAGTGGGCCGGCTCTGGGCTTGGGGAAAGTAACGGCTGGGCTAAAAATGAAAAAGAAAGGGGATAATAAAAGAGGAAGGGAATGAGGGTTTGTGTTAGGGAAAATTAAAAGATATGAGATTAGATTAGGATTTGGGTTTTTAGAATAATACAAATAATAATTATAAAATAAATAAATTTTGGGAGTGACAAAAATACGGATATTGGTATTCAAAAGGACTAGGTATTACATAATGCCTGCAATGTATCGTGCTTGCTCCTGTCCTGTAAGTCCCGGGACACGTCATCTACCACGTGTCATGATCTGGGGAATTTCACTTATGAGTATCATCATTAGCCCCTCACTCTCGTCCCGACCTATTTATTGGTCGGGTCAAGAGTGGTCTGATCGGTTTTCTGGGCGCAGCCTGTTGCCAAGAATCTATCGGCGCGGATTTTCGGGACGACTCGGTATAGGGCAGTTGCGTCGTTCAGATTTATAAGCCCGTGTGGCGTATCCCGGGCGCTTGGATCTCCGCGCGCATCTTTGATGAAATCAGCGGATCAGGGAAAGTATCGCGCATTAAAGAGGGGGCGCCGATTCGTTCGCACGTCTGTAAAGGTGCAGGCCACGTGTCCGACGCGGATTGGTGGATGCGACAGGCTATCGCTGTCGCCTGCGGACGAAGGGACGTCTCTAATGGTCGTTCAACATATCGGGCTTCGACGGCTGGCAGACACGATGCTTTGTTTTGGGGGGAAATTATCAGGGCCGTCGGATGCTTCCCCTCGAGTTGTATAAATAGGAGGGGGATCCCCCTAGGGTTAACACTTCCACCATTATTTACCTTCATTGCGAGAGATTGCTTGGCGTTCCCCTTCTTTTTAGATTAGATCTTGTTAGTTATATGTATGCCCTAGAGGCCATTGCTATACATAGGATGTATATTGTAGTGGATGCTGAGACATATATAGGGAGGACTTTCTTGCTCGACATGATAGTATGCTATCTGGTTACTCTTTACCTTAACGTGTATACTGACTGTCTCTCTGTTACATGTTGGTAAAGCCCTTAGGATGTGTACTTGACTACCTGGACTATGATGCGGATCATACTAGTGGGGACATGGTAGTCCATAAGTACATCCTTCAAGGTCCCTAGTCGTGGGTGTATCAAGACAGGGCATCGATATACCAGAGTAGACTAGTGTATACCTTCTCGACCCATACAGATGGGCGATGGATGATCCCATATCCATTGGTGTTTGACATCAGAGATGATATACGGGTGCTCAGTGGAGACTGGGTACACTGGACGGACTCGCCGAGAACTCCCAGATGGTATTATACCTTACGTCAGATGGCAGTTCTCTGGTGACACTGGTACAGAGTAGTCTGTTGACCCGAGATCGTCATAGAGTCTTGTGTGGTTCCCACTGTGCTTTTATTTCCACCTTACCACATCCAAGAGGGCGTGCAAAACGGTGGTTTTTGGGTACAGTCCCGAATCACATGGAGGCAATGAGCGATAGGAGGGGATTCGTCTCTCCCGGTATTGGGGGTTGATGTTGCGCTATGCTCAACTGGCCATAACAGGAAATCCCTGGCCAGGGTTGCAGTGATCTACTGGTAAGTGTTATCAGTAGTTTCACACATGTTATGGACCTCACGTCGGCATGACTTATCGAGCTATTGGGGTCTGACATTTACCACTCCTAGGCGAGATATGCGACATATCAGACGACGAGACCGGACTGTACGGTAAGTGTTACTGGTTGGATTCACAGGAGTATGAGCGGGCTTGCTCGTCGATCTTATGATCGCTCAATACCCGGGTGGCCGTTACGTTTAGCAGACCGCTTGCGGCTTGTGGATGCTTGATATGATCATCATCTGCTGCCGGCGTATTGACGAGTCTTTAGAGTCCTACACAGAGGTTTCCTGGCTCAAGCGAAACGAAATAGGAGCGCATATGAGATATGTGCGGGACCGAGAATAATGCGTGTATGTGATACCGTATTCCATTCTCGCGATGAATGTATCGATTGGTTGTATGCGATATAACCTAGTTATCGAATCGAGGATTGATTCGATAAGCCGATACATTGAATATTAGTCGGTCATATGCGATATGACCGGATCGTTAAATCAAGTGTTGATTTAATGATTTAATGCATAATTATATATTTGATATATTACTTTGCATTAACTAGTATTGGTTCACTTTAAATGGTTTTTCTCACTTGTTTGTGCACATTGTACATGTGATATATTTTTTGTGCATAAGTTTGTATCATGTTTGATGATGCATGCTAACTTGGGTTTGTGTAAAGATTAAACCATGGTTATATGAATGGTTAGGGTTTTGGTTTCTTATTTATTTATTCTTTTTGGAAAATAATAAGCATAAAGAGAAAATGGTGGCTTTCTTTGTTTGTATATTGAAGCTTCATGAAGCTTTGACTAAGTGACCATTTTGTCTCATGCTTAACCCTAACCATTCCACTTAACCATGATTCATTCTCTACACTTGACCATGGTTGGATTATGATAAGTATTCATTTATTTTCTATTTGAAAAAAACTTATCATAATATATTTCTTCTTCTTCTTCTTCTTCTTCAAGATGAAGAAGCTTGATTCCATCAATGGTGATTTGATGAAATGAGTGAGAAATCCAATTCTAAAGTGAACCTACCTCCTATTTCTTCATCCTCTACCTCTTGCTAAGTAGTATAGGGTGTTTCCTTCACAAGTTTCATGACTTGGTGAAGTGGGAGCTTGATCTTGTGTTGCCTCGACGTAGATCATCTTCGGCATCGTAGTCGATGACCTAGCCCGCCATTTTTCCGATGAAGCCGACGCTAGAGCCCGGGACTCGATTTGGACAGCGAGGAGAGTTCATTGCGGAGCTATGGAGGTGGAGGACAGGATCTACAAAGGTTGCATTTCCGTTCTTTTAGTTAAGTTGTTAACTAGTTTCCTGTTTCACCTAAAATTCTAGTTAACGATCCGTATTAGGGTTTCTCGGCACATGTAAAATTTGAAATTGGCATGGATGATGCCTTGTGACACCCCATTAGTGTGCCTAGGAACCCTACAGATCTCCTGCGTCTTTTCTCGGTGAAACCTTCCCTTTGAATCAGGTTAAATGTCTTTCTCTGAGAAGTCTGTAGAAGTTGTTAGGGTCGGGTCAGGCGATGAGGTTCCAGTTGTTGGAGCCGAGTCCAGGGTGTTTTCTCTCGCCTCTTCGGCTGCCTCATCTGCGTCGGGTTCCCCCCATACTGTTAGGGCTACCCGCGCCGCTCGTCGCCAGGCGACGACAATGGCCTCTAAAGTGCGCATTGGGAACACTCGCGATGCGCTCTCTATCTTAAGAAACGTGGACGAGCTTACCGAGATTCGGGCTCGCTTCCACATTCCCCCTATTTATTCGCTTCGTTTAGCTAGGGAGGATGAAAGGGCGGATCAGGTGCAAGGCAAGGAAATTGTCCTGTACTTGGATGCATTCTGGGATGGAATGCGTCTGTCCTTTCCAACCGAAATATGTAGGGTACTTCGTCGCTTCCAACTTGCCCCGGGCCAGCTAGTGCCGAACTCGTGGAGAATTCTCCTCGGGTTCCTGGTCCGGTTGAAACTTGACGACATCCTTTTCAGCCTGACCCTTCTTACTTCCTTCCTCTGTTACAAAAATCATCCTGGCACCAGCAAGGATGAGCCGAGCTGGGTGTATATTTCTTTAAAAAAACGCAAGAGAGGGACGGCCGGGTCGGGAGTAGTAGTCGTTCCTTCTTCCATTCACGAATGGAAAGAGAAGTTTGTATTCGTCGGGCCACCCGAGGGTAAGGATTGGCCTGTGCCTGTACAGTGGCACAAGGCCGACTGCCCGCGGGCGAAGCAGTCGCCCTCTCCTGTGGCGAGGGCGGTGTCCATGTGGGAGCCGATCCAGCGGGCCGACGTCTTGCTTTCTGAGCAGGTCCTTAGCTGGGCCGGGCTCAACCCCGCGCGCTTCGTCGGTAAGTTAGGAGCTTGGACGATCTGTTTAGACTTGAATAATTACCTTTTGCCTTGTTCATAACATAATATTGCATTTTGTATTCCCCATTCTTATGCATTTAAGAATAAAAACAGGTGCTTTTGACCCATGTCTGTTACATGTTACAGGTTACAGGTTCTTCGAGCGAATACAATGAAAAAGACGAAAGTTGATATAGGAAAGGGAGTTTTGACCAACAAGTAGACGGATCCTAGTCAAGCCCAGACTAATAACAGTTCAAGGCAACACAAGGTCCAAGCATGTCAAAGTGAAACGGTTAAAATTCCAATACAAAATTTCACTGAAGATCTGGAGAAGAACAAGAAGCCAAACAGAGAAATAAAATGAAGAAATAACAATCCCAGACAACTACAATGAAGCTCAGAAAATGTGGTGAGGTGATCTCACCAAAGAGCCGCGGAACCGCGGCCCAGACCCCCCCACTGCAGCGGTTCCGCGGCCATTTGTTGCCCGTGTCGGTGCAAATTTTGTGTGTCGGTGCGTCGGTGCGGGTGTTGGGATTTTCAGTGGGCATATCTGTAAAATCATGTGTTCGAGAATCTGTAACCCTAGGTTCCCTGTTTACTTATAAATTGTACTCACAATCTGTAAAAAGCTATGCCTCTTTTCAATCAATAAAATTCAGAATTGTTGGGAGATCTAGAGCATCACTTTTGTAAGTTTTTATTCTTTTGATTCCTGCCTTAGTTCTAATTTAATTCTTGCCCTAGCTATCTAGTATCATTCTTGCAGTAGAGTAATTTTATCACTTGCCTTAGTTAACTTAGTGTAGCTCCTTTTTAATCTGCAATAAGTAAGTAATAATTTAGGTCTGAACAAAACAAATTAAACATAAAAAAGATGTCATTTTTAGAAGATCCCCTAATGAGCGAGTAAAATCCTCGCTTGTTAGGTTTAGGAACAAGGGAGGGAGTGAGAGATGAATATCTCTCACCTCCTTCAATGCCAACACATTTTCATAACTAGAACTTCATGCACGCATGCATGATCCGCCCCCTACGGCACCCTACCTACGAGGTAACGGTGAACCGTAGTATAAAGGGCCGGACATACATGACGTCCATGAAGATTGTAGCAATTAATAGGAAAGGACGGACAAGGATCTAGAGGAAGAAACTTCGTTTCTTCCCAATCATCCTAATCCCCTTTGCTAATAATTGTTATGATTTCTAAAAAGCTTTAATCAAACGGCATTGAAAGAGGTGATAACATTAATCTTATCATCCCTACCTTGGACCAAACCCTAACAAGTTCCTTAATATCGTATTAATTAGTTTTAAATCAATCAACAAAAAACCAAACCACCATCGGAATCAACTCGTAAAAACATAAATCAGAAAATTACATATCTCTGTGGATCGACCCGTACTCACCGGCTAGCTGCAAAGCGACGCCGTTTCTGATTACGGTTAACAAGTATTTTTGGACAAATCAGCCCTTTATGCATCACTAACTTTTTTTTGTATTCTCCTTTTGCAGGACAAATGGACCAATCCAGGATCCTAGCTGCAATAGCCGCTACATCCCAGAGGAAGTCCGGGGGCGTGAACATATCCCGAGCTGCCCCGAGCTCGGCCCCGAGACCGTCACCATCGGCGATGCCTTCCACATCGCCCCAAGCCCCAGATGGCCACCGCGGGGGTAGCCAGAAACACGAGCGAGACCCGAAACCCCGGGAGAGGGAGGAGGAGGGAACCGAGGTTCCACTCAATAGGAAAAGGACGGTCTCCTACGCGCCGTCGACTGAGATCCCTGAGGGGATTCCCGTGCAGGAGGGGGATGTCTGCTTCGTGGTCCCCTCGGGGCTTTCCGTCGCCGATAGCTTGCTCACGGACATGGAGCAGTCGGCAGAGGGCAAGATTCCTCGGGGGACCCTGAGGGCCCAAGTGGCCGCCATTGCTCAGGAGGCAGTTCAGATTAGTATCCATTTGAGTATTATCTTAAGTGCCATTTTCATAGTTTGAACACCTCTAAATCCATCTCCTGCTTTCCTTAAGTCCTCCAACATTGCACCCTTATCGTCAACATGGAATCCGAGGAGATTTTCCCGGCCATAAGGAAGGCGGGGGAATCGTCTTCGGAGGCGGAGAATCTGCGCCTTCAGCTGCGGCAGGAGAAAGAGAAGATAGCTGCCCTCGAAACCCGGTTGGCCTCCGGGGAGCTCATGATCTCCAAGTGTTAGGAGTCCCAACGACTTCTGAGCGAGTCCCACCGAGCCATCGAGGTCAAGTTGGAGGAGTTGGGCAAGCGCTACGCCATAATGAAGAAGGCGAGGGATGCTAGCAAGAGGGAGACCGAGGCTGCGCTTGAGGCGGCGAAGATCGCCGAGCTCCAAGCTCGCAAGTCGGTGGACATGTACAAGGCGTCAGAACAGTTCTACGCCGACATCGGCGAAGCCTCTGCCATCATTTGGACCAAAGCTCTTAATACTGTCAAGGCGTTAATGCCGGAGTTTGCCGACAGTGAGCTTCGCGGTCGGGTTCCGCTTTCGGTGGACACGCCGCAAGCGGCTAGCGTCGGGGGAGGGGCGGTTACGGAAGTAGAAGCTCCGGCCCCTGAGAGCGGTGCTGAGCAATGCGATATCTGGGCAGAGTCTGCAGCCTGAGCTTTTTGTTTTTCCCTTTATTTTTTCTCAAATTTTGTAAGCATCCGGGCACTTTTTGTAAGGCTGAGAAGCCCAGAATACCTTGTAAAGACTTTCGGAACATGAATAAAACTGGGTTCATTTTCCTCTGCATGACAATATGTTTCTTGCGTGAGTACTTGAGCTTGTCGGTCTTTTCCTCGATTCAAGTGTTAGGCCATAGGTCAATGACCGGCCTTTTAGATGATGATCGCGCATCGAGTATAAGTCAATTAATTGCCAAGTTCAAGAAGGTCGGTGCCCTCCCGCCTCCGGAGTCGAGGTGGCGATCATTCACTTAGAATACATCGGAGGATCCCTCTGTGTAGGAAGGTCGATATCTGCACATTCCTTAGAGTCGGACCGACGGCCATGTCTCTTAGCGTAAGTTGAACAATAGCCAAGTTAGAATTGGTCGGCGATGACTGATTCCCCCTTGATGTAGTTCTTAGACCCACGTCTTGGGATGGTAGGAATTTATCACTTGGAGGTTAGCCGAGCAGGGATCTGCGCGATTGCCCCTTGGTGGGACTTCGTTCCTTAGCGTCGGTGGGTAGAAAGTTACCCGCTAAGGATTGACCGAGCAGGGAAGCTGCTCGGTGGCATCTTGATGAGTGCTTTAGATCCTTAGTGTTGGTGGGTAGGAAGTTACCCGCTAAGGATTGACCAAGCATGGAAGCTGCTCGGCGGCTTTTGATGAGTGCTTCGATCCTTAGCATAGATGGGTAGGTGTAACAACCGAGTACAATTATACCAATTTCTGTTTCCGTTTGTGTTGTTTGTGGTGTTTATTTCATTTACCGTATTTGGATGTGAATGGTAGTTTACTTTACGTTCGACCCGCTTGCTTGAGCTTGTTGTTTCATAGTTATAGTATACCTTAGCATCACGTATTTTGCATATAACAATTTAAGTCACGTAAAATAATTCAAAAATGCATGACATGGCCTGCTTGATACCCCTAACCCTGTGGTAGCGTCCTTGCATCGTGTTCTCGTCCCGTTCAGTGAAACGGACGTGTTTGGATGGCTACGCGCACGTACGTGCGTCCGTTCTTGGGGGTATGCATTTCTGTTACAAAATCCTTCATTTTAATTTTTGGAACTTACAAATAATTTTCGTATTTCAAATCCAAAATTTTGGACCCGACCCGGGCGCAATTCTGAAATATTTTGTATCCCGCCAAATTCTATTTATTTTAAATTTCTTTAATCCGTTTAAAAATATTTTAACAGCGCACAAGATTTTACAGCTAACGAAATTATTCTTTAAACTATTAAATCTTTTATAAATTTTCCAAAAACCAATTTCCTAATCCCACGAGCCAATCATATTTCTCCTTTATTTATGCCGGGCCCACACCTCTCTCTCTATCTCCCTCCCCTTCGCTGTATCTCTCTCACTCTTCTCTTTCTCTCTCTCTCTCCTCTTTATTCTCTCTTTCTCTCTCTGCATAAAAATCCAAAAGTCTCTCTCCTCACTGTTCCTCCCTCTCTTTCTCTCACTCCTCTCGATCTCCTCTCTCTCTCCTCTCGATTCTCTCTCTCTCTCTTCCGTATCTCTCTCTTTCTCTCTCCCCTCTATATATTTCTTCTTCATTTTTTTCTTTCAACGAAACCCATACGTAACCCTAGCTGCCGTCGTCCCCTCGCCTACCGTGACGCCGCCGATGCCACCATCGCCGATTCGTCGCCGCCTACTCATCCTCATCACTTTCACCTCCACTCTCTCCTCCCCGAGCACCCTACACGCACAGCCCGAGCACCCTGCCGCTTGCACCACCGGAGCCGATCGCCGCCGGTGACTTGTCCCCGTGTCCCTGACCCTGTGCACCCCCCCAGTGAGCCTTGCTCCCTCTCCTCTCCTTCTTTCTTCTTCTTTTCCTTTCTTTTCTGTTCTTGTTCAGTTTTCTTTAATCGCCAGAGGCTTCTGCAGGTATCTTGCCGGAGCTCCGTCGACGCCGTCGACACCTCACGGCCATCTTCGCTAACCACAGTGAGTTTCCTTCTTTCCTTTCTCTTTCCCTTCTTCTCTTCTTCATTTCTTTATACATTCTTTTCTTGTATTGCTTACTGTTTCTTGTGTTCGCCGGAATCCGGTCGCGCCGTCGACGATCCCGATGACCCAGCGAGGATATCTGACCCGTGTGATCCCATCGTGCGTTGTTTGGACTCTTTCCGTGTACCGTGCGCGCGTCGCGACTTTTCCCGCCGACGCGTGACGTTCCGTATACCGCTTCGCTATCCGTCGAGGCAAGTAAAACTTGCTACATGCTATCTATATGATTTTATAACTATTTATTTGAATATTAAACTTATAGATCGAATCTAAAGTCACCTATTCCAATTTAACAGTTCGATGTTCCGTTTATATCTTTTAGATTCAGAACTTGAAACATACCCGTTGCATTTTAGTTCACTATACCTAGTAACCACATCTGTATTTTAAATCACATAATAACTATTTGCATAGTCTATGGTACTCTTTTATAGTTTTACCCTATTGGACACCCGTGTGCATCTTTAACCTGTTTTAGATACATGTGCATCCCTAGATCTTTTAACCCATAATAACGAGATTTTAACAATCCATATTTGTTTAAGTGTATGATACTTATTGTTGAAACTATCCCTTAAACCCAAACTGATAACCGTGCATCCATGTAGTTTAATCTGTACCTATTTGCATATCATATTACATGATCCAGTTTATTGTGCTATTAGTACCCATGCTTGTTTTGTATACCCATGCTTATGCTAGTTGATTATGAGCACCCACATGATATCTTGTACACCCTGACATGACTTGTTACACCCATTACTTGACACGACATGGTACCGTCCAACTCTTGACATGACATGACACCTTTATACATTACCTGGCTTGACCTGATGTACCATGGTCTTACCTGTTACCTGATCTTGTGTCTAATGCCAACAAACCTGACCTGTTGTCATTACGGACCGTTCCTGTTGTCTATCCAGACAAACCTGTACCTGCCTGATCCTGTGTTGGCATTAGCTCTAGATTATTTAATACCTGACTTGAATACATATATCCTGGGGGTATGGGGAAATCAATGATAAAACCTGACTTGTAACTCGACGGTTCGTTACCTTTACCGATCAGTTTTAGAGGCCGGGCCAGCCTTGGGATGATACTGCTGGCATCATCCATCGTTATCCGCTACCTTTTAGAGGCCAGGCCAGCCTTGGGATGCTGCTGCAGACATCATTCATCATTACCCTTTTCCTTTAGTGCCTAGCGGCATGTCTCGGTTTCAGCCCGAGAATCTTCACCGTGATCCCGGGCACGCACGGGATACTATTGAGTTATATCGATGATTCATCAAATTGATTTCAAGACTTGAGAGTAGTTAACCCAATAGACCAGTTTAGATTATTTACTGCACACTACTTTTCATTGCTCTGATTTATATTGCCGTTACACCTGCTTTACCATTTATGATCATACTTGCTTGTCTTGCTACCCTGTTTATATATTATTGCTTGATGTTATGACGCGCTGACGTCTGGGTTTTGCATGGCCCAGATTCCGTATCTTTGCTGCAGTCTGAGTAGGAGTACTTCAGTCAGCAGGCTGAGCAGTGAGGACTCGTTAGTAGTTAATTCTTTTATTTCCAGTATTTTCATTCCTGATGTGAGCCCGCATTATGGGACATACATTCCAATTATTCTTGTATTGGATCTTTGCTTCCGCACTATTTACTCCTGACTCATTTTATTTTGGCTTATGGACATGTGTTAGATAGATTATTATTGTTCTTAATATCTTTATAGCCGTAATGTGACTGTGGAAGGATAATTCCTATCCACAGGTAGCATGGTTGGCTATGTCACGTGCTTACCTTAGCGTACTCTGGGAAGCGGGGCTTGACATGGTTCTTTTGGTATCAGAGACATAGGTTATAGGTTAATCGGGTTGATTCTTTTGTAGTTGGGTATTGGACCCAATACACGAATCAGAATACTCGTGATTAGGAAACATGTCCTGCCACCTTACCATTTTACCGTTCTTGAATCTAACCTCCTCCTGATTATACTTTTACGATATGCAAACCTCTTTTGCATATCGACTCGAAACCCGGTTCCTTGTTATCATTAGAACTTAAGCGACTTGGGTGGAGTTATGTAATTGTAGCTATGTTACCGCGGCATAGTTACAATGCGGTACTCTATTTAAGTAACTCGGAGTTCTAGACTTGATCTACATTTTGAATCTGTTATCATGCTAATCCTTGGATGTTTTGATTTCAGGAATATGGCAGACAAGAATCTGAAGACGTACCAAAGGCATGTTGACGAAGCCGCTATACTTGGGGTAATACGTGGGATGTTGGAGAACCAAAGGCGGCAGACCGAGCTGAACCAGCAGCAAGCTGACTCCTTACAGGAAGGTTTACGGACCGTTCAGCAGTCCGTGAACAATGTTGTGGCCAGACCAGTGGATCTTGTGGGAACCGTAGCGGATTTCAGAAGACTGGGTCCGTCTGTCTTTACTGGTTTGGAGGAACCGTTGCTAGCGAAGCAGTGGCTGGTTGACACGGATAATTTACTCATTGCGGCACAGATCCCCGAAGATAAGAGAGTGGATGTGGTACGCATTCAATTGGTGGATTACGCCCGTGAATGGTGGCTTGTGGAAGAGACCCGCTTGCCCAAGCCGATCAAGTGGGCGGATTTTTCAAAGAGTTTCCTGGAGAAGTTCTTTCCGCGGACTGCACGGGAGGAAATGGAAGAGAAGTTCATCAGTCTAAAGTAGAACGGTGCACCTGTAGATGTACATGCAGCGGAGTGGACGCGGCTCAGTAGATTCGTTGGACCTTTAGTTGCTAACGATGCGGATAGGGCAAGGAGGTTCATGCGCAGTTTGGATGTGGATATCCAGAGGCAGATTTTTTCCTGAGTTTAACCACTTTCTCACAGGTACTTACGGCGGCCCGAGAACAGCAAAGCTTATATGGGAAGACTGGGAGTTCACAGTAGACCGCAATTATATACGGAAGCCGGATTTTGCACCGAACCGAGCACGTGTACACAGAGGTATTCCAGTGAACCGTCGTGGCATAACACCTATGAAGAGGCATGCTGTCGTTGATCAGAGAAAGAGCGTGATTTGTAACTACTGCCACTTACCCGGACATGTGCAAAGAGATTGTCGAAGGAGGCAAGGACTTTGTTTGGTTTGTGGATCGGCGGATCATACTATTAACTCTTGTCCGTCGAAGCTTCGCACGAAGGATGATGGTCAGAAGCCACCGCAGAAACCGTTTTAAGGACAGAAGCAGCTGACTCAGGGACCCAATCAAGATCGAGCATTTACCTTGACGGCTGAGGAAGCCAAGGCTTCGGGGGAAGTTGTTTCAGGTATTCTACCTGTTCGTGGTTTTCCCGCATTAGCGTTATTTGATTCTGATGCATCCCATTTTTTTATGTCGTCCAAGTTTATAGCTACACACTCGATTACCTGCACGACCCTGTCTAGTTTCTGGGACATACACACTGAGAATGGGAAAATCATATCTAGTAGAGAGTGTAAGGATTGTGCAGTTGTTGTTTGCGGACGGGAGCTTTTTGCAGATTTCTTGGTGATTGATACAGGAAGCTATGAAGTCGTCTTGGGAATGGATTTTCTCGGCACTTTCCATGCTCACATTGATTATAGGGCAAAGAAAGTAATTTTCCAGATTCCCGGACATCCCGAGTTTATCTTCAATGGAGGAAGCAGTTCTGTCGGGCCAGTCGAATTTAGGGCTAGGACGACAGCTAATGTTCTTTCGTCGATGGAGGTTGCTCAAGATGAAACGCCAGCTGTTGTTCGAGATTTCATGGACATGTTTGAAAACATATCAGGTTTACCGCCGAAGCGAGACGTGGAGTTCGCGATTGATCTTGTTCCTGGTGCAGCGCCGGTATCTAAAGCGTATTATCCAATGGCACCAGTAGAGTTGGAGGAAATTAAGAAGCAGGTTACTGAATTACTTGAGAAGGGTTGGATTCGAAGCAGTAACTCGCCTTGGGGAGCCCCAGTTCTTCTACTTAAGAAGAAAGATGGCACAAGGAGAATGTGCATCGATTATCGAGAACTGAACCGGGTGATTATTAAGAACAAGTACCCGATCCCTCGCATTGGCAAACTATTTGAGTAGCTTAGTGGAGCGAGGGTATTCTCGAAGTTGGATTTGCGATCCGGATATCATCAGGTCCGAGTGAAAACAGAAGTTATTTGCAAGACGGCATTCCGAACTCGGTATGGACATTACGGGTACTTAGTGATGCCCTTCGGAGTAACGAATGCACCGGCGATATTCATGGATTTGATGAACCGGATCTTTTCACCATTTTTGGACCAGTTTATTGTGGTGTTCATTTATGATATTCTGGTCTACTCGAAGAGTATTGAAGAGCATGCTGAACATTTGAAGATCGCACTGCAGACGCTGAGGCAAGAAAAATTATATGCAAAGATGAGCAAGTGCGAGTTTTGGCTGGAAGAAGTAAAGTTTTTTGGGGCATGTCGTGTCTGGCAACGGAATCGCTGTTGATCCCGAAAAGATTGTAGCAGTTCGAGATTGGCCGATTCCGAAGAATGTTGCGGAGATAAGAAGTTTTCATGGACTCACCGGGTATTACAGAAGGTTCGTGGAGAACTTTGCTCGTCTGGCGGAGCCGTTGACTAAGCTTACGCGCAAGGAGGTACCTTTCGTGTGGACGGATAGGTGTGTGTCAGCTTTTAAGGCCTTGAAGCATAAATTGATAACCGCTCATATTCTGACCGTGCCAGACAGTTTCGGAGGATTGGTGATTCACAACGAGGAAAGGATTGGGATGTGTTTTGATGCAACATGGGAAAGTTATAGCGTACGCATCGAGACAGTTGAAGACCCATGAGAAGAATTACCCAACTCATGACTTGGAGCTTGCGGCTGTGATCTTCGCTTTGAAGATTTGGAGACACTACCTTTTAGGCGAAAGGGTCGAAGTTTTCACTGATCATAAAAGCTTGAAGTATGTGTTCACATAGAAGGAGCTTAATATGAGGAAACGTAGATGGTTGGAGCTGATGGCTGACTATGATCTTGATCTTAAGTACCATCCGGGGAAAGTTAATGTCGTGCCGGATGCGCTCAGTCGGTTACCAGCAATTCAGATGTTGACTACACAGAAGGAACTCGTTGAAGACTTTCAAAGATTTAATTTGGAGGTTGTACTACCGCATTCTTCGGGACAGTTGATGCAGCTGCAGGTACATTCGTCGTTGGTCGAGAATATTAAAGCAGCGCAGTCGCAGGACCCTAAATTGCAAAAGTTTCGAGAACAGGTTGAAGCTGGGCTTCGAACAGACTTACCGATCTATGAAGATGGTTCGTTGAGATATGGTAGCCGTTTATGTGTGCCAAAAGGAAATATTCGCGAAGAGCTTATGAAGGAGGCGCACAGTTCAGCATATTCCGTACATTCAGGAGGCACGAAGATGTACCGAGATATACGACAACATTTCTGGTGGGAAGGCATGAAACGGGAGATTGCCCGCTTTATGGCAAAGTGCTTGGTGTGTCAGCAAGTTAAGGCTGAACATCAAAGGGTTGCTGGTTTACTGCAACCACTTCCGATCCCTCAGTGGAAGTGGGAACATATAACCATGGTTTTCGTGACAGCTCTACCGCGAAGTCCAAAAGGCAACAATGCAGTTTGGGTGATTGTTGATCGTTTGACCAAGGCAGCTCATTTCATTCCTTTTCGAGTTGGTCAATCAACAGAAACTTTGGCAGAACGGTACATGCAGGAGATTGTAAGATTGCATGGAGTACCGGTGAGCATCGTGTCCGACCGTGACACTCGGTTCTTATCACACTTTTGGAGGAGCTTACAGGAAAGTTTGGGGACTCGATTAAAATTTAGCACAGCTTATCATCCTCAAACCGATGGCCAGTCGGAGAGAACGATTCAAACTCTTGAAGATATGTTGAGAGCTTTCATGTTGGACTTCAAGGGTTCATGGGAGGATCATCTACATTTAGTGGAGTTTTCTTACAACAACAGTTTCCAGGCAACTATTCAGATGGCTCCATTCGAAGTTTTGTATGGTCGCAAGTATCGTTCACCTGTTTGTTGGGACGATGTCGGTGAACGAAGATTGTTGGGACCAGATTTGGTTGTGCAGACAGTTGAGAAAGTTAACGCTATCCGGAATCATATGAAAGCAGCACAAGACCGACAGAAGAGTTGGGAAGATACGTCGAGAAGACCTCTAGAATTCGCCTTGGGTGATTTGGTATTCTTGAAGATATCATCGACTAGAGGGGTGATTCGTTTCGGAAGTCGAGGAAAGCTCAGTCCTCGATTCGTCGGACCTTTTGAGATTTTGGAGCGTGTTGGTGAGGTAGCATATTGATTGGTGTTACCACAATCCTTGGCGAATGTTCATGATGTGTTTCACGTATCTCAACTCCGTAAATATGTTCGAGATGAAACACATGTGTTGGATCATTCGGAGCTGACTGTACGAGAAGACTTGACTTTTGAGGAGCGACCGATTGCGATTGTGGATCGAAGGGAAAAGGTTCTTAAGAATAAGGTTATCCCCCTTGTACTTGTCTCTTGGGGTAATCGCTCACATGGAGAGTCGACTTGGGAACGAGAGGATGAAATCCGGCAGAAGTTTCCCCATCTATTCTTGTAGTGTGTGGGTCGTTTATCCTTTTTGTGTTCTTGGAATTTCGAGGACGAAATTCTTTTTGTAGTTGGGTATAATGTAACAACCGAGTTCAATTATACCAATTTCTGTTGCCGTATGTGTTGTTTGTGGTGTTTATTTCATTTACCGTGTTTGGATGCGAATGGTAGTTTACGTTACGTTCAATCCGCTTGCTTGAGCTTGTTGTTTCATAGTTATAGAATACCCTAGCATCACGTATTTTGCATATAACAATTTAAGTCACGTAAAATAATTTAAAAATACATGACATGGCCTGCTTGATACCCCTAACCCTGTGGTAGCGTCCTTGCATCGTGTTCTCGTCCCATTCAGTGAAACGGACGTGTTTGGATGGCTACGCGCACATACGTGCGTCCGTTCTTGGGGGTATGCATTTCTGTTACAAAATCCTTCATTTTAATTTTTGGAACTTACAAATAATTTTTGTATTTCAAATCCAAAATTTTGGACCCTACCCAGGCGCAATTCTGAAATATTTTGTATCCCGCCAAATTCTATTTATTTTAAATTTCTTTAATCCGTTTAAAAATATTTTAACAGCGTACAAGATTTTACAGCTAACGAAATTATTCTTTAAACTATTAAATATTTTATAAATTTTCCAAAAACCAATTTCCTAATCCCACGAGCCAATCATCTTTCTCCTTTATTTCTGCCGGGCCCACACCTCTCTCTCTATCTCCCTCCCCTTCTCTGTATCTCTCTCACTCTTCTCTTTCTCTCTCTCTTCTCTCTATTCTCTCTTTCTCTCTCTGCATAAAAATCCAAAAGTCTCTCTCCTCACTGTTCCTCCCTCTCTCCCTCTCTCCCTCCTCTCGATCTCCTCTCTCCCTCCTCTCGATTCTCTCTTTCTCTCTTCCGTATCTCTCTCTTTCTCTCTCCCCTCTATATATTTCTTCTTCATTTTTTTTCTTTCAACGAAGCCCATACGTAACCCTAGTTGCCGTCGTCCCCTCGCCTACCGTGACACCGCCGACGCCACCATCGCCGATTCGTCGCCGCCTACTCATCCTCATCACTTTCACCTCCACTCTCTCCTCCCCGAGCACCCTGCACGCACAGCCCGAGCACCCTGCCGCTTGCACCACCGGAGCCGATCGCCGCCGGTGACTTGTCCCCGTGTCCCTGACCCTGTGCACCCCCCAGTGAGCCTTGCTCCCTCTCCTCTCCTTCTTTCTTCTTCTTTTCCTTTCTTTTCTGTTCTTGTTCAGTTTTCTTTAATCCCCGGAGGCCTCTGCAGGTATCTTGCTGGAGCTCCGTCGACGCCATCGACACCTCACGGCCATCTTCGCTAACCACGGTGAGTTTCCTTCTTCCCTTCTTCTTTCCTTTCTTCTCTTCTTCATTTCTTTATACATTCTTTTCTTGTATTGCTTACTGTTTTTTGTGTTCGCCGGAATTCGGTTGTGCCGTCGACGATCCCGACGACCCAGCAAGGATATCTGACCCGTGTGATCCCATCGTGCGTTGTTTGGACTCTTTCTGAGTATCGTGCACGCGTCGCGACTTTTCCCGCCGACGCGTGACGTTCCGTATACCGCTTCGCTATCCGTCGAGGCAAGTAAAACTTGCTACATGCTATCTATATGATTTTATAACTATTTATTTGAATATTAAACTTATAGATCGAATCTAAAGTCACCTGTTCCAATTTAACAGTTCGATGTTCCGTTTATATCTTTTAGATTCAGAACTTGAAACATACCCGTTGCATTTTAGTTCACTATATCTAGTAACCACATCTGTATTTTAAATCACATAATAACTATTTGCATAGTCTATGGTACTTTTTTATAGTTTTACCCTATTGGACACCCGTGTGCATCTTTAACCTGTTTTAGATACATGTGCATCCCTAGATCTTTTAACCCATAATAACGAGATTTTAACAATCCATATTTGTTTAAGTGTATGATACTTATTGTTGAAACTATCCCTTAAACCCAAACTGATAACCGTGCATCCATATAGTTTAATCTGTACTATTTGCATATCATATAACATGTTCCAGTTTATTGTGCTATTAGTACCCATGCTTGTTTTGTATACCCATGCTTATGCTAGTTGATTATGAGCACCCACATGATATCTTGTACACCCTGACATGACTTGTTACACCCATTACTTGACACGACATGGTACCGTCCAACTCTTGACATGACATGACACCTTTATACATTACCTGGCTTGACCTGATGTACCATGGTCTTACCTGTTACCTGATCTTGTGTCTAATACCAACAAACCTGACCTGTTGTCATTACGGACTGTTCCTGTTGTCTATCCGGACAAACCTGTACCTGCCTGATCCTGTGTTGGCATTAGCTCTAGATTATTTAATACCTGACTTGAATACATATAACCTGGGGGTATGGGGAAATCAATGATGAAACCTGAATTGTAACTCGACGGTTCGTTACCTTTACCGATCAGTTTTAGAGGCTGGGCCAGCCTTGGGATGATTCTGCTGGCATCATCCATCGTTATCCACTACCTTTTAGAGGCCAGGCCAGCCTTGGGATGATACTGCAGACATCATTCATCATTACCCTTTTCCTTTAGTGCCTAGCGGCATGTCTCGGTTTCAACCCGAGAATCTTCACCGTGATCCCGGGCACGCACGGGATACTATTGAGTTATATCGATGATTCATCAAATTGATTTCAAGACTTGAGAGTAGTTAACCCAATAGACCAGTTTAGATTATTCACTGCACACTACTTTTCATTGCTCTGATTTATATTGCCGTTACACCTGCTTTACCATTTATGATCATACTTACATGTCTTGCTACCCTATTTATATATTATTGCTTGATGTTATGACGCGCTGATGTCTGGGTTTTGCATGGCCCAGATTCCGTACCTTTGCTGCAGTCCGAGCAGGAGTACTTCAGTCAGCAGGCTGAGCAGTGAGAACTCGTTAGTAGTTAGTTCTTTTATTTCCAGTATTTTCATTCCTGATGTAAGCCCGCATTATGGGACATACATTCCAGTTATTCTTGTATTGGATCTTTGCTTCCGCACTATTTACTCTTGACTCATTTTATTTTGGCTTATGGACATGTGTTAGATAGATTATTATTGTTCTTGATATCTTTACAGCCGTAATGTGACTGTGGAAGGATAATTCCTATCCACAGGTAGCATGGTTGGCTATGTCACGTGCCTACTTTAGCGTACTCTGGGAAGTGGGGCATGACAGTAGGGGACTACCTGCCAGGGATTGACCGAGCAGGGAAGCTGCTCGATGGCCTCTTGGTGAGGGCTTCGATCCTTGGCGTAGATGGGTAGGGGACTACCCGTCAGGGATTTGTCCGAGCAGGGAAGCTGCTCGGTGGCCTCTTGGTGAGGGCTTCTATCTTTAGCGTAGGTGAATAGGAAGTTACCCGCTAAGGATTGACTGAGCAGGGAAGCTGCTCGGTGTCCTCTTGATGAGGGATTTAGATCCTTGGCGTCGGTGGGTAGGGAACTACCCGCCAGGGATTGACCGAGCAGGAAAGCTGCTCGGTGGCCTCTTGGTGAGGGCTTCGATCCTTAACGTTGGTGGGTAGGAAGTTACCCGCTAAGGATTGACCGAGCATGAAAGCTGCTCAGTGGCCTCTTGATGGGGGCTTTAGATCCTTGGCGTTGGTGGGTAGGAAACTACCAGCCAGGGATTGACCGAGCAGGGAAGCTGCTCGGTAGCCTCTTGGTGAGGGCTTCGATCCTTAGCGTAGGTGGGTAGGAAGTTACTCGCTAAGGATTAACCGAGCAGGAAAGCTTCTCGGTGGCCTCTTGATGAGGGCTTTATATCCTTGGCGTCGGTAGGTAGGGAATTACCCGCCAGGGATTGACCGAGCAGGGAAGCTGCTTGGTGGCCTTTTGGTGAGGGCTTCGATCCTTAGCGTAGGTGGGTAGGAAGTTATCCGCTAAGGATTGACCGAGCAGGGAGGCTGCTCGGTGGCCACCTGATGAGGGCTTCGATCTTTAGCGTAGATGGGTAGGAAGTTACCCGGTGAGGATTGACCGAGCAGGGAAGCTGCTCGGTGGCCTTTTGATGAGGGCTTTAGATCCTTGGCGTCGGTAGGTAGGGAACTACCCGCCAGGGATTGACCGAGCAGGAAAGCTACTCGGTGGCCTCTTGGTGAGGACGAGGATGGTGTGTGCCTGGAAGTAGTGTCGTAGCTTCCTTGAGGCAACGATAAATGCCAAGACTATCTTTTCTATTGCCGGGTACCTTATTTCCACGTCTTTGAAAACGTGGCTCACGTAGTAGACCGTCTTCTGTACACCTTCAGCTTCCCGGACGAGCACCGCCCCTGCATCTTGGTCGGAGACCGCTAAGTACAATAATAGCCCGTCTCCTTTGATTGGTCAGGTGAGCAGTGGGGGAGTTGCCAGGTGCACTTTGAGCTGCTCGAAAGCGTTTTGACATTCTTTCGGCCATTCGAACTTTAGGATCTTTCTCAGGGCTTTGAAGAATGGTAGGCACCTCTCGACATGAAGAGACTCGGAGCAGCCATTCTCCCCGTGAGTTGCATGATCTCAACGTTGCTCTTTGGTGTGGCCATATTGAGAATGGCACTGATCTTTTTCGGGTTAACTTCGATTCCTCGGTGGGTAACCAAGTACCCAAGAAATTTCTCGCTAGTGACTCCGAACGCGCACTTAGCTGGATTCAGCTTCATTTTGTACTTACGGAGGATGTCGGATGTTTCGCCAAGATCTTTGGTATGGTCATCCGATGAGGTTGATTTCACGAGTATGTCGTCGACTTAAACCTCCATGTTCTTCTCGATCTTCGGTTTGAACATTTTGTTAACTAGGCGCTGATATATAGCCCCAGTATTTTTGAGGCTGAAGGACATCACTTTGTAGCAGTATATCCCCCGGTCCGTGATGAACGCGGTAAGTTCTTCATCTGCCAGATTCATATAGATCTGTTTGTAGCCGGAGAAAGCGTCCATGAAGCTGAGCAATTCGTGGCTTGCCGAGCTGTCTACTAGCTGGTCTATCCGAAAGAGGGGATAGTTGTCTTTCGGGCAGGCCTTGTACGGGTCTGTGAAGTCGACGCACATGCACCACTTCCCGTTCACCTTTCTAACTATGACTACATTCGCCAGCCAATCCGAGTTGTCAACATTTTGAATGAAGTGGGCTGTGAGCAATCTATCGACCTCGTCTTCAATCGCCTTTTTCTTGATCGGTGTAAAACTTCGCTTCTTTTGTCTGACGGGTCGGGCCTTCGGGTCGACCTCGAGCTTGTGCAAGATAACTTTGGGGTTGATCCCGGGCATGTCAGCAAGCACCCAGGCGAACACGTCCGAGTTCCCTCGGAGAAAGCGGATCAAGTCTTTGCGCCGGGCTCATGTTAAAAGGGATCTGATCTGGACGGTTCATACCTACCTCATTCCCCTCAACGAGAGGAACTTCTGTTAGCGCCTCCACCGAGGATCCTCGGATTTCTTTCTGTTCGTCGTGAGTGTCCAAGGACCCCTGGAAATCATTTGCGTCTTCGAGGTCGTCGTTCTGCTCTCCGGTGGTGGATTTCGCGGTGAAGCAAATCTTGGCGATTCGCTGGTTCCTGTAGGCCCGGCCTATCCCCCTTGATCTAATGGAAATTTGATCGTAAGGTGGTAGGACCAGATTTGAGCCCGGAGGACGTTTAATGTCGGGCGTCCCAGGAGGATGTAGGATGAGGGGATCCTAGCGACGATGAATTCTACCGGTACGGTCCTCGTATGTCCTGCTTCCCCAATGTTAAGGAGGAGGGTGACCACTCCCTCGGCCTGGTTGGAATGGTTGGTAAACCCTGATAGGACGTGGGAGGTTGGCTGTAGGTCGGACGGACCTAGCCCCATACGCTGGAAGCAGTCATAAAAGAGGATATCTTCCGAGCTGCCGGAATCAACCAGTATCCTCTGTCACGCCCCGCTTCCCAGAGTGCGCTAAGATCAGCATGTGACAGAGCCAACCATGCTACCTGTGGCTAGGAAACATCTCTCTACAGTCACATTACGGCTGTCTAGAAGATATCAAGAACAGTGGAAAGTAAAATAAACTATCTAGTACATGTCCATATGCCAAAATAAACGAGTCAAGAAATAATATGCAGAAGCAATAAATCCAATAAACAGTAACATCTGGAAGTACGGAAATAACTAAACTAACTGAATACTAACAGGATCCTCACTGCTTGGCCTGACGGCGGAAATACTCTTGATCAGCCTGCGACAAAGGTAGAGGATCTGGGCCATGCAAAACCCAGACGTCAGAGCGTCACAATATCAACAATAATATAAACAGGGAGTAACAGGAATGCAGGTATGAATTATAAAAAGGTACATGAATGTAATAAGTGAGCAGGGATATACAACAGTAAAGTGTAACAGTATATGTGAAGTGCAGCGGTGAAACTAAACTGTGGTACTAGGTTAACTACTCTCAAGTCTGTGAAATCAATTTGATGAATCATCGATATAACTCAATAGTATCCCGTGCATGCCTGGGATCACGGTCAAGACTCTCGGGCTGAATCCGAGACGTGCCGCTAGGCAGTAAACAGGTAACATGTACAGACGAATGATGTCAGCATCATCATCCCGGGACTGGCCTAACCCGTAAAACTGATCAGTATAAGCATCGAACTGTCGAGTTACAAGTCAGGTTTCATCATTGATTTCCCTATACCCCCAAGTTATGTGTTCAAGTCAGGTATTGATAAATCTGAGACTAATACCAACACAGGATCAAGCAGGAACATGTTTGTCTATACAAACAACAGGATATGTCCATCGGGACAACATGTCAGGATTGTCGGCATTAGAAACAGGATCAGGTAGCATGTCAAGTAATGATATATCAGGTCATGTCAGGTAGTGTACATGTATCAAGTCATGTCAAGTAGTGGTGTATCAGGTCATGTCAAGTAGTGCACAGGTATCAAGCGGGTGCTCATAATCAAACTGTAGCAAGTATTGAATCAGGGTGAAAGTACGGATGTACAATAAAAGTATGAATGCACAAATATCGATCAAGGGTTACATCATGACTAAGTAGGATGCACAATATCAAGCATGGGGTACTAATGTATTAATAATATGAGTTAATGTAATATGGGGTGCAACTAGTTATGCAGAATTAATGGTATGGATACACAAATAAACATGGATGCACAAATATTTATCAGGGATTACATTTACAACTTCATGACTATGTAGGATACACATTATCAAGCATGGTGCACTAATACAACAGTAACATGAAATAATATGGTCTCGGCGTGCAACTAGATATGTAATAAACTGTACGGGTATAGACGGATACTATAAAACTGTAAATCGGTAAAATTTGCTGAATATTAAAACACAAGCACTATTATTTATTAAATAGATATTGATATAATAATATTAACATGGATAACATATTCAAACCGATTAATAACTATAAAAGTGGTATTGATTAACCATGCACAAGAAAGTTCCGTTCAGAAATTAATCAGCGTCATCCTGATTTGTAAAATAGCTTAAAAATAACAAACGTTCTCCAAAAGGGACGTGTTTTATACCAAAACAAAGATAATTCAATAAGGTTTTCATTTTTATAAGTTGAAGTATCTCAGGTTGTTCTTACAAAAAGCTATGAACATTCGAAGTTGAAAGTTTTCTGCTGGAATTTCCCTGGACAGCAGCTTAGATATATTTTCATTTGCATTTTACGTTATTTAAACAATTTATTTTGCAAGTAAATATTTCATAGAGTTATAGTATTCTGAGTTAAATTCATAACGAACTAAAGAACATATACTAATAATTTTTCTATGATTTATAATGAATTTTATAAGCTAAGGTGTACAGTAAATTTCAGATTTGTCGTATCCGCTTTGTAACGACGTTTCATGTGTAAACTATAATATTTTCAAACTATATTTTGTATAACATTATAAAATGTAGATTATAAACTAATTAAATATAATAATAAGAAATATTACGACGATATATATTTTAAATGATATGGATGCAAACGGGTATCCGAAAACAGTAAAACTTTAGTATGGGTGTACAATGGGATGAACGGGTAACATTTTACTCATATGGATGCATAATACTATACCTAGCATGTGGCAAGATGATTTAGCATGCGAATACTTATGTAAATACTGATATAGATGCATACGGATGTCGTATAACCGTAAAATGATAAACTGGTAAATGTGGGATGTACAATTAAACAATTTGAAATGTTATTATTTAATTGGGTGCAGTATATTGTAGTCTAGCATGTATCAAGATAAATTTGCATGCACAAGATATGAAATAACTTGTACGGATGCATACGGATATCCGAAAATGGTGAAACATGCAAAATGATAATGTGGGATGCATGACTTAAAATACAAGTGCTATATTTATTCAAATAGATGTAAATACAGTAACATAGCATGTAGCAAGATAAACTTGCCTCGACGGATCACGAAACGGATATTTACGGCACGTCCGACGTCGGTAAAACGTCGCAACGCACGCACGGCACACGGGACGGGTCTAAACAATGCAAGAGAGTGATCACGCAGGCAAGGTACGTTCACTGGATCACTCAGATCGTCAGCGACGAGCACGGCTCCGGCGGTGATCACCGGAATCAAGAAACAAGATCAAGAAAAAGAAAGAAGAAAAAAGAAGAAGAAGTAAGAAGAAGAGGCTATGTATTAAATAAGGAAAGAAAAAATATATATATATATATATATGCAGAGGAGAGAGAGAGAAAGGGGTTGTTAGTTTGTTAGGAAATTAGTTTAGATTTAAATTTTAAAAAAATATTTTATTAGTTAACTAAATTTTAATTTGTATCAGTTTATAAAATTAATATTATATAAATAAATTTGATATTCCGGTAAATACAAATATAGTCCAAAACATGCCCCGGTCGGGTCTAAAATTCAGTTTTAAAAATACGAAAAATATACATGTCGACCAAAATTAAAGTTGGATATCCGGGTAACGAAAAATGCATACCCCCAAGAACAGATGCACGCACGTGCACGTAGTCATCCAAAAAAGTCCGTTTCACTGAACGGGACGAGAACAAGATGCGCGGATGCTACCACAGGGTTGGGGTATCATGCATACCATGCAATATATTTTTAAAATATTTTATGTGGTTTAAAATGTTATATTGTAAAAATGCAAATGCCAGATAAAATGCCAGTATGCAAGATGTATAAATTAAAATGAAAGTGCACGAGTCCATGTAACAGGTCGGGATAAATCATAAACATGAATCAAGACAGGTTTCAAGCAAGCGGGTCGGGTAGAATGCAAATACAAATATCAAATACACTATTCGCACCCAAAACACAGTAAATCAGGAAAATACCATAAATAAAGAAATACTTGAACTAGAACTGGTATAAATGAACTAGGGTGTTACATCCTCTGAACCTCGTAACGGTGGACCCGTACCGTAATCATGAGAGGTCGTTGTGAGGCAAAGATATACCGTGGAGGTCATCATCAGTGAAGATGATGGGCTCAGCGGTCCTGCATTTCTTCTGGGGCTGGTCACTTTTTCCCTCGACGGGTAGGAGGCGGTGAGTCTCGCCGGCTCCATGGGCAGACCCCGAGGAAACGGCCATGATTTGGCCGATCGTCAATTCGCCGGGAGGGGGCTGGTTCTCTTGCTCCCTGTTTTCCTGTCGCTTGTCCCGCAGGTACTTCGCCAGGTGGCCAGAGCGGATCAACTCCTCGATGTAGTCACGGAGTTGTTTATAGTTCTCGGTCGGGTGGCCCTGCGGCTTATGGAAGGTGCGGTATGGGCCCCGGATTCGTTTAGCTACTCTATGGTTGACCGGCGGGAGCTTGAAGAATCGCTCGCCCTTCGCCTCTTTTAACAGCTCGGTCTGGGAGATATTGAGAGGAGTATACTCCAGGAACTTTGGGGAGAGTTTTGGCCGGTCGACCTTCTTCTTCTCTTTTCTACCCCTCTTCTTTTGGTCGGCTTCCCCGAGGCAGGTTGGCATTCACCTCAGACTCGATTTGGATCTCTCGCTCGGTCCAAGCTTTTATCTCTTCCATGATCTTAGGTTGCGCTAATGCAAAAGAGCGGAGCCACTCTTTTTGCCTAAGACCCGACCTTAAAGCGGTGATGACAGTTTCATCTCGGTGATCGGGGACTTCGAGGAGAGCGTTGTAGAAGCGAGTGGCATATCCCTTAAAGGATTCTTTATCCCCCTCTTTACGGTGAACAGGTGGTCGACTGTTCTCTTAAGTCGCCTGTTGCCGACGAAGTGTCTGAGGAATTAGGTGGCCAACTCGTCAAAGGTCGAAACAGAGCGTAGCGCCAATCTCCGGAACCAGTCCCAACCTACACGAATGAGGGTGGTCGGGAAAGCTTGGCAATGGGCTGCGTCCGAGTTATCCTGTAAGCTCATGCTTACCGTGAACGCATCAAGGTGGTCCTTCGGGTCGGACTTCCCATCGAAGAGGGCCACCTTGGGCGGCTTGTTTCTGGACAAGACGTGTACAGCGAGCAACTCCTCGGTGAAGGGCTTCATAAGTGAGTTGGCGGCATACCTGGCCCCTTCACCGGATGGATGACCTTCCCGATGTATATCATCGATTTTCTTTTCGAAGACGTCGAGGCGGTCGTGATACTTCGAGGATTCGACGCGGTTAGAGTGGTGGCCCTTCCCGCTTGTAGTCTGCGCCAGGCTGCGACTCCAATTCCGTTCTATCAAATTCCTTAGGTCCCCTGGCAAGGTCCTTCTTAAGTCTTCGCGGCGAGTGCCGTTTGCGTGACCCCGTTGAGGAAGAGGGTGTCGGTCATGCCTGGGACCAGGCGAGCTGACCGATACCCTCCTCAGGAGGAACGGAAACGCGACGGGCCTCGGGGCGATAGGCTCTTTCGCGAGACCACGGCGTGGAGCCATGTGGCGCCCAGCGGGCCATTGAATCGGTCGCCATGGGGGAGCCGCGATCGTCGGAGTGAGCACGGCATTGTTCGGTGGTGCCAGCGTGGGCGGTGTCATCCGCTCCTCTGCGGAGGTCGTGATCCCTAGGAGGAGGAACGGCGACCTGGAAGGCTGGGCCTGCCGTTTGGACACAGACAAGGGCGTCCACTATGGACGCGAGCCTGTCGATCCTTGCAGAGAGGGCGTGGATGGCATTCGGAAGGGGAGTAGATCCGTCCATGCCTCCGTTGTAAGGAAGGCGACGGCTTGTGCTGGGATCGTTGCGGTTTTCGCTCGCCATGAGGTCGAGAGCGGAAGATCAACCTTCGATGGATGGAAAAAATTGGGTTCCTACAGACGGCACCAACTGATGGAGGCCTTGATCTCCTTTAGATGTTGTCCTCCTTCGATCTGTCGCGAGCGTTGATGAAGGGTTGAGATTGGTGTTGAGAGTTGTCTTCCTGAGCGTGTGGATCTCAGTGGGCTTGTTTTGAGGTGATACCGAGCTATCTGCAAAAGAAGTCTCGGGGTGATTGTACCATCGTGGACCCTCCGACGATCAAGTTAGCCGAGAAATTTGAGCAGAGAAGATGCTTAGTGGATTGAAAAATGCCTTACCTGAGTCGTCTGGGAGAGGTTTTTTTATAGTGGTCGCATGGAGCGTGCTGACGCGAGATCTTCGCCGTCAGTTACACCCCCGACATTGCGCCTTTGTGAATGACGGGATTCCTCCATTAATGACGAGATACGCTCGTTAATAGGGGGATACGACGACATGGAACGCAGGATGTTGGGTGGCTGATATCTCGCTTCTGGCGAGATACGCGGAGCCGTGACGGAGGCGCTTGGGCTCTACATTCTTGGTTGCTCGGTAGAACCGGGAGGCTTAGCTCGGTGGAAGGCTCGGAGGCGAGCGGAAGGCCGAGAAAGCTCGGTTCTGTGATAGCTCGGAGATGAGCTGGGAGGGCTGAGGAAGCTCAGCGTGTAGAAGGGCTCGGATGCGAGCCGATGATTATTTGTTAGGTGAGCATAGGAGTGTTCTGGGAGGCCATCGAAGGTCGGGTCAATCCTCGGGGCGAAAACCCGGGGAAGGCCATCAATGTATCGTGCTTGCTCCTATCCCGTAAGCCCTGAGACACGTCATCTACGACGTGTCATGATCTATGGAATTCCCACTTATGAGTATCATTACCCTGCTTTTACGCTACTCATATTAATCCATCGCTGGCCCATACCAATAAATAACCCGACCGATAAAAATGACTTAAGCTAAGTGAACTTTGAGTGACCTAACCGAATAGAGACAAGCTGACCGTTTGAATTTGCCCGTTCATGATGCATGATGATCTTCAATCCAGCCTGCAATAAGATAACACATACGATTAGACTAAATAATTGTAAATTGAAGAAGAGTCACAATTCGTACTCAATCTATACCACAAATTATATGGAATTAATTGTATCCCTTTAATTAAAAAATTTAATAAACAAATTTGGGTTTAATGGGTCTGAACAGAAAGAGATCCAGACACGACACATCTGTTAAGCCACTAATTAAATTGGTCTAGCTCTAGTTGGATCTAGTCCAGATGGATCTTTACCAGAGCCGTATTTATCAACGGGTTTGGATCGGGTCCAGATCTAGACCCGGCCCATTGACATGCATAATTTTAGTTGTATTTCATAAACACTTCCAAACTTTTATATGAATCAGGTCCTACTTGTTTTCCTATTTTTCATTTTTTTAAAAGCATTCTTTACTTCAATCTTCAAGTAACATAAATTAACATAATTTATCCTTAAGTAACATAGTCGCTATTGAAACTTAAATAAACACTCCTTTTTTAGCACAAATACATTTTATGCTCATGAACTCACCATTGTTGGATGTATATGCCCTAGAGGCTATTATTGTATAGTACATGATTGTATATTACATATGGATGCTTTAGATATATATGTACAGGACAATTTTGCTCGATATGATAGTATGCTATCTGCCTTGCCTTTTCCTCAATATGTGTATATGTTTTATTTTATATTACGTATCTCGATTACATGTTAGTAAAGCTCATAGGATTTTTACTTGACTGCTAGAGTTATGATGGCGATCATACTCGTGGGGTCTATATAGTCTATAAGCACATTCTTAAATTGCCTCTAGTCGTTGGAGTTTCGAGATAGGGCATCGATACTCCGGAGTAGACTAATGTATACGTTTATTATTCCCATGAGGGAAGATGACCTGTTGTCATGCCCCGCTTCCCAGTATACGGGCAGAGGACGCGACGAGGCCGCTACGTATTTACTCTAAAGTAAATACGCTAAGCGTATCTAAACAATATAAAAGTAAAGCACAAGAGACAAGATATAATAAAAACAACAACTTTATTTATTCACATTCTTTCTGTACAGTGCATGGAAAGTAAATACAACTGATAAAAAAAAGCAATGCCTAAATAATGGCATAACAGAAAAGAAAAGTACCGAATGGAAAGTGTACAATGAACTAGAGCTCGGGGTCTTCACTGAATTGGTCCAAGTCTTCAGCAGTGGGCTCAATTTCTGACGTGTCTAGATCACCCGACGACATTCAAAGAAGAAAGAAAGAGAATGTCGTCAGCGAACAGATCGCTCGGTAAGTCCCAAAGATAAGGGAGAAGTAGAATAGACAGAGAGTAAGAGAAAGAGTATAGCTTTTAAAGTTGTCTTATATTATTATAATGTTGTATTTAGTATTAACGCTGTTGTTTGTAATTTGGTACAGAAGAATTCCAGTGTATACAAGAGGAGTCTCTATATGCCAGAGACTAGAGGCAAATGTAAGTACAAGGCTCCGTTATACAACCCGGAACAACGGAAATTGGATTCAGGTTAGGTGTCTTAATCTTGCAGTCTCGTGCCACTTTTAACACCTTCCGTACCAGTCTACCTCTTAAACCCCGAGATGTCTTGTTTGCATTGTATTGTATTGTAAATTGTATTGATTATATAATTGGATGACTGACCGAAACCATAATATCAGTAAACGGATGTAACCGTAGAATCATGTAAATGGAATCACTGGAGAACCATGTAAATGGAATTATATCCATGGTTCGGTCCGGTCAAATTGTATAGATTGATAATTGGATTCATGGATTCATGTTGAATTGTAATATTGAAAATTGTAGATTGTTGACTGTAGATTGTAGATTGTACTTGAATCATATTCAAGTCAGATTATAATGAGACTCAAACTGAGTCAAACAATTAGAAAAGTAAACTGAAGTCCTGATTGTTTTGATGTTATCGGTAACCGCTGCACATGGGCGGCAGAATTTGTGTATTTTTCAAAGACGATTACCGTGCTGATAACACCGTTGTTAAGTTGTCTACCTTAAATAGGCAAGCACCCACTTCTCCGGCTCCCTGAGGCTCAAAAGATTGGTCCCGCTTAAACCTATGTTTACTAGGGTCCTTAGTGAAATTTACAGAACTTGAGGGGGGGTTTATGTAAAAATACTTTTGTATAGTTTTCAAAATACACCCCAAGTATTTATTATTCGTCTTTAGAGTTGTAATAAATGTAGATTTTATATTAAGATATTTCTAATTAAAATATCCTAATTCCATAATAAAAGGTATTTATTTGTAATATTGATTTATATGGATTCATGGTATTTTAGTGTAAAATGATTCTTGTGATATTTTTGGGAAAAAGTGGAATATTTATATTATTACAAAATAGATATTTTAAGGATATATATACATATATTTATATGAAAATAATTTTTAATATATATAATATTTCTAGAAATCTCATTTTCTTTAGATTTTCGTATTTTAAATCTTTCGAGACCGAATGCTCCTTGTGGATGTCTGCATCTCGCACTACTAAGGCTGAGAATGTGCGATAATCCGCACCATCCCGAACGGGTTCCCCAAATGGGTTGTAGCGGCGCTTTGCAAAGATTTGTATAAATACTAAATCGTTTAAAAAAATGGTTTCATTATTAAAAGGTATTTAAATGAAAAGATGTCGTTTTCCCGTATTCTATGTTTCCGAGGGTATTGTGCTATGTTGCATATAAGTGTGTAAGAAGATAGGCCATTACCTCGTGATCTACTTAAAGGTATAGCAATGGTTTTGATGGTTTAAATGTAGAAATGAAACTATGTGGTATTTAAATGAAAAATACGGTAAAGTGAAATAGTGATTACTTTTTGATATGAAATTTGATCAATATGGTTGATTAGTGATTAATAGTCAACATGAATTGGTTCAAGCATGATTGTATTAAAGAAAAGTGAAGTTTTATAAAGAAACCGAATCGGAAATCGGTTTTGTTCCGATTCCGTCGGGTTTTGTAATTCCGTATTTTTTAGAAAGAAAAAAGAAGATAGAAATGGGACTTACGGATTTAGGACAACAAGGAGAGGGAGAGGGAGGAGTCGTCGGGGCGTCGTTTCGTCGCCGGAAGCTCCTAGGATGGTCGTCAGAAGTTCGCCGGAAAATTCGCCGTAGTTTCGCTTCTTGCTCGTTTTCAAAGTACACAAGGTTTCTTGAAAATTCTTGAGAGTTGGCTCAGAGTTTGGGGTGAGGGGGTAGTGTGTAGGGTTGGTATTTATAGGGTTAAGCTAGGGTTAGGGTAGATGAAGGGTTTTAATTTAAAAAAATGTAAAAATGTATTAAAAATCATTAAAAATGGAGTAAATGGGGAATTTAATAGTCTCTGGAACTGATCCAAATAAATGGAGTGTGCAGGGGGGTAGGGGAAGGGAAAGTCACATTTTTCCTGTTGGGGACTCGGCCGTCCGGCCAAGTCGGGCCGAGTCAGGGGATGGGTAGGTGGGGGGTCACCTGATGTAGCCTCTGGTATATTTAGTTTTTCATGTGTAGTGGAAATTTTGGGAGTTATCACGTGTTGACTGTTGGACTTCTAAAAAATTCGAAACAAAATAATATTAAAAATAATGTAGGGTATGGGATTTGAACTCTGGTGGCTTGGTTCAGCAGTGCAAGGTATTACCAATGAGCTACAAGCTCCTTCTTGTAATTAAATAACTAATTAATTACTTATCTTGTGCTCAGGCAATAAATACCCCTTTATGGATTTTGAATTTTTTTTTGTAAAAACTTGTATTGGAAATTTGGGGTTATTACATTCTACCCTCTTTATAAAAATTTCGTTCTCGAAATTTGTAAAAGGAAAGTGTAACAAATTTAAGAAAAGTGTGGTGACTGAAGCACTGATAGTGTATGGAAAAAAAGTGATGCAAGGGTTTTAAAAATGTAAAAGTGAAATACTAGTGTTACCTTGGTCAACTGTCTTGGCTTCTATGGCTGCTAAGGTGTTACAAGGTGTTAGAAGTACTTGATAGTATATGAAAAATGTATAAAGGAATGAAAGGATGCGAAGGTTTTGGTCAGATTGTAAAAGAGGTGAGGGAATTTTGGGTTAGGACAGATTCAAAATTTATGAAATGATAAGATTCAAGAGGTATGAATTGTAAAGAATGTTTTAGTTGCTGGTTCTTGTGTTTTATTTTTCTTAGAGTTCCATACAGCTCTGACCTGCATGGGCCACCAACAAAACCTGTCATGCCCCGCTTCCCAGTATATGGGCAGAGGACGCGACGAGGCCGCTACGTATTTACTCTGAAGTAAATACGCTAAGCGTATCTAAGACCTCCACGGGATCCCAGCGACGATGAATTCCACTGGTACGGTCCTCGTATGGCCCGCTTCCACAATGTTGAAGAGGAGGGTGACCACTCCCTCAGCCGGGATGGAGTGGTTAGTAAACCCCGATAGGATGTGGAAGGTTGGCCGCAGATCGAACGGCTCTAGCCCCATATGCTGAAGCAGTCATAGAAGAGGATATCTGCCGAGATTCTGGAATCAACCAATATCCTCTGAATCTCGTAACGGAAGACCCGGGCCGTTATCACGAGAGGGTCGTTGTGAGGCAAGGATATACCGTGGAGGTCTTCATCAGTGAAGATGATGGGCTCGGAGGTCCTGCTCTTTTTATGGGGCGGAGCGCTTGTTCCTTCGACGGGTAGGAGGCTGTAACAACCCCTATATTGCTATACCTTCATGTTTTCTTTCTTTAGTAAAATATTGTATTTATTTATTCTTTGTATTTTTTCATATATTTTGTTTTCTATTAAATATATTATTTTATTATTCCATATATTTTTCCCAAACTCATTTCTTTAAACTAAATCTTAATCTATTTCAAATTAAATGTAAGACCTGACCCAGCCCATAACTGAAATCCAATCTCATTTTCATTTTCTTTTATATAACTATGAGCCCAAAAGCCCACTTTCTTTTCAAGTAACAACATATATTTAATTCTAATTAAATATGTGCATGAACAACCTTGTAACTCATTGGTTAAGTCCTTCCATTGTTATTCCATAAGTCACATGTTCAAATCTCCATTCTTGCAATTATCAATTTTTATTCTTCTCATAACCTACAAATGAGACCTTTCATTTCATCTTCTTTTTAACTTCCAAAATAATTAGAATGGTTATAAGCCATAATTTATTAGAATTATGATGGCCATAAACTTTTTTATATTTCATTTATCTTTCTTTTCATCATCACACTTTTCTATCATTTCACATATCGCTCTTCATCTAGATTCCCCGAAGAAGAACATGAAGAAGTTCTCAAAAAAGTCTCGCTAGAAACACGAGCCTATCGGCGGATAGACAAGCCCGGTGACAATACCGGCTTGTGTATGTATGTCCCTTCTCTCTTTCCCTCCCTCCATCTCCTTCTCTCTATCTTTCTCTTGTCATATTGCCATGAAAAACTTTCTTTATCATATCATAGTCCCTAAATAATTAATTAAATAGATACATATATAAATATTGAACACACACAAACATACACACATATACAGTTTGTAAAGTCTTTTTCATTACTCTCAATCCATATGTTAAGATTTTATGGTGATCAATTAGGATTGTATCGTTTGTTGTTGTATTTTAAATTACTTTAATTAAATTTTGTAAAAAAAATGAAGTTACGAATAAATACCATGATTTCCCCATTCTCACATATGACATATCAATACCTTTACTTTTAAAATAATTTATAGAAATTAATTTTTACTTCTAAAAATTTTAGGAAATTTACATATGATAGAATATATTTTTATGTACACGCTGTAAAAATTTCAGATCGAATTGCTTAACGGTTTAGGAATTATATCATTTTTATTCACTGTTCGTAAAACAGAAAACTGCATTTATCGGTCAACTTCTAAGACACATAACTTCATCTGCCGGTATCCAAAATGAGCAAACTCAGGTGTCTTTGAAATCTAAATTGAATAAGCTAGATTTTCTTAGTTTTAAGTTTTTACTGAAAACCGACGTAAAATATACAAAACTGTGTTATAATATTAAACGACGAATCTGGACAGAATCTGTCCTGATTCGCACACTACTTTTAAATTGGACATAACTCGAACACCCGATATCCGTTTGTGACAAACTTTAGATGTGTAGATGCAAAATTGATAGAAATATAATTTTTTGTATACTAGATTACTTAGAAATGCATGAAACAATCCGATATAGGCTTTGCAATACAATATATAGTTGCTGCCCAGAAATCTGAATCTCTGTTTTAAATGTTGATGTTAGAACGATCATAACTGGAGTTTCAGAAATCCAAATCGTGCGAATCTTGGTGTTTTGGATAAGTACATCGAAATACATACAATTTTTGAATGATCTTCGTAACCTGAAACCGATAGAAATTAACTCAAACTGCGTTTTAAAAATTTGTCACGGTGTTAAACATATTCTGATCTGTTTTGCGCGACGATACGAAAACAGATATACCTCCCAAACCGGTAGTCGTATTTAGGCGATACTAGAACTCACGCGTACACAACACATAGATCTATAATTCTGTTTATATTCCGAAATTGATTGAATTGATTGAGTCTTACACCACACTTATTTATAATATTGTTTTTGGACGTTACTTGTATTCTTATCTCATATCATGTTCTGTGATTGCTTATTTGTTTTTATCTATATGACTTGTGATTAAACCATTACATGCTAAAATTGACTTGATCTTGACATGACTCAATCATGAATACTTGAACCCAATAGGTACACTTGACTCGACTTGACCCGAACCATGAATACGTAATGACTTGACATGAATACATGAACAATTGACTTGAATACTTGAACTCGACTCGATTCTTGAATTGCGCTCTCTTATGTATTCATGGATTTGGGCAAGACTTGTAACTTTAATCACAGACTAATATACGCGGGGTGTTGGGGTAGTTTGAGTATGAATCCAACGGAATCTCATGAGTCCCATTATAACAAATAACGTTGCTATGGTACCGGGCTGAAACGGTACAAATAACGTTACTGTGGTACCGGACTGAAACGGTACATCATAAATTCATGAATGAGGGCCCGTGTTTCTAAGCCCCTGGATGATAGCCTGTTGGGTTTGGAATACTTCAATAACAATTGAAGTCCCGCTATTTTGGGCCTGTGATTCCTTATTCCTGGACGATAGCCTTGGATTCGAGAATACTCTTGAGATTGGTTGACATTCACACTTGAACTCACGTTGGTTATTTTTACCCTTTTAGAGACCTTTTAAGACACTTACATTCACTTCATATTCACTATACCTACACTCCACGGCCATGCTATACTTGTTTGCTATGCTCATGTTATATTTGTATGCTGATATAGTTGCCATATACATTACCCTACTTGTTCACATATTACAATTACCATTTATACTATATTACATGTCATCTTGCACTCAATTTATATATTACACATCTCTATTGGGACTTACCGAGTGTTAGTTCGCTAACGGGCATTCCACCCACTTCCTTCTATTCTTAGAAAGTTCGTCGGGTGGTATTGAGACAGAGGAGATAGAAATAGTCGAAGAGTAGTACAACCAGTTCCCATCACAACCAGACGTCTAGTTTCGTTCAGCTTTTCATTTCATTTCAGCTTATTTATATATGCTTCTTTGTTAATGTTGGGGTTCATCAGCACCCTATTGGGTTTTCAAGACATCAAGCATGCCAATTTCAAAAATTCTAAGAGGGCTAAGGAACCCTAGACTAGGATCAAGCTAGAGTAATTAGACAATCATAACATGTAATCAAACATTACAACAAGTGAACAAGGAATACAACCTTTGTAGACTGGTCCTTCACTTCAAATAGCTCCGTGTAGTAGTCTCTTCGCTGCAATTAGTGATCTCCCGGACTCTAATAAGGCTCCACAAAGCGAAATGAACAGCCTTACTCGAAGTCTTCGAGGCCGAAGATGATCTACGTCGAGGAGACTCAAACCTTAGCTACCTTTTCACTAAATTAGGGTTTAGTGAAGCAAACATCCTGAACTAAATGGCTAATCTAGTACAGGATGATGAAATAGAAATTTTGCTCACTTTATATTTATTTTCCTTAGGATTCAACATCTCATGAAACCCTAGAAAGCTTTTGAGATGAGGAAGAAGATGATGAGAAAAATAATGGTGAATGAATTGTTGTGTGAAAATAGCAACCATGGTGAGATAATATCTCATACTAACTCTTGTAAAGAATAAACCATGGTCAAGAGTAAGGGCAAGGTTAATAAATATCTTAAGTAACATAAATCAAGTGGACTAAGTCAATGATTAACTCAAGCATATACATGCTTTCAACCATGATCAATTCCACTTCATTTTGAATTACTATAAATAAGTAAAACCCTAATTTATCCAAATCATGGTGTTAGTCTCATACACCCATGTTGCAGTATCAACAATCATGATACAATCACATATATCGCATATATGTAAAGTGTACACAAAAGTGAGAAAAAGAAACAATTAAGTGAGCTAATATTAGTTAATATAATTCAATATATTAAATATATAATTATACATTAAATTATTAAATCAACACTTGATTTAATAATTCGGCTATATCATATATAACCGGCTAATATCAAATGTAACATCATATCGAATCAACACTTGATCCGATAACCCGGCTATATTGAATATAACCGGCCGATATCACATATCACGAGAATAGAATACGGTATCACATACTTGCATTAATCTCGGTCCCGTACATATCACATATGTGCTCCTACTTCGTTTCGCTTGAGCCAGGAAACCTCTGTGTAGGACTCTAAAGACTCGTCAATACGTCGGCAGTAGGTGGTGATCATATCAGTTACCCACAAGCCGCAAGCGGTCTGCTAAACGTAATGGCCACCCGGGTATTGAGCGATCAGAAGATCAACAAGCAAGTCTGCTCACACTCCTGTGAATCCAATCAGTAACACTACCGTACAGTCCGGTCTCTTCGTATGATATGTCGTATATCTCGTCTAGGGGTGGTAAACGTCAGACCCCACTAACTTGATAAGCCATGCCGATGTAAGATCCATAACGGTTCGAGAAATTACTGATAACAATTACCAGTAGATCTCAGCAACCCTGGCCAGGGATTTCCTGTTATGGCCAATCGAGCATAGCGCAACATCAACCCCCAATACCTGGAGAGACGAATCCCCTCCTATCGCTCATTGCCTCCATGCGACTCGGGACTGTACACAAAAACCACTTGTTTGCACGACTCAGTAGAGCCGTGGTAGGGTGAAAATCAAAGCACAGTGGGAGACACACAAGACTCTATGACGATCTCGGGTCGACAGACTAATCTGTACCAGTGTCACCAGAGAACTGCTACCTGACGTGAGGTATAATACCATCTAGGAGTTCTCGGCGAGTCCGTTCAGTGTACCCAGTCTCCACTGAGCACCCTGTTCCCCGCCAAAATACCGGGAAGACTGACGTCTTGCCTGAATTTGGGGGCAGATGCTAATTGGTGCTATCCGTCCACCTCTCCGAAAATGCCAAGTTGATTTATGACACCGTGTATCGGAGATTTAAACGGATGCGGCCGATGTAGCAGACTTCGTCAGATTCCCCCTCGTTGTGAGGGGTTTTTTTATTGTGGGGACGCTCTTCCCTGCAGGCGCAAACCCCTGCAGTTAATTATGCTACCGCATCGCGGTAACCACTTTCTCCTTCTTCAGATGGTCACTTCGTGTCGTGTGTGTTTGTTTTGTTTTTGGTTGTCCGCGGATTGTATACGGAGGCTAATTTATGTTGTCGCCCGTAGGGCGTGGATTAGTCCAAATCCGTATCTTCTTAGATTTGGGTTTGGGGTTGAGTTTAAGGATACGTTAGTCTCATTTGAGACTAAGATCAACTTAAACGTTCGTTAAGAATACGTTAGTCTAATTTTAGACTAAGATCAACTTAACGGGATTATTTAAATCCAACAAAAGAGCATTTGGGCTCTATTGTTTAGTTTAGGGATATTGCGGTCAATTAGTTTAAGGACATTACGGTCCAATGTTAGTTTAAGGACATTACGATCCAATGTTAGTTTGAGGACATCTCGGTCCAATGTTTGTTTGAGGACATCTCGGTCCAATGTTTGTTTAAGAACATCTCGGTCCAAGGTTAAGGACATCATAGTCCATGGGTTTAAAGGACCCCACAGTCCGAGGTTAAGGGCATCATAGTCCATGAGTTTAAGGACCCCACAGTCCATGGAATGTCTGGTTGTCGGGACCCGTCACCTCTCTGAAGACGTTGAAGGATTACAACGACAAATATCAAAGGAGTGAAGAGATGTACCCTTGAACCAATATTGATTGGGAAATCTATAGTCCAATTTGGGACTAAGATCAATTAATTAGATTATGAGCACATTGGTTCAGTTAAATCTGAATTGAGGACTTATGGCCAACTTGGGCTAAGTCCAGTTAGGTTTAAAATGTTGGACCTTTGTTTGGACTGTCGAACATTTGTCTGGATTCAACCCCCCATTATTTAGCAATGCTAAACACACCCGTATACCATCTCTGATGTCAAACATCAATGGATATGGTATCATCCATTGCCCATCACATAGGTTGAGAAGCTATACGCTAGTCTACTCTGGAATATCGATGCCCTGTCTCGATATTCCCTCGACTAGGAACAAATAAAGGATGTACTCACAGACTATCCAGACCCCCACTAATCTGATCTACATCATAATCTTGGTAGTCAAGTACACATTGTCACGCCCCGCTTCCCAAAATACGGAAAACGAGGAATGACTAGGCCAGCCATGCTCTTACGGTCAAGGAATCATCCCGCCGTAGTCACACTCCGGCTTCTAGCATTATATGGTAATCAGTAAATAAAGCACAGTAGTAAAGGAATCACATCACTAATTTATTACATTAAAATCCATTGTTCACAAATTCCAGATAACAAGAACAATTACTAATCAAGTTCAATCTCACGATCACTTTTATGAAAAACAGTAAAGATAGGATGTACACCAGACTATATCTCCGTGAACTCGAAAGGTAGATCCGTCTCCTGTGCTGGTCCTTCCACGGAATCTGAGCATGCATACTCAGGTCGTCAGAGCGACACGATAACAATATTATATAATAAGATGAAATAGGTAAAAGAGGTAATACTAGTGAAAGTACAATGCGAGTAATCACTATGTCACTATATGATGCAGAATATGCTCTGTGTCCCTATCGGTCTCTAGGTCATATTTGAAATCGCATAATGGAAGGAGGATCGTGTTTAACAAGAGTCTCGTACATACCCGAGACAACGGCCCACATGCTCGGGACATAACCCTATCAGCCGGATCGGTAGATCCTACCTAATATATATATCACTGCTCGAATGATCATCCTCTAAAATACGGTCCCGCTAAATACGATTCTCTTTCCACTTCGATTTCCCCTTTATCCCCATGTTTACACTATTTATGATCTTGATTTTTAGTCGTGTACAAGTATACCAATGGCACGGTTTTATCATAGTTCACCGTATCAATCACTGTCACGAGTATTCACTTTCCATTGGTGTACTCGTCACTCCTAAACCAACATCTATCACGCACGATAATACAATGTCCACCGATCCTAACACGCACTAACATTAAGTATATGGCAAATGGGGTATGATATATGTATGTATGCTATCAATAAGCTAAGTATGTTATGAATCAACATGCATGTCATTAACTTACATAAATTGCATAAATTAATATGTTAAGAATTCAGCAAATTGATACAAGTAAGATAAATAGAACGCTCAGTCAGCAATTCATCAAAATTTGTTTCAGTTCAATCGGGATTTCGGTTTTCAAGATACAGCTGTTTCATTTTAAGTGCTCGCGGCTGGAAATTCAGTTTCAGAACTGAACGTCCGTTTCGCGACACGAATTGCATCCAGTTGGGCTCAGAATTTAGCGATGCTACAGCTGAATAAAATCTAGGGTTTTCGATAGAGTATTCAACGCAACAGTAGGATCCTCAATCGCGTCTGAACATTGAAAGTTATACACAGTTTAACATCAGTATATCACTTCTGAATCTGTTCTGGACAGTTATACGTCCTGCCCTTTTATTTACAGTTTAAAATAGAAAACGGCAATGAAACGGAATGGAACCACTTGTTGTGTTTAGCTAATAGAATTATCTTTAATCTACTGTAGAGTTCCGTAACATACGAATTCAGGAAAACACAGTGACACACATTTTGGGACAGTATACAGTAATCAGAGTCGCTCTGGACTGCAGTCCAGAGTCGCACTCCGATCTAAATATCATCGCAGTTACAGAACAGAAATCATTAGAAGTTTACATAGGGTTAAAGTTCGTCGAGTCGGCTTTGATTTAAGCCCTCGAACGCATCATTCCAGTATGCACATAATTTACAGTGATTTTAATCGTTTTAAAATACGGACAAATTCTAGTTTTATCGGCATATTTGGGGGTATCAATTCTAGTCACTAACAATCGTATTTTCCAGTGAGATTTATACACGATATTCGTCATTATATGGGCCAACAGAAAACACCTATTTCCGTCAAATTAAGCAAGTATTTTCATTAGGGTCTAGCATCGAACACATAGGTCGCATAATATATCGGAAATCGGCAAATTTATAAATTATATGATTTAGGTTTGTACCATAATTATATTAGCATGTAGCAAGTAAACACTTGCCTGGAAACGTCTCGGGGTCGCACGGCAGCAGCGGCGTCACGAACGCGCGATGTACGTCGTGAAACGATTCGCGCGAGCTTGGCTCGAGATGCGGAATTTGCGTCGGAGTTGTCCGGAGTCGTTGCACGGTCACTGGAGGTTGAGGGTACTTGGTGGTCCTCTGCGAGTGCACTGAGGTTGACGACGGTCGACGGCGTCGCACCGGCAATGGCCGCAGTAAGTGTTTGGAAAAGAATGGGTTTTGTGTGGTTTTGGGGAGAGGGAGAGAGTAAGCAGTGGGGCTTGGGGCTTGTAGTGATGGTGATGATGCTGAGGAGGTGGAGGTCGACGACGTGGTTCAGGTCAGTTTGGGGCTCGCCGGCGTCGAGTGCAAGGATGGCCGAACTCGGGTGTGGGGTTGTGTACAGGGGTTGGGTTAATGGAGGGCTGGAGGCGAAGGGTAGTGTAGGGAGCTCAGTTTGTGGAGAGAAGTGAGCGAGGGAGAATGGTGGGGTTCGACGAAGAGATGGGTGATATCCCGGAATCGAGGGTGCAGTTGGTTCGAGGGAAGTTTGGGTGCTCGGTGGGTTTTTGGAGGATGGAGAGAGTTAGGGATTTCGAAAATGAAGGAGAAAAGAGAGGTGAGGGTGTGATTGGAAACGACGACAACGGCACTGCGAGGGTGTGGGCGCGAGCTGCTGCGGAGGAGGCGGGTCGCGGATTGAAGGAGGAGCGGGAAAGAGGGAGAGCCGTTGGGGGGAGAAAGGTGAATAGGAGTGGGTCGGGTCGGGTCTGGTGAGGAGGCGGGCCGGAGGGAGTGGGACGGGCTTGGGAGTAAAAAAATTTCTTTTAAAAAATATTTTGTGGGCTGAGGGGAGAACGGGCCGGGGGAATTGATTAAGGATTTATTTAAAATTGAGTGTGTGGGCTGAGGAGAAGAACGGGCCGGGGAAAAGAATTTTAATGTTAATTTTAAATTTGGATTTTGGTTGTTGGGCTGTGGGTTTAGGGAAATTAAAGGTTAATTTAAATTGATTTTATTTGTTTTAGTTTTGGTTTTCCAAGTTGGTTTTAATTCTGGGTTTTGACTTTTAGGGTTAGGGAAATTATAAATATTGGGATTCAAGCAACCACCTTCTTCAAAAAAAAATATACGAGGAAAAAGTAAATCTCTAGGATTTAGAAAATAGGAAAAACTTTTATTAAGATGGTAACGGGGATTTACACACATCCTAAGGGCTTTATCAACATGTAACATAGAGACATCAAGTGTACATGTTAAGATAAAGAGCAACCAAATAGCGTACTATCATGTGGAGCAAGAAAGCCCTCCCTATATATGTCCAAGCATCCACTATAATATACATCATATGTACAATAATCTCCTCTAGGGCATACATATAACTAACAATCTCCCACTTGCACTAGGGCCATATGTTGTAGTATCCAATACCCAACAATCAGCAGTGGTTGTAGTATCCCATACTCAACCATCCCATAATAGTCTCTCTTGGGAAAAGGCTTTTGTGAGTGGATTCGTCGTGTTGTCCTCTGAGTCTATTCTCCTAACCTCAATCTCCCTGGAGATCAACCATCTGCATGATCAGGTGATACTGCCTTAGAAGATGTCTGGGTCACTGACGGGACTGGGGTTCCTAGGCCAAAATCACAGCTCCATTGTCACACATTGGTAGGAACCTTGTTCATCTCATGAACAAATTTATACCCAGACTACCTCTTTGGTAGTATCTTTGGTAGCGATGTATCCAGCCTTTTATCGTCTAGTTTGCCCCGGTATTTAGCTTGGAACTCTTCCAACATACCGTCTCTCCACTAAGGGTAAAGACAATGCCTGTGACTGACTTTCAGTCGTCCTTACCATCCTGGAAGCTATCCAGTGATTCTCCCAAGGATCGATTGATACCATCTCACTACACCTAGTGAGAATCCTAACATCCACTTAGATCTATCACATAGATAAAAACCCTGAATTTAGGAGGTATCACCTTGATCCTATATGGAGAATCAATGTGATAAGAGAAGATTGACCGAGCGTAGCATAAGAAACACCTTTCCTATCAAGAGTATGTCATCTACGTATTATACGAGGAAGACCACCTTACTCTCTACCACCTTTTTGTGTATACAAGATTCATCTACCATTTTGATGAAGTCAAATGTTTTGACTATCATATCAAAACAGATGTTCCAACTCCGCGATGCCCGCTTTAACGGATAAAGAAACTTGCACATGTTTCCGCTGCTCCCTCTGTCTACGAAACCTCCCTCTGTCTACGAAACCTTCTGGCTGTGTACTTATAGACGCTCTTTTCTAAATCAATATTTAGAAAAGCAGTCATGGCACCCAACTGCCAGATATCGTAGTCATGGTATGTAGCAATGGAAAATAGGATCCGGACGGACTTAAGCATAGCTATTGGAGAAAATGTTTCATCATAATCCATACCTGGTCGATGACGAGAACCTTTTACAATAAGTCTAGCTTTGAAAGTCTCAACTTTTCCATCTACACCAAGTAATCTTCTCAAGATATACTTGCTCCTGATAGGGATTTAACCCTTCAGATGTAACATACAAAGTCCATACTTTGTTGGTGTACATGGATTCCATCTCAGATCGCTTAGCATCCAGCCATTCTTACAGAGTCCTTACTCTTGATGGCCTGCTTGAAACTTGTTGGGTCATCATCTCATGATGCAGTCCTCGCTCTCACTGTCATCGAGAAAACCGAAGTATCTCTCAGGCGGATGAGGAACCCTACCAGATCAGCGGAGAGGCTGAGGTTCGTCGGGAACTATTGAATTCTCTGGTTCTACCAAATCATCAGCTGTAGTTTGTATAGCTGGAACTGATTCCAGTTCTACCTCATGACCACAAATTTCTTTCCATTAAAAATTCCTTTTTTTAAAAAGATGGCATGCCGAGAAATAAAACAACTTTTGTTCCTCGGTGCGGTAGAAGATATTCCCTTGCGAATGCTTGGGATATCCAACAAACTTCCACAGAACTGATTTTGCCTCGAGCTTGTCCGGATTTTTCTTTTGACATAGGCCGGACAACCTCAAATCTTAACTTGCTTAAGACATGGGCTCTTCCCATTCTATATATCATATGGAGCGGTAGGCACCTGATTTGGTTGGAACCGAATTCAATAGGTATGCAGCTTCACAAGTGCATAACACTCAAAGGAAATAGGCAACTCAGTAGTACTCATCATAGAGCACACCATATCTAATAGGGTGCGATTGCTCTGCCCCGATACACCGTTGTGTTGTGATGTATACGGAGGAGTAATACTGAGAGAGAATCTTATTCTCCTTTAGAATAGTCCAGGATCTCCATGCCTAAGTATTCTCCTCCCCGATCACATCAAAAGACATAATACTTATACCCGTTTTGGTTCTCTACTTCTGACTTATATTCCTTGAATTTCTCAAAAGTTTCAGACTTATGTTTCAATTGAAACATATGTCCGAATCTTGAGAGATCATCGGTGAATGTAATGAAGTACAAAGAACCAGTTCTGGCATGTGTAGACAGGGGACCACATACATCATCATGTATTAATCCCAAGAGTTCAATAACTCTTTCTCTGTTTCCAGTAAACGGAGCTATGGTCATTTTATCTTTGTGACATGGCTGTCAAGTTTCACAAGATGTAAATTCAAACTGATTTAAATATGCTTCTTAATGTAACATCGCTAGTCATGTCGCATTGATATGTCCTAGTCTATAATACCACAAGAAAGACTCATTCATTTCTGAACTCTTCCTCTTGTGTGTATTCTGTACATTAAGAACTGTGGTTTGATTTAGAACGTATATACCATTAGATAGCGTGCCTGAACCAATCAACACTTGATATAGGAAATGTTCAAAACATTATTCAACAATACAAAATTATATCCTTTTTTATTTAATAAAGGGACTGATATGATGTTGTATATCAGGTTCGGTACCTAATAATATTCGTTCAGAATCAATGTATTTGGTAATACAAGGTGATAACTGCTAACTGATTTGGCTGCAACATTTGCAGCAATCTCTATACTTAGAGACATATCACCATATTCTCAGTTCTCTACCTATCTGTAGCCCATGTAACAGATTACATATGTGGGATCCTGATCCAGTATCTCATACCCAGGACGTAGAGAATACTAAGAAACAGTTCTCGGTAATGAACACACCCGAAAAAGATGCATCAACATGTACTTTCTTCGTTTAGGCGGCACGGGAATCCTGGTAATCCTCTAATCCCTGCTCGGTCTTATAACAATTATAAGTTGGAGTGGGACCAACGTTCCCAGCTCAGTATAACAAGCGGGTTCGGTTAATACATCCATATTATTATCTTGATTAAGGCGTGACATGGTCGCTACCTAGAGAGAGAGAGAGAGAGAGAGAAGAAAACACTCTGCATGCGCTCTTGTAAGATTAGATTGGTTATATATTTTATCTAATCAGAATGGCTCCTATTGTTTTATCAAATCTTCCTTCAAACCCTAAAAGGAAAGACTAACCGGGATTAATTAAACCCTACAAGTTCGCCAATCTTTCAGCCAGACCAGTGCCGGTAATTTGAGAGAGGTTCCCCGTGCTTTCATACGGACCAAATTAAAATAAATCTCGTTTTCCCAGGGACGTAACCTCGTTGACACCTTTCTAGACACTTACTTGATCGGCTAATTGTAAAGTGCAAAACTCTTCCAGGAGTAACAATTACTCGCAGTGGGTATCGAGATCCAACTATCACATAGAAGATATGCAATCTCATTGCAAATTTCAACACTTGAAACTCCCGATTACGGTTTTTACCCTTAGCACCTATGACCTTGGCTACGGTCAACATATCATAAGCACTAGTCAAGTTCTACCCGTCATTTCGTGATTAATTAGACCCACCCACATGACCCTCGGCTATGGTCGACATAATCATGTGACTGTCCTAACTAATCGCATCATATGTTGTGTAGGAAGACATCACTTAGCTACCTTACACTATGCCTTGACTATGTCAATATACGCAGCACGTGTCACGCCCCGCTTCCCAGAGTGCGCTAAGATAGGCACGTGACAGAGCCAACCATGCTACCTGTGGATAGGAAATATCCCTCCACAGCCACATTACGGCTGTAGAGATATCAAGAACAGTAATAAACTATCTAACACATGTCCATAAGTCAGAATAAACGAGTCATGAAAATGCGGAAGCAAAAGATCCAATACAATAATAATCTGGAATGTACGTCCCATAATGCGGGCTCACATCATGAATGAAAATACTGAAAGGAAACTAAACTAAACTAATAATAGGTCCTCACTGCTCGGCCTTTTGATCAAAATACTCCTGAACTGCCTGCGATAAAGATAAAGGATCTGGGCCATGCAAAACCCAGACGTCAGTGCGTCATAATATCAATAATTCTAAGCAAGCAGGATGTGATGAAATATGCAGGCATGAAGTATGAACAGTAACAAGTCATCAGTAGCAAGTAAACCGTAACATGAATATAGATCAGCGAACAGGATATAAACAGGTGAAGTGCAGTGAGTAGTCTAAACTGTGCTATGGGGTTATCTATTCTAAAGTTATTCGAAATCAATTAATGTAATCCTCATCGTAACCCATCGGTCTATGCCTCATTCAACCCCACGGGACCACGGTAACAAGATATGATAAACTGTGAGTCTATGTCCCGTTCAACCCCACGGGACCACGGTAACAAGATGTAATAGCCCTTTGAGTTACGTTCGGATACATTCTTGATTTCCCCATACCCCCAAGGTTATGTGTGTAAGTCAGGTATTGATAAATCTGGAGCTAATGCCAACACATGATCAAGCAGGTACAGGTTTGTCTGTATAGACAACAGGAAATATCCGTAGGGACAACAGGTCAAGATTGTCGGCATTAGTAACAAGATCAGGTAACATGTCAAGCTGTGGTACATCAGGTCATGTCAGGTGGTGTACATGTATCAAGTCATGTCAAGTAGTGCACAGGTATCAAGTCATGTCAGTAGTAGTGTATCAGGTCATGTCAAGTAGTGCACAAGTATCAAGTGGGTGATCATAATCAAACTGTAATAAGTATAGGTGCACAAAATCAAGTAGGGAGTACTAATATAACAATAAAATGAAATAATGTGACATGGTATGCAAATCGATATAAAATCAATGATATGGATACACAATTATCGATTAGGGTTACATTTATAGTTCTAATACTAATTAGGATGCACTTTATTAAACATGGGGTGTTAATATCACAGTATTATGTATTAATGTGATCTATAGATGCATATATATATTTATATATATATATATATATATATATATATATTAAATGAGATGGATGCAAACGGGTATCCGAAAACAGTAAAACTATAAAATGGTAAAGTGGGATATACAACTAAGTAATATGAGATGTAAATATTCCATTGGATGCAGTATATTGTAGTATAGTATGTAACAAGATAAGTTTACATGTGCTAGATATAAAGTAACACGTACGGATGCAGACGGATGACGAAAAAACTGTAAAAGTAAACATGGGGTGCATAATTTGAAATACCCGTATTATATTTATTAAAATATATGTATATAAAGTAATGTAGCATGTAGCAAGATAAACTTGCCTAGACGGATCAAGAAACGGATATGTACGGTACGTCCGACGTCGGCAAAATGTCGCAACGCACGCACGGTACACAGAATGGGTCCAACTAACGCACGAGGGTGATCACGCAGGTAAGGTACGTCGTCTGAATCGTCGGCGTCGATCCCGGCTCCGGCGAACTATGAAATACAGAAATCAAGAATCAAATAAAAGAAAAGAAAAGAAAGAAAAGAAAGAGGAAGAAGAAGAGAGGAAGAGGGATTGGCTCACTGTGGTTGTGCACTGTATTTGCAGGGAGGAGGTGTGAAGGTGTCAACGGCGGTGAACGGAGCTCCGGCGATCTAGGGTTTGGTGTTGGGGTTAGGTTAGGGTTTGGGGTCGGTTTTGTTTTCTGGGTTTCTTGGTGCAGGGGTGTGCAGAGATATTGGTAAGGGAGAATGCAGAGGAGAGGGAGAGGAGGAGAGGAAGGAGATGGTGATGATTGGTGGAGGTGATCGGCGGCGAGGTGAGGTGGTGCAGGGTTTTTATGGGTTCAGGATGTGCAGGGTGCTCATGGTTGGAAAAAGAAGAATGAGATGGCGAGGAGGTTGCATGGAGGAGGAGGAGGCTCGGTTGAGGGTAGAGAGCGATGAGGCAGTGGGAGTTTAAGGTTAGGGTTTGAGTTGGTGATGGGTTACGAAGAGGAGGCTTGCGGGTTTATAAAGGAAGAAGAAGGAGAAAAATATAAGAGTTTTAGTGAAGGGAGGTGACCGTATCGCAAGGAGGTGACCACATCCGAGGAACCTACAGTAATTGCGAGAGGAGTGAGAGGGGATTCGAGAGGAGAGAGAAAGAAGAGAGAGAGACTGCGTTGGAGGGAGAAGGAGAGAGATAGAGAGAGGGAAGAGAGAGAGAGGAGATGATTGGTGGGGAGTGTGGGGACCAGTGACAAAAAAGAGAGAGAGTTGAGTTTGTTATGCTATTAAAATTTTAATTTGAAAATATTTTTTTTAGTTAGTTTAATATTTCATGAACTGTTAAAGAAATTTGAACTGTTAAATAAATTTAAATATTAAATAAATTCGAATTTTGGCGGTATTCAAAATATTCCAAAACATGCCCGGTTCGAGTCTAAAATTTCAGTTTTAAAATATGAAAAATATATGCGACGACCAAATTTCAAAATGAATGCTTGGGTAATGAAAATGCATACCCCCAAGAACGGATGCATGTACGTGCGCGTAGCCATCCAAACAAGTCCGTTTCACTGAACGGAATAGGAACAAGATGCGCGGATGCTACCACAGGGTTAGAGGTATCAAGCAGGCCATGCAATGTATTTTTAAAATATTTTACGTGATTTAAAATATTATATGGTAAAAGATGCAATTCCAGATAAAATGCCAGTATGCAGTATTTATGAAAGTGCACATGTCTATGTAACAAGTTAAGATAATTCATAAATATGGATCAAACAAGTTTCAAGCAAGCGGGTCGGGTTCAATACTAATGTGAAATACCATTCGCACCCAAAACACGATAAATCAAGAAATTACCATAATAAGCAAATACGAGAACTGGAACTGGTATAAATGAACTAGGGTGTTACATTATACCCAACTACAAAAAGAATTTCGTCCTCAAAATTTCCAAGAACAAGGAAAGATAAACAATCAAGAAACTACAAGAATAGGTGTGGAAACTTATGTCGAATCTCGTCTTCTCGTTCCCAAGTCGATTCTCCATGCGAGCGATTCCCCCAAGATACAAGTACGAGAGGGATAACCTTGTTCTTAAGAACCTTTTCTCTTCGATCAACAATCGACATCGGTCGCACCTCAAAGGTCAAATCCTCTCTTACAGTCAGCTCCGAATGATCCAGTACGTGTGTTTCATCTCGAACATACTTACGGAGTTGAGATACATGAAACGCATCATGAACATTCACCAAAGATTGAGGTAATGCCAATCGATAAGCCACTTCTCCAACACGCTCCAAAATCTCGAAAGGCCCTACGAATCGAGGACTAAGCTTGCCTCGACTCCTAAAACGAATCACTCCTCTAGTCGGTGATATCTTCAAGAATACCAGATCACCAACAGCGAACTCTAGAGGTCTTCTCGATGTATCGGCCCAACTCTTCTGCCGATCTTGTGCTGCCTTCTTATGATTTCGGATAGTGTTAACTTTCTCTACTGTCTGCACGATCAAATTCGGTCCCAACAATCTTCGTTTTCCAATATCGTCCCAACAAACAGGTGAACGACACCTGCGACCATATAATGCTTCGAATGGAGCCATCTGAATAGTCGCTTGAAAACTGTTGTTGTACGAAAACTCCACCAAGTGTAGATGATCCTCCCACGAACCCTTGAAGTCTAACATGCAAGCTCTCAACATGTCTTCAAGAGTCTGGATCGTTCTCTCTGACTGGCCATCTGTCTGAGGTTGATAAGCGGTGCTAAACTTCAATCGTGTCCCCAAACTTTCCTGTAAGCTCCTCCAGAAGTGTGATAAGAAACGGGTGTCACGGTCGGACATGATGCTCACCGGTACTCCATGCAATCTTACAATCTCCTGCATGTACCATTCCGCCAACGCTTCCGTTGATTGACCAACTCGAAATGGTATGAAATGAGTTGCCTTGGTCAATCGATCAACAATCACCCAAACTGCATTGTTGCCCTTCGGACTCCGCAGTAAAGCTGTCACGAAATCCATGGTTATATGTTCCCACTTCCATTGAGGAATCGGAAGTGGTTGGAATAAACCAGCAATCCTTTGATGTTCAGCCTTAACTTTCTGACACACCAAGCACTTCGCTACAAAGCAGGCAATCTCCCGTTTCATGCCTTCCTACCAGAAATGCTGTCTTAGATCGCGGTATATCTTCGTGCCTCCTGGATGTACGGAATATGCGGAACTGTGTGCCTCCTTCATAACTTCTTCGCGAATGTTTCCCTTTGGCACACACAAATGGCTACCATATCGCAACGAACTATCTCCATGAATCAACAAGTCCGTTCGAAGTCCAGCTTCAACTTGTTCTCGAAACTTTTGCAATCTAGGGTCCTATAACTGCGCTGCTTTAATATTCTCGATCAATGACGACTGTACTTGCAACTGCATCAACTGTCCCGAAGAATGCGGTAGCACGATCTCCAACTCGAATCTCCGAAAGTCTTCGATAAGTTCCTTCTGTGCGGTTAACATCTGAATTGCTGGCAACCGACTAAGCACATCCGGCACAACATTAACTTTCCCCGGATAGTGCTTAAGGTCAAGATCGTAGTTAGCCATCAGCTCCAACCATCTGCGCTGCCTCATGTTAAGCTCTTTCTGTGTGAACACATATTTTAGGCTTTTGTGATCGGTGAATACTTCGACCCTTTCGCCCAATAAATAATGTCTCCAAATTTTCAAAGCGAAAATCACAGCTGCTAGCTCCAAATCATGAGTTGGGTAATTCTTCTCATGGGACTTCAACCGTCTCGATGCATAAGATATAACCTTCCCATGCTGCATCAAAACACATCCCAAACCTTTCCCAGATGGGTCGCTGTGAATCTCCAATCCTCCGGAACTGTCTGGTACGGTTAAAATAGAAGCGGTTATCAATCTCTGCTTCAATATCTCAAAAGCTGACGCACATTTATCCGTCCATACGAACGGTATTTCCTTACGCGTAAGCTTGGTCAGAGGCTCAGCTAAACGAGCAAAATTCTCCACGAACCTTCTGTAATACCCGGCAAGTCCAAGAAAACTTCTGATCTCTGCTACGTTCTTCGGAATCGGCCAATCTCGAACTGCTGCAATATTTTCGACGGCGATTCCATCTCCAGATACGACATGTCCTAAAAACTTCACTTCTTCAAGCCAAAACTCGCACTTGCTCATCTTTGCATACAATATTTCTTGCCTCAATGTCTGCAGTGTGATCTTTAAGTATTTCACATGCTCTTCAATACTCTTTGAGTAAACCAGAATATCATCGATGAACACCACTATAAACTGGTCCAAAAACGGTGAAAAGATTCGGTACATCAAGTCCATAAATATCTCCGGTGCATTCGTGGCTCCGAATGGCATCACTAAATACTCGTAATGTCCATACCGAGTTCGGAACGCAGTCTTGCAAATATCTTCTGATTTAACTCGGACCTGATGATATCCGGATCGCAAATCCAGTTTCGAGAATACCCTCGCGCCACTAAGCTGCTCGAACAATTCTCCAATGCGAGGGATCGGGTACTTGTTCTTAATAGTCACCCGGTTTAATTCTTGATAATCGATGCACATCCTCCTTGTGCCATCTTTATTCTTTACTAGAAGAACTGGAGCTCCCCAAAGTGAATTGTTGCTGCGAATCCAACCCTTCTCAAGTAATTCAGTAATCTGCTTCTTGACTTCTTCCAACTTCACTGGTGCCATTGGATAGTACGTCTTAGAGATTGGCGCCGCACCAGGAATAAGATCGATCGCGAACTCCACATCTCGTTTTGGCGATAAACCCGAGATGTCCTCAAACACGTCCATGAAATCTCGAACTACAGCTGGCGCTTCTTCCTTATCAACTACAGTCGGCCTTGCCCTAAACTCGACTGGCCCGACAGAACTGCTTCCTCCAGTAAAGATAAATTCCGGATGTCCGGGAATCTGGAAAATCACTTTCTTTACCCTACAATCAATGTGAGCGTGGAAAGTGCCGAGAAAATACATTCCCAAGACAACTTCATAACTGTTGGTATCAATCACCAAGAAATCTGCAAACAACTCCCGTCCATAAACAACAACCGAACAATCCTTACATTCTCTACTAGCTATGATCTTCCCATTCCCAGTGTGTATGTCCTAACAACTAGATAAGGTCATGCAAGGAATCGAGTGTGTAGCAATAAACTTGGACGACATAAAACAATAGGATGCACCAGAATCGAATAATGCTAATGCGGGAAAACCATGAACAAGTAGGATACCTGAAACAACTTCTTCTGAAGCCTTAGCCTCTTCAGCCGTCAGGGTAAATGCTCGAGCTTGATTGGGTCCCTGAGTCAACTGCTTCTGCCCTGAAATTGTTTCTGTAGTGGTTTCTGAACATCATCCTTCAATCGAAGCTTCGACGGACAAGTATCAATGTTATGATCAGTTGATCCACAAACAAGGCAGAGTCCAAGTCTCCTTCGACAATCCTTCCATAAGTGTCCCGATCATTGGCAGTAGTCGCACGGTGTTCATCCTTTCTGCACGATTGCGACAGGCTTGTTCATAGGTACAACACCACGCCTATTCACCGGAATACCTCTGCGTGTATGCGCTTGGTTTGGTGTAAACGCTGGCTTCCGTACTGCCACTGCCTGTTGCTGCGTACCCCCAATCTTCATAGATAGGCTCTGCTGCTCTCGGGCCGCTGTAAGCACTTGTGAGAAGGTGGTCAAACTCAGAGATATAATATGCCTCTGGATGTTCACATCCATCTGCGCATAAATCTTCGTGCCCTATCAGCTTCTTTGGCCATCAAAGGTCCAGCGAATCGACTGAGCCTTGTCCACCCAGCCGCATGCGCATCCACGGATCCACCGTTCTGCTTTAAACTGATAAACTTTTCTTCCATTTCTTCCCGTGCAGTCTGCGGGAAGAACTTCTCCAAGAAACTCTTCGAAAAATCTGCCCAACTGATCGGCTTGGGCAAGCGGGTCTCTTCCACAAGCCACCATTCACGGGCATAGTCTACCAATTGGATGCGTACTATATCCACTCTCTTGTCCTCTGGAATCTATGCCGCAATGAGCAAATTCTCCGTATCAACCAGCCACTGCTCCGCTGGCAACGGCTCTTCCAGACCAGTGAAAACGGACGGACCAAGTCTCCTAAAATCCGCCACGGTACCCACACACTCGACTGGTTTGGCCACAACATTGTTTACGGACTACTGGACGGTCCGCAAACCTTCCTGAAAAGCTTCGGCTTGCCGCTGGTTCAGCTCGTTCTGCCGTTTCTGGTTCTCCAGCATCCCCCGAATTACTCCATATAAAGCGGCGTCATCCACGCGCCTCTGGTACGATCTCAGATTTCTGTCTGCCATGTTTTTGAAACCAAAATACCAAAAGGATTAGTATGATAGCAAGGTTCAACTTTTGATGAATAATAACCATAGATCAAGGATATGAATCAAGACTAGAACTCCAAGTTACTTAAATAAAGTACCGCATTGTAACAATGCCGCGGTACATAGTTACAATCACATAACTCTACCCAAGTCGCCCAAATTCTAGAGATAAACAATAGGAAACCAAAGTTTCAAGTCGAGATGCAAAGAGGTTTGCATACCGTCAAGGTAAGGATCAGGAAGAAGTTAAGATTCAAGAATGGCAAGATGGTAAAGTGGCAGGACATGTTCCTAATCACGAGTATTTTGATTCGTGTATTGGGTCCAATACCCAACTACAAAAAGAATCAAACCCGATTAACCTAGATCCTATGTCTCTGATACCAAATAAACCCTGTCACGCCCCGCTTCCCAGAGTGCGCTAAGATAGGCACGTGACAGAGCCAACCATACTACCTGTGGATAGGAAATATCCCTCCACAGTTACATTACGGCTGTAGAGATATCAAGAACGGTAATAAACTATCTAACATATGTCCATAAGCCAGAATAAACGAGTCATGAAAATGCAGAAGCAAAAGATCCAATACAATAATAATCTGGAATGTACGTCCCATAATGCGAGCTCACATCATGAATGAAAAACTGAAAGAAACTAAACTAAACTAATAATAGGTCCTCACTGCTCGGCCTTTTGATCAAAATACTCCTGGACTGCCTGTGATAAGGATAAGGGATCTGGGCTATGCAAAACCCAGACGTCAGTGCGTCATAATATCAATAATTCTAAGCAAGCAGGATGTGATGAAATATGCAGGTATGAAGTATGAACAGTAACAAGTCATCAGTAGCAAGTAAACCGTAACATGAATATAGATCAGTGAACAGGATATAAACAGGTGAAGTACAGTGAGTAGTCTAAACTGTGCTATGGGGTTATCTATTCTAAAGTTATTCGAAATCAATTAATGTAATTCTCATCGTAACCCATCGGTCTATGCCCCGTTCAACCCCATGGGACCACGGTAACAAGATATGATAGACTGTGAGTCTATGTCCCATTCAACCCCACGGGACCACGGTAACAAGATGTAATAGCCCTTTGAGTTACATTCGGATACATTCTTGATTTCCTCATACCCCCAAGGTTATGTGTATAAGTCAGGTATTGATAAATCTGGAGCTAATGCCAACACAGGATCAAGCAGGTACAGGTTTGTCTGTATAGATAACAGGAAATGTTCGTAGGGACAACAGGTCAAGATTGTCGGCATTAGTAACAAGATCAGGTAACATGTCAAGCTATGGTACATCGGGTCATATCAGGTGGTGTACATGTATCAAGTCATATCAAGTAGTGCACATGTATCAAGTCATGTCAGTAGTAGTGTATCAGGTCATGTCAGGTAGTGCACAAGTATCAAGTGGGTGCTCATAATCAAACTGTAATAAGTATGGGTGCACAAAATCAAGTATGGAGTACTAATATAACAATAAAATGAAATAATGTGACATGGTATGCAAATCGATATAAAATCAATGATATGGATGCACAATTATCGATTAGGGTTACATTTATAGTTCCAATACTAATTAGGATGCACTTTATTAAACATGGGGTGTTAATATCACAGTATTATGTATTAATGTGATCTATAGATGCATATATATATATATATATATATATATATATATTTATATATATATATATTTTTTAAATGAGATGGATGCAAACGGGTATCCGAAAACAGTAAAACTATAAAATGGTAAAGTAGGATGTACAACTAAGCAATATGAGATGTATATATTCCATTGGATGCAGTATATTGTAGTATAGTATGTAACAAGATAAGTTTGCATGCGCTAGATGTAAAGTAACACGTACGGATGCAGACGGATGTCGAAAAAACTGTAAAAGTAAACATGGGGTGCATAATTTTAAATACTCGTATTATATTTTTTAAAATAGATGTATATAAAGTAATGTAGCATGTAGCAAGATAAACTTGCCTAGACGGATCAAGAAATGGATATGTACGGTACGTCCGACGTCGGCAAAATGTCGCAACGTACGCACGGTACACAGAACGGGTCCAAGTAACGCACGAGGGTGATCACGCAGGTAAGGTATGTCGTCTGAATCGTCGGCATCGATCCCGGCTCCGGCGAACTATGAAATACAGAAATCAAGAATCAAATAAAAGAAAAGAAAAGAAAGAAAAGAAAGAGGAAGAAGAAGAGAGGAAGAGGGATTGGCTCACTGTGGTTGTGCACTGTGTTTGCAGGGAGGAGGTGTGAAGGTGTCAACGGCGATGAACGGAGCTCCGGCGATCTAGGGTTTGGTGTTGGGGTTAGGTTAGGGTTTGGGGTCGATTTTGTTTTCTGGGTTTCTTTGTGCAGGGGTGTGCAGGGATATTGGTGAGGGAGAATGCAGATGAGAGGGAGAGGAGGAGAGGAAGGAGATGGCGATGATTGGTGGAGGTGATCGGCGGCGAGGTGAGGTGGTGCAGGGTTTTTATGGGTTCAGGATGTGCAGGGTGCTCAGGGTTGGAAAAAGAAGAATGAGGTGGCGAGGAGGTTGCATGGAGGAGGAGGAGGCTCGGTTGAGGGTAAAGAGCGATGAGGAAGTGGGAGTTTAAGGTTAGGGTTTGAGTTGGTGATGGGTTACGAAGAGGAGGCTCGCGGGTTTATAAAGGAAGAAAAAGGAGAAAAATATAAGAGTTTTAGTGAAGAGAGGTGACTGTATCGCGAGGGGGTGACCACATCCGAGGAATCTATAGTAATTGCGAGAGGAGTGAGAGGGGATTCGAGAGGAGAGAGAAAGAAGATAGAGAGACTGCGTGGGAGGGAGAAAGAGAGAGAAAGAGAGAGGGAAGAGAGAGGGGGGGGAAATGATTGGTGGGGAGTGTGGGGACCAGTGACAAAAGAGAGAGAGAGAGTTGAGTTTGTTATGCTGTTAAAATTTTAATTTGAAAATATTTTTGTTAGTTAGTTTAATATTTCATGAACTGTTAAAGAAATTTGAACTGTTAAATAAATTTAAATATTAAATAAATTCGAATTTTGGCGGTATAAAAAATATTCCAAAATATGCCCGTGTCGGGTCTAAAAATTCAGTTTTAAAATATGAAAAATATATGCGACGACCAAATTTCAAAATGAATTCTTGGGTAACGAGAATGTATACCCCTAAGAACGGATGCTCGTACGTGCGCGCAGCCATCCAAACAAGTCTGTTTCACTGAACGGGACAGGAACAAGATGCGCGGATGCTACCACAGGGTTAGGGGTATCAAGCATGCTATGCAATATATTTTTAAAATATTTTACATGACTCAAAATGTTATATGGTAAAAGATGCAATGCCAGATAAAATGCCAGTATGCAGTATTTATGAAAGTGCACATGTCTATGTAATAAGTTAAGATAATTCATAAATATGGATCAAACAAGTTTCAAGCAAGCGGGTCACGTTCAATACTAATGTGAAATACCATTCGCACCCAAAACACGATAAATCAAGAAAATACTATAATAAGCAAATACGAGAACTGGAACTGGTATAAATGAACTAGGGTGTTACAGTACGAATACTAAGTACTCTACTTCCTAAAATGACGGAGGGTTGCGAATGGTTTTTATGAAAACCTTTAACGGTTTGAACTTGATATCGTTGCAGAATCAAAATGATTTAAAATGGAGTATTTTTAAGGCATTTACTAGTTTCGCTAAAGAGATCACTCCCGGTGAAGGGATCTCGGCTCTTTCCTCGTCGAATGAGGTGCAGGATATTCACAATACCACTGTCACGACCCGAAATATTAGCTCATGACCAGCACTTGAACCACGCAAAGTCTAAAGGCGTAACGGAATTCAAGTAAGCTGAAACCCAGAAATCTAAACCTTTTAAGAAAAATAAAGAAGGTGAGGTTTTGAAATAAAGGTATAATAACAAACAGAAGACTCCTTACCTTAGGAGCGGGATCAAGTTTTCTTAATGCATAGAAAAAGAACATGAATGATACAAGTGAAATTTACTAGTTTGAAAACATGTTTCGTCTTTTTAAAATTTTGGCAGCACCTCCTTTGTATATTTTGATCCAAAACCACAAATACATAATAAGAATAATGGCATCCCCAAGCGGGAGCTAGCTCTTCGCCAAACGGCGGATCACAACCACGCAATACAGCATAAATAGATATACGACGCCCAACGACGAAATTCACCACAAAGATAAAGAAATGAGCAAGATATAACCCCCAAAGTGAATATAAAACCCATCGCTCAAATCTCACAACTACGAGTCTCACTAAGTCTCATCACTTATACAATTTACAACTTTGGTCGATTGATGGAGTTAACTAGATATAATAAGAAATATAATACAAGAGTTGGTACGATACTAATGTCCCACTTACCAATGCAAAACACCCGAATGGAACTGTGTGCCAGCGAAGCCGATACTGATCCAAGCGATCAACCTGCAAGAACTGTGGCACAACGGGGGTGAGTTGCCAACTCGTGAATAGAAATATATCTACAAGTAGAAATCGAATAAACAACGACTCCTAGGTCAACTATATCATAAGGTAATACTATGATATCTAGGGTGACCGGGTAGTATATGTGCCAACAAGGTAGTCAATACCTATATGCATATGGATAACATCCAACGGTAATAATCAATGCATGCAGATATGTGGATATCGTCCACCCATAAATCGATGTCTATAAGCATGTGCATAATCTCCAATAGTAGAATCGGTGTATGTATGTATGTATGTGGATCTAGTCCACGCGTCAACCACTGACGCAACAATATCATGCATGTAAATATGATAAAAGAGTCTGCATGAAAGTATGAGAATATATATATCAACGGTGTCCCTCCTGACACATCAAATCATGGAACCTAAGTGCCTAGCATCGACACTCGAAAACATCATGAAAACCGTGCCCAACATCGGCACGTAAATCCCTATATATCCGGCTTCGGCAGTCCGGATCGGCCCACGGGCTCCGGCGGTCCGGGTCGGCTCCTATCATCTCTCGACTCCGGTCGGTATCCTCCGGATATCCGCCGAGCCCAAATACTATCACCGGTAGGCAGTAGTCCCTCTGCCAGGCTCACCGTCTACTGCACAGCGATCCGTTCTCGCCCCGGGGCACCATACCGGGTCCACCATGTACCCGCAATCGGCCTCATCCGCCTCCTCGAATCGGGTTTCACATGTCGCTCTCAGAACCGAGAAAACACATGGTGGACGCACTGAAATATCATATCAAGAGAAACCGGGTTTTAAAACAACACATAATCTCTTTTAAAATGTCCACGGTTCTCAAATCTAGAAATCTTATGAAAACAGCATATCTCAATGCGTGCAATAATAGAGCATGATGTGTGCGACATATAATAGAAATGTAAGCATATCGTGTATCATGCAACATGGAATAGTGATATGACATATTAAGGGAAAACCGCTCTTTTAAAATGATTCCAGTTTTTAAAATATAACATGTGGTTCCCAATTTTACAATAACACCAGTTATCTATGTAGGTACAATATGTATATACGCATGTATAGATATACCAATGTATGTGTGCATAAATATGGATATACAAATATGTATATCCAAAAGTACGGATCTATCAATGTATATGTGCACGAATATGGATATACAAATGTGTATATCCGCAAGTATGAATGTATCAATGTATATGTGTGCAAGCAGGTTGTGCGAAGAGTCATATCATAATGCAACAATTATACTGTGTAGTGACATGGCAATTATCGATGATGAAGTGCGTGAGCCTATAAACTGTGTACGTGGGACATACGCATCATCGATAATGGTGCAGGTGTACTATCACAGGTATATGCGATGCAATAATAATATCATGAATGCAGCACAAGGTAAATCATCAGCTAAGAGTTATAAGGTATACGTAACTATCCTATGTCTGAATCGGTGAATCTATCAATCGGCACCTAGCCCAGTAACATTGCGTACGGTATCATCCATCGCACGGCAACCTCTAGTCAAGGGTAAGGATCAATCATCAAGTCAAACTCATCATGCATGGAATATCATCGTGCGGCGGCATTATACTAATAAGGATCCTATCATCCTATACGACAAAAGAGAGTACGGCCTAATATCACATACGGCCTATCATTCATGATTCACAACATTCTATAAATGTATGTATATCAATGTGCCTATGTCCCGGTTCACATCCACAATAATCTCATATTAGGGGACCGGCAGGGTATAAATCAACTCGATCGACTCGCATCCGTATACCATCACATCATCATGTCATCATATCAGTCTTATATTCTTTCATCGCATTTAAATCACCTATCAAATCGAATTGCATAAACATTCAATCACTACAAGTATAAGTATCTAATCTAACATACACATCTGAACCATACAACGTAGTTTTGAAAATAGGGGTTACGGTGTTTTTAAGAAAGAGATATCATTTGAAAATCCGTAATATCCCTCAAGGTATATACTTAAGGTACATACGATTCTTCAGTTTAGAAAAAGGTATGGTTCGGATGACGCATCTACATCGACTATCTATTCCTACAGTACCCTAAACGGTAATATCGCTAAACGACATCCTATGATAGTCGTAACGTATCATTCTAACTATCCTCTAGTTTCTAATATATTTTCGTAGCTATCTTATTCTAACCCTAGTTTCCTAATCTAGGTTTCCTAACCATATTCTATAAATCGGTTTTCCATCAAAAGTTTACGGGGGTGCTATACGCCATCCACCTGACTTTCCCGGTAGATATATATCTACTCACCTTGGTTCTTGTTCGCCGAAGTCGATGACGCCATGCTCTGTCACCTCGGAATCCACGCGAAGGTACCTACAATAATAAACCATAGCAATGCGTATTAAAATCAAGGCGGAAAACCGATAAGGCGCACGGTGCGCTCATAGGTTAGAACCTATGGCCTACATGTGCAAAAACAATCAAACAACCCCTGTTGTCGATGTACAAATATCCAACAACCAAATACAAATCCAAATATCAAGAATTAACATTTCAAAATACGGAAATCATAGCCAAAAACACACCAAAACGCTCCCAGATTTTACCCCAGGCCAAATTGGTCAATTCTGCATACATGGAGGGTCTAATTTACATCTAAAGAGACCCCAGAACCAAAATGAATCAATTCCCCTCTACTCTGGCCACAGATTGCGTCCAGAAAGATTAAATCTGTGGCCTGGTCTTTGGGTTAGGGGCTCGGGTCTCAGTGGCAGCTTCCTAGGTGTCTGCACGACTCCCAGTTTTCGCAAAATTATTTCTAGTGTCCCCGGGTTGCTCCAGATTCCAGAATACCCTCACAAATCACACATTTATCAGATATCGGGGTTTCTAAATCCGTGTTTTGGTTTCTAAGCTCTGGTCCAGGTCATTAAAACAGCACCTAAGTCTAGTTAGCAGCCACTAGGCATCACCCAATTCAAACAAACACTCAAATCCTTTACTAGGGTTTTCTAAGATCAAAATTCCACACACAATCAACCTCTAAACTATACAAGAATGCAAGGGGACTAAAATTAAACTAAAGGGAAGAATTATACCTCCATTAGGCAACCCAAGAAAAACCCTAGCTCTTCAAGGTTGTCAAAACCCTACATTTCTTGGTCCATTGGGTAGAGGTTGAAGAGGTGATCCTTTTTTGTGAAAGGGGTATAGGATTTTGGTGGATATTTTTAGATGATCTCTAGGGGTGAAGTGGAGGGAATGAGCTTGAGGAAGATGAAGGAAAAGATGAGAAAATGGTGGAGGGTGATGGAATGAGGCAGCCCCTCTCTCTCTCCTCTCTTATTCTCACCCACTCTCTCTCAATATTACCCTTTTACCCTTTCCTTTTTATCATTTCCTCACAAAAATGAACACATACACCCATATAAAACCATAAATGAAATAACATGTAACCAAATGAAACATGTCATGGTGCACTAACCATGAAAAAGCTGTAGAAATGCGGATTTGGCTTAATCGCGATTTGCAGTGCACTAATCGGGTTTTTATCAAAATTGCATATAATGAATTTTAAAATTGCCAAATCCGTTAAATATATTATTAAATGAATAAATCATTTTAATTTCTATTTATTTCACAATTATTGGTATATATTTATACCCTTTTTCGAAAACCCCAATTTCGCAAATCGGGCAGTTTTCGGGAAAAATATTATTTTAATATTAAATTCCAAAAATAATGTTTTATATTTTCTGAAATGTTACAACCACTATGCAAAGAAAGAACTAGAAAAGCAATCAAAAGACGAAGCCGAGGGTTGTAGTATCTGCCAGTTACTGCTAAAGAGGTCATTTCCGGTGAAGCGATCTCGGCTCTTTCCTTATCGAATAAGGTGCTGGATATTCTACAAGGAATACCGCTATGCAAAGCAACAACTAGAGCTACCAATTTTAGAAAATTCGATTCCACAATATCTTTAGCTTTATTTTCTTTCATTAATCTCATTAATGAAGGTCCCATCATTTAAGTTACCTGAACATCACAGATAAATATAACGTACGCATATGCCATCCACATTCACCTCGAAATCCCGTCATGCACCGTTAGGTTACGTAACTAACGGCAGAGGGGGCAGGGCTAGCGCGGGTGAAAAATATAAGCAACGTCTATAATATATCATATATATTATAATGTAAAGTATCTATCTCAGAATATAAAATGATCACATAACAGAATATCAGCAGCAGAAGACAACATATGAAATATTGGATATATTAGGATTTTCGGGTTTTAATTTAAGCTTGTATAAAACACAGATTCTACGGTCGTGATTAATAGCCAAACCTACATCCCTAGACCCCTATGAGAGCATCAAGCAACCCTACCAATTCTAGAGTTAGGAGACCCGGACTCGACGCCTCGAGATGGTCTCCTACTGGACTCTAGAACCCGGTTACTTGTGTTCTCCTCCTTGGGTCTATCCTAATGCGGAAAAATAAATAATATATATCAACGGTGACAACTTCCTCAACCCGGAAGAGCCCCAATAAAAGAATATTACATACAAGTTATTACATGAATGAACAAGAAAAACTCTCATCCCAAATAAAAAAAAACCCGGCTATTCAAATACGACGATCCAATATAACATATCACAGCAACATATAACATCACTCATCAACGTAAGTAAATATGCGTATCCCAATTGTCGTTGATGTATAGCAACGAAACTGGCGATACACCACATATTACACTTACGATCGCAGAAAAGAAAGTGAAAACTACAACAGTTGGAATCCGCAACCACCTTAGACATCATAAACCAAAATATCTCATATTCCGGATTTCATGCCTAACAATATGAATTCCTTAGATATCGCATGCTTAACAATTATAAACCCCGCATTTTAGTCTCGATATCGAAAACACTTTTCAATAACAAGTCGGGTAATTCAATAAGATTTCCGACATTCCGATCGAATGCTCGTCGGAAACTTTAGTATACGGCCGCACCCCCGATACCGACGACGAAGTGCACTTAGGCGGAACACCGCGGCCGCGAGCACCCGGACGGATGCTTTTGGCAACGGAGTTCTCTTACAGCCACTTGGTCAGGGCTATAGGGCATGGCCATCTAGTAAGGTTACCCGGCGAGTATCCGCGTATGCTACGTGATTGCGATGGACTTTTGATCACATCAAAATCCCATGGCAACCGATCAATTAAGACTAAATTGCTAGATTTATAAAATTCAAATATTGTGTATTCCAAGTATTGTATCCCATCACAAATATCCGGACGACGTTAAACTTTTCAATCGAATAATCAAAGTCCCACAATTCCCCGAGAGCTCAACACTTGAGCACGGTTTAATAATACCCAGAACATGCCACAGCACCTATGCACCAATCGTAGAAGGGCAAACCCAAGCCTCATTAACGGCACCGTGGAACTACCGCAAACCTTAAGGTTCGAAAGCGGTTCTATGGTCATTATGTCGTGTTAGAGATTTATTCTTCTAGGGGGTTCACAGAATCACTTGCATGATTTTCCGAATACCCTAAACTTGGAAAAATGGGTTTTTGATATTCGATCGAACTTTTTAACTTCGCCTTGATAATATGTGAAACCCGAAACTAATGTTAAACTACGAATACGAAACACTCCGAATAGCCTATAGAGCAAGACCACATCACATGCAATCATAGAAAAAACAAACAACACTTGAAACACCAAACTCCAGTGTCTGGAACACATAAAAATTTGAGGCAAAAATACCCAAACTGGGCCGAGGTGGCCGGTTTTTACCTTAAAGTGGCCGGCCATTTTCCGAGCAAATAGGCTCAAATTTCTTCTGTGTTCATGTAATATCTCATACAACATTATGCACTTGTTTAAAAAAATTTATAAGCCATTTTAAAACCGACAGAAACTAAGGTTTGATATCGGGTGTTTCGGAGTCGTTTCGGTTTCGTAATCTAACAAATATCGTATAATACCCTAGCCCGGCTTTGATACCACTGTTGGGTTTCCTCAGCACCCTACTGGGTTTTCAAGATATCAAGCATGCCAATTTCAAAAATTATAAGAGTTCTAAGGAATCCTAGACTAGGATCTAGCTAGAGTAATTAGACAATCATAATATGTAATCAAACATTACAACAAGTGAACAAGGAATACAACTTTTGTAGACCGGTCCTTCACTTCAAATAGCTCCGTGTAGTAGTCCCTTCGATGCGATTAGTGATCTCCCGGACTCTAGTAAGGCTTCACAAAGCGAAATGAACAACCTTGCTCGAAGTCTTCGAGGCCGAAGATGATCTATGTCGAGGAGACTCAAACCCTAGCTACCTACTAAATTAGGGTTTAGTGAAGCAAACACCCTAAACTAAATGGCTAATCTGATAGAGAATGATGAAATAGGAATTTTTCTCACTTTAGATTTATTTTCCTCACTAGGATTCAATATCTCATGAAACCCTAGAAAGCTTTTGAGATGGGAAAAAAGATGATGAGAAAAATAATGGTGAATGAATTGTTGTGTGAGAATAACAACCATGGTGAGATAATATCTCATACAAACTCTTGTAGAGAATAAACCATGGTTAAGAATAAGGGTAAGGTTAATAAATATCTTAAGTAACACAAATCAAGTGGACTAAGTCAATGGTTAACTCAAGCATATCCATGCTTTCAACCATGATCAATTCCACTTCGTTTTGAATTACTATAAATAAGTAAAACCCTAATTTATCCAAATCATGGTGTTAGTCTCATACACCCATGTTGCATGTATCAAAAAGCATGACACAATCACATATATCGCATATATGTAAAGTGTACACAAAAGTGAGAAAAAGAAATAATTAAGTGAGCTAATATTAGTTAATGTAATTCAATATATTAAATATATAATTATACATTAAATTATTAAATCAACACTTGATTTAATAATCCGGCTATATCACATACAACCGGCTAATATCAAATGTAACATCATATCGAATCAACACTTGATCCGATAACCCGGCTATATTGCATATAACCGGCCGATATCACATATCGCGAGAATAGAATGCGGTATCACATACATGCATTAATCTCGATCCCGTACATATTACATATGTGCTCCTACTTCGTTTCGCTTGAGCCAGGAAATCTCTGTGTTGGACTCTAAAGACTCGTCAATACGCCGGTAATAGGTGGTGATCATATCAGTCACCCACAAACCGCAAGCGGTCTGCTAAACGTAACGGCCACCCGGTTATTGAGAGATCAGAAGATCAACAAGCAAGCCTGCTCACACTCCTGCGAATCCAATCAGTGACACTACCGTACAGTCCGGTCTCTTCGTATGATATGTCGCATATCTCGTCTAGGGGTGATAAACATCAGACCCCACTAACTTAATAAGTCATGCCGATGTAAGGTCCATAACGGTTCGAGAAACTACTGATAGCACTTACCAGTAGATCTCAGCAACTATGGCCAGGGATTTTCTGTTATCGCCAATCGAGCATAGCGCAACATCAACTCCCAATACCGGAAGAGACGAATCCCTTCCTATCGCTCATTGCCTCCATGTGACTCGGGACTGTACCCAAAAACCACCTGTTTGCACGACTCAGTAGAGCCGTGGTAGGGTGGAAATCAAAGTACAGTGGGAGACACACAGGACTCTATGATGATCTCGGGTTAGCAGACTAACCTGTACCAGTGTCATCAGAGAACTGCTACCTGACGTGAGGTATAATACAATCTAGGAGTTCTCGGCGAGTCCGTTCAGTATACCCAGTCTCCACTGAGCACCCGTATACCATCTCTGATGTCAAACACCAATGGATATGGGATCATCCATCTCCCATCACATAGGTCGAGAAGCTATACGCTAGTCTACTCTGAAGTATTGATACCCTGTCTCGATATTCTCTCGACTAGGAACAATTAAAGGATGTACTCACAGACTACCCAGACCCACTAGTATAACCTACATCATAATCCTGGTAGTCTAGTACACTTCCTAAGGGCTTTATCAATATGTAACATAGAGACATCAAGTGTACATGTTAAGATAAAGAGCAACCAAATAGCGTACTATCATGTGGAGCAAGAAAGTCCTCCCTATATATGTCCAAGCATCCACTATAATGTACATCATATGTACAATAATGGCCTCTAGGGCATACATATAACTAACAGTTAAGACTTATCATATAATTGTATCTTGTATTCAAATATTTTGTCTGCTATGAATCATGAATATAATAAATCAGAGTTGGATTTCATTTTTTTTTGTTCTTGTTACTTCATGTTGCTTATAGACGCTTAGCGTATTTATTTCGAGAAACAGCCTTCTCATAATAAATACGTTGCGGGCTTGCCACGTTATCGTTTCCATCTACTGGGAAATGAGACGTGACAGAGGCGGTGAGTTTCGCCGGCACCACGGGCAGATCCCGAGGAAACGACCATGATTTGCCCGATTGTCAATTTCCCGGGAGGGGGTTGGTTCTCCTGCTCCCTATCGGCATGTCGGTTGTCCCGCAGGTACATCGCCAAGTGGCCAGAGCGAATTAACTCCTCGATATAGCCACGGAGTTGCTTACAGTTTTCGGTCGGGTGTCCCTGCGCCTATAGAAGGCGCAGTACGGGCCCCGAGTACGTTTAGCCGCTCTGTGGGTGACCGGCGGGAGCTTGAAGAATCGCTCACCCTTCGCCTCCTCTAACAGCTCGGTCTGGGAGATGTTCAGAGGTGTATACTCCTGGAACTGTGGGGAGTATGGTTTTGGCCGGTCGACCTTCTTCTTCTCTTCTCTGCCCCTTTTCTTTTGGTCGGCTTGGTCGCCCCGGGGCAGGTTGGCGTTCACCTCAAACTCGAGTTGGATATCTCGCTCGATCCAAGCTTTTACCTCGGCCATGGTCTTAGTTTGCGCTAATGCAAAAGAGCAGAGCTAATTTTTTGCCTAAGATCCGACCTTAGAGCGGTGATGACAGTTTCATCTCGGTGATCGGGAACTTCGAGGAGAACGTTGTAGAAGCGAGTGACATATCCCTTAAAGGATTCTTTGTCCCCGCTCTTTATGGTAAATAGGTGGTCGACTGTCCTCTTCTGCCGCCTGTTCCCGACGAAATGTCCGAGGAATTGGGTGGCCAACTTGTCAAAAGTTGAGATAGAGCATGGCGCCAATCCCCGGAACCAGTCCCGACCTGCACGAATGAGGGTAGTCGGAAAGCTCGTCACTGGGCTGCGTCCGAGTTATCCTGGAAGCTCATGCTCGCCGTGAACGCGTCCAGGTGATCTTTAGGGTCGGACTTCCTGTCGAAGAGGGCCACCTTAGACGGCTTGTTCCTGGACGAGATGTGTATGGCGAGCAGCTCCCCAGTGAAAGGCTTTGTAAGTGAGTCGGCGGCGTACCTGGCCCCTTCACCGGATGGATGACCTTCCTAATGTATACCCTCGATTTTCTTTTCGAGGGCATCGAGGCGGTCGTGATACCTCAAAGATTCGGCGCATTCGGAGTGGTGGCCCTTATCGCTTGTGGCCTGCTCCAAGCTGCGTCTCCGGTTCCATTTTATCAAATTCCTCAGGTCTCCTGGTGAGGTCCTTCTTGATTCTTCCCGGCGAGTGCCGTTTGCATGATCCTGTTGAGGGAGAGGGTGTCGGTCATGCCTGGGAGCAGGCGAGCTGACCGATACCTCCTCGGGAGGGACGGGAACCCGACGGGCTTCGGGGCGATGGGCTCTTTCGTGAGACTACGGTGTGGAGCCGTGTGGCACCCAGCTGGTCATTGAGTCGGTTGCTGCACGGGAGCCGCGGTGGCCGGAGTCGGCACACTGATGTTCAGGGGTGTCGAGGGGAGCGACGTTATCGTCCCTTCTGTCAGCGTCGTGGTCCCTGTGAGGGGGAACGGCGACCTGGGGGGCTGGGCCCGCCATTTGGACATGGACAAGGGCGTCCACTATCTATTCAAGTCTATCGATCCGTGCCGAGAGGGCGTGGACGGTGTTCGGAGGGGGAGTAAACCCGTCTGCGCCTCCGTTATGGGGAAGGCGGCGGCTTGTGCTTGGATCATCATGGTTTTCGCTCGCCATGAAGTCGAGAGTGGAAGATCAACTTTCGATGAGGGAAAGAAATTAACGTTCCCACAGACAGCGCCAACTGATGGAGGGTATGGTCTCCTTCAGATGTTGTCCTCTGTCGATCCGTCGTGAGCGTTGATGAAGGGTTGGGATTGGTGTTGAGGGTTGTCTCCTTGAACGTGTGGATCTCGGTAGGCTTATTTTGAGGTGAAGCTGAGCTATCTGCAAAAAAAGCCCCGAGGTGGTTGTACCACTGTGGACCTTCCGACGATCAAGTTAGCCGAGGAATTTGGGCAGAGTAGCGGCTTAGTGGATTAAAATTGCCTTACCTGAGTCGTCTGGGAGAGGGGTTTTTATAGTCGTCGCATGGAGCGATCCGGCGTGAGATCTTCGACATCAGTTATGCCCCTGGCGTTATGCCCGCGTGAATGATGGGACACGTTCGTTAATGGGGGAATACGCCAGCGTGGGACGCGGGACATGGGGTGGCGGATATCTCGCTTCGGCGAGATATGCAGAGCCGTTGCGGAGGCGCTTGAGCTCTGTGTTCTCGGTTGCTCAGGAGAACCGAGGAGGCTTAGCTTGGCGGGAGGCTCGGAGACGAGCGGGGGGCCGAGGAAGCTTAGTTCTGTGATAGCCTAGGGGTAAGCTGGGAGGCTGAGGAAGCTCAACGTGTAGGAGGGCTCGGAGGCGAGCCGATGGTTATTTGTAAGGCGAACATAAGAGTGTTCTGGGAGGCCATCGAAGGTCAGGTCAATCCTCGGGGCGAAGGCCCAGGGAATGTCTTCAAAGTATCGTGTTTGCTCCTGTCCCGTAAGCCCCGGGACACGTCATCTACCACGTGTCATGATCTGGGGAATTCCCACTTATGAGTATCATCACCAAGTCTTAATAATACATCAATAGCAATACCCCAAAGCACACCACCATTGGTGCAAGCGAGCACCACTGAGGCCTCCGAGTTATCCACTACCATCCATCTATTCCGACGCCGACCCTGGACACTCTTCTTCCACTTTGGCCTCCTCACTGCCATCTTCCTGTAGCACCGGCAGGATCATGCGCCTCATCTTCGTCTTTGCCTTCACCTTATCTAACTTGATCGCTGATGTTATTCACTCTATCCAATATTTTCATAGACGGATCTCTTTTCCACACTGCAACATGGACAATTTCTCCTGCGTTATAGTCATGGCAGTATTCCTCCATGAAATATATTTCGCCATGCGCTTCCATTAAGTATGACCAGCCTAGACATATCCTAGGTGGCCATTCATAATCCAATCGCTCTAGCACAATGATTCTAGGGTTAGGAGCAGAGTCAATCGTCGCAAACCTGTTGGTGCATGTAAGTCCATAAAAGTTTCTGTTGCAGGATACAACATTATAGAGAAAATTATCCTCGAGATCATACTCGTACTTTTTCCACTCATTATTTTCTTTAGCATGGATGCTGCAGAAATAGAGACATTTATTATGGAAATCAGCAAACATTACGCGGCAGCTATAGCGTTCCTAGTGCTCGAAACATCACGAGAGCTAAACTATTAGATTGAGAGTATACAATCTTTGTAGCGTATCTTCCCAATAGTGGAAGACCCCTTCTAGGCTCCTAAACCGTCGGGAACGAGCTCGAGAGACGATCGCCCTTATCGAAGATGATCCATCCGAGAGAAACTGATTCAGGCTCCAGCTTCACCCCAAAGTAAACTTTCAGGAAGCAACCGACACTTTAGAATCGCTAGGAATAGAGTGTGAGGGATGTAGGAATTTTAACAATCCTTTTTCTCTCAATTTTACAAACTCAAGAGAGCTTATAATCATTCAAGAGGAAGAACAAGGAGGTGTAGAGAGGAGAGAGAATTCTCATGAGAGAATTTATCCATCAAGAGGGAGAATAAAGCATATCTCAATAGTTTCGAACAAATGAATTTTCCAATAAAAAATTGATGCCCATTCTTTCAACCATGCTCTCCTTTTACACCATACCCTCCACCTCATTTCTTTGATTTTCTAAAAAGAAAATCATAAATGAGGTGTCTCTTTTCTAGAAGTATTTTATATAAATACGAAATACAATCCTAATATATATATCGTCTGCATATACGCGTATTCTTATAAAGATTCGAATAGCTCAGAGAGAGAAAATGAATAGTGAACATAATAATAGAATATATATATCAAAAAATATATATGTATATTATTAAATCAATACTTGATTTAATAATCCGGTTTAAATCTAAGCCGGCTAGTATTATCAAATGTCTGACTAAAATCCATATAGCCAATACACGTATTTAATCAGACCCTGCACGTATCAACATGCGTCCTCTACATCGTATCGTCTGAATCGGGAAAATCCTCAATGTGGGACTCTAAAGACTCAACGATACGTTGGCGGTGAGTTACTGGATAAATCTATAATCATAAGCACATCAACGACACTAGCTGTACGTAACGGCTATCTAGGTATATATCGAAAGGGAGGTCGACAATAAAGTCCGTCCGTACTCTACTAAGCCTATAAGTGACAACCTTCATACAGTCCGGTCTCTTCGTCTGAGAGTGTCGCATACCAAGTTTGATGGATGGAAAACATCAGACCCCTAATAACCTCATAAGTCGTACCAGTGTCAGGCCCATGACCAACCGAGAACCTACTGATCTCCTTATAGGGTGTTTTTCGTCACCCCGTTAGGATGGGAATACACGCATTTGTCAGTAGTACTACAGATTCCCCCTGCCTAGAGTAGACAGGGGTTTATTGATTTTGGGGATCCGAATCTCCGGCAGCCGCGGACTAAGCAGCCGTTAATTACCCCTCGGCTTTGGAGCGAGAGAACCTCTGATTGACGGGTCAAACTGGTCATACGAACTCAATGTGCAGTGTGCGTGTGTTGTATTTTGAAATGTTTTTGGATATATCGGGGGACCCGAAGAGTTTTACAGGGATCCCCTACCCGGATAGCGAGCTAGGGATCAAGAGGGCTGGGGGTCAAGAGGGCGAGCATCCCCCTTGCGGGGTGCGGGACAACGCCCCGTTAGAAATTTTTTTCTAACGGGGGAAGTATATTTAGTGTGGAGTGCATAAAAAATGGGGGGAGGAGGAGCGTCTTAAAGACTCGTGTATGGCACGTGGGCGCTGGGCACCCACGGGTCACGTGCCTGGCATGTGGGCGCTGGCACCCGCGAGTCACGCGCTTGGAACGTGAGCGATAGGTGCCCACGGGTTACGCGCCTAGTATGTGGGCGCTGAGCGCCAGCGGATCCCGTGCACAGCACGCGACCGCTGGACGCTGAGCGCCTGCGGGTCGCGTGAGGCGCACGTGAGCGCTTAGCGCCCGCGAGCCACGTGTCACGCAACCGCAGGGCGCTCGCGGGTCACGTGCGCTGCATACGACCGATGGGCGCTGTGCGCCCGAGGGTCACGTGAGGCGCACATGGGCGCTTTAGCACCCGCGGGTCACGTGCCATGCACGCGACCGCTGAGCGCCTGTGGGTCATGTGTGCGGCATGCGACCGCTGGGAACACCGGCGGAAAAGAAGCTTAGCCCCTAGGTAAGGAGTTAAACTCCCAAAGGGAGGGCTTTGGAGTTGAACTCCTAATAGAGATTATGTATAGAATTGGAGTTAAACTCCTAAAAAGGGGTTTTATTTATGGAGTTAAACTCCAACAGATCTTGAATGGAGTTAAACTCCTAGAGATCTTTGGATCTTTTTTTGACCCTTAGATCCTCCCGGAATGGGATTTTGGAGATAGGTCTCCTTCTTCTTCCTCTCTTTGTGCTGGATCTTAGGGGAAAAAGGGGAGGTGAGACTTAAAATCTCCCCTTTTAGGGATTTGATGGGAGATCAAAGCTCTCCTTTGTGGGTTTTACGGTGAAAAACTATTTCTTTTTGGAAAAGGAAGAGTTAAACTCTTGATTTAATTCCAAAGGGGAAGAAAGTTTTATAACCTTGAGGAAGGAGGCACAGACCCTGATTTTTTTGGGAAGAATGAATTCTTTTTTTTATTTTAACATCACGTTGCCTTATATAGGCTTACACATTTACATATAGTCTCTTGGGCTTTACAAAATGGCATTTTGCCCATCCTATGTCTCATGTGCTCATTTTTTTTGCACATGAGCCATGGGCTTTACAAAAATCTGGCTTTATGCCCATAAAGATTACATCAAAATTATTTATTACATGATTTTTATTTTGGCATGGGGGAGGCTGGCCGCAGGGCTCGACTTGGGCATGGGCCCACTTGAGCTGGGCTTGGGCCCGCTTACTTGGGGTTGACTTTGATTTTGACTTGGTCAACCGGGGTGCAATTTTTGACCTCAACAAAGTGCCCCCCATTAATAAATGCACACCACATATGTGAGTCATGTGCATGAAATTGATGGATCTTCTTTCACGTGGAAGCGACTTGCTTTGGTTCCCGCTTTTTGGGAAGCTGGCACTGCCTTTTTACGACATGGACGGTCGATGCTTGACATGTCCCCGAGACGGAGTGTTTGTGGTAGACGTTTCCCTGGCATGGAGTGATTTGGTTCCCGCTTTTTTGGAAAGCTGGCACTGCCCTTTTTACGACATGGACGGTCGACGCTTGACGCATCTCCGAGACGGAGTGTCTGTGGTAGACGTTTCCCCGGCATGGAGTGATTTGGTTCCCGCTATGTAGGAAGCTGGCACTGCCTTTTTTATGACATGGACGGTTGACGCTTGATGCGTCTTTGAAACGGGGTGTCCATGGTAGACGTTTCCCCGGCACGGAGTGATTTGGTTCCTACTTTGTAGGAAGCTGGAACTGCCCTTTTTATAACATGGATGGTCGAAGCTTGACGCGTCTCCGAGACGGAGTGTCCATAGTAGACGTTTCCCCGGCACAGAGTGTCTTTTTGACGTTTCCTCGGTATGGAGTGTCGCTGGTCGGCCCATCCCCGGCACGAAGTGTCGCTGGTCAATGTGTCTCCGGCATGGAGTGTTGCTGGTTGACGTGTCCTCGGCACGGAGTGTCTGGTTGATGTGTCCCCGGCACGGAGTGTCGCTGGTCGACGTTTTCCCGGAATGGAGTGTCACTGGTTGACTTGTCCTCGGCACGGAGTGTCTCTTCGATGTTTCCCCGGTACGGAGTGTCGCTGGTTGACGTGTCCCCGAGGTGGAGTGTCTGTTTGTGATGTTTCCCCGATACGGAGTGTCGGTTGTTTGACGCAGAGGTCGATGTTGGAATTGGTTGGGTTGATTTGTTTGATTTTTGCCCTGTTCGGTGGGACTTTTGAATTTGAGAGGAATTTGGAATTTGTTTAGCATCAGTATTGCTGCACTGGAATAATGCCAGGAGCAACTCATCATTTGCCCTGGGAGGACTTGGGATTTTGGTTTTGGTTTGGCATCAGCATCGCTACACTGGAATGTCGTACCAGGAGCAAATCATCATTTGCCGTCAGGGGATTTCCCTCATCCCGGTTTAACAGCTTAAGGGTCATCTGTTCCCAGTTTAATGACTTAGAGGTCAGTTGTTCCCAGTTTAAAGACTTAGGGGTCTTCTGTTCCCAGTTTAACGACTTAGGGGTCATCTGTTCCCAGTTTAACAACTTAGAGGTCATCTGTTCCCATTTTAAAGACTTAGGGGTCTATTGGATCGGAAGTTTGGAATTTTGGGGTTAGGGTCGGCATCAGCGTTGTTAACACTGAAGCACAGATGCCAGGAGCAATTCATCATTTTCCGTTCCCTTTTAGGGTGCGGTGGCTTAAGAGACGGGTTTAGGTCCCTATCACCTAAGACTTTTCAATTTTATGAGTCGTAAGGGTCCTATAAAAGTATTTTCTCCTTACGAGTCGAAAGGATCTCATTGGTGTACTTTCTCTTTAGGAGTCGTGGGGACTCCCAAGTGTGTTTTTCCTTCGTGAGTCGTAAGGATCCAACGAAGGTGTTTTCTTACAAGTCGAGAGGATCTCGTAAGTTTGTTCTCCTAATATATCGTGAGGACACATGAGTGGGTCTTCCCAAATGGAGCATAATCCTAAGGGTGGAGACCGGCCGCTGGACTGATGATTGCGGTGGGGTATGGGTATGATGAGAATTATTTGAGCCCGTGGATTGTATACGGTAATCAGTTCGGGGACCAACCATAGGGCTGAGAGAATTTTGGGAATTTGTTGGCGTCTGTATCGCTGCACTGGAATTTGGTACCAGGAGCGACTCATCATTGGTCGTTGGGACATTCAGAGATTTGAAATTTTGGTTGGCGTCTGCATCGCTGCACTGGAATATGGTACCAGGAGCGACTCATCATTCGCCATTTGGGGACTTGGATTTTGGTTGGCGTCTGGATCGCTGCACTTGAATTTGGTACCAGGAGCGACTCATCATTCGCCGTTGGGACATTCAGAGATTCGAAATTTTGGTTGGCGTCTGCATCGCTGCACTGAAATATGGTACCAGGAGCGACTCGCCATTCACTATTTTAGAACTTGGATTTTGGTTGGCGCCTGCATCGTTGCACTGGAATATGGTACCAGGAGCGACTCATCATTCGCCATTTTTTGTTTTTTTGTTTTTTTATTTTTATTAAGGCGATTGCTCTATCATTTCAGCTTTTCTTATCGCGAAGGTCGCGAATGCCCTATCATTTCGGCTATTCATTCGCCGTTTCCCCATCATTTCGGCTGTTTATTTTCATTTTTATTTTACTCGCTGATTTTTATTGCGAGTTGCCCATCATTTCGGCTTTTTTCAATTTTTTATTTTATTTACACGCATTTTTTTACATCCCAGTTTAACGACTTAGAGGTCGATTGTTCCCAGTTTAACGACGTGGTGGTCGTCTGTTTCAATTTTAACGACGTGGTGGTCATCAGTTTCTAGTTTAATGACATGGTAGTCAGTTGTTTGCTTATCCCAGCTCCTTAAACATTGATCTTGGCATAGCTGTGTTGATGGCCATAGCTCTGTGGCTTGTCGGTACATCTGACGACTGTGAGGCTTTCCCAAGTTTGTATTGGTTCTCCAGCCAATCTTTAAAAACATAGCAGTCTTCAATGGTATGACTCACCATTCTATGATAAAGGCAGTATATGGGATTGCCGGTCATGTTCATTTCATCTGGCCTCTTTGGAATAGGCAGTTGCAGATCGTTGTTCAAGGAGTCCACAAACATTTCGCGAACTTTATCCCTCCTGAAGGAGTACACCTTTTTCTTTCTCTCCGTTAGAGTAGGTGCCCTTACCGACGCTGGCCCTTGAGGCCGATCAGTCTTTGGTTCGCCTGATGTCCGCTTATCCCATTCAGGGTACGTGTAACAACCGAGTTCATTTATACCAATTCCAGTTCCCGTATTTACTTATTTATGGTATTTTCTTGATTTAACGGGTTTTGGGTGCGAATGGTATTTTTACATTTTACATTGCATTCGACCCGACCCGCTTGCTTGAACCTGTTTGATTCACATTTATAGATTACCCTGACTTGTTACATAGACACGTGCATCTCATGTATACTGCATACTAGCATTTTACCTGGCATTGCATCTTTTACCATATAATATTTTAAGTCATGTAAAATAATTTAAAATCGCATTTCATATCTTGCATGATACCTCTAACCCCGTGGTAGCATCCGCGCATCTTGTTCTCGTCCCGTTCAGTGAAATGGACGTGGTTGGATGGCTACGCACACGTACGTGCATCCGTTCTTGGGGGTATGCATTTTCTTTAACTGAGCATCCATTTTGAAATTTGGAAGTTGCATATATTTTTAATATTTTAAATCTGGATTTTTGGACCCAACCCGGGCGTATTTTGGAGTAGGTTTGTATTTGCTAAAATCTCAAAACGGACCAATATTTTAATATTATAATATTTACTTAATGAGTTAAAGTTTCTTTCAACTAAAATATATTTTAAACCTATAATAACAACATAATCTGAGCTGCTCTCTCTCTCTATCTAAAAATATATTTTCAAAAGCAGATTACATCTCTCTCTCTCTCTTCGTGTCTCTCTGTCTCTCTCTCTCCCGTTTCTCTCCCTCTCTCCTCTATATATATTTATTTATTCTCTCCTTAACAAAAAAAAATCCCACGCGTATTCTCTTCTCCTCTTTCCTTTTGTTTTCCCCGCTTCGGCGAACCCACGCCCGCGCGACGCCGACGCCGCCTCCACCGTCCTCGTCGACCTTGTCTCGACCACCTTACCTCCTTTCTCTTCTTCCTCCACTCCCCTCTCTTCCCACGACGTCCCTGCACCGCAACCTTGCCAACCTGCGTAGCTTGTCGCTATGAACCTCACCGTCGTTTGCCGTCATCGGCTTCACCTCGTCGCCTCGCCTCGCCTCGTCATCCTCAACTCTTCTTCCTCTTCACAACCCCTGCACACTTGACTTCCATCTAAGAACCTTTTTACCGAGGATGCAACCACTAAACCCAAGGAACCCATCATCATCCGGCCGCCACCGACGACCCCAGCCTCACACCCACCATCATCACCGTCTCATTTCCTTCTCCTCCTCCATACCATCACCTCACCTTGACCCTGCACTTACCCTTCAACAGCATCCCAACAACCAGACCTTAACCAAACTTCACAGCCAACCCCATCACCGGAGTTCCGTCGATCCTCACCGTCGACGCCACCACCCCTCTACAATCCAGTGGGTAAGCTTCTCTCCTCAATCTTCTCTGTCCTCTTTCAGTCCTTCTCTTTTCCTTGCAATACATTTCCTTTCTATTAGTTATTCACTGTTTCTGTGATCGCCGGAGTTCGGCCGCAACGGCGACCATCCCGACGACCCAGCGAGGACCTTTGATCCGTGTGTTTCCACTGTTCGTTGTTTGGACTCATTCCGTGTACCGTACGCGCGTTGCGACCTTTTCCGCCGACGCGTGACGTTCCGTGCTTCTTCCAGATCGCGTCCAGATCGCGCACCAGATCGTGCACCAGATCGCGTCCAGATCGCGTCCAGATCCCGTACCAGATCGCCACCAAATCGCGTCCAGATCGCGCACCAGATCGCGTCCAGATCGCGCCCAGACTGCGCACCAGATCGTGACTAAACCCAGTACCGTGTCGTGTCGTTTCACACACCGTATCGTGTCACGTCGCACCAGGCCGCCTGCATATCGACCTTTTGAGGCAAGTGAAACTTGCTACATGCTATTTTAAATTATTCGTATGCTAAAATTATTTATTTCCTGTTAAATCTCTAAATAGAATCGATAGAATTGGATTTCAAGTTAACCGTATAAAGTTCCGTTACACATCTTATTATCCCGAACTTGAAACTTAATTTTGCATCTAATTATTTATACCTAGTAATTACCTGTAAGTGATAGACCACATGATCGCATTTGTTTATAGCCATGATACCCCTTTTACCCAGTTTTAACCTATCGGACAACTATATGCAACTTTAACCGGTTTAATCACAACTGATAACTGTACAGCTAATTAATTAAATCTGCTTTATTGCTTAACTCATTGCTTAGATCCTGTTGTTGATAACCATGCTTGATTATTATAACCCTGATTATGCTAGCTGATTATGAGCACACCCATGATATCGTTTACACCTTGACATGACTTGCTACATACATATTGATTGACCCGACATGGTACCGTACACTACTTGACTTGACCTGATGTACCATGACTTGACCCGTTACCTGATCTTGTGTCTAATGCCAACAAACCTGATATGTAGTCCTCACGGACCGTTCCGGTTGTCTATCCAGACAAACCTGCTCTTACCTGATCCTGTGTTGGCATTAGTTCTTGATTACTGAATACCTGACATGAACACTTATAACTTAGGGGTATGGGGAAATCAATGGTGAAACATGACTTGTAACTCAACGGTTCGATACCTGTTCTGATCAGTCTTACGGGCTAGGCCAGCCCCGGAGTGATGATGCTGACATCACTCGTCTGTACCTGCTACCTTTTACTGCCTAGCGGCACGTCTCGGTTTCAGCCCGAGAGTCTGTAGACCGTGGTCCCGGGCATGCACGGGATACTATTGAGTTAAATCGATGATTCATCAAATTGATTTCAAAGACTTGAGAGTAGATAACCCAGTAGACCAGTTAGTTTACTTACTGCACACTACCCTTCACTGCCCTGATTTATATTGTTGTTCCACCTGCTTTACCATTCATGATTACACTTGCATATCTTGTTACCCTGTTTATATTTTATTGCTTGATGACATGACGCGCTGACGTCTGGGTTTTGCATGGCCCAGATCCTCTACTTTTGTTGCAGACTGATCGGGAGTATTGCCGCTGTTAGACCGAGCGGTGAAGATCCTGTCGGTATGCAGTTATACTTTCCAGATGTTTCTTTTATTGTATCTTTTGCTTCCGCATATTATTATTTCTTGACTCATTTATTCTGGCTCATGGACATGTACTAGGTAGTTTAGTTTACTTTTCTGTTTCTTGATATCTCTACAGCCGTAATGTGACTGTGGAAGGATTTTTTCCTATCCACAGGTAGCATGGTTGGCTATGTCACGTGCCCATCTTAGCGTACTCCGGGAAGCGGGGCGTGACAGTACGTATCGAAGAGACTGGAAGCTAATCACGGCTATTTTTCACAAAAGTGTTCCTCTCTTGGGCCGGAGGGAGTATCGGTTGGCTTCTTCCGGATATCAAACCCTAGCTCACGAATCAAAATTTGATTTTGCTGTAATTGCAATCGTTCGACTTGGTTCGTGAGATCTGCCACGACGTTTGCCAGCTCGTCGACTTTGGAATGGACCTTGACCATCTTCTTGTCCCTGTCCTGAAGCTGCTTTTGAACCCATTGGAATAGTACTTGTTCTATAGTCCCGGGTATGACAACGGGGTCATCCTTGCCGCATGAGCTTGATTCAGCAAGAACCACGGGTTCCTTTGGCTCAATAGCCTGAGCGGGCTCTTCATCATTTGGATCGAGCATGTGTTGGATAGCAACAACCGCGTCATTTTCATGGCTATAAGGCATAGGAGGACTTGCTCCTCTGAGCTCCATCATGTAGACCGTATGGGTTTTGTACCCATCTATTCCTTCTTCATTGGCAATGTTGCTCGCTTGGCTCTTATCTTGTTGTCTTGGTCCGCTCTTTTCAGAGAAAGGCAGATGTTTGAGAGAATCGGGTTCCCGAAGGACTTCGGTCTCCATTTGTATGAAATTGGCGGTCGCGGCTTGACTGTTTGTTAACACGCCTTTAGACAGTTCTATCTCTCTTGCCTTGTAGTGCTTTTCGACCTAATTTTTGAAGATGCAACAGTCTTCAATAGTGTGCCCTAGAGCTCGGTGGTATGGGCAAAAATTGGGATGATCAGTCCTGATCGCTTCACTTAGCCTTTTTGGTTCTGGTAGCCGCAGGCCATTCTTTAGAGCATCTTTGAAAATTTTGTGGACCATGTCCCTTCTGAAAGAATAGATCTTATTTCCTCTTTCCTCCAAAATTGGCTCTTGAGATTTCCTAGTCTTTGCTCCGCCTGCTCTCTGCTTATTTAGAGAATCGGTGCTGTTGGAACTTTCGCTTTTCCGGTTGTCGTCCCTCCGATGTCTTGGTCTGTTTGTGAATTGGAGATTCTGAGTGGACTCGGGCTTTGAGCGTTCCAACATTTAAACTTTCTTGGTCAGCTCTGGGAATGATCTGAGGCCTGCGGTGTACAAGAAAGGTTTCATCCAGTCATTCAGATTTTCTATAAGAAGACTGACAGATTGGTCTTGCTCCAATGGCGGTTCACATTTGATAGAGAGATTGCTCTATCGGACTATAAAATCCATGTTGCTTTCGTTGATCTTTGGCTCAGTTCTTACGAGGTCAGCAATGGAGATTTTATCGCTGACATTCATGAACCTTAGCTTGAACATGGATTCTATTTGACCGAACGTCATGATCGAGTCATCCGGTATGCTTGTATACCAATCGAAAGCAACATCCGTCAAGCTATTGACAAACTGACGGAGAAGGAGCGCATCATTGCCCCCAGTATTCGCGCATGATGCTTTAAATTGGGTAATATGCCGGTTCACATTTCCCATCCTATCGAACCTTTCAAATTTGGGGACGATATAGCCAGTGGGAAACTCCACAAGATCATACCGAGCAGTATATGGTCTCCCGCTACTGCTGACATCTTTTTTCTCTCCGTCTTCAGCTACCAATGTTTTAACTTTGTTGGCAACCAAATCCATGATTTGATCTTGAGTTTGCGGGTTGCTGTCATCGGTAGTCAAGACATTTCCCGAGATAGGATGCGGACGACTTTCATGCAGCTTGCCCACCTTCGGATTCGAGGGAATAGGCGTCGACTGCCTTGGGACACCGTTTTCAGGTTCATGAGCCGAACCCTGCGCTTGATTGGACGGCTGAGAAGCAACTTGGTCCATGAGCCATAAGACGGCGTTTGTCAAGTCATCAATCTTTGAGTAGAGCTTGGCCATCTCCTTGGCTTTGCTTTTGAGCTATTTTCGGAGCTCTTAGAGAAGTTGCTGCTCTGCGGTCTTGGGATGAAAGATTGGCTCATCTTCGCTTTCCGAGCCCAACTCCTCATGAACCGAAGGATCTCTCTGCTTATCAGCCTCACTGGAAGGGTTTTCATTACCTCCCAGAGGATGCTGGTCTTGGGAAGTGGCAGCCACACTCATACCAGATTGGATCTGAAATGTGCTGTCCCCGTCCTTGCTCTTGCTGCGCGTGCCCACCATGTAGATAGTGTGTCCCACACATCCAGGCATCTCTTTGTCTTTGGCAGGGTAACCCTATTCTTGGAACCTCATGAAGTTTAGCCTAGCATGAGCCCTATCCCTTTTTTTGGCTCTGTATGTAAGCCTTTTCTGTCTTAGCTTCTAAATTTTTAGGGCTTGGCGGGCATCCGTTTTCTGGGAAGCCACCATGAGTCGATTGATGAGGAGCTTAGAGAAGATACCCGATCAAGCAATTGTCAGGGGCATTGCTGGAGCTTTCCCGAGATGCCTTATTACTTTGTTGGTGTTGATGGCCTTGCCCCCAGCTGGAGCAATGAAGAGTCGTTCGGAAACGGATTTATGCTTGGGCTGAGGTGCCTTCGCGACCATGACATTTGGCATTTTCCCTTTTGAGGCCGGTTTATCCATCACCCGGGCTTGAGGAGCTAGGATGGCGCTAGCTGACATGAACAGAATAGAGCCAAATGGTAGCGGCGGCTCCTCCCATTGTCGCCTGACACTGGCCGGGAGGACCGTCCTGGCGTACATCTTCATCGTGTAGGAGATGAGAGCTGTGTCGAGAGCTGAGCTTGTCCTTGGAGACATTTTTGTTGCGTACGAAGATTGCAATTGGAAACTATTAACCTGCACAAAGAAGCATGATTTCAGTACAGACAATCGATATGTATATTGATTGAGTTCACATGAACGGTTAACCCGAAATATGGGAGGAGAGATTGGTCCCACCGGGCGTGCCAGAACCTATAGGGTGTTTTTCGTCACCCCATTGGGATGGGAATACACGCGTGCTTGTCAGGCGTACTACAGATTCCCCCTGCCTAGAGTAGACGGGGGTTTATTGATTGTGGGGATCCGAATCTTTGGCAGCCGCGGACTAAGCTGCCGGTAATTACCCCTCACCTTAGGAGCGAGGGAACCTCCGATTGACAGGTCAAACTGGTTATGCGAACTCAATGTGCAGTGTTCGTGTGTTGTGTTTTGAAAGGGTTTTAAATATATCAGGGGCCCCGCAGAGTTTTACAGGGGTCCCCTACCCGGATAGCGGGGGAAGTATATTTAGTGTGGAGTGCATATAAAATAGGGGGAGGAGGAGCGTCTTAAAGACACGTGCATGGCACGTGGGCACTAGCGCCCACGGGTCACGTGCCGCACAAGGGTGCTGGGCACCAGCGGGTCACGTGCGCAGCACGTGACCGCTTGGCGCTTAACGCCTGCGGGTCGCGTGAGGCGCACGTGGGCGCTTAGCGCCCGTGAGCCACGTGCCTTGCATGCAACCGCGGGGCGCCTGCGGGTCACGTGCGCTGCACGCGACCGCTGGGCGCTGTGCGTCCGAGGGTCATGTGAGGCGCACGTGGGTGCTTTAGCGCCCGCGGGTCACATGAGCGGCACGCGACCGCTGGGAACACCAGCGGAAAAGGGGCTTAGCCCCTGGGTTAAGAGTTAAACTCCCAAAAGGGGGGCTTTAAAGTTAAACTCCTAACAGGGATTATGTATAGAATTGGAGTTAAACTCCTAAAAAAGGGTTTGATTTATAGAGTTAAACTCCAACAGATCTTGAATGGAGTTAAACTCCTAGAGATCTTTAGATCTTCTTTTGAGCCTTAGATCCTCCCGGAATAGGATTTTTGGAAATGGGTCTCCTTCTTCTTCCTCTCTGTGGGCTGGATCTTAGGGGGAAAAGGGGAAGTGAGACTTAAAATCTCCTCTTTTTGGGATTTGATGGGAGATCCGAGCTCTCCTTTATGGATTTTATGGTGAAAAATTATTTCTTTTTGGAAAAGGAAGAGTTAAACTCTTGATTTAATTTTAAAGGAGAAGAAGGTTTAAGAACCTTGAGAAAGGAGGCACAGACCCTAATTGTTTTTGGGGAAAATGAATTCTTTTTTTTATTTCAACATCATATTGCCTTATATAGGCTTACATATTTACATATAGCCCCTTGGGTTTTACAAAATGGTATTTTGCCCATCCCATGTATCATGTGCTCATTTATTTTGCACATGAGCAATGTGCTTTACAAAAATCTGGCTTTACGTCCATAAAGATTACATCGAAATTATTTATTACATAATTTTTATTTTGGCATGGGGGATGCTGGCCGCGGGGCTTGACTTGGGCATGGGCCCACTTGAGCTGGGCTTGGGCCGGCTTACTTGGGGTTGACTTTGATTTTGACTTAGTCAACCGGAGTGCAATTTTTGACCCCAACACTCCTATCATTATATCTCATCCACCATGACCAGAGACTTATGGTGATGGCCAACCAAACACAGCGCGATATCGGCTCCCTATACCGGGAGAGACGGATCCCTTCCGATCGCTCACTGCCCCCATGTGGCTCGAGACTATACCCAATTAAAACATGTTTGCATGACTCTTTTGAGTCATGGTAGAGTAGTAGGAATTCACACGAGACAAATGACAATCTCAGGTCTAATGACTATCATGTACTCATGCACTATCTGACGATATGTATAATACAGTAATAACTCCAATTTCAATGTACAGAAAATTGTTTAAAAGTTAATGTACAATTGGGGTAATTGTAATCCTGTGTACACTATAAGTATTTGTTTTACTTTTGAACAGCAAGAAGCACTTGTAGCTCATCGGTAAAGCCTTGCATTGCTGTGACATAGCCCCTGTGATCGAATTCCCCCAGCCACATTATCTTTTCAATTAATTTTCTTTTAATCTTTTAGAAGCCTAAAGGTCTACACGTGCACTACACGTAAAAATGAAAGGTCACAAATAAAACAAACACGTGCACTGGGGTTTACCAAGCGATAAGGACACATGGAAACAATCCGAGCCCATTCCACCGGTTCAAGACCGGCGAGACCTCCATAAAGACCGGCACCGCCGGTTTAACCCGACGGTAATGCCTCCAAAATTTGACCCCACACCCCTTGGACTCCCCTCACTAACCCTAGACTGTTTGTTTTCTCTGTATTCATACAGAGAACAATAAAATCCCCTTTAATCTTATTTTTAATGCATTCTTCAACCCTCTAAACCCTAATTTTTCCTATAAATACCACACTCCATTTCACTCATCCTCACTCAGAAATTCCCTGCCAAAACTCTACAAAATTCTCAGGTCCTCTTAGTGTGCAAGTGGAGTTAGCGAAGGGTGAAGTTCCAGCGACGTTCCAAGGAGATTCCGAGGACGAAACGACGCCCGAAGACTTCCGTAGCTTCATCTCTCTCTTCTCTTTTCTAAAACCCGACGGAAGTGGAGTTAATCCGACTTCCGATTCGGTTTTTCTTTAAAACTCTATTTTTCTTAATCAACAAAATATCATACTCTCACATAATATTTAATAAACATTAACAAACACTTTAAAACAAGTTTCATCTCAAAATATTCTTTCATGTAATTTTTATTGTATTTTTACGGTAAAATACCACATACTTCATTTCCGATATAAAACAACATAAAACTTGTATTACCTTTAGATAACTCATGAGGTAATGACCCATCTCATCACCACACACATTTTTGACATAGCACGATGAAATTTTGGGAATATATTCACGAGATAACACGACATTACAAATAAACACCATCAACTTACAAAACCATTTCTTTAAAAAGTGTATTAATCAATTCCTTACAATTACGCCTCTACAACCCATTTTGATAAACTCCGATCAGGATGGTGTAGGTTATCGCATGTTCTCAGGCCTAGTAGAGCGAGATGCGGACCTCCGAAAGGAGCATTCGATCTCGATGGATTTTTTAATGCATTTTTCTTTAGAAAATGAGATTTCTACAAGAATAAATAAAATTTATTTTTATTAAATATATAACTATTATCAAAATATATTTTTTAATTATATTATATAAATATTCCAAGTTTTCCAAATCAAAGGAATCACCATTACATGAAAATAATATCCAAATACAAAACAATTCCAATATTTCAATAAAATACCATATATTATGAAAACTAGGTTTTACTCACTAGAAATTTCATTTTTATAAAATATACATCTATTAAAACCCTAAAAACGATAATTAAATGCTTGAGGTGTATTTTGAAAATTATATCAAACTATTTTTACATAAAACCCCTCAAGTTATACTAAATTACAATAAGGGCCTTAGTAAACATAGATTTAAGCGGGACCAGTCTGTTGAGTCTCAGGGAGCCGGAGAATATGGGTGCTTGCCTATTTAAGGTAGACAATCTAACAAACGGTGTTATCAACATGGTAATGATCTTGGAAAAAGACACAAATTCTGCCGTCCATGTGCAGCAGTTACCGATAATATCAAAACTAATTCAGGATTTCATGTTCTTTTCAAAGTGTCTGACTCAGACTGAGTCTCAATCTAATCAATCTGACTTGAATGTGATTCAAGTATAAATTACAATTCAACATGAATCCGTCTATTAAATCTATATCAATCTATATGGACCGAACCGAACCATGGATATACTCCGTCTACATGACTCTCCATTTATATACATTCTGTTTGCTGATATCATGGTTTCGAAAAGCCATCCATCTATATAACAAACAATACAATCAATACAAAAGATATCGCGGGGTTTATAAGGGATAGATTGGTACAGAAGGTATTAGAAGTGGCACGAGACTGTAACCATAATACGCCTAACCTGAATATCCATTGCCGTTGTACCGTGGTTGAACGGTTCTTTGTGCTCCGTATACCTTAGTCTCTGGAATAGCGGGACTCCTCTCGTATACATTGGCATTTTCTGTACCAAGCTACAAACAACAGCGTTAACAATATAATCAAACATTATAAGTTATATTTTTTTCTGTATATTCTATCTCTACTCACCTTTGGGACTTACCGAGCGATTGTTCGCTGATGACATTCCTTTTCTTCTTTCTTTGGAATGTTGTCAGGTGTTTCGGACGCTTTAGAGACCGAGCCCGGCACTGAGGATTTGGAGCAGTTTGCTTTTGACCCGGAGCTTTAGACACTTTTACGTATTTATTTCATTTCAGTTATGCCATTGTTTAGGTATCGCTTTCTACTCATGTATTTACATTTCAGTTGTACCTGTAAAAGAATGTTTAATAAATAAAGTTGCTATTCATTTATATTCATATCTCTTGTGTACTTTACTTTATATTGCTTAGATACGCTTAGCGTGTTTACTTCTGAGTAAATACGTCGCATGACCCGTCCCGTCTACTTACCGTACACTGGAAAGCGGGGCGTGACAGGTTTTGTTGGTGGCCCATGCAGGTCAGCTCTGTATGGACATGCAGGTCAGTTTTGCATGGACATGCGGGTTAATTCTGCATGAAGTCCTAAGCAATATAACACAATAACCAGTAACTAAAAACATTCTTTATATATTCCTTGAATCTTCCAATTTCATATATTTTGAATCTGCTCTAACCCAAATTTTTCTTTCAAGGTTATGGACTCCCCAAACAACACTAGCACCAACATCAACAACACTCCACCACCTCTACCGCTTACACCTACCTTCGCTGCTCCGATCAATGAGCAGACGGTACTGCTTGAGGCGATCCGCGGCCTCCCTGAGGGACAGCAGCAACAAACTGCTATTTTGATGAACCGTCCAGAAGCGGAAGCCCCGGGGGTAAAGCAATTCCGGGCTTTGCACCCCAAGCAAGAAAAGAGAGCCCTCTAGAAGCTGAGGAGTGGGTTCAGAGCATTGAGGATGACCTGACAGCGGCATAAGTGCAAGAGATCGCTTGAGTTCGAGTTGCGAAGCTGCAGCTCACCGACAATGCACGGGTCTGGTGGAAGGCGGAAGAAAGCCGTCTTGACCAACCGATCGAATGTAGTACTTTTCGCGATATGTTCGACGTGAAATACTTCCCAGAGACTGCCCGATTCGAGATGGAGCAGCAATTTATTCATCTATAACAGGGTTCGATATGGACCAAGTCCGTGAATGAATATGACGCTGAGTTTACCATACTCAGTAGGTAAGATATGTCTCAATATTCAATTTTCAAACATCACAGACTACACAGCTAACATAATACCTTAATAGGTTCGTGGCACATTTGATACCAACTACTGAGATCGGATCCAGACGGTTTCAGCAAGGGTTAGATTCGGAAATCCAAGCTGCCTTAGCTACAGGGGATTTCCCAACCCACGAATTGGCCCTGAAAGCTATCCGTGAGGCAATGGTGAAAATGAGGGGCATGCCTAAATCTGCCAGGATGAAGCGTCCTGTCGCTCAGATGGCAGGAGAACCCTCTTCAAGGCCACCATTTGTGCCCAGGAGACCGGGAGTACCGAACAGCCGGTCCAACCCAGCTTTTTGTACCTACTGCGGGAGAGATGGACATTTGGTAAAAAACTCCCGGCGTGCAAATCGCTTTTACTTAGTCTGGGGCTCAGCTACTCATGATATTGGGTCTTGTCCTCGGAGACATAACCCAAATGCTGCACCCAGGCCAGCAATCACTTACCAGCAGCGCCCAGCCATCCAGGCACCTGCTCCACGACTCGCACTACCTGCTCCACCTCCTCGTGGACCGACTGCACCTCCTCCTCGTCAGTTCCATCAAGCTCAACGGAACATACCTCAAGGACCAAGGAACGGACAGAGGAATGCTCCTCCAACCATGAGGAATGTGCCGAAGCGACGGGTTTTCACAATGACTGTGGAAGAGGCTGAAGCCATCGGCCAAGTTATTACTGGTAACACTTTCCCATCAAGCTTTATTTTCCATCTATACATACCCATATATTTTTCCTTATACTAACCTATTCCATATAACTTAGGTAAAATCTTTGTAGCCTCACTCGCTGCACTAGCACTCTTCGATACTGGAGCATCTCATTGCTTTATGTCGCTACGGTTCGTCCTAACTCATGCGATTCCAGTCAAACCCCTCGTATCCAGCTGGAATGTCAGTTCAGGGAACGACGTTCTAAAGGCAGTAATGGGATACGATATGTGTCCAGTGGTCATCTGCAACAGAGAATTCTATGCTGATTTCAAGATGCTGGACATACCGAACTTCGATGTCGTCTTAGGTATGGATTGGCTCGGAACATTCTATGCTACCATTGACTGTCGTTAAAGGAGGGTAGTATTCGAGATTTCAGAGCATCCGGTCTTCTATTTCAAAAGTGGAGACCGTACCCTGGAGCCAAGTACATACTAGGCGAAACCAAAGAAGGCAGTGATTGAAGCAATTCAAGCGGAGGAAGGATCAAAGCCAGAAATAGTTCGAGAGTTCGACGATTTGTATCCTGAAGACATATCAGGTTTGCCTCCCGATCGAGCTCTTGAATTCAGTATTGATTTAATACCTGGAGCACAACCGGTGATCAGAGCACCGTATCGATTAAGTCTGGAAGGTTTGAAGGAAGGAATTATTGGTGTCACGCCCCGCTTTCCAGAGTGCGCAAAGATCGGCGTGTGACAGAGCCAACTATACTACCTGTGGTTAGGAAATATCCCTCCACAGTCACATTACGGTTGTCTATAAGATATCAAGAACAGTAATATAAAATAAACTATCTAGTACATGTCTATATGCCAGAATAAACGAGTCAAGAAATATAAGGTGTGGAAGCAATAAATCCAATAAACAGTAACAATCTGGAAATACGTCCCAATATGGGTTCACATCAGGAAATAAAAGTACGGAAAGGAAAATAAACAAAGCTAAACATTAACATGTTCCTCGCTGTTCGGCCTATCGGCTGAAATACTCCTGGTCAGCCTGCGACAAAGATAGAGGATCTGGGCCATGCAGAACTCAGACGTCAGTGCGTCATAATATCAAACAATAAAGTGAACAGGATATATGAGATATGCAGGCATGAATATAAACGATGACATGAATATAGAAAGTAAACACGGAAATGAAACAGTAAGGTGTATGTACATGTGGTGTGCAACCTATTTCTGGACTCTAGGTTATCTAATCTAAAGTCTTCAAAATCAATTAATGTAATCCTCATCGTAACCCATCAGACTATGCCCCGTTCATTCCCCAGGGGACCACGGTAACAGGATTATTCGGTTTATGCCCCGTTCATTCCCCACGGGACCACGGTAATAGGATTATTCCGTAACGCCCGGAAAAATGGCAAACAATATAATAGCCCTTTGAGTTACGTTCGGTTACATTCTTGATTTCCCCTTACCCCCAAGGTTATGTGTTCAAATCAGGTATTGATAAATCTGGAGCTAATGCCAACACAGGATCAAGCAGGTACAGGTTTTGTCTGAATAGACAACATGATATGTCCGTCGGGACAACAAGTCAGGGTCGTCGGCATTAGTAACAAGATCAGGTATCAAGTCAAGCAGTGGTGTATCAGGTCATGTCAGGTGGTGCACAGTGTATCAAACGGATGCTCGTAATAAAACTGTAGCAAGTACAGATGCACGATAAAACACGGATGCACAAATATCTATCAGGGATTACATCTATAACTCCATGACTACGCAAGATGCGCATTATCAAGCATGGGGTGCTAATATACCGGTAGCATGATATAATATGGCATGGCATGCAACTAGATATACAATAAATAACATGGATATGAACGGATATCGGAAAAACGGTAAAACTGTAACATGGATGTGAAATGCCATAAACATGTAATGATTCTATACCTATAGATGTAAAATATGTTGCATAGCCTGTAGCGAGATAAAATTGCATGCGACTAGATATGTAATAAATTGTACGGATGTGAACGGATATTGTAAAACTGTAACATATGATGCATAATTAAACGACCTATAATACTTTTATTCATATGGATGCAAAATATATATCATAGCATGTAGCAAGATAAACTTGCCTGATCGGGTTCAATATGGGGTGTGTACACCGCGTGCGACGTCGGTAAATGTCGTGATGCACCCGCGCACGTACAGAACAGGACCAAGCAAAGCAAGAATGTGACCACGATGGCTGGGGGCGTCCACTGGGTCGCCCGGATCGTCGGCGACAGTCATGGCTCCGGCGGTGACCGGAAAATACGGATCAAGAAAAGAAATGAAAAGAAGAAGAAGAGCAAGAAGAAGGGTTGCACTGGGGTTTGGTGCTCTGGGTTTTGGGGTCAGAGACGATGGGGCGAGGGGGAACAGCGAGGTCTCTGGCGATGAGGGTGCAGGCGAGATCGTGTGTGTGCAGGGATGGGTGCTCGGGTTCTTGGGTGAAGTGGTCGGGTTCGGGGGTTTGTAGGGTTAGAGAAGAAGAGGGGGTGCGACATATCGGACGAAGAGACCGGACTGTACGGTAGTGTTACTGATAGGCTTCATGGAGAGTATGGACGAGTTTGCTTGTTGATCTTCATATCGCTCAATACCCGGGTAGCCGTTACGTCCAGCTAGTACCGCTGACGGCTTGTAGGTGACTGACGTGATCATCACCTATTGCCGGCGTATTAACGAGTCTTTAGAGTCCCACACAGAAGTTTCCTGGTTCGAGCGAAATGAAGTAGGGCACATATGTGATATGTGCGTGGGCCTGATCAAATACGTGTATGTGATACCGTATTGAAATCTGGCAGTTATCTGGTATCGGTTAGGTCATATGTGATATGACTAGATTATCGAATCAAGTGTTGATTTGATAATGTGATATTCAGATAAATGATATTAGTCGGTTATATGTGATATAACCGGATTATTAGATCAAGTGTTAATTTAATAATGTGATATATATTATATGTGATATAATTATATCTTAACTAATATCATTAGCTCACTAATTGCTTTATATATATATATATATATATATATATATATATTATATGAAGCATGGCATATTTTTCTATTTTAAAAAAAATGGAAAAATGACGTGTAAATTGTGGAGATATTTTGGGTATGGATGAGGCGTGGTCTTATATGGGTTTTTATTAGTCTTGACTCACTATTCAAGCATGGGTTGCAATTTAGAATTGCAATTTATTCCATGCTTGAATGAGTGAGGAGAGAGATGATTCATATTATTGTTTCTACACTTGCTTCATGCTTAATGCCTTAGCCATTTTCCTTGAGCTTCTTCTTCTTCTTGGTCTCTACAATTTCTTCATCTCACCTCCAAGCTCAAACCCTCACATGAGATGTGAATTATTGAGCTTGTGAGTAACCTATTGAGCTTATCATATCCCTATTTCATCATCCCACACCAAACTAGCAATTTAGTATGGTGTGTTTCATACACTAAAGGAGTTTAGTGTAGAGTTAGCTTGATCTAGAGGGACTTCGGGTGGATCGTCTTTGGCGTGAAGATCACGAAGAAGGGTCGTTTAACTCGAAGAGGAGCCTTGTAGAGTCGCGTGGATTTCAATCCGGAGCTTTAGAAGAGAAGGACTCGAACTACAAAGGTTGTATTCTTGTTCTCTAGATGTAAAGTAGTTTACATTTGGTATTGTTTAAATCTCTAGTTAAAGATTCTATGATTAGGGTTATTTAGCATGACAATTTTTTTGAAAATGGCATGGACGATACCTCCCGAAACCTTGCTGTCGTGCTAAAGAACCTAACAGAAGAAGCCCGAGCCCAAACCTTTAAGTTATGGCTGAAATTTAATGGTTATGGCCACAATTTGCAGGTCGATTTTGGAATTAGGCTTTGAAATTTGTTTAGTAGCTCACTCATTAGATAACTAAGATTACCCTATACGCTAAAAAGTCTCAGATCACCTGAAGAAAAATATAGAGTTGTTTTACTTGATTTCTGTCAATATTTTGCGATATGTGAAACTTGGTTTTTGGATATTTGTGTTTCAACTCGGTCATTTGACGTTCATACGTTGACGTCGGGGAGTATTTTGTTGTTTTAGCACGCATTGACCATAGGTTCTAACCTATGTGCGCTTCGCACGTGATTTCAAATTTGATTCAGGGCTTTATGCGATTTTGGTTATGAATTTGATTGTAGGTACAAATTCGTGGACTTCCGAGATGACGAAGAAGAGCAAGGCGTCTGTCGACTTCGACTGGGGCGAGACATGTCTAGGTGAGTAGATGTATATTGACAGGAGAAGCCGGGTGGATAGCGTATAGTATCCCCGCAACCGTAGAATTAGGATGCTATATATATATGTATATATATATATGTATGTATGTATATATATATGTGTGTGTGTGTGTGTGTGTATATATGTATATATATTGGGATAGTATACTTAGCTTATAGGTTTTACTAGAATATTATGTGTGTATATTTCTATACTTAGTAAAGGTGATACCCTAAATCTCTATTTCTTGCCATTAAACTATTCACACACACACACACATGAGGATATCATTCGATATGATGATATGAGGCGATATGATATGATATGATGAGAGATGACATAAGATGATACGATACGATATGAAATGAGATGATGTACGCGACTATAAATCCGTACTGTTGATTTGATGATATCATACGATGGATATTCCGTACGTAATATGATGAGAATGGATCGCCGATATTTATTTCGACTCAAAAACCTTGTTTAAAATCATTAAAGTAAACACTGTGAGATGTTTAGAGCTATACATACTTTCAAAACTAACGAATCGTTACGTACTTTTAAATGATAACTTCAAGGGGATGCTACGACTTTTCGAATGGTATCTTCTTCAAAAACATCGCAGTCCCTATTTTCTAAAACAATGTTTCGTACTATTTTAAACTATAACTGTATGGCCCATACGTAGTTGCGTATATTTATACTTGTTCGCGTTATGATTTCTTATTTCTGCATACGCTCGCAATTCGATTACTTATGATATATACTACGTTCATACCTTTAGCTTTACTTGATCTCGTACTAGAACACTCACATCATTACCGATGATTTACATGTTGCACATGCACATACTCGCATGCTCATACACACATCATCGGTAATTGCTATGCCACGCATACAGATAGAACTTGTTATACTACCGCATCACACTACACCTGTTAACATGTTAGATTCTTTTAGTACTCTTTTTACAATGCTATACGACACACTTATATGAACACGCTTATCATGCATTACAGTATTGTTCTGTGTCTGCACATATCTTTTCATTATTGTCATATTCTTATGAGATTCTGTTTTCATGAGATTTCTGGATTTGATAAACCGCAAATATTATTTTAAACCTTGTGAATATTTTAAAAATGCAGTTTTCTCTTGATATGATATTTCGGCGTCCACCATGAGATTTCTCGGTTCTGAGCTATAATTATTATCCAAATCGAAGCAGGGGGAGAAACCGATTGCGGATACATGGTGGACCCGGTATGGTACCCAGAGGCAAGAAAATCGTATAGAAAGACGTTGAGTCTGGCTAGGAACACTACCTACCGGTGACAGTATTGGACTCGGCGGATATCCGGAGAATACCGACCGGTGCGATATGAGATAGATGGATATGAGGACCGATCTAATGAGACGGTGTCTGAGATATGAGAGTCGATCTGATGAGACGGTGCCTGAGATATGAAGATTTACGTGTTGATGCTGGACACTCAGGGTTTTATGATGATTTCGAGTGTCGTTGATGGACACTTATTGGATGATATGTATATATACATGATATGGATGACATGATACTATATATTGATACATGCACGATATTATACTTATTTATACATATATACACGTTCACCTTCGATACCACACGGTATGATATTATTATTACAGTATGATTTAGGTAGATCGTTATACATTCGATTTCTACCTGATGATGTCTTCTACTCACGAGTTAGCAACTCATCCCCATTGTGCCATAGTTTTTTTGCAGGACCGACCGCTCGGATCAGTAGCGGCTGTTGGGGTCAAAATTTGCACCCTAGTTGACCAAGTCAAAATCAAGGTCAACCCCAAGTAAGCGGGCCTAACCCCAAGCAAGTGGGCCCATGCCCAGGTCGAGCCCCGCGGCCAGCCTCCTCCATGCCAAAATAAAAATCATGTAATAAATAATTTTGATGTAATTTTTTATGCATGAATGTAAGCAAAATGGGCATAAAGCCAAATTTTTGAAAAGCCCATGGCTTATGTGCAAAAAGAAATAGCACATGAGACATGGGATGGGCAAAATGCCATTTTGTAAAGCCCAAGGGGCTATGTGTAAGCCTATATAAGGCAATATGATGATGAATAAAAAAGACTTTTCATTCCCCCCAAAAAACTAAAGTTCTTGTGCCTCCTTCTCCTTCCAAAAGGTTCTAAAACCTTCTTCCCTTCTTTTGAATTAATCAAGAGTTTTACTCTTTCTCTTCCAAAACTAAATAGTTTTTCACCACAAAACCCACAAAGGGAAGCTTGGATCTTCCATCAGATCTTAAAAATAAGAGATTTTTAAAATCTCACCCTTCTTCTTATCCAAGAGCCGGCCAACAAAAGAGGAAAAAGGAGACCCATCTCCAAAGGCCCCACTTTGGGGAAGATCCAGGGCTCAAGGGGAGAAGCCCCTCATCAGCTTCAAAAATATCTTAAGAGTTTAACTCCTCACACACACACACACACACACACACATACATACATACACACACACACATACACAAAATAATAAGTATTTCTTTCTGGGAGTACAACTCCCACTGCTGGGACCAAGTCCCTTTTGCCGCCCAGCGCCCGAGCGCCTAAAGCGCGAGCGCCCGAGCGCTAGCGCCCAAAGCGCGAGCGCCCACGTGCCTGGCACGTGTGGCACTAGTGCCCAGAGCGCTAGCGCCTAAGCTTCCACATGCCAAGCACATGAGGCACAAGTGCTCAAAACGCTAGCGCCCAAGCGCCCACGTGCCTGGCACGTGAGGCGCTAGCGCCCAAGGCAATAGTGCCAGTGCCCAAAGCGCCCGCGTGCTGCGCACGTGAGGCACTGGCGCTTTCTCCTGCGCATCCTTTGGATGCCCTTTCCCTTTATACACACACACACACATACTTTACAACATTGTCCCCCGTTAGAAAAAATTTCTAACGGGGCGCTGTCCCGCACCCCGCAAGGGGGCTGCTGGCCCTCTTAACCCCCAGCCTGCTATCCGGGTAACGGGACCCACGTAAAAACTCTGCGGGGTCCTCGATATATCCAAAACCCCTTTCAAAACACAACACACGTACACTGCACATCGAGTTCGCATGACCTGTTTGACCCATTAATCGAAGGTTCTCTCGCTCAAAAGGAGAGGGGTAATTAACGGCAGCTTAGTCCACGGCTGCCGGAGATTCGGATCCCCACAATCAATAAACCCCAGCCTACCCTAGGCAGGGAGAATCTGTGATGCGTCTAACAAGCGCGCGCGTATTCCCATCTCAATGGGGTGACGAAAAACACCCTACAGATTCTGGCACACCCGGTGGGACTAATCTCTCCTCCCATATTTCGGGTTAAATATCCATGCGAACTCAATCAACATATACATTGATTGCTTGTACTGAAATCATGCTTCTATTTGCAGGTTAACGACTTTAGACTGCAATCTTCGAACGCAAGTCGGTATTTGAACGACTTTCCTTGGCCCCAGCTGGGGGCAAGGTCATCAACGTTAACGAAGCAATGGGGCATCTCGGGCAAGTTCCAGCGGTACCATCGACAACTGCTCAATCGGGTATCTTCTCTAAGCTCCCGTCAGCTGACCACCACGTTGTTAAACTGGGAACAACTAACCACCACATCGTTAAACCGGGAACAGCTGACCACCATGTCATTAAATTGGGAATAATCGACCTCTAAGTCGTTAAACTGGGGATGTAAAAATGTGTAAATAAAACAAAAATAAAAATAAAAAGCCGAAATGATGGGGCAACTCGCAATAAAAATCAGCGAGTAAAAATAAAAATGAAAATAAAGCCGAAATGATGGGGCAACCGCGAATAAAAAGCCGAAATGATGGGGCAACCGCGAATAAAAAACCGAAATGATAGGGCAATCGCGACCTTTGCGATAAGAAAAGCTGAAATGATGGAGCAATCGCGGTAAAAAAAACGGCGAATGATGAGTCACTCCTGGTACCATATTCCAGTGCAGCGATGCAGACGCTAACCAAATGCTGAATGTCCCGACGGCGAATGATGAGTCGCTCCTAGTACCATATTCCAGTGCAGCGATGCAGACGCCGTCCAAAACCCAAACTCTTAAACGGCGAATGATGAGTCGCTCCTGGTACCATATTCCAGTGCAGCGATGTAGACGCCAAGAAATTCCCAAAATTCTCCCAGCCCTACGGTTGGTCCCCAAGTTGACTACCGTATACAATCCAAAGGCTCAAATAATTCCCATCATACCCATACCCCACCGCAATCACCAGTTACGCGGCTGGTCTCCGCCCTTGGAATTATGCTCCATTGGGAAGACCCACTCATATGTCCTCACGATGCATGAGGAGAACAAACCTTCGTGGGATCCTTACGACTTACAAAGGAAAAACACACTTGGGAGTCTTCACGACTCCTAAGGAGAAAATGCACCTACGGGATCCTTACGATTCGTAGGGAGAAAATGCTTTTATGGGACCCTTACGGCCCATAAAATTGAAAAGCTTTAGGTGATAGGGATCCAAACCTGTCTCCTAAGCCATCGCTTCCCAACAGGGAAAGGCAAATGATGATTCGCTCCTGGTACCATATTCCAGTGTAGCGGTGCTGATGCCGACCCAAAAACCAATTCCCAAGTCCTCCAGTGGCGAATGATGAGTCGCTCCTGGTACCATATTCCAGTGCAGCGATGCAGACGCTAACCAAATTTCAAATCCCATACCCCAATGGCGAATGATAAGTCGCTCCTGGTACCATATTCCAGTACAGCGATGCAGACCCCGACGAAGTCCCGAAATTTTTCGGCCCTACGGTCTGGATCATACATCCTGCAAAACCGTATACAATCCACGGGCGTAAAATGATCCCAATCTCTCCCAAGTCCTACCGGCGAGACCACATTCAAAGTCCCACCGGCGATGAAGATTCAAAAAAAGGGCACGGATGAAAACCCGAAAAGGCTCCATGAGTAAAAACAGCAAGACTATCGGTGGGTTTATGAAAACCCGAAAAGGCGCATACTCGTGAAAAAGAGATGAAATACACTCGTAAAGTCCTCTCGACTTTGTGAGGAGAAAATTCCCGCGTGAGATCCTTACGACTCACAAAGGAAAAACACACTTAGGAGTCCCCACGACTCCTAAAGAGAAAATACACCTACGGGATCCTTACGACCCGTAAGGAGAAAATGCTTTGTGAGACCCTTACGGCTCACAAAATTGAAAAGTCCTAGGTGATAGGGACCTAAAACCTGTCTCCTAAACCATCGCTTCCTAATAAGCAAACGCAAATGATGATTCGCTCCTGGTACCATATTCCAGTGTAGCGATGCTGATGCCAAACAAAAACCAAAATCCCCAAATCCACTCATGGCAAATGATGATTCGCTTATGGTACCATATTCCAGTGTAGCGATACTGATGTCAACCTAAATCAAATCCAACCAACAAGCTTTGCGTCGGAATCATGCTTTATCTCAGAGTGTACCCCGCGTCGAAATTAAGCTTCGTCTCGGTGTATCTGCCTTCCCTGTCGGAGTTATGCTTCGGCACGGAATCAACCAACGACCTCCCCGTCCGAATTAAGCTCCGCCTCGGAATCAAGTCAACCAGTAAGCTCTGCATCGGAATCGTGCTTCGTCTCAGAGTGTACCCCGTGTCGAAATCATACTTCGCCTCGGTGTATCTGCATTCCCTGCCGAAATTATGCTTCTCCTGGGAGTCAACCTCTGCATCGGAATTATGCTCCGATCCCCGAAGTTATGCTCCTCGGAATCATGCTCCGATCCCTGGAATCATGCTCCGCTCTTCGGAATGATGCTCCGATCCCCGAAATTATGCTTCTCCTGGGAATCAACCTCTGCATCGAAATTATGCTTCGGTCAGAATGTCTGCCGTCCGTCGGAATTATGCTCCGACCCCTTTAGAATCATGCTCCGCTCATCGGAATTATGCTCCGATCCCTGGAATCATGCTCCGCTCTTCGGAATGATGCTCCGATCCTTGGAATTATGCTCTGATCCCTGAAGTTATGCTCATCGGAATCATGCTCCGATCCCTGGAATCATGCTCCGCTCTTCAGAATGATGCTCCGATCCCCGAAGTTATGCTCATCGGAATCATGCTCCGATCCCTGGAATCATGCTCCACTCTTCGGAATATTGCTCCGATCCTCGGAATGATGCCCCGCTCTTCGGAATTATGCTCCGATCTCTGGAATCATGCTCCGCTCTTCGGAATGATGCTCCGATCCTCGGAATTATACCCCGATCCCTGGAATCATGCTCCGCTCTTCGGAATTATGCTCCGATCCCTGGAATCATGCTCCGCTCTCCGGAATTTTGCTCCGATCCCTGGAATCATGCTTCGCTCTTCAGGAATGATGCTCCGATCCCGGAATTATGCTCCAACCCTCGGAATTATGCTTCGATCCCCGGAATTATGCTCCCGGGATGATGCTTCGCCCCTGGAATGATGTTCCACCTAAAAGTTCAGTTTTAAGATCCATCAATTTTATGCACACAACTCATATGCGCGGTGTGCATTTATTGATGGGGGCACTTTGTTGGGGTCAAAATTTGCACCCAAGTTGACCAAGTCAAGGTCAAGGTCAACCCCAAGTAAGCGGGCCCAAGCCCAAGCAAGTGAGCCCATGCCCAGGTCGAGCCCCACGGCTGGCCTCTTCCATGCCAAAATAAAAATCATGTAATAAATAATTTTGATGTAATTTTTTATGTATGAATGTAAGCAAAATGGGTATAAAGTCAAATTTTTGTAAAGCCCATGGTTTTTGTGCAAAAAGAAATAGCACATGAGACATGGGATGGGCAAAATACCATTTTGTAAAGCCCAAGGGACTATGTGTAAATGTGTAAGCCTATATAAGACAACATGATGATGAGTAAAAAAAAGACTTTTCATTCCCCCCAAAAAACTAGGGTTCCTGTGTCTCCTTCTCCTTCCAAAAGGTTCTAAAACCTTCTTTCCTTCTTTTGAATTAAATCAAGAGTTTTACTCTTTCTCATCCAAAACTAAATAGTTTTTCACCACAAAACCCATAAATGGGAGCTTGGATCTTCCATCAGATCTTAAAAAGGAGAGATTTTCAAAGTCTCACCCCTCTTGTTATCCAAGAGCCGGCCAACAAAGGAGAAAGAAGGAGACCCATCTCCAAAGACCCCACTTTGGGGAAGATCCAGGTCTCAAGGGGAGAAGCCTCTTCATCAGCTTCAAAAATATCTTAGGAGTTTAAATCCTCATATATACATGTGTGTGTGCATGTGTGTGTACAAAATAATAAGTATTTCTTTCTGAGAGTACAACTCCCAGTGCTGAGACCAAATCCCTTTTGCCGCCCAGCGCCCGAGCGCCCACATGCTTGGCACGTGAGGTGCTAGCGCCCAAAGCGCGAGCGCCCGAGCGCCTACGTGCTTGGCACGTGAGGCGCTAGTGTCCGAGCGCCCACGTGCCTGGCACATGTGGCGCTAGCGCCCAGGGCACATGTGGCGCTAGCTTAGGAGTTTAAATCCTCATATATACATGTGTGTGTGTGTGTACAAAATAATAAGTATTTCTTTCTGGGAGTACAACTCCCAGTGCTGAGACCAAATCCCTTTTGCCGCCCAGCGCCCGAGCGCCCACGTGCTTGGCACGTGAGGTGCTAGCGCCCAAAGCGCGAGCGCCCAAGCGCCTACGTGCTTGGCACGTGAGGCGCTAGTGTCCGAGCGCCCACGTGCCTGGCACATGTGGCGCTAGCGCCCAGAGCACTAGCGCCCAGAGCGCTAGCGCCCGAGCGTCCGAGCGCCACGTGCCTGGTACATGTGGCGCTAGCGCCCGAGCGCTCACGTGCCTGGTACGTGAGGCGCTAGCGCCTTAGCGCCCAAAGCGCTAGTGCCCAAGGCACCCAAAGCGCCCACGTGCTGCGCACGTGAGGCGCTAGCACTTTCTCCCACGCATCCTTTGGATGCCCTTTCCCTACACACACACACATACACACACATACACATACTCTACAACACTGTCCCCCGTTAGAAAAAATTTCTAACGGGGCGCTGCCCTGCACCCTGCAAGGGGGCTGCTAGCCCCCTTGACTCCCAGTCCGCTATCCAGGTAGCAGGACCCCTGTAAAAACTCCGCAAGCCCCTCGATATATCCAAAACTCCTTTCAAAACACAACACACGTATACTGCACATCGAGTTCGCCTGACCTGTTTGATCTGTTAATCGGAGGTTCTCTCGCTCCAAAGGCGAGGGGTAATTAACAGCAAATTAGTCCGCGACTGCCAGAGATTCGGATCTCCATAATCAATAAACACCAGCTTACTCTAGGCAGGGAGAATCTGTGATGCGCCTGACAAGCGTGCGTGTATTCCCATCTTAATGGGGTGACGAAAAACACCCTACAGCGGCTTGCTGACACGTTCTTCTTTTGGGTGATTTTCTTAGTAGGCGGGTTACATTATAGATCTTAACCACCATTATATAATTTATTATTTTATAATCTAGTTAAAAACTCTATCAACCAGACTATATATATTTGTGGACTTAGAGACCGGTTGTCTATTTTTTCAGACTTAGAGTCGTGACTTGTATATATATTCTTTATATTTGAGTTGATAATGTTTTGGTATTTCTTTTACCTTCTTTTTTGAGTTGGTCTTCGCCTTGGGCGTCTTATACTTACTTGCGTGGTTGTGTTTCCACCGATTGGCGAAGATCTAGCTCCCGCTTGGGGATGCCAATATTATTACTGTTATGACTAGTTTTGATCAAAATTTACAAAGAAAGTGCTGCTAAAATTTCAAATGACGAAAATGTTTTCAAACTATTGCATCCAATCTACTTGTATTTCTATAAAATTTACTTATACTTTAAAAGCGGAACTTGATTTCATTAATACCACTTTTCGAAACTTTCACCTCCACTATTTTACTTTAAAAGGTTTAGATTCCTGGGTTTTTGCTTACTTGATTACAGTGGGGTCCTATAGATTTCATGTGATTCAAATGTCGGTCACATACCATTTCCGGATCGTGATAGGTGTGTACTTGTGATTCACTAGGATGAATCACAAATCCACCCACAAAAGAGATAAGATGAAGAAATAAAAGAAAATGGTTAAGTTTTTTTATCATTATCATCTTATTCTCTTCATTTCTTCTCTTTTGAGTTTTCCAAGTTGAGCAAAGAAAAAGAAAAAGAAAAAGAAAAAGAGAGAAAATCTAGAGATTAATCACTACTATATCGTAGTGATCAATTCTTAGCAAGTTTTGTTTATTAGTTACTTCACTTAGCTTTTTAGTTTGAAGTTAGAGTCTTTGCTAGGGTTCCTTTAGGTGGGTCATTTTCAACGAGCAAAATCGACTCCCAAACTTGTTGCCGGTGGATGTAAGAGCTTAAGAAGTGGAAAGAAGACGAAGAACACGACTACAAAGTTAGCTAACACCTAGCCGAGTAGTTAAACTCTTTTTAAGCTTGTTAGTTTAGTGTTTGGATTTGATTCTAGGTCGTAAAAGTTTGTGCTCTTGTCTCGAAGTTTTTGTTTCGCAATCCGCCTTGGCCGCAAGTGAACGGCACGAGTACGAGCGTCTATTTACATTTTCTACCATTTAGCCTTAATTTTATCCTTAATTATCCATCCTAATCTCATTATATCAGCTTTTTTCTCTCAAAATTTCAATTCAATTTCGAATTTATGGTTGTTCTCCAAATCATTAAACCTAAAGTCTTATTCTCCAAATTAGGGTAATTTGCCCACAACACTAGGAGTATGGTTTACCTTCGATGGATTTAAAGGATCCATATTTTTATTAGACTAAGAGATTACCATTTTGTAAGAAATAACCACATGGAGTTTCCATGTAACGAAATAAAAGTTAAGTTGTTTTCATTATGAGTTTAAATTACAAGTGGTTTTGAAAACTCCACATAATAAGATGGTTTATGTGGAATAAGCATTTTCATTACCTCTTATCCCTTGTAGTTTATCAAGCATATTCATTAGTGCAACAACCCTTTTGCCATTCAAAACCCTCTCGAAATCTATGTTAAACAGTAAAAGCAAGTTTTGGAGTTAAATTAAACTTTCATTTAGGTTTTAAATTGCAATATAATTAGTTTGTTTATTTATGGTTTTGGTCGAGACCAAGAGAAAGGGGTGTTTTTGGTAATAATCCATTTGAGAAGATATATGTACGGAAGAAGGATTTTGTGAAGATATTCCCCAGAAAAGAAAAAAAGGAACTTATCTAAAAAGGGAAAGAAAATGTTGAAGTCTTTTGTCACATCCTCATTTCTCTTTATGAAAATACTTTATCAACTGACTCGGTGGATTCTACGTAAACTATCGAGTAGATGATTTGCTACAAAAATGAGGCAAAAGTGCAAGCCTAAAGTTATACTTTTGTCTCCACAACCTCTACCTTATAACCAATCATTAACTCGGTAACATGTATAAAATCCACCGGATTAGTAAATAAAGTATTTCTTGGTGAAAAAGAAGAAACAAATATAGAGAAATACTTTATATACCGACCCGGTAGAATTCATATAGATTACCGGTTGGTGATTGCATACAAGGTGGAAACAAAAACACACCTTTAGGCTTGCATTTTTTGCCATACTTTTATGTTTATTCACCAACCCCGTAGTATATGTGAAATCTAGGCAAAATGTATCTTTCAAATGGATACTTTACTTATCCATGCGCTACAATCCACATAAGCTATAGGGGCTCTCATTGAATACAAGACGGGTTTTCTAGGTAATGGATATCATATCCTTCTCTGTACCTAACGAGAAGTCTGGTAGCCAACATGGATTTTATAGGAAAAATAAGTATTTTTCTTCTGTATCTCTGAATCGACTCAAAGCAATAAATAAGCTAATGAACTCTCAAAAATAACAAACTTAAGAAAGAGAAGGACAATTAGGGTCATTTTCCTCGTCTTTGAGCTCATTTTCAGGCCATAAAGCTGCAGTCCACTTTCTATAAAATCCAAACCACTCTTCCCTACATGATATTTTCACCACCAGTTTAGATATTTTCTGCATTTTCTCGTATTTCTTTTTTTCTTAGGGTCTGTTTGGTTGCAGGATTATTAGTTTGGATTTGGATATTGGATTGTGGAATCCCACAATTTTGTGTTTGGTTGCAAGATTAGGATTTCTAGGATTCCTTTGTTTTGTATGGGGGGCCCACCACAAAAGAAGGATTCATGAATCCTAAAAATTTTCAAAAATTCTTAAGGATTTAGCACTATTCATTGTAATTTTAGATGGGGCCCATGTACTTTATTTATTTAACAATCCTCTCTCTCTATCTCTCTCTAAAATCCTCAAATCCAAATCCCATTTTTTTCCACCAACCAAACAATAAATTACCAAATCCAGAAATTTCAACCGTACTATTTTTGGAATCCAAATTCCATTACCAAATCCAGAAATTTCAACCGTACTATTTTTGGAATCCAAATTCCATAATCCTGCAACCAAACAGCCCCTTATGTAGCTATCAATCATTTAGTTAATATATTTCTTCCCTTTCTAACACAGCTTAAATATGTTTGTTTGTAGTAATACAACAATTATCGCCTAACTCAATAAAAAAATGTTAAACATGTGTACAAAATATCCGATCAAAGCTCTCAATGAGATTATTTCTTCTTCTTCTTGAATAATAGAGTATGACTCATATGGTTTGCTCAACCAAAATCATTGCGATGGTAGCATTCATCACAACAGCACGAGTCACAAGACTGCCATTTCTTTTTGCTTGAATCAGGCTAGATGGATGAAGTAACGACATAATTATAATAATACATTGGATTTTTTAATCTTTTGACGTTAAATTAGTTTTCTTTCATTCAATGTTCATCGGAAAGGATGAGAACTAGGTGTACTGATTATCAACAAACTACAAAAATAAAGCATTAAGAATACCGCATTGTCAAGCATAAACGACAACACATTAAAGAGAACAAAACATATTTAGACCTTGGCCCTTTACCCATAGTGTATAAAGAAATGTTACTCCTTGCATCGCGGCTCTTAAACTTCCATGTACAAAATCAAGTGATTAATTAGATGATAATTTAGAGAAGCCGTAGTGAATGTTTTGGGACCGTCTGTATTGCCATGACTAAAAGCCATAAATTTCATATGACCACAGATATCAGCATTCTTTTACTTGACCGCATTTATCAATATTCCTAAATCATATTCATATTATCTTTGTTTTGTTTCCCAACAGGTTTGCTTATAGGCTATAAATAAGTTCGAATATTCTATCCACTTCATGCTAAGAGAATCATCCCCTTATTATATTTTTTTTTATAGATAAGATGAAAAGAGAGGACCAAAAATAAAACTCTCAACTTCCATATATCCTGTGCTATATGAAGATTTGTAATAAATATGTAAAATTTATATGATGATATCTACAAATATTCCATTCTTTATTTGAGTTCAGCTAGGATACTATCATAATGGTTTCAAAACAAATCCTTCACACATTTTCACCATTAGATTATTGTTGGGATGCGTGCTAACAATTATGAATAAAATATTTCATTTATTACTGATGATGCTCAATAACGGTAATTCCTTATATCATGACACGTGGCGGATGACGTGTCACATGCGTAAGTCAGTTAGGCCCTGAGGGCCACAGAGGGGGAACTAGTGTGTTACAATAGGGGCTTCCCTCAAATCCTGTCTCTGAGGTTGCACCTCACTCCTGGCCCCCGAGCACTTCAGCAGCCAAGCCAACTGTCCCTTTACTCTATTCCGAGCTATCGTAGGCCCGAGCTTCCTCGGCCATCCGGCTCGCCTCCGAGCCTTCCTTTGGGCTGAGCTTCCTCGCCCACCGGGCTCACCTCTGAGCCATCTTTCGGGCTGAGCTTCTTCGCCCTCCCGTCTTGCCTCCGAGCAATCACAGAACCAAGATGCCTCGGCCCCCCGCACGTTTCCGAGCCTCCCGCCGAGCTCATCTTCCTCGGTCTCACCTAGGCCGACCCATACACTGATCACAGGCGCCTCCGCCACGGCTCCGCGAATCTTGCCATGCACGAGATATCCGCCGCCCACGATCCCGCGTTCCACGCCATCACGATCCCCCATTAACGAGATTGTCTCGTCATTAATGCGGGATCCCGCTTATCACGCCGGCATGACGCCAGGGGCATAACGGCCGGCGTGATTCTCGCACCCGCCTACCCATTGCTGCCGCTATATAAACCCCTCTCTCAGACGATTGAGCTACGCAATTCTTTCCACCAAGCCGCTACTCTGCCCAACCAGCACTACTAATGTCACACCCCGCTTCCCAGTGTACGGCGAAGTGGACGCGACGAGGTCCGCTACGTATGTACTCAGAAGTACATACGCTAAGCGTAGCTAAGCAATATAAAATATTACACAAGAGACAAGAGTATAAAAAGAACAGCAACTTTTATTTATTAACATTCTTTGTACAATACATGAAAGGAAATACAACTGAAATAAAAGATGCCTAAACAGTGGCATAACAGGAAATGAAAAGTACAGAAAGGAAAAGTGTACAATGAAACTACAGTGCAGGGTCTTCAGTAAACTGCTCCAAGTCTTCTTGTGATGGCTCAATCTCTGCCGGGTCCAAATCACCTGACGACATTCAAAGAAGAGAGAAACAGAATGTCGTCAACGAACAGGTCGCTCGGTAAGTCCCAAAGATAAGAGAGGAATAGACAGAGAGTAAGAGAGGGAGAGTGTAGCTTTTAATGTTGTATTATAATATTGTAATGTTGTATTAACGCTGTTATTTGTAGCCTGGTACAGAAGATGCCAGTGTATACGAGGGGAGTCCCACTTACACCGAGGACTTTGGTAACTGTAGTACAAGGCTCCGTCGATAATACCACGGAACAACGGCATGGATGTAATTACGTCTTAAGTGACCACCTCGTGCCACCTTTAACATATTCCGTACCAGTCTACCCCTTAAACCCCGTAGTGTTTTAACCGTGTTGTAGTATTGGAATATGTAAACTGGATGACTGACCAAAACCATGATATCAGTAAATATGTTGTAACTGTATAATCAGGAAAATGGAATATCAGGATAATGGATGAATATCCATGGTTTGATTCAGTCAAAATGAATATATTGTTAACTGGATTCAGGGATTCTTGTATTCAAATTTGTATTGGAATATGATTGAATATAGGTTGACTTGAATTATATTCAAGTCAGAATTAGTCAGACTCCAACCCGAGTCAGACTAAAAGAAAGATAATTTGAAGTTCAATATTAGTTAGGGGCCTTATTGTAATTTGTGAAACTTGAGGGGGTTTTATGTAAAAAGTACTTTTGTATAGTTTTCAAAATATACCTCAAGTATTTAATAATCATCTTTATTATTATAATGAATGTGAATTTTATTTGTGTTATTCTAGTGAATATATCCTAATAGAAGAATTAATTGTTTATTTGAAATTCGTGGTATTTTAATGTAACTTTTAATCTTGAATTTTAGGAAAAAGTGGAAACTTTATATTATAACAAAATAGGTGTTTAAATGATAATTATATATAATTAAACACATAAATAATTTTCTTTTATATGAATATTTTATTTACAAAAAGTCTCACGTTCCTTAAATATCGTATTTTAAACCTTTCGAGACCGAATGCTCCTTGCGGAGGTCTGAATCTCGCACTACTAGCCTGCGGGTGCACGATGAACCGTACTATCCCTAACAAGTTCCCCAAAGATGGGTTGTAGCGGTACTTTGCTTAGGTTTTATAAATACTTTTCATTTAGGAAAAACGGTTTTATAAATATAGGGTGTTTATTTGCAAAAGAGTATAGTTTTCGTATTTTAGTTATTAGGGTTTCCTAAGCCAACTAGCCTATTTCTATGGTCTAAACGATGAGTCATTAGAAGCCTCAAATCGCCTCTTCACCGTCAATTGCGGCCAGATAAGTGCCAGGTAAGTGGGAAGGAACCACAGTCGTGGGCCTAATTAAAAACCACTAGCCTTAGACACACTTGCCTAGACCCACAAGACAGTTTAGATAAACGATCGATGTCCATGACCAATCGTGCTTTCATCTTATATAAGATTTTATTTAGAAAAGTTTACAATTTAAAGATTTAACTAAAGGTTATAAAAGTTATGGTATTTTAGTGAAAAGTCCTGTAATTTCGTATTCTGTATTTTTGATATTTATCATTTAGGGTTATATTGAGTGTGTGTAAGGGTAGGTCATTACCCCGTGACTTATATTAGGTTTTGGTGAAGTTTAAAGGTGAAATAAGCTATGTCAAACCTAAAGGTATTAAAGTGCAAGAATACGGTATTCGTAAACGTTATCATTTCATGTGTGAAATTTCATTCAAATTGATTGAAACAAGTTTAGTTATCACAATAAACATGTTTAGGAGTGAGGTACTTGATTACATTAAGAAAAATGAACTTCATGGTATTTTAATGAAAGAAATACGGTTTTGTAAAGAACTTATCATTTCATGTGGAAAAGTGTGATTAAATTGGTTTAAGGGTGATTAATAGTCAACATGCATATGGGTAGATAATATGTATTAGGTGACAAGTGGAATTTTAAAGAAAAATCGAATCGGAAATCGGTTTGTCCGATTTCCGTCGGGTTCCAGAAATTCGTATTTTTACATTAAAGAAAAAGGGAGGTAGAAGAGGTGGGACTTACGGGTTTAAACTCTTCTAAAGAGTAAAGAGAACTAGGGAGGAAGGCCGAGGATGGTTACGTCGCCGGTTGCTCCAAAACACGTCGCCGGAATTCCGTCAGGGCTTCGCCGTGAACTCGGTTTCAAAGCACACTTCTTGTGGAAACTTTTGAGAGAGTGGCTCAAGATTTTGGGGGGTGAGAGGGTAGTGTGTAGGGTTGGTATTTATAGGGTTAGGCTAGGGTTAAGGTAGATGAAAAGTTAGAAATAAAAATGTGATAAAATGTAATAAAAATGTATTAAAAGTGGAGTAATTGGGGTTTTTAAAGAGCTCTAGAAGTGGTATGAGGCTGAAACTTTGCAGGTGCGTAGGGAATACCAAAAGACACAACTTTCATGTTGTTACCCTCGCCGGAATCGGCCGAATCGGGGGTGACTCGGCCGTGACTCGGTCGGATCACTGAGTCGGCCGAGTCAAGGCTGAGTTGGCCGATTCCCGACCGAGTCCGGTGACCCGGATCTCCCCCGACGGTTCATCTACCCTCTGCAAGTGTTACATCTTTGGGTGTAGTGGGGTTTTTGTGAGATATGCACGTGTAAACTCTTGGTATTCTAAAGGTTTTTAAAAAAATCAATATTAAAAATAATGTGGGGTATGGGATTCGAACTCTGATGGCTTGGTTCAGCAGTGCAAGGTATTACCAATGAGCTACAAGCTCCTTCTTGTAATTATTGTGGTATTTAATTACTTAAACTGATAGCAGCAAGAATAAATACTCCTAGTATACATTAAATTTAAAGTAAATTCTTATACACTAAAAATTGAGTTATTATATTCTTGTAGCTTGTAATTAAAAACAAAATAATTACCTATATCTTGTGCTCATGCTAAAATACCCCTTTGTGGATTTTTGAAAAAATATTTGAAAAAATTTTATATAGAAAAATTAGGGTTGTTACATTCTACCCTCCTTATAAAAATTTCGTCCTCGAAATTTGTAAAAGGAAAGTGTAACAGTTTGGTGTCAAAATTAAAGGTTGTAAAGAAGTTTTAGTCAAAGTGGTGAGGAGGTTACCTGGGTTACCTTGGTTCACAGTTTCAGGTTCTATGGCTGCTAAGGTGAAAGCCTGTCGCCGTGGCACGTTCCTCCTAGCTGGAGGCATATTCCCCTGTACTCGAGGCATATTTCTCAGTGCCTGATGGAATTGACGATTTGGCTGAGCAGGAAATCTACGTGGAGGTGGTGCTGGGAGTGCAGGACGAGTTGCAGGAGCCTGGATAGCTGGCTGCTGCAGGTAGTTGGCGGGTGTGTGTGCTGAGTTGCGTCTATAAGGACAGTTTCCAATTCCGTGATTGGACGCGCCACAAACCAAACATAGGCCTTTTGCGCGTCTACAGTCCTTCCACAAGTGACCTTCCCTCTTGCAATAAAAGCAAAAATCGGGTCTTGACCGATCCTTAACTTCTTCCAGTCTTCTGAGTTCAACAGCTGGCCTTGAAGAGGCCCCTCCTGCCATCTGAGTGGCAGGACGTTTCACTCCTGCAGACTGAGGTCTGCCCCTTGCCTTTATCACTGCTTCATAGCTGCGGGCAGCTTCCAGAGCATCTTCATGAGTCAGAAATTTTCCCGTGGCTAGGGCAGCCTGAATCTCCGTGTCCAGTCCTTGTTGAAAGCGACGGGCTCTGATATCGTCCGTCGGTATCAAGTGTGCTGCGAATCGGCTTAACATGGTGAATTCAGCGTCGTATTCATCTACTGATTTTTCCCACATCGATCCTTGTTGTAGATGAATGAACTGCTGCTCCATTGCAAACCTGGCAGTCGCTGGAAAGTATTTCGCGTCGAACTTCTCGCGAAAAGTCTTCCATTCAATAGGCTGCACAAGACGGCTTTCTTCCGCCTTCCACCAATTGCGAGCGTTGTCCGTGAGTTGTAGTTTCGCTACACGGACCCAAGCGACGTCTGGCACTTGTGCTGCGGTCAGATCATCCTCGATACTTTGAGCCCATTCCTCAGCTTCCAGTGGGCTCCCTTTTCCTGAGAACTGCTTCGGATGTAAAGCCCTGAATTGTTTCACTCCCGGAGCATCAGTCTCAGAACGGTTCAGAAGTTGTTGCTGTCCCTCGAGAAGGCTACGGATCGCCTCAAATAGCATTGTTTGCTCAGTGGGTGGTGTAGGAACAGCCAGTGTGAGAGGTAGTGCTAAGGGTGTGTTGTTGACGTTGGTGCTGGTGTTGTTTGGGGAATCCATAACCCTGAAGAAAAATTTGGGTTAGGACAGATTCAAGTACATGAAATGATAAGATTCAAGAAAGATGAAATTGCAAGATTCAAGGAACATGAATTGTAAAGAATGTTTTAGTTGCTGGTTCTTGTGTTATATTGCTTAGGTTGTTCACGCAGACCAGAACTGCATGACAGGGACTCATACAGCTCTGACCTGCATGGGCCATCAACAAAACCTGTCACACCCCGCTTCCCAGTGTACGGCGAAGTGGACGCGACGAGGTCCGCTACGTATGTACTCAGAAGTACATACGCTAAGCGTAGCTAAGCAATATAAAATATTACACAAGAGACAAGAGTATAAAAAGAACAGCAACTTTTATTTATTAACATTCTTTGTACAATACATGAAAGGAAATACAACTGAAATAAAAGATGCCTAAACAGTGGCATAACAGGAAATGAAAAGTACAGAAAGGAAAAGTGTACAATGAAACTACAGTGCAGGGTCTTCAGTAAACTGCTTCAAGTCTTCTTGTGATGGCTCAATCTCTGCCGGGTCCAAATCACCTGACGACATTCAAAGAAGAGAGAAACAGAATGTCGTCAACGAACAGGTCGCTCGGTAAGTCCCAAAGATAAGAGAGGAATAGACAGAGAGTAAGAGAGGGAGAGTGTAGCTTTTAATGTTGTATTATAATATTGTAATGTTGTATTAACGCTGTTATTTGTAGCCTGGTACAGAAGATGCCAGTGTATACGAGGGGAGTCCCACTTACACCGAGGACTTTGGTAACTGTAGTACAAGGCTCCGTCGATAATACCACGGAACAACGGCATGGATGTAATTACGTCTTAAGTGACCACCTCGTGCCACCTTTAACATATTCCGTACCAGTCTACCCCTTAAACCCCGTAGTGTTTTAACAGTGTTGTAGTATTGGAATATGTAAACTGGATGACTGACCAAAACCATGATATCAGTAAATATGTTGTAACTGTATAATCAGGAAAATGGAATATCAGGATAATGGATGAATATCCATGGTTTGATTCAGTCAAAATGAATATATTGTTAACTGGATTCAGGGATTCTTGTATTCAAATTTGTATTGGAATATGATTGAATATAGGTTGACTTGAATTATATTCAAGTCAGAATTAGTCAGACTCCAACCCGAGTCAGACTAAAAGAAAGATAATTTGAAGTTCAATATTAGTTAGGGGCCTTATTGTAATTTGTGAAACTTGAGGGGGTTTTATGTAAAAAGTACTTTTGTATAGTTTTCAAAATATACCTCAAGTATTTAATAATCATCTTTATTATTATAATGAATGTGAATTTTATTTGTGTTATTCTAGTGAATATATCCTAATAGAAGAATTAATTGTTTATTTGAAATTCGTGGTATTTTAATGTAACTTTTAATCTTGAATTTTAGGAAAAAGTGGAAACTTTATATTATAACAAAATAGGTGTTTAAATGATAATTATATATAATTAAACACATAAATAATTTTCTTTTATATGAATATTTTATTTACAAAAAGTCTCACGTTCCTTAAATATCGTATTTTAAACCTTTCGAGACCGAATGCTCCTTGCGGAGGTCTGAATCTCGCACTACTAGCCTGCGGGTGCACGATGAACCGTACTATCCCTAACAAGTTCCCCAAAGATGGGTTGTAGCGGTACTTTGCTTAGGTTTTATAAATACTTTTCATTTAGGAAAAACGGTTTTATAAATATAGGGTGTTTATTTGCAAAAGAGTATAGTTTTCGTATTTTAGTTATTAGGGTTTCCTAAGCCAACTAGCCTATTTCTATGGTCTAAACGATGAGTCATTAGAAGCCTCAAATCGCCTCTTCACCGTCAATTGCGGCCAGATAAGTGCCAGGTAAGTGGGAAGGAACCACAGTCGTGGGCCTAATTAAAAACCACTAGCCTTAGACACACTTGCCTAGACCCACAAGACAGTTTAGATAAACGATCGATGTCCATGACCAATCGTGCTTTCATCTTATATAAGATTTTATTTAGAAAAGTTTACAATTTAAAGATTTAACTAAAGGTTATAAAAGTTATGGTATTTTAGTGAAAAGTCCTGTAATTTCGTATTCTGTATTTTTGATATTTATCATTTAGGGTTATATTGAGTGTGTGTAAGGGTAGGTCATTACCCCGTGACTTATATTAGGTTTTGGTGAAGTTTAAAGGTGAAATAAGCTATGTCAAACCTAAAGGTATTAAAGTGCAAGAATACGGTATTCGTAAACGTTATCATTTCATGTGTGAAATTTCATTCAAATTGATTGAAACAAGTTTAGTTATCACAATAAACATGTTTAGGAGTGAGGTACTTGATTACATTAAGAAAAATGAACTTCATGGTATTTTAATGAAAGAAATACGGTTTTGTAAAGAACTTATCATTTCATGTGGAAAAGTGTGATTAAATTGGTTTAAGGGTGATTAATAGTCAACATGCATATGGGTAGATAATATGTATTAGGTGACAAGTGGAATTTTAAAGAAAAATCGAATCGGAAATCGGTTTGTCCGATTTCCGTCGGGTTCCAGAAATTCGTATTTTTACATTAAAGAAAAAGGGAGGTAGAAGAGGTGGGACTTACGGGTTTAAACTCTTCTAAAGAGTAAAGAGAACTAGGGAGGAAGGCCGAGGATGGTTACGTCGCCGGTTGCTCCAAAACACGTCGCCGGAATTCCGTCAGGGCTTCGCCGTGAACTCGGTTTCAAAGCACACTTCTTGTGGAAACTTTTGAGAGAGTGGCTCAAGATTTTGGGGGGTGAGAGGGTAGTGTGTAGGGTTGGTATTTATAGGGTTAGGCTAGGGTTAAGGTAGATGAAAAGTTAGAAATAAAAATGTGATAAAATGTAATAAAAATGTATTAAAAGTGGAGTAATTGGGGTTTTTAAAGAGCTCTAGAAGTGGTATGAGGCTGAAACTTTGCAGGTGCGTAGGGAATACCAAAAGACACAACTTTCATGTTGTTACCCTCGCCGGAATCGGCCGAATCGGGGGTGACTCGGCCGTGACTCGGTCGGATCACTGAGTCGGCCGAGTCAAGGCTGAGTTGGCCGATTCCCGACCGAGTCCGGTGACCCGGATCTCCCCCGACGGTTCATCTACCCTCTGCAAGTGTTACATCTTTGGGTGTAGTGGGGTTTTTGTGAGATATGCACGTGTAAACTCTTGGTATTCTAAAGGTTTTTAAAAAAATCAATATTAAAAATAATGTGGGGTATGGGATTCGAACTCTGATGGCTTGGTTCAGCAGTGCAAGGTATTACCAATGAGCTACAAGCTCCTTCTTGTAATTATTGTGGTATTTAATTACTTAAACTGATAGCAGCAAGAATAAATACTCCTAGTATACATTAAATTTAAAGTAAATTCTTATACACTAAAAATTGAGTTATTATATTCTTGTAGCTTGTAATTAAAAACAAAATAATTACCTATATCTTGTGCTCATGCTAAAATACCCCTTTGTGGATTTTTGAAAAAATATTTGAAAAAATTTTATATAGAAAAATTAGGGTTGTTACATTCTACCCTCCTTATAAAAATTTCGTCCTCGAAATTTGTAAAAGGAAAGTGTAACAGTTTGGTGTCAAAATTAAAGGTTGTAAAGAAGTTTTAGTCAAAGTGGTGAGGAGGTTACCTGGGTTACCTTGGTTCACAGTTTCAGGTTCTATGGCTGCTAAGGTGAAAGCCTGTCGCCGTGGCACGTTCCTCCTAGCTGGAGGCATATTCCCCTGTACTCGAGGCATATTTCTCAGTGCCTGATGGAATTGACGATTTGGCTGAGCAGGAAATCTACGTGGAGGTGGTGCTGGGAGTGCAGGACGAGTTGCAGGAGCCTGGATAGCTGGCTGCTGCAGGTAGTTGGCGGGTGTGTGTGCTGAGTTGCGTCTATAAGGACAGTTTCCAATTCCGTGATTGGACGCGCCACAAACCAAACATAGGCCTTTTGCGCGTCTACAGTCCTTCCACAAGTGACCTTCCCTCTTGCAATAAAAGCAAAAATCGGGTCTTGACCGATCCTTAACTTCTTCCAGTCTTCTGAGTTCAACAGCTGGCCTTGAAGAGGCCCCTCCTGCCATCTGAGTGGCAGGACGTTTCACTCCTGCAGACTGAGGTCTGCCCCTTGCCTTTATCACTGCTTCATAGCTGCGGGCAGCTTCCAGAGCATCTTCATGAGTCAGAAATTTTCCCGTGGCTAGGGCAGCCTGAATCTCCGTGTCCAGTCCTTGTTGAAAGCGACGGGCTCTGATATCGTCCGTCGGTATCAAGTGTGCTGCGAATCGGCTTAACATGGTGAATTCAGCGTCGTATTCATCTACTGATTTTTCCCACATCGATCCTTGTTGTAGATGAATGAACTGCTGCTCCATTGCAAACCTGGCAGTCGCTGGAAAGTATTTCGCGTCGAACTTCTCGCGAAAAGTCTTCCATTCAATAGGCTGCACAAGACGGCTTTCTTCCGCCTTCCACCAATTGCGAGCGTTGTCCGTGAGTTGTAGTTTCGCTACACGGACCCAAGCGACGTCTGGCACTTGTGCTGCGGTCAGATCATCCTCGATACTTTGAGCCCATTCCTCAGCTTCCAGTGGGCTCCCTTTTCCTGAGAACTGCTTCGGATGTAAAGCCCTGAATTGTTTCACTCCCGGAGCATCAGTCTCAGAACGGTTCAGAAGTTGTTGCTGTCCCTCGAGAAGGCTACGGATCGCCTCAAATAGCATTGTTTGCTCAGTGGGTGGTGTAGGAACAGCCAGTGTGAGAGGTAGTGCTAAGGGTGTGTTGTTGACGTTGGTGCTGGTGTTGTTTGGGGAATCCATAACCCTGAAGAAAAATTTGGGTTAGGACAGATTCAAGTACATGAAATGATAAGATTCAAGAAAGATGAAATTGCAAGATTCAAGGAACATGAATTGTAAAGAATGTTTTAGTTGCTGGTTCTTGTGTTATATTGCTTAGGTTGTTCACGCAGACCAGAACTGCATGACAGGGACTCATACAGCTCTGACCTGCATGGGCCATCAACAAAACCTGTCACACCCCGCTTCCCAGTGTACGGCGAAGTGGACGCGACGAGGTCCGCTACGTATGTACTCAGAAGTACATACGCTAAGCGTAGCTAAGCAATATAAAATATTACACAAGAGACAAGAGTATAAAAAGAACAGCAACTTTTATTTATTAACATTCTTTGTACAATACATGAAAGGAAATACAACTGAAATAAAAGATGCCTAAACAGTGGCATAACAGGAAATGAAAAGTACAGAAAGGAAAAGTGTACAATGAAACTACAGTGCAGGGTCTTCAGTAAACTGCTCCAAGTCTTCTTGTGATGGCTCAATCTCTGCCGGGTCCAAATCACCTGACGACATTCAAAGAAGAGAGAAACAGAATGTCGTCAACGAACAGGTCGCTCGGTAAGTCCCAAAGATAAGAGAGGAATAGACAGAGAGTAAGAGAGGGAGAGTGTAGCTTTTAATGTTGTATTATAATATTTTAATGTTGTATTAACGCTGTTATTTGTAGCCTGGTACAGAAGATGCCAGTGTATACGAGGGGAGTCCCACTTACACCGAGGACTTTGGTAACTGTAGTACAAGGCTCCGTCGATAATACCACGGAACAACGGCATGGATGTAATTACGTCTTAAGTGACCACCTCGTGCCACCTTTAACATATTCCGTACCAGTCTACCCCTTAAACCCCGTAGTGTTTTAACAGTGTTGTAGTATTGGAATATGTAAACTGGATGACTGACCAAAACCATGATATCAGTAAATATGTTGTAACTGTATAATCAGGAAAATGGAATATCAGGATAATGGATGAATATCCATGGTTTGATTCAGTCAAAATGAATATATTGTTAACTGGATTCAGGGATTCTTGTATTCAAATTTGTATTGGAATATGATTGAATATAGGTTGACTTGAATTATATTCAAGTCAGAATTAGTCAGACTCCAACCCGAGTCAGACTAAAAGAAAGATAATTTGAAGTTCAATATTAGTTAGGGGCCTTATTGTAATTTGTGAAACTTGAGGGGGTTTTATGTAAAAAGTACTTTTGTATAGTTTTCAAAATATACCTCAAGTATTTAATAATCATCTTTATTATTATAATGAATGTGAATTTTATTTGTGTTATTCTAGTGAATATATCCTAATAGAAGAATTAATTGTTTATTTGAAATTCGTGGTATTTTAATGTAACTTTTAATCTTGAATTTTAGGAAAAAGTGGAAACTTTATATTATAACAAAATAGGTGTTTAAATGATAATTATATATAATTAAACACATAAATAATTTTCTTTTATATGAATATTTTATTTACAAAAAGTCTCACGTTCCTTAAATATCGTATTTTAAACCTTTCGAGACCGAATGCTCCTTGCGGAGGTCTGAATCTCGCACTACTAGCCTGCGGGTGCACGATGAACCGTACTATCCCTAACAAGTTCCCCAAAGATGGGTTGTAGCGGTACTTTGCTTAGGTTTTATAAATACTTTTCATTTAGGAAAAACGGTTTTATAAATATAGGGTGTTTATTTGCAAAAGAGTATAGTTTTCGTATTTTAGTTATTAGGGTTTCCTAAGCCAACTAGCCTATTTCTATGGTCTAAACGATGAGTCATTAGAAGCCTCAAATCGCCTCTTCACCGTCAATTGCGGCCAGATAAGTGCCAGGTAAGTGGGAAGGAACCACAGTCGTGGGCCTAATTAAAAACCACTAGCCTTAGACACACTTGCCTAGACCCACAAGACAGTTTAGATAAACGATCGATGTCCATGACCAATCGTGCTTTCATCTTATATAAGATTTTATTTAGAAAAGTTTACAATTTAAAGATTTAACTAAAGGTTATAAAAGTTATGGTATTTTAGTGAAAAGTCCTGTAATTTCGTATTCTGTATTTTTGATATTTATCATTTAGGGTTATATTGAGTGTGTGTAAGGGTAGGTCATTACCCCGTGACTTATATTAGGTTTTGGTGAAGTTTAAAGGTGAAATAAGCTATGTCAAACCTAAAGGTATTAAAGTGCAAGAATACGGTATTCGTAAACGTTATCATTTCATGTGTGAAATTTCATTCAAATTGATTGAAACAAGTTTAGTTATCACAATAAACATGTTTAGGAGTGAGGTACTTGATTACATTAAGAAAAATGAACTTCATGGTATTTTAATGAAAGAAATACGGTTTTGTAAAGAACTTATCATTTCATGTGGAAAAGTGTGATTAAATTGGTTTAAGGGTGATTAATAGTCAACATGCATATGGGTAGATAATATGTATTAGGTGACAAGTGGAATTTTAAAGAAAAATCGAATCGGAAATCGGTTTGTCCGATTTCCGTCGGGTTCCAGAAATTCGTATTTTTACATTAAAGAAAAAGGGAGGTAGAAGAGGTGGGACTTACGGGTTTAAACTCTTCTAAAGAGTAAAGAGAACTAGGGAGGAAGGCCGAGGATGGTTACGTCGCCGGTTGCTCCAAAACACGTCGCCGGAATTCCGTCAGGGCTTCGCCGTGAACTCGGTTTCAAAGCACACTTCTTGTGGAAACTTTTGAGAGAGTGGCTCAAGATTTTGGGGGGTGAGAGGGTAGTGTGTAGGGTTGGTATTTATAGGGTTAGGCTAGGGTTAAGGTAGATGAAAAGTTAGAAATAAAAATGTGATAAAATGTAATAAAAATGTATTAAAAGTGGAGTAATTGGGGTTTTTAAAGAGCTCTAGAAGTGGTATGAGGCTGAAACTTTGCAGGTGCGTAGGGAATACCAAAAGACACAACTTTCATGTTGTTACCCTCGCCGGAATCGGCCGAATCGGGGGTGACTCGGCCGTGACTCGGTCGGATCACTGAGTCGGCCGAGTCAAGGCTGAGTTGGCCGATTCCCGACCGAGTCCGGTGACCCGGATCTCCCCCGACGGTTCATCTACCCTCTGCAAGTGTTACATCTTTGGGTGTAGTGGGGTTTTTGTGAGATATGCACGTGTAAACTCTTGGTATTCTAAAGGTTTTTAAAAAAATCAATATTAAAAATAATGTGGGGTATGGGATTCGAACTCTGATGGCTTGGTTCAGCAGTGCAAGGTATTACCAATGAGCTACAAGCTCCTTCTTGTAATTATTGTGGTATTTAATTACTTAAACTGATAGCAGCAAGAATAAATACTCCTAGTATACATTAAATTTAAAGTAAATTCTTATACACTAAAAATTGAGTTATTATATTCTTGTAGCTTGTAATTAAAAACAAAATAATTACCTATATCTTGTGCTCATGCTAAAATACCCCTTTGTGGATTTTTGAAAAAATATTTGAAAAAATTTTATATAGAAAAATTAGGGTTGTTACATTCTACCCTCCTTATAAAAATTTCGTCCTCGAAATTTGTAAAAGGAAAGTGTAACAGTTTGGTGTCAAAATTAAAGGTTGTAAAGAAGTTTTAGTCAAAGTGGTGAGGAGGTTACCTGGGTTACCTTGGTTCACAGTTTCAGGTTCTATGGCTGCTAAGGTGAAAGCCTGTCGCCGTGGCACGTTCCTCCTAGCTGGAGGCATATTCCCCTGTACTCGAGGCATATTTCTCAGTGCCTGATGGAATTGACGATTTGGCTGAGCAGGAAATCTACGTGGAGGTGGTGCTGGGAGTGCAGGACGAGTTGCAGGAGCCTGGATAGCTGGCTGCTGCAGGTAGTTGGCGGGTGTGTGTGCTGAGTTGCGTCTATAAGGACAGTTTCCAATTCCGTGATTGGACGCGCCACAAACCAAACATAGGCCTTTTGCGCGTCTACAGTCCTTCCACAAGTGACCTTCCCTCTTGCAATAAAAGCAAAAATCGGGTCTTGACCGATCCTTAACTTCTTCCAGTCTTCTGAGTTCAACAGCTGGCCTTGAAGAGGCCCCTCCTGCCATCTGAGTGGCAGGACGTTTCACTCCTGCAGACTGAGGTCTGCCCCTTGCCTTTATCACTGCTTCATAGCTGCGGGCAGCTTCCAGAGCATCTTCATGAGTCAGAAATTTTCCCGTGGCTAGGGCAGCCTGAATCTCCGTGTCCAGTCCTTGTTGAAAGCGACGGGCTCTGATATCGTCCGTCGGTATCAAGTGTGCTGCGAATCGGCTTAACATGGTGAATTCAGCGTCGTATTCATCTACTGATTTTTCCCACATCGATCCTTGTTGTAGATGAATGAACTGCTGCTCCATTGCAAACCTGGCAGTCGCTGGAAAGTATTTCGCGTCGAACTTCTCGCGAAAAGTCTTCCATTCAATAGGCTGCACAAGACGGCTTTCTTCCGCCTTCCACCAATTGCGAGCGTTGTCCGTGAGTTGTAGTTTCGCTACACGGACCCAAGCGACGTCTGGCACTTGTGCTGCGGTCAGATCATCCTCGATACTTTGAGCCCATTCCTCAGCTTCCAGTGGGCTCCCTTTTCCTGAGAACTGCTTCGGATGTAAAGCCCTGAATTGTTTCACTCCCGGAGCATCAGTCTCAGAACGGTTCAGAAGTTGTTGCTGTCCCTCGAGAAGGCTACGGATCGCCTCAAATAGCATTGTTTGCTCAGTGGGTGGTGTAGGAACAGCCAGTGTGAGAGGTAGTGCTAAGGGTGTGTTGTTGACGTTGGTGCTGGTGTTGTTTGGGGAATCCATAACCCTGAAGAAAAATTTGGGTTAGGACAGATTCAAGTACATGAAATGATAAGATTCAAGAAAGATGAAATTGCAAGATTCAAGGAACATGAATTGTAAAGAATGTTTTAGTTGCTGGTTCTTGTGTTATATTGCTTAGGTTGTTCACGCAGACCAGAACTGCATGACAGGGACTCATACAGCTCTGACCTGCATGGGCCACCAACAAAACCTGTCACACCCCGCTTCCCAGTGTACGGCGAAGTGGACGCGACGAGGTCCGCTACGTATGTACTCAGAAGTACATACGCTAAGCGTAGCTAAGCAATATAAAATATTACACAAGAGACAAGAGTATAAAAAGAACAGCAACTTTTATTTATTAACATTCTTTGTACAATACATGAAAGGAAATACAACTGAAATAAAAGATGCCTAAACAGTGGCATAACAGGAAATGAAAAGTACAGAAAGGAAAAGTGTACAATGAAACTACAGTGCAGGGTCTTCAGTAAACTGCTCCAAGTCTTCTTGTGATGGCTCAATCTCTGCCGGGTCCAAATCACCTGACGACATTCAAAGAAGAGAGAAACAGAATGTCGTCAACGAACAGGTCGCTCGGTAAGTCCCAAAGATAAGAGAGGAATAGACAGAGAGTAAGAGAGGGAGAGTGTAGCTTTTAATGTTGTATTATAATATTGTAATGTTGTATTAACGCTGTTATTTGTAGCCTGGTACAGAAGATGCCAGTGTATACGAGGGGAGTCCCACTTACACCGAGGACTTTGGTAACTGTAGTACAAGGCTCCGTCGATAATACCACGGAACAACGGCATGGATGTAATTACGTCTTAAGTGACCACCTCGTGCCACCTTTAACATATTCCGTACCAGTCTACCCCTTAAACCCCGTAGTGTTTTAACAGTGTTGTAGTATTGGAATATGTAAACTGGATGACTGACCAAAACCATGATATCAGTAAATATGTTGTAACTGTATAATCAGGAAAATGGAATATCAGGATAATGGATGAATATCCATGGTTTGATTCAGTCAAAATGAATATATTGTTAACTGGATTCAGGGATTCTTGTATTCAAATTTGTATTGGAATATGATTGAATATAGGTTGACTTGAATTATATTCAAGTCAGAATTAGTCAGACTCCAACCCGAGTCAGACTAAAAGAAAGATAATTTGAAGTTCAATATTAGTTAGGGGCTTTATTGTAATTTGTGAAACTTGAGGGGGTTTTATGTAAAAAGTACTTTTGTATAGTTTTCAAAATATACCTCAAGTATTTAATAATCATCTTTATTATTATAATGAATGTGAATTTTATTTGTGTTATTCTAGTGAATATATCCTAATAGAAGAATTAATTGTTTATTTGAAATTCGTGGTATTTTAATGTAACTTTTAATCTTGAATTTTAGGAAAAAGTGGAAACTTTATATTATAACAAAATAGGTGTTTAAATGATAATTATATATAATTAAACACATAAATAATTTTCTTTTATATGAATATTTTATTTACAAAAAGTCTCACGTTCCTTAAATATCGTATTTTAAACCTTTCGAGACCGAATGCTCCTTGCGGAGGTCTGAATCTCGCACTACTAGCCTGCGGGTGCACGATGAACCGTACTATCCCTAACAAGTTCCCCAAAGATGGGTTGTAGCGGTACTTTGCTTAGGTTTTATAAATACTTTTCATTTAGGAAAAACGGTTTTATAAATATAGGGTGTTTATTTGCAAAAGAGTATAGTTTTCGTATTTTAGTTATTAGGGTTTCCTAAGCCAACTAGCCTATTTCTATGGTCTAAACGATGAGTCATTAGAAGCCTCAAATCGCCTCTTCACCGTCAATTGCGGCCAGATAAGTGCCAGGTAAGTGGGAAGGAACCACAGTCGTGGGCCTAATTAAAAACCACTAGCCTTAGACACACTTGCCTAGACCCACAAGACAGTTTAGATAAACGATCGATGTCCATGACCAATCGTGCTTTCATCTTATATAAGATTTTATTTAGAAAAGTTTACAATTTAAAGATTTAACTAAAGGTTATAAAAGTTATGGTATTTTAGTGAAAAGTCCTGTAATTTCGTATTCTGTATTTTTGATATTTATCATTTAGGGTTATATTGAGTGTGTGTAAGGGTAGGTCATTACCCCGTGACTTATATTAGGTTTTGGTGAAGTTTAAAGGTGAAATAAGCTATGTCAAACCTAAAGGTATTAAAGTGCAAGAATACGGTATTCGTAAACGTTATCATTTCATGTGTGAAATTTCATTCAAATTGATTGAAACAAGTTTAGTTATCACAATAAACATGTTTAGGAGTGAGGTACTTGATTACATTAAGAAAAATGAACTTCATGGTATTTTAATGAAAGAAATACGGTTTTGTAAAGAACTTATCATTTCATGTGGAAAAGTGTGATTAAATTGGTTTAAGGGTGATTAATAGTCAACATGCATATGGGTAGATAATATGTATTAGGTGACAAGTGGAATTTTAAAGAAAAATCGAATCGGAAATCGGTTTGTCCGATTTCCGTCGGGTTCCAGAAATTCGTATTTTTACATTAAAGAAAAAGGGAGGTAGAAGAGGTGGGACTTACGGGTTTAAACTCTTCTAAAGAGTAAAGAGAACTAGGGAGGAAGGCCGAGGATGGTTACGTCGCCGGTTGCTCCAAAACACGTCGCCGGAATTCCGTCAGGGCTTCGCCGTGAACTCGGTTTCAAAGCACACTTCTTGTGGAAACTTTTGAGAGAGTGGCTCAAGATTTTGGGGGGTGAGAGGGTAGTGTGTAGGGTTGGTATTTATAGGGTTAGGCTAGGGTTAAGGTAGATGAAAAGTTAGAAATAAAAATGTGATAAAATGTAATAAAAATGTATTAAAAGTGGAGTAATTGGGGTTTTTAAAGAGCTCTAGAAGTGGTATGAGGCTGAAACTTTGCAGGTGCGTAGGGAATACCAAAAGACACAACTTTCATGTTGTTACCCTCGCCGGAATCGGCCGAATCGGGGGTGACTCGGCCGTGACTCGGTCGGATCACTGAGTCGGCCGAGTCAAGGCTGAGTTGGCCGATTCCCGACCGAGTCCGGTGACCCGGATCTCCCCCGACGGTTCATCTACCCTCTGCAAGTGTTACATCTTTGGGTGTAGTGGGGTTTTTGTGAGATATGCACGTGTAAACTCTTGGTATTCTAAAGGTTTTTAAAAAAATCAATATTAAAAATAATGTGGGGTATGGGATTCGAACTCTGATGGCTTGGTTCAGCAGTGCAAGGTATTACCAATGAGCTACAAGCTCCTTCTTGTAATTATTGTGGTATTTAATTACTTAAACTGATAGCAGCAAGAATAAATACTCCTAGTATACATTAAATTTAAAGTAAATTCTTATACACTAAAAATTGAGTTATTATATTCTTGTAGCTTGTAATTAAAAACAAAATAATTACCTATATCTTGTGCTCATGCTAAAATACCCCTTTGTGGATTTTTGAAAAAATATTTGAAAAAATTTTATATAGAAAAATTAGGGTTGTTACATTCTACCCTCCTTATAAAAATTTCGTCCTCGAAATTTGTAAAAGGAAAGTGTAACAGTTTGGTGTCAAAATTAAAGGTTGTAAAGAAGTTTTAGTCAAAGTGGTGAGGAGGTTACCTGGGTTACCTTGGTTCACAGTTTCAGGTTCTATGGCTGCTAAGGTGAAAGCCTGTCGCCGTGGCACGTTCCTCCTAGCTGGAGGCATATTCCCCTGTACTCGAGGCATATTTCTCAGTGCCTGATGGAATTGACGATTTGGCTGAGCAGGAAATCTACGTGGAGGTGGTGCTGGGAGTGCAGGACGAGTTGCAGGAGCCTGGATAGCTGGCTGCTGCAGGTAGTTGGCGGGTGTGTGTGCTGAGTTGCGTCTATAAGGACAGTTTCCAATTCCGTGATTGGACGCGCCACAAACCAAACATAGGCCTTTTGCGCGTCTACAGTCCTTCCACAAGTGACCTTCCCTCTTGCAATAAAAGCAAAAATCGGGTCTTGACCGATCCTTAACTTCTTCCAGTCTTCTGAGTTCAACAGCTGGCCTTGAAGAGGCCCCTCCTGCCATCTGAGTGGCAGGACGTTTCACTCCTGCAGACTGAGGTCTGCCCCTTGCCTTTATCACTGCTTCATAGCTGCGGGCAGCTTCCAGAGCATCTTCATGAGTCAGAAATTTTCCCGTGGCTAGGGCAGCCTGAATCTCCGTGTCCAGTCCTTGTTGAAAGCGACGGGCTCTGATATCGTCCGTCGGTATCAAGTGTGCTGCGAATCGGCTTAACATGGTGAATTCAGCGTCGTATTCATCTACTGATTTTTCCCACATCGATCCTTGTTGTAGATGAATGAACTGCTGCTCCATTGCAAACCTGGCAGTCGCTGGAAAGTATTTCGCGTCGAACTTCTCGCGAAAAGTCTTCCATTCAATAGGCTGCACAAGACGGCTTTCTTCCGCCTTCCACCAATTACGAGCGTTGTCCGTGAGTTGTAGTTTCGCTACACGGACATAAGCGACGTCTGGCACTTGTGCTGCGGTCAGATCATCCTCGATACTTTGAGCCCATTCCTCAGCTTCCAGTGGGCTCCCTTTTCCTGAGAACTGCTTCGGATGTAAAGCCCTGAATTGTTTCACTCCCGGAGCATCAGTCTCAGAACGGTTCAGAAGTTGTTGCTGTCCCTCGAGAAGGCTACGGATCGCCTCAAATAGCATTGTTTGCTCAGTGGGTGGTGTAGGAACAGCCAGTGTGAGAGGTAGTGCTAAGGGTGTGTTGTTGACGTTGGTGCTGGTGTTGTTTGGGGAATCCATAACCCTGAAGAAAAATTTGGGTTAGGACAGATTCAAGTATATGAAATGATAAGATTCAAGAAAGATGAAATTGCAAGATTCAAGGAACATGAATTGTAAAGAATGTTTTAGTTGCTGGTTCTTGTGTTATATTGCTTAGGTTGTTCACGCAGACCAGAACTGCATGACAGGGACTCATACAGCTCTGACCTGCATGGGCCACCAACAAAACCTGTCACACCCCGCTTCCCAGTGTACGGCGAAGTGGACGCGACGAGGTCCGCTACGTATGTACTCAGAAGTACATACGCTAAGCGTAGCTAAGCAATATAAAATATTACACAAGAGACAAGAGTATAAAAAGAACAGCAACTTTTATTTATTAACATTCTTTGTACAATACATGAAAGGAAATACAACTGAAATAAAAGATGCCTAAACAGTGGCATAACAGGAAATGAAAAGTACAGAAAGGAAAAGTGTACAATGAAACTACAGTGCAGGGTCTTCAGTAAACTGCTCCAAGTCTTCTTGTGATGGCTCAATCTCTGCCGGGTCCAAATCACCTGACGACATTCAAAGAAGAGAGAAACAGAATGTCGTCAACGAACAGGTCGCTCGGTAAGTCCCAAAGATAAGAGAGGAATAGACAGAGAGTAAGAGAGGGAGAGTGTAGCTTTTAATGTTGTATTATAATATTGTAATGTTGTATTAACGCTGTTATTTGTAGCCTGGTACAGAAGATGCCAGTGTATACGAGGGGAGTCCCACTTACACCGAGGACTTTGGTAACTGTAGTACAAGGCTCCGTCGATAATACCACGGAACAACGGCATGGATGTAATTACGTCTTAAGTGACCACCTCGTGCCACCTTTAACATATTCCGTACCAGTCTACCCCTTAAACCCCGTAGTGTTTTAACAGTGTTGTAGTATTGGAATATGTAAACTGGATGACTGACCAAAACCATGATATCAGTAAATATGTTGTAACTGTATAATCAGGAAAATGGAATATCAGGATAATGGATGAATATCCATGGTTTGATTCAGTCAAAATGAATATATTGTTAACTGGATTCAGGGATTCTTGTATTCAAATTTGTATTGGAATATGATTGAATATAGGTTGACTTGAATTATATTCAAGTCAGAATTAGTCAGACTCCAACCCGAGTCAGACTAAAAGAAAGATAATTTGAAGTTCAATATTAGTTAGGGGCCTTATTGTAATTTGTGAAACTTGAGGGGGTTTTATGTAAAAAGTACTTTTGTATAGTTTTCAAAATATACCTCAAGTATTTAATAATCATCTTTATTATTATAATGAATGTGAATTTTATTTGTGTTATTCTAGTGAATATATCCTAATAGAAGAATTAATTGTTTATTTGAAATTCGTGGTATTTTAATGTAACTTTTAATCTTGAATTTTAGGAAAAAGTGGAAACTTTATATTATAACAAAATAGGTGTTTAAATGATAATTATATATAATTAAACACATAAATAATTTTCTTTTATATGAATATTTTATTTACAAAAAGTCTCACGTTCCTTAAATATCGTATTTTAAACCTTTCGAGACCGAATGCTCCTTGCGGAGGTCTGAATCTCGCACTACTAGCCTGCGGGTGCACGATGAACCGTACTATCCCTAACAGGTTCCCCAAAGATGGGTTGTAGCGGCACTTTGCTTAGGTTTTATAAATACTTTTCATTTAGGAAAAACGGTTTTATAAATATAGGGTGTTTATTTGCAAAAGAGTATAGTTTTCGTATTTTAGTTATTAGGGTTTCCTAAGCCAACTAGCCTATTTCTATGGTCTAAACGATGAGTCATTAGAAGCCTCAAATCGCCTCTTCACCGTCAATTGCGGCCAGATAAGTGCCAGGTAAGTGGGAAGGAACCACAGTCGTGGGCCTAATTAAAAACCACTAGCCTTAGACACACTTGCCTAGACCCACAAGACAGTTTAGATAAACGATCGATGTCCATGACCAATCGTGCTTTCATCTTATATAAGATTTTATTTAGAAAAGTTTACAATTTAAAGATTTAACTAAAGGTTATAAAAGTTATGGTATTTTAGTGAAAAGTCCTGTAATTTCGTATTCTGTATTTTTGATATTTATCATTTAGGGTTATATTGAGTGTGTGTAAGGGTAGGTCATTACCCCGTGACTTATATTAGGTTTTGGTGAAGTTTAAAGGTGAAATAAGCTATGTCAAACCTAAAGGTATTAAAGTGCAAGAATACGGTATTCGTAAACGTTATCATTTCATGTGTGAAATTTCATTCAAATTGATTGAAACAAGTTTAGTTATCACAATAAACATGTTTAGGAGTGAGGTACTTGATTACATTAAGAAAAATGAACTTCATGGTATTTTAATGAAAGAAATACGGTTTTGTAAAGAACTTATCATTTCATGTGGAAAAGTGTGATTAAATTGGTTTAAGGGTGATTAATAGTCAACATGCATATGGGTAGATAATATGTATTAGGTGACAAGTGGAATTTTAAAGAAAAATCGAATCGGAAATCGGTTTGTCCGATTTCCGTCGGGTTCCAGAAATTCGTATTTTTACATTAAAGAAAAAGGGAGGTAGAAGAGGTGGGACTTACGGGTTTAAACTCTTCTAAAGAGTAAAGAGAACTAGGGAGGAAGGCCGAGGATGGTTACGTCGCCGGTTGCTCCAAAACACGTCGCCGGAATTCCGTCAGGGCTTCGCCGTGAACTCGGTTTCAAAGCACACTTCTTGTGGAAACTTTTGAGAGAGTGGCTCAAGATTTTGGGGGGTGAGAGGGTAGTGTGTAGGGTTGGTATTTATAGGGTTAGGCTAGGGTTAGGGTAGATGAAAAGTTAGAAATAAAAATGTGATAAAATGTAATAAAAATGTATTAAAAGTGGAGTAATTGGGGTTTTTAAAGAGCTCTAGAAGTGGTATGAGGCTGAAACTTTGCAGGTGCGTAGGGAATACCAAAAGACACAACTTTCATGTTGTTACCCTCGCCGGAATCGGCCGAATCGGGGGTGACTCGGCCGTGACTCGGTCGGATCACTGAGTCGGCCGAGTCAAGGCTGAGTTGGCCGATTCCCGACCGAGTCCGGTGACCCGGATCTCCCCCGACGGTTCATCTACCCTCTGCAAGTGTTACATCTTTGGGTGTAGTGGGGTTTTGTGAGATATGCACGTGTAAACTCTTGGTATTCTAAAGGTTTTTAAAAAAATCAATATTAAAAATAATGTGGGGTATGGGATTCGAACTCTGATGGTTTGGTTCAGCAGTGCAAGGTATTACCAATGAGCTACAAGCTCCTTCTTGTAATTATTGTGGTATTTAATTACTTAAACTGATAGCAGCAAGAATAAATACTCCTAGTATACATTAAATTTAAAGTAAATTCTTGTACACTAAAAATTGAGTTATTATATTCTTGTAGCTTGTAATTAAAAACAAAATAATTACCTATATCTTGTGCTCATGCTAAAATACCCCTTTGTGGATTTTTGAAAAAATATTTGAAAAAATTTTATATAGAAAAATTAGGGTTGTTACATTCTACCCTCCTTATAAAAATTTCGTCCTCGAAATTTGTAAAAGGAAAGTGTAACAGTTTGGTGTCAAAATTAAAGGTTGTAAAGAAGTTTTAGTCAAAGTGGTGAGGAGGTTACCTGGGTTACCTTGGTTCACAGTTTCAGGTTCTATGGCTGCTAAGGTGAAAGCCTGTCGCCGTGGCACGTTCCTCCTAGCTGGAGGCATATTCCCCTGTACTCGAGGCATATTTCTCAGTGCCTGATGGAATTGACGATTTGGCTGAGCAGGAAATCTACGTGGAGGTGGTGCTGGGAGTGCAGGACGAGTTGCAGGAGCCTGGATAGCTGGCTGCTGCAGGTAGTTGGCGGGTGTGTGTGCTGAGTTGCGTCTATAAGGACAGTTTCCAATTCCGTGATTGGACGCGCCACAAACCAAACATAGGCCTTTTGCGCGTCTACAGTCCTTCCACAAGTGACCTTCCCTCTTGCAATAAAAGCAAAAATCGGGTCTTGACCGATCCTTAACTTCTTCCAGTCTTCTGAGTTCAACAGCTGGCCTTGAAGAGGCCCCTCCTGCCATCTGAGTGGCAGGACGTTTCACTCCTGCAGACTGAGATCTGCCCCTTGCCTTTATCACTGCTTCATAGCTGCGGGCAGCTTCCAGAGCATCTTCATGAGTCAGAAATTTTCCCGTGGCTAGGGCAGCCTGAATCTCCGTGTCCAGTCCTTGTTGAAAGCGACGGGCTCTGATATCGTCCGTCGGTATCAAGTGTGCTGCGAATCGGCTTAACATGGTGAATTCAGCGTCGTATTCATCTACTGATTTTTCCCACATCGATCCTTGTTGTAGATGAATGAACTGCTGCTCCATTGCAAACCTGGCAGTCGCTGGAAAGTATTTCGCGTCGAACTTCTCGCGAAAAGTCTTCCATTCAATAGGCTGCACAAGACGGCTTTCTTCCGCCTTCCACCAATTGCGAGCGTTGTCCGTGAGTTGTAGTTTCGCTACACGGACCCAAGCGACGTCTGGCACTTGTGCTGCGGTCAGATCATCCTCGATACTTTGAGCCCATTCCTCAGCTTCCAGTGGGCTCCCTTTTCCTGAGAACTGCTTCGGATGTAAAGCCCTGAATTGTTTCACTCCCGGAGCATCAGTCTCAGAACGGTTCAGAAGTTGTTGCTGTCCCTCGAGAAGGCTACGGATCGCCTCAAATAGCATTGTTTGCTCAGTGGGTGGTGTAGGAACAGCCAGTGTGAGAGGTAGTGCTAAGGGTGTGTTGTTGACGTTGGTGCTGGTGTTGTTTGGGGAATCCATAACCCTGAAGAAAAATTTGGGTTAGGACAGATTCAAGTACATGAAATGATAAGATTCAAGAAAGATGAAATTGCAAGATTCAAGGAACATGAATTGTAAAGAATGTTTTAGTTGCTGGTTCTTGTGTTATATTGCTTAGGTTGTTCACGCAGACCAGAACTGCATGACAGGGACTCATACAGCTCTGACCTGCATGGGCCACCAACAAAACCTGTCACACCCCGTTTCCCAGTGTACGGCGAAGTGGACGCGACGAGGTCCGCTACGTATGTACTCAGAAGTACATACGCTAAGCGTAGCTAAGCAATATAAAATATTACACAAGAGACAAGAGTATAAAAAGAACAGCAACTTTTATTTATTAACATTCTTTGTACAATACATGAAAGGAAATACAACTGAAATAAAAGATGCCTAAACAGTGGCATAACAGGAAATGAAAAGTACAGAAAGGAAAAGTGTACAATGAAACTACAGTGCAGGGTCTTCAGTAAACTGCTCCAAGTCTTCTTGTGATGGCTCAATCTCTGCCGGGTCCAAATCACCTGACGACATTCAAAGAAGAGAGAAACAGAATGTCGTCAACGAACAGGTCGCTCGGTAAGTCCCAAAGATAAGAGAGGAATAGACAGAGAGTAAGAGAGGGAGAGTGTAGCTTTTAATGTTGTATTATAATATTGTAATGTTGTATTAACGCTGTTATTTGTAGCCTGGTACAGAAGATGCCAGTGTATACGAGGGGAGTCCCACTTACACCGAGGACTTTGGTAACTGTAGTACAAGGCTCCGTCGATAATACCACGGAACAACGGCATGGATGTAATTACGTCTTAAGTGACCACCTCGTGCCACCTTTAACATATTCCGTACCAGTCTACCCCTTAAACCCCGTAGTGTTTTAACCGTGTTGTAGTATTGGAATATGTAAACTGGATGACTGACCAAAACCATGATATCAGTAAATATGTTGTAACTGTATAATCAGGAAAATGGAATATCAGGATAATGGATGAATATCCATGGTTTGATTCAGTCAAAATGAATATATTGTTAACTGGATTCAGGGATTCTTGTATTCAAATTTGTATTGGAATATGATTGAATATAGGTTGACTTGAATTATATTCAAGTCAGAATTAGTCAGACTCCAACCCGAGTCAGACTAAAAGAAAGATAATTTGAAGTTCAATATTAGTTAGGGGCCTTATTGTAATTTGTGAAACTTGAGGGGGTTTTATGTAAAAAGTACTTTTGTATAGTTTTCAAAATATACCTCAAGTATTTAATAATCATCTTTATTATTATAATGAATGTGAATTTTATTTGTGTTATTCTAGTGAATATATCCTAATAGAAGAATTAATTGTTTATTTGAAATTCGTGGTATTTTAATGTAACTTTTAATCTTGAATTTTAGGAAAAAGTGGAAACTTTATATTATAACAAAATAGGTGTTTAAATGATAATTATATATAATTAAACACATAAATAATTTTCTTTTATATGAATATTTTATTTACAAAAAGTCTCACGTTCCTTAAATATCGTATTTTAAACCTTTCGAGACCGAATGCTCCTTGCGGAGGTCTGAATCTCGCACTACTAGCCTGCGGGTGCACGATGAACCGTACTATCCCTAACAGGTTCCCCAAAGATGGGTTGTAGCGGCACTTTGCTTAGGTTTTATAAATACTTTTCATTTAGGAAAAACGGTTTTATAAATATAGGGTGTTTATTTGCAAAAGAGTATAGTTTCCGTATTTTAGTTATTAGGGTTTCCTAAGCCAACTAGCCTATTTCTATGGTCTAAACGATGTGTCATTAGAAGCCTCAAATCGCCTCTTCACCGTCAATTGCGGCCAGATAAGTGCCAGGTAAGTGGGAAGGAACCACAGTCGTGGGCCTAATTAAAAACCACTAGCCTTAGACACACTTGCCTAGACCCACAAGACAGTTTAGATAAACGATCGATGTCCATGACCAATCGTGCTTTCATCTTATATAAGATTTTATTTAGAAAAGTTTACAATTTAAAGATTTAACTAAAGGTTATAAAAGTTATGGTATTTTAGTGAAAAGTCCTGTAATTTCGTATTCTGTATTTTTGATATTTATCATTTAGGGTTATATTGAGTGTGTGTAAGGGTAGGTCATTACCCCGTGACTTATATTAGGTTTTGGTGAAGTTTAAAGGTGAAATAAGCTATGTCAAACCTAAAGGTATTAAAGTGCAAGAATACGGTATTCGTAAACGTTATCATTTCATGTGTGAAATTTCATTCAAATTGATTGAAACAAGTTTAGTTATCACAATAAACATGTTTAGGAGTGAGGTACTTGATTACATTAAGAAAAATGAACTTCATGGTATTTTAATGAAAGAAATACGGTTTTGTAAAGAACTTATCATTTCATGTGGAAAAGTGTGATTAAATTGGTTTAAGGGTGATTAATAGTCAACATGCATATGGGTAGATAATATGTATTAGGTGACAAGTGGAATTTTAAAGAAAAATCGAATCGGAAATCGGTTTGTCCGATTTCCGTCGGGTTCCAGAAATGCGTATTTTTACATTAAAGTAAAAGGGAGGTAGAAGAGGTGGGACTTACGGGTTTAAACTCTTCTAAAGAGTAAAGAGAACTAGGGAGGAAGGCCGAGGATGGTTACGTCGCCGGTTGCTCCAAAACACGTCGCCGGAATTCCGTCAGGGCTTCGCCGTGAACTCGGTTTCAAAGCACACTTCTTGTGGAAACTTTTGAGGGAGTGGCTCAAGATTTTGGGGGGTGAGAGGGTAGTGTGTAGGGTTGGTATTTATAGGGTTAGGCTAGGGTTAGGGTAGATGAAAAGTTAGAAATAAAAATGTGATAAAATGTAATAAAAATGTATTAAAAGTGGAGTAATTGGGGTTTTTAAAGAGCTCTAGAAGTGGTATGAGGCTGAAACTTTGCAGGTGCGTAGGGAATACCAAAAGACACAACTTTCATGTTGTTACCCTCGCCGGAATCGGCCGAATCGGGGGTGACTCGGCCGTGACTCGGTCGGATCACTGAGTCGGCCGAGTCAAGGCTGAGTTGGCCGATTCCCGACCGAGTCCGGTGACCCGGATCTCCCCCGACGGTTCATCTACCCTCTGCAAGTGTTACATCTTTGGGTGTAGTGGGGTTTTTGTGAGATATGCACGTGTAAACTCTTGGTATTCTAAAGGTTTTTAAAAAAATCAATATTAAAAATAATGTGGGGTATGGGATTCGAACTCTGATGGCTTGGTTCAGCAGTGCAAGGTATTACCAATGAGCTACAAGCTCCTTCTTGTAATTATTGTGGTATTTAATTACTTAAACTGATAGCAGCAAGAATAAATACTCCTAGTATACATTAAATTTAAAGTAAATTCTTGTACACTAAAAATTGAGTTATTATATTCTTGTAGCTTGTAATTAAAAACAAAATAATTACCTATATCTTGTGCTCATGCTAAAATACCCCTTTGTGGATTTTTGAAAAAATATTTGAAAAAATTTTATATAGAAAAATTAGGGTTGTTACAACTAACTTGATCGTCAGAGGGTCCTCGGTGGTACAACCATCCCGGGACTTCCTTGCAGGTAGCTCAGCTTAACCTCAAATCCAAGCCCATTGAGATCCACAAGCTAAAGAAGACAACCTCCAGATCAAATCTCAGCCGTCCGCCATTACACAAAGAGATCAACGGAAGATAACATCTGAAGGAGATCAAGACATTCACCAGCTGGCACCGTCTGTAGGAACGAGTTCCACTCAACAAAAGTTCATCTTCCGACCTACTTCATGGCGAGCGACCATCGTGAAGATCCAAGCACTAGTCGATGCCCCACTCACAATGGGGGCGCGGACGGATCCTGTCACGCCCCGCTTCCCGGTGTACGGCGAAGGGAACGCGACGAGATCCGCTACGTATATACTCAGAAGTACATACGCTAAGCGTATCTAAGCAATATAAAAGTAAATCACAAGAGACAAGAAATATAGAAATAACAGCAATTTTATTAATAACATTCTTTTGTACAATGCATGAAAAGTAAATACAACTGAAATGAAATGCGATACCTAAACAATGGCATAACAGGAAAAGAAAATACTGAATAGAACAAGGTACAATGTCTAGAGCTCGGGGTCTTCGTGAAACTGCTCCAAGTCTTCTCCGGTGGGCTCAATTTCTGCTGGGCCCAAAGCACCTGACGACATTCAAAGAAGAAAGAAATAGAATGTCGTCAGCGAACAGGTCGCTCGGTAAGTCCCAAAGATAAAGAGGAATTAGAAAAGACAGAATAAGAGGTGTTTTCTAAAGAGATTGTAAAATATTGTAGCATATTGTGTTAACGCTGTTGTTTGTAGCTTGGTACAGAAGAATGCCAGTGTATACGAGAGGGGTCTCTATATGCTAGAGACCAGGGCAAACGAAATGTACAGGGAACCGTTAAGCCACTGTACAACAGCAACGGAATATAGGTTAGGTGTCTTAATCTGACCACCTCGTGCCACCTTTAACACCTTCCGTACCAATCTACCCCTTAAACCCCATAGTGTTTTGATAGTATTGCTGTGTTGTATTGTGTAAGTTGGATGACCGACCAAAACCATGATATCAGTAAACATGTTGTAACTGCATAATCAGGTAAATGGAATAACGGAATAATGGATGTATATCCATGGTTTGATTCAGTCAAGTTGTATAGATTGTTAACTGGATTCTGGGATTCATGTATTCATATTGAGTTGGAATATTAAAGAATATAGATTGACTTGAATCATATTCAAGTCAGAAATAATCAGACTCAAACCCGAGTCAGACTAAAAGAAATGCAAGTCGAAGTTCTATAATTGTTAGGGTCCTTATTGTAATTTATAAAACTTGAGGGGGTTTTATGTAAAAATACTTTTGTATAGTTTTCAAGATACACCCCAAGTATTTATTATTCGTCTTTATAGTTATAATGAGTGTGATTATATTTTGTCTTATTTCTAGTGAAAATATCATAATTACATAAATGTATTAATTTGTAATATTGATTTATTTGAAATTCATGGTATTTTAATGTAGCTTTTAATCTTGTAATTTTTAGAAAAAGGTGGAAACTTTATCTTATAATAAAATAGGTGTTTAAATGATAAATATACATATGTTTATACAAGAATAATTTTTAATAAATATTTTATTTTCCAAAATCTCATTTTTCTTAAATGTCGTATTTTAAACCTTTCGAGACCGAATGCTTCTTGCGGAGGTCTGAATCTCGCACTACTAAGCCCGAGGGTGCACGATAAACCGTACTATCCCTAACGAGTTCCCCAAAAATGGGTTGTAGTGGCGCTTTGCAAACATTTAATAAATACTAATCATCTAGAAGACGGTTTTATAAAGATAAGGTATTTATTTGTAAAAGGGTGTAAATTTCCGTATTTTAGATTCTAGGGTTTCCTAAGCCATCTAGCCTATTTCTAAATGGTCTAAACGACAAGTCATTAGAAGCCTCAAATCGCCTTTTCACTTCCAATTGCGGCCAGGTAAGTGCCAAGTGAGTGGGAGGCTCTCCACTACAAGTAGTGGCCCTAATTAAGTAACCACTCGCCTTAGACACACTTGCCTAGACACCACAAAGTCAGGTTTAGATAAACGATCGATATCCATAACTTATCGTATTTCCTATTAAAAGATATTGCATTAAAGTTGTATACAACTTAGGACTTTTAGAAAAGGTTTATAAAGAAAATGGTATTTTAATGTAAAATCTTATTTTATCGTATTCTAAGTTTTCAAGGTAGCGTGTTATGATTACATATGAGTGTGTGCGGAGGTAGGTCATTACCTCATGATCTACTTTAAGGTATAACAATGTTAAAGGGTTAAATGTGATAAACCAAACATGGTGGTATTTAAGTGAAAGAATACGATATATTGCAAAAGCTATCATTTCATGTGTGAAAACTTGTTCAAATTGATTTTTAAGTGATTAGTAGTCAATATGAAGATATTTAAGCATTATGGAATTAGTGATAAGTGAGATTTGATAGAAAATCGAATCGAAAATCGGTTTGTTCCGATTTCCGTCGGGTTTAAAAATTCGTATTTTAATGAATGGAAAGAAGGATAGAAAGGGGGGACTTACGGGTTTGGACAACGTTAGAGAGTAAGAGAGAGGTAGAGGGTTTGGCGGTGCGTCGAATCGTCGTTGAGAGGTCCTAGCACGATCGCCGGGATTTCGCCGTCGATTTCGTCAGCGCTTCACCTTTCGCTCGTTTTCCGACGTACCAAGTTCTCTTAGGATTTTGGGAGAGTGGACTTAGGAATTTAGGATGAGAGGGTAGAGGGTATGAGGGGTTTATATAGGGTTAGGCTAGGGTTAGGGTTTTTAATAAAAAAAATATAAAATTATATAAAAATTCATTAAAACTCATTAAATCTAGGAGTAAAAAGGATTTATTGGGCAAATGATAACCGATCCAGGTATAATAAGTGTGCAGGAGGGTTGACCAAGTCAAGGAGCATCTTTTCTCTGTTGGTGACTCGGCCGTCCGGCCAAGTCCGGCAGGCGGCGCCGGACCGAGTCGGCCGAGTCGCCGGCCGGCGGCGCCGAGTCGGGCCGAGTCACACCACCAGAGGCCGGAGAAACTTTGGGGGTACAATTTGGTATATTTACTTTTTATTGTTCAGTACATATTTTGGGAGTTATGACCTTTTGACCGTTGACTTCCAAAAGAAATTAAAACAAAATAAATACAAAAATAATGTGGGGCATGAGATTTGAACTCTGGTGGCTTGGTTCAGCAGTGCAAGGTATTACCAATGAGCTGCAAGCTCCTTCTTGTAATTATTGTGGGAAAATAACTAGTTAAAGTGGTAACAGCAACACTAAATACCCCAAGTATTACTTTAATTTTAAAACAATTTTATGTACACTAAAAATGGAGTATTTAAAAACAAAATAATTACTTATATATATATTGTGCTCAGGTTAAAATACTCCTTTATGGATTTTAAAAAAAATTTTAAAAAAATTTGTATAGAAAAGTGTATAGGAAAAATTAGGGTTGTTACAGATCGCCTCCTCCCCCGAATGCTATTCACGCCCTGTTTGCACGAATCGATAGGCTCGCGCCCGTCATGGACACCTTTATCCATGTCCAAACGGCTAGGCAAACCCTCCAGGTCGTCACTCCCCCATCTTGGGATCGGGGCCCCTACAAGGGTCGAGAAGACACCGCTTATGCCGGCGCGACCGAGTACCACCTTACTATCTCCGGCGGCCACAGATCCCCCGCGGCGACCAACTTAATGACTCGCCGGGCAACTCTGACGCTGCGCGATTCTGAGCTTTCCCAGCCATGCTCATCTGTTCTGGACGAGACTATCATCACAGCTCTGAGATCGGGTCTTAAGCACAAGGAGTGGCTCCGCTCCTTTGCATTCTAAGACCATGGCCGAGGTAAAAACTTGGACCGAGAGAGAGATCCAACTGGAAGCTGAGGTGAACGCACACCTGCCCCGGGCCGACCAAGCCGACCAAAAGAAGAGGTGCAGGGAAGAGAAGAGGCGCCGGGCAGCAACCCTGCTCGGCCCATCCTTAGCAGGCCTCTTACTGCCCCTCCCGCGCTAAGGATCAAAGCCCTCGCCAAGAGACGACCGAGCAGCTACCCTGCTTGGTCATCCATGGCTGGTAGTTCACTACCCAACGATGCCAAGGATCAAAGCCCTCGCCAAGAGGCACCAAGCAGCAACCCTGCTTGGCCCATCCTTAGCAGGCCTCTTACGGCCCCTCCCGTGCTAAAGATCAAAGCCCTCGTTAAGAGGCGACAGAGCAGCTACCCTGTTCGGTCATCCATGGGTGGTAGTTCACCACCCACCGACGCCAAGGATCAAAGCCCTCGCCAAGAGGCCACCGAGCATCAACCCTGCTTGGCCCATCCTTAGCAGGCCTCTTACGGCCCCTCCCGCGCTAATGATCAAAGCTCTCGCCAAGAGGCGACCGAGCAGCTACCCTGCTCGGTCATCCATGGCTGGTAGTTCACTACCCACCGACGCCAAGGAACAAAGTCTTCGCCAAGAGGCCACCGAGCAGCAACCCTGCTTGGCCATCCTTAGCAGGCCTCTTACGGCCCCTCCCGCGCTAAGGATCAAAGCTCTCACCAAGAGACAACCGAGCAGCTACCCTGCTCGATCATCCATGCCTGGTAGTTCACTATCCACCGACGCCAAGGATCAAAGTCTTCGCCAAGAGGCACCAGGCAGCAACCCTGCTTGGCCCATCCTTAGCAGGCCTCTTACGACCCTTCCCGCGCTAAGGATCAAAGTCATCGTCAAGAGACGACCGAGCAGATACCCTGCTCGGTCATCCATGGCTGGTAGTTCGCTACCCAACGACGCCAAGGATCAAAGCCCTCGCCAAGAGGCACCGGGCAGCAACCTTGCTCAGCCCATCCTTAGCAGGCCTCCTACGGCCCCTCCCGTGCTAAGGACCTAAGCCCTCGCCAAGAGGCAACCAGGCTCGCCCTTGCTCGGTTATCTCTGGCTGGTAGTTCCCTACCCCACGACGCCAGGGATCTAAGCCCTTGCCAAGAGGCAACCGGGCTCGCCCTTGCTCGGTTATCTCTGGCTGGTAGTTCCCTACCCCACGACGCCAGGGAACTAAGCCCCCACCAAGAGGCAACCGGGCTCGCCCCTGCTCGATTATCCCTGGTTGGTAGTTCTTTACCCCACGACGCCAGAGATCTAAAGCCCTCGCCAAGAGGCAACCGGGCTCGCCCCTGCTCGGTTATCCCTGGCTGGTAGTTCCCTACCCCACAACGCCAGAGATCTAAGCCCTCGCCAAGAGGCAACCGGGCTCGCCCCTGCTCGGTTACCCCTGGCTGGTAGTTCCCTGCCCCACGACTCCAGGGATCTAAGCCCTCGCCAAGAGGCAACCGAGCTCGCCCTGCTCGGTTATCCCTGGCTGGTAGTTCCCTACCCCACAACGCCAGAGATCTAAGCCCTCGCCAAGAGGCAACCAGGCTCGCCCCTGCTCGGTTACCCCTGGCTGGTAGTTCCCTACCCCACGACTCCAGGGATTTAAGCCCTCGCCAAGAGGCAACCGAGCTCGCCCTGCTCGATTATCCCTGGTTGGTAGTTCCCTACCCCACGAAGCCAGGGATCTAAGCCCTCATTAAGAAGAAACCGGGCTCGCCCCTGCTCGGTTATCCCTGGCTGGTAGTTCCCTACCCCACGACGCCAGGGATCTGAGCTCTCGCCAAGAGGCAACCGGGCTCACCCCTGCTCGGTTATCCCTGGCTGGTAGTTTCCTACCCCACGACGCCAGGGATCTAAGCTCTCGCCAAGAGGCAACCGGGCTCACCCCTGCTCGATTATCCCTGGCTGATAGTTCCCTACCCCACGACGCCAGGGATTTAAGCCCTCGCCAAGAGGCAACCGGGCTCGCCCCTGCTCGGTTATCCCTGGCTGGTAGTTCCCTACCCCACGACGCCAGGGATCTAAGCCCTCGCCAAGAGGCAACCGGGCTCGCCCCTGCTCGGTTATCTCTGGTTGGTAGTTCCCTACCCCGCGACGCCAGGATCTAAGCCCTCGCCAAGATGCAACCGGGCAGAACCCTGCTCGGTCCATCCTTAGCAGGCCTCTTACGGCCCCTCCTGCGCTAAGGATCAAAGCCCTTGCCAAGAGGCCACCGAGCAGCAACCCTGCTCGGCCCGTCCTTAGCGAGTAACTTCTTACCCACCAACACTAAGGATCTGAAGCCCTCCTCACGAGGCCGCCGAGTTTCTTCCTGCTCGGCGCATACCCAGCGGGTAGCCTCCTGCCCATCAGACGCCGAGGATCTGAAGCCCTCCTCATGAGGCCGCCGAGTTTCTTCCTGTTCGGTGCATCCCCAGCGGGCAGCCTCCTTCCCATCCGACGCTGAGGTCTGAAGCCTTTCTCGTGAGGCCGCCGAGTTTCTTCCTACTCGGCGCATCCCCAGCGGACAGCCTTCTGCCCATCAGACGCTGAGGATTTGAAGCCCTCTTCGCGAGGCCGCCGAGTTTCTTCCTGCTCGGTGCATCCCCAGCGGGCAGCCTCCTGCCCATCAGACGCTGAGGATCTGAAGCCCTCCTCACGAGGCCGCCGAGTTTCTTCCTGCTCGGCGCATCCCCAGCGGGTAGCCTCCTGCCCATCAACGCGGTGGGTCTAAAGCCCTCCTCACAAGGGTGCCGAGTTTCTTCCTGCTCGGCGCATTCCCAGCGGGTAGCTTTCTACCCTACAAAGACACGGATACTAGACCCGCCGAATAAACTCATACTCAACGCGCGATCAGCGCCACAACTCCGGCAAAGGGAGGATACCGACCTTCCCACACCCGTCCTTCGTTCGACTCATACTCGATGCGCGACAACAAGAACGCCGTGTCGTCTCCGAACAATCCACCACGTGGAATTACCAGCGCCAAGCCGCACAGAAAGAACTAAGTAGTCCACTCTCGACTCGACCCATAAATAGATCGGAACGAGAGTGAGGGGCTAATGATGATGCTCAATAACGGTAATTCCTTATATCATGACACGTGGCGGATGACGTGTCACATGCATAAGCTAGTTAGGCCCCGAGGGCCATGGAGGGTGAACCGGTGTGCTACAGTGAGGGCTTCCCTCAAACCCTGTCTCCGAGGTTGCATCCCACTCCTAGCCCCCAAGCACTTCAGCAGCCAAGCCAACTGTCCCTTTGCTCTACTCCGAGCTATCGCAGGCCCGAGCTTCCTCGGCCATCCGGCTCGCCTCCGAGCCATCCTTCGGGCTGAGCTTCCTCGCCCACCGGGCTCGCCTCCGAGCCATCCTTTGGGCTGAGCTTCCTTGCCCTCCCAGCTCGCCTCCGAGCAATCACATAACCAAGATGCCTCGGCCCCCTGCTCATTCCCGAGCCTCACGCTGAGCTCATCTTTCTCGGTCTCACCCAGGCCGACCCACAGTACTAATCACAGGCACCTCCGCCACGGCTCCGCGAATCTCGCCATGCGCGAGATATCCGCCGCCCACGATCCCACGTTCCACGCCATCACGATCCCCCATTAACGAGCCTGTCTCATCATTAATGCAGGATCCCGTCTATCACGCGGGCGTGACGCCAGGGGCGTAACGGCTGGCGTGATTCTCGCACCCGTCTGCCTATTGTTGCCGCTATATAAACCCCTCTCTCAGACGATCGATATACGCAATTCTTTCCACTAAGCCCAACCAGCACCACTAACTTGATCGTCGGAAGGTTCTCGGTGGTACAAGCACCCCGGGACTTCCTTACAGGTAGCCCATTAAGATCCACACGCTAAAGGAGACAACCTCCAGATCAAATCTCAGCCGTCCGCCATTACGCGAAGAGATCAACGGAAGATAACATCTAAAGGAGATCAAGACATTCATCAATTACCGAATATAATATAATTGAATGCAAAAATCCCAAAGTTAATTTAATCGTGAAAGGTGGGAAGAATTTATTTCCAAATCCTTTCAATAGATCACAGTGGAACTCTTCTTTATTCTATATTCTTCACATGCAGCAATCTTAGGGCTAGTTTGGCTGAGCGCTCTGAAACCGTGGTTTTGAAACTATGGTCTGTAACTAAACTATATTTTGGTATATATTCGGATGTGCTTTTAGTGAATCGGATGTAAATTTAATAATAAAAAAATTAACCTGCAATCCTATTTTCTTGGCCAAAGCCTCTCCTTTCTTCCACTCATTAATCTCATGGGTTTTTTTGTGAAATAGGATGATTTTAAATTTATATTATTAAAATAGGACAGTAATTTTTTTTTAATGAAAATATGATGGTTTGTGGGCCCCACAGAATTAAAATTTTTTTAAAAAAGAGGACGGGCCCCGCCCTCTCCTTTACAAACCCGCCCTCTCCTTTATAAAGGAGAGGGCGGGTTCCGAACCCGCCCTCTTCAAAAATGAGGGGAGGGCGGGTTCCTATAATAGATAGAGGGTGGGTTTCTAGAACCCGCCCTCTAAATAGAACCCGCCCTCTAAATCGGGGAGGGGATGGGGTCCACCAAACCGTCTTATTTTCATAATTTTTTTTTTAAGTACCCTATTTTAATAATATAAATTTAAAACCATCCTATTTCAAAAAAAATTCCTTAATCTCATCCCCAATTTCCCCGCAATCCCATCTCCACTCTGTTCTGTTCTCTCTCATCAGTTTCTCTCTCTTCTCTTTCTCTCTCATCACTTTGTCTTTCTCTCTCTCTGCACTTGGCACTGTGCGTCACCACCTCCCTTGTTTCTCTGTGATTCAATCAATGCCACCTTCCATTTTCTCCATCAACGTCAGCGACCCTCTGTTTCCCCATCTTCTTCAATCAACCTCCATTCTCAAATCCATTTCTGGGTTTTGATCCCGATACGACGCTGATCAAAACCCATATCTTCTTTTCTGTTCCGGTTCTCATTTGAAGCTTTTCTAATCTCCCCTGTTTTGGTCGCTACAATGGCGGGGTGCTCTTCGATGGCCTCACCTCTCTGCACGTGGATCGTAGCGGCTTGCGTTTCGTCCATACCGGCCGATACGAAGCAGCTGTCGAGTCGGAGGAAGAGGGCGGTGGATCTATCGGCGAAAGGGTTGATCTCTGCGTTTGAGCCTTGTGAGGAGTTTTACAACAGTTCGAAAAATGGGTCCTTTTTGTTTGGAAATGGAAGGGGAGAAGCCAGTCCGAGGCAGCGGAGGGCTGGTCGCTGTCGTTCTAATTCAGGTAACTGCTTTGTTGATTTATTTTTGTTTAATGGTTGTGATCTTGAGAAAAAGATTGAATTTTGTGCTCGTTATATTGCAGTTATGAAGTCTTAGGTTGATGGGTCTGCAAGAAATGTAAGGATCAATATACTCACGCATGTTATTGATTTCAATGATATGTTCATGGTCTTAGTTTTCTAATTGGCTGTGAAATTGTTTCATGAAGGAATTGGAATTATGGGATTTTACATGCATAGTGGACATGATTAGTGTTATGCGTGCCTTTGATTTTGTGATTTGTATCCGCGTTTCTTATGATTGAGCCATATTTGGTATACTTGCGAAGCTCTTACTGAGCTATATGGTCAAGCCTACGAAGTTAGATGAACCCTCATACTAGTTGAGCTCAAAGGGGGAGCCGAGCATTTATTAGCTTTATGAATTGGTTGAGCCCGAGTTTCGTGTCTGGCTTACGGTTTCGTGTGGAGTTCCTGAGAGAGTTGAACCGCCTTTTGTGTGCAATTTCTGGTGTATTTGGGATTAGTGTTTTGAGAGTTCTTCCAACATCCTTGTACCCTCACTAATTCAGAGATTATAATAGATTGTTTCTCCCACGTTATCGTTTTGGTTGAACCTCATTAAATATGTGTGTTCTAATTTTGGCCTTCTATCTTCGTAGTATTTTGTGATTTGTCGTAACAATTAGTTTGATGTGTTGAGTTGAAGGCAGTGGAGGGCTGATCGTGTTCTTCTTTTTCAGGAAATTAATTTGTTTATCTATTATTTTTAATGATTTTCTCAATGGTTGTTCGTGAGAAAAAGATTGGATTTGTTTGGATTTGTGTTCATTATATCGTATTTATAAAGTATTTAGTAAACGAGTTCAAGAAATATAGGCTTCAAGGTACTCCTGCAAGTCATTGATTTCATTAATTTATTTATAGTTCTTATTTACTGATTTGTTGTGAATTCAGTTCATAAAGAAGCTAGAAATGAGGTTAAATATGTATATTAGGCAGAACTATTTTTTTCTTTTTCCTTTTTGTGAAAAAATGTCGTGCATAATTAGTTTGATGCTATAAATCAAAATCTAGGCTCAAAAACTGTTAAATTGTATATAAGTGAATGGAAAACACTTTCCTCTTTTTCTTTCCTTCTATTTCATGTGAGGTGCATGATTCAGAAGCTTGATGCGTATTTTGTTTTGCCCTTATGGCCTTCCTTCATGAGGAATTCGTGATAGTGTTGAATTTCTATTTTTTTCTGTTTGGAGAGAAATACTATGCCCCATTAATTAATTTGATTCATACATGGTAGATTAAGTTCACTTCATGCATATTAGTGTTAGATACTAGGTCCTGATTTAATTCGTTGGTTCACAATCACTAGCTTGAGCTTTTGGGTAAAATGATGACCAACACAGGTTTTATCTAGAGAATATGCCTAATGAGGGGAAACGACTCCTACAAAGATTGGATTTTTGGTCCATTATTTTGTAAATCTGAAGTAATTGGTTAATGGTTTTGCAAAAATATAAGCTTCATATACTCTCGTGGTGTTATTGATATCATTAATCTGTCCATTGCATGAGTTTTCTATTGGTTATTGAATTGGTTCATAATGGAGCTGCCAAAATGAGATTAAGTACGTATATTAGACAGAATTAGTTTAAAAATAACGATTCAAATTCAGGCTTGAAAACTGATAAATTGATTATTGATCAAGGGAAAACACCTTCCACTTTCCCCCTTTGTTTTCATGTGTGGTGCATGATTCAGAACTTGATGCCCATTATTGTTTTACTGAACATTTAATTGGACATGTAGACGATGTGCATAACTAGTTGATATCCCAAATTCCTATTAATAGAGGCCCATTTCTTTCATATTTCTCTCCATCGCCATTTTTGTTTTATATTTCTGAAATTTTTGGATATATATATGTTTGTGTGCTTGCACGCATATTAAAAATATATTTTTACATATTTCTGAGTAATTTGATTATGCAGCATATAATTCGATGCACCAGCCAACCTGATAGAGAAGTGAACACCACATGTTTTACAAAATTGATTAACCTTTATGGTAATTTCTTTTTGGATTCAACTCCTTTGCGAATCGAACTAGCGACCTCTCACTTTGGAAGGAAAGTTATACCAACTGAGCTATGCCCAGTTGGATCCTTTATGGTAATGCTGCTAAACTTTCAATAAGCAAATCATTTGCTGTAACCTTAGTGTTAAAGTCCTGACTTTTAAAGAACAACAAAAAGACTAGCCCATGGGTGAAGTATATTGGATGGCATTAATAATTGTTGCCCTGTGTGCGTAAAACCATGATTTTAGAGCTCTATTGAGTGGAAATCCTGGGTTTCAAGTCCCACGACAACATTAAATAAAAAAATCGCCATACGTATGTGGTCTTTCATTTGTAAAACAGCATGCCATATGACGGGCAGTGTTGGATGATATAAAGCCTTTTTCTATTCACAATCACTATCTTAAGCTATTTGGTAAAGTGATCACCCACGTTAAAATTCTAGACGTAACCATTCTGGGTTTTACCTAGAGAATTTTCCTGATGTGGGGAATCAAGAAGTTGCATTTAAATGCTCTGATTGCACATAAACTGAAGCGAAGACATCAGCACAAAAAAAAATGATTTAAGAGTTTAGGTTGATCCATAATGTAGAAACCTTGATGATTTTTGGCTTCTTTTAATGCTCTTGGTGCTAATACAATTTTCAGCAAACAATCACATTGTTTAAAAGAATTTGATTCTAAAAATTTGGAGAAAGGTTTTGATGTTGTTATCGTAATCATTGGTCAGCAATTGGCATGAGCCTAGATTATTTGGTTATATGGTGCAGGAAAAGCTATGGTAGTAGCTGTGCAACCTAGAGTTGATATTACAAAAAAGAAAATAAAACATACAAAAGAGAGAAGGGTTGTTGTGACAGGGATGGGTGTAGTGACTCCGCTTGGCCACGATCCTGATGTCTTCTACAATAATCTTCTTGAGGGTGCTAGTGGCATAAGCGAAATTGAAACATTTGATTGTGCCACATATCCAACGGTAGGCTATATCAGTTTAATTAATTTTTCTATTCTGAGTTTTGATCGTCTAGAACTCTTGAGAAAGATTTTCAGAGGTTTTGTTAAAATTATATCCCAAAACTTGCTATGAAGCTTTGGTGTAGTGGCAGAGATATAGACATTGGCTTTTAAGATAGTATCAAAGCAACCCATGTTCAGTTCCCACAGGACGCGCGGTTAAATACCAATTAAGAAAATAGAATTGCTCGGGAGCCCAGGTTCCGCCCCGCAGAAGGGTGTGTTAGAATAAAAAGATTATATCCATTCATCATTACTTCGGTGTTTTGGTGTAGCGGTAGGAACATTTAAGACATCTAGAGCCTTCTTTGAGCATATGATATACCCCTTCGTGCAGAGGATTGCTGGGGAAATCAAATCATTTTCAACAGATGGATGGGTAGCACCTAAACTGTCAAAGAGAATGGACAAGTTCATGCTTTATATACTTGCTGCTGGCAAGAAAGCATTGGAAAATGGTGGTATGTCAGAAGAGGTTATGAATGAGCTGAACAAAGCAAAATGTGGAGTTCTTATAGGCTCTGCAATGGGCGGGATGAAGGTAACTTCTTTCCTTATGTTGTTGGTCTCCAAAGTTTGAAAGTTATATTCGGCACACTTATACTTTGTATAATTGGTTTTTTCTAATGCATACTTTGTATAATTGATTTTTTCTAATGCATTGAACAGGTGTTTAATGATGCAATTGAAGCTTTGAGAGTGTCGTATAAGAAAGTGAATCCATTCTGTGTACCATTTGCAACAACAAATATGGGCTCAGCTATTCTTGCAATGGATCTGGTAGGAGAAAATAACTTAGTTCTGAATATATAGCATTCTGATTGGGTGGTGTTGGATACCTATAAAGAATGCACCTGTGTTAATATCTTTTCTTGTCCTGTATGGATCTCAGGGTTGGATGGGCCCAAACTATTCGATTTCAACAGCCTGTGCTACTAGTAATTTCTGTATTTTGAATGCTGCAAACCATATAATAAGAGGCGAAGCTGTAAGTTGTGATTTCTACCCCTTGCTAGCGAGGTAACATGGTTAAAACTTGCAATTCGCTTTAGGCATAATGTCACAAAACTACCAATAATTATACCTGTTTTTCACTAAACTACCAAAGGCATTATGCATACAAGTAACCACCAAGAACTTTCATGTCAAGACTACCTGTTTTTCACCAAACCACCATAATTCTACTATTTTTTTTAATGCAGTTATATAGTTTAGTGAATACGAGTATGATTCACTAATAAGTGGTATTGAATGTATGAAACTTTTTGGTAGTTTATTGTAATTGACAAATTTTTTAACAGTTCAGTGAAAAATGGGTATAGTTTTTGGTATTTTAGTGAAATTAAAACTCTACTTATTTAATAACAATAAAAAGTTTGTCCTGAAACTTCAGGTTGGCTAGATTAATCTTTTTCTCCATTTTAGCTAGCTTATAACTCGTACTTTCCTTTAAAAAAAAATCTATATATGATAATAATTTGCAGGATGTGATGCTCTGTGGTGGCTCAGATGCAGCAATCATACCCATTGGTAGCTTTATTTACCTTTCTTAGAAATGAGTTTTTGCTAAATTATGAATCATGGATAGTACTTGACCGGTAGCATTTGGTTTTCCACATCGTGGCTTGGGGGATTTGTTGCATGCAAAGCGCTCTCAAAAAGGAACAATGATCCGGGCAAAGCTTCACGGCCCTGGGACATTGTATGCACATTATTTTGTCTCTCCTTTCAAAAATTTATCCTAGTCATAATTTTAATCCGCGCCTGCACGTGCAAGCACACACTCTCTGACCTAACTATAAAATTGATTGGGTTTTAGAAAAGTCAACACTGCGAGCTTTTTGCGCCATTTTTCCATATGTTGTGAAACTTTCCTATATTACGTTCTTGTTGTAAGGTTGTGATAAAGAATAGGTAGTTAGATTGAAGGGAAAAGAAAGACCGGTTGTTTTGAATTATTAACACTGATGTTTAATGAATCTAAATTGAGCCTGGTGTGCATTTTTTGTTTGGGGGGGGGGGACAAAAACATATCAATTTCGACCATTTGCAATGAAAAGGTCTGATGATTAAGCGGGTTTGGCTGCCCAAGTACCTTCTTAGGCCCCCACCTAGGTGGGTTAACCTAGGCCACGCTTAACCAGGCGTCTAGACCGCCGAACCCACTTAAGTGCGAAATCCGCTCAATTCAACAGCTTAGTGAAAAGTGAAGCAATCTTGTGTGACTTCCACTTAAGCGACCAGCATGAAGCATGGATACTTGTATAGGCCTTACGAATCGTCCCCGATCGTGTATCGGAGTCCGAAACTCTTGTATTCTTTCAGATTCGCTCGGACTTGTAAATATCTCACCAATCTCTCTCGAATCAATGCATCTTCTCTTTATCCCGAAAATTAAAGCACTCAAAAGTTTGAAAGTGCATTGAATATCTAACATAATACATTTATTTAATTATGTTATTATATATTGGTATGTATATCTTAATATATATTCATCTTTAGTTAATTTAAAATTGATATAAAAACGTATCATGTGTGTTAGGTTTTTGGAAAATCGTGAATCCGGGAATCCATATCGTATCCCGTATCCATTTCCGAACCCGTGCTACATAGGCGACCATCTTAGGTGGCCGCTTAGAATGCTTTTTATTACATTGTAACAAAATAATAATAATAATATTATTATATATATATATTTATATTCAAGAACGAGAGATGTGAGTATATATTTTATCTATGAGTGTAGATGAGCTTTTGATATAAGTGGGTTCCAATAATAAGACTCAAGTCTCGTTGACATTTGTCCCATTTTATATCTTATACACAATTACCTCTCATAGTTTTTCTAATGTAGGACTATTTTAGTCTCATATCTCAACATCCCCCCGTACGTGCAACCATGACTTTTTCTTAGTGTGGTTGTCACGTGAGTTGCACTGCCACTTGTAGAGTTAGGTCTCTCAAAGGCACTTTTTTTGTGTTTGTAGCATATTTCTCTCAGCGGTATTGTTGAGGTCCCGATCGATCTGGGTTCTGATACCATATATATATATATATTCAAGAAAGAGAGGTTTCACAAGACGAGGACGGTGATGATGGATGTGGAGCATCATGTTGTGGAAAGTGAGAAAAGAAAAGTAAGAAGATGAGAATGAATAGATCTTTGGATGCCTATGATGATTTTATTGGGGATTTTGTTATTGGTAATCGCGGAAAAGATAGAAAGAAGGTAAATAAGACGGGAAAATCGAATGCAGGGAGGAGAACCGAAAATGATTCGGATTCATCATATTCTGATTTTGCGATTTCAGATGACGATCATGATTTTGATGTGAAGCATCAAATTGTGATAAATAAGCAAGAAACGAAGAGCAAGAAGAAATTTAGGTTCAGATAAAAGGAGAAAGCGAAATAGATTGACGGCGGCGTCGTAGTCATCAGACGAGGAGGGATTCAACAATGGGAATATGTGGCGATCGAAGAGACGAGAAAACAATAAGATGTGATGGTGGAGAGGATCAATCATCGATGACGGTAGCAATCAATTGTAGGATAAGCTCTGCTACCATGTTAGAAACCACTGAATTTGAGAGGAAAAATATTAACGATTGATCAAAATACAATGTATAATATGCCTCTCTATATATAGCCCACAAGATGAAAACCTAATACGTAATAGACGTACATGTAAACCCCAATACAAAAAGATAAATACAAAACGATATAAAAGATATGATAAAAGATATGCATATCTTAACAACCTCTCAAACTCACAGTGGATAACCGAGAGTTTGGATAATATCTTGAACCAAAATATACAACTCGTAAAATGACGGAGAAGAGCAACAGATCTAAAGTATCGAGCATGGCAGACTAATACCTTTTGGTCTCTTTCACGGATTGTGTCACGCCCCGCTTCCCAGAGTACGCAAGATTGGGCACGTGACATAGCCAACCATGCTACCTGTGGGTAGGAAGTATCCATCCACAGTCACATTACGGTTGTAGAGATATCAAGAACAATATAAATAAACTAATCTATCACATGTCCAAATCCATAATAACAAGAGTCAATAAACGATAAGTGCGGAAGCAAATGATCCAATACAATAAATAAACAGTACGTCCCATAATGCGGGTTCACATATGGAATGAAATGAAATAAATAAACTAACTACTAAGGAACTCACAGTTCAGCCTGCTGGCTGAAGTACTCCTGCTCGGTCGTCGACAATGGTAAGGAATCTGGGCCATGCAAAACCCAGACGTCAGCGCGTCATGTCAACCACATAATATAATATAAACATGGTAATAAGCAATGCAGGTATGAACATGAATAAAGCAGTACTAAGAAATAACAGTGCAGGGTAATGTGCAGTGGTAACTAAACTGTCCTATCAGGTTTCTACTCTATAGTCTTTGAAATCAATTGATGAATCGTCGATGTAACTCAATAGTATTCCGTACATACCCGGGATCACGGCCACAATATTCTCGGCTGCAGCCGAGACATGCCGCTAGGCACAACAGGAAAGTGTACACTCGGTAGTATCCCGTACATACCCGGGATCACGGCCACAATATTCTCGGCCGAAACCGAGACATGCCGCTAGGCACAAAACAGGAATGTGTACACTCGAACAGGTAGTGAACTGTCGAGTTACAAGTCAGGTTCATCTTTGATTTCCCCATACCCCCAAGTTATGTATGTCGAGTCAGGTATTCAGTAATCAAGGACTAATGCCAACACAGGATCAGGTAACAGGTCAGGTTTGTCTGGATAGACAACAGGAGTGGTCCATGAGGACCCCAAGTCAGGTTTGTTGGCATTAGGCATGAGATCGGGTAACAAGTCATGTCGTGGTACAACAGGTTGAGTCGGTATGTACATATATGTCATGTGTAGCAAAGTCAGGTCAATATGTAATGTGATCGAGTATGTGCTCTCAACAGGTATACAATCGAATAAGTAACAGCAGTAAGAATTTAAAGTAAAAGCACTAATAGTCATTTAATCCCAATGGTACATGATTATGATGCAGTTGTATTATACTAATAGGTTCGAGTACCCTTGGGGTGTAATAATCATAGGGTAAAACAATATCAATAACTTACAGCAATGAAGCTATTAAACTAAAGCATAGATAACAGTCACATGGATGATCTAGCAAATTAAACAAGTACGTTCTAATTGGTTTAATTAGTTAAAGCATGGATTAATAGCATACCACTTAAATTCACGAAGCTACTATACTGATTTAATGTCAAGGAGAAATGCAACCGTCAATTCTAGTCATACTGTACTATCGATATCACCATCATTATGTTGTTGTATTATATAATATAATATTCAAATGCATAGCAAGACTCGATCTTGTATGCTAGCATGTTAGAGCAAGTATTCGGATACTTGCCTCGACGGTTTCGCAAACCGGAAAGCACGGATGCAATGTCGGCGGAAAACACGAGACGGGTGCACGGGCCACGGATCGAGTCCTAACAGCGAACAGCGGGACCACACGGATCAGAGTACTTCGCTGGAAAGTCGGGTCCAAACGACGGCACGGCCGGAATCCGGCGAAATGTCAAAGTTGGCGACGAAGTTAGTAAAAATACGATACACGTAAACAAAGACCAGCGAGAGGGTTTTTTAACACGAATGGAAAGTTAAAGGGATGCTTACAGGGAAGAACCAGGGCAACCACGACGGGCTCGACGGCGATGAGAGGCCGGAGAGGCAGCGACGGCGAGCAGCGAAGGCTGGACAGCTTCTGGGTTCGCTGGAGAGGGTGATGCGACGAGTAGAGGAGGGTGCTGGTCTGCTCTGGTGATCAAGGGGAGACGGAGGTGGTCGGAGGTGGCTCTGGCAACGACGGCGAGGATCAACGGCAAGTTTCCCGGCGATCTGGGGTTGGTGTTAGGGTTGGGCTCGGGTTCAGTGGTGGTCCGGCGAGGGGAGGAGGAAGAAGACGACGAGGTCGGGACGAGGGTGAAGGGAGGAAGATTCTGGTGTCGGCGGCGATAAGAGGCGGCGGCGACGGCGAGCACTGCGTGCTGGTGTGGCGTCGGGGGTTGGGTTTGCAGGCCCGGGAAGGAGGGAGGAAGGAAGGAGGTAGGGGGTGCGGTAAGGCTGTGGAGGCGAGGACGGCGACGGCGAGGTCGCGGGGAGGCCGACGGCGAGGGCAGGAGATGGCTAGGGTTAGGGTTCGAGGTTCGCGAGGTTTCTCGTGGGGTTTTCGTGGTGGGGAGAAGAGGAACAATATATATATTATAGGGATAGAGAGAGAAAGATTTTAGGATGAGAGAGAGAGAGATAGAGATAGATTGTTAGAGAGATAGAGATAGATTGTTAGAGAGAGAGAGAATAGGATTTGAGAGATGAAGAGAGATGTAGAGAGAGACGGAGAGGGAGAGAGAGAGTTGGGGGGCCCACGAGAGATTTAAGTCTCTCGTGATTGGCTGCCAGAGGAGATTTGAATCAAATGAAAATTTTCTTTAGGATTTTATTGTACAGAATATATATATATTATATAGTTTAGTATAATTAATTGATTTGGGATTTTGGTGCTAAATGAAACATTTCCAAATCGCGTCCGGGTTGCGCCCAAATATTTCAAATTCAAATTATAGGATTTTAAGCGAGTTCCAAATTTTGAGAAGAGGTGTTCAATGATTAAAATGCATGCCCCCAAGTCGTACACTTGCACGCGCGCGTAGTCGTCCAAACTTGCCCGTTTCGCCGAACGGGATATAATCTCGACGCGCGGACGCTACCACGCGACTAGTGGCGACGAGTAGGCCAACATGGATATTTTTAATTTCATTTTAGGTGTTAAAATTTGTTATGTGCCAAAATGACTTAACCGGTTAAAATTTAGCAAAATCACCGAACAAACAGGATAGTTGAAATGAGCAATGTATAACACTCAACTAGCAATAGAAATAGTATTATTGGGCTCGGGTGTTACAGATTGCAAGATGGACCGAATAACTTGCAGTCTCTTTCGCTGGAAATGCTAAAGGAAGAAAATTATGCTGTTAGAAAACGTCATAAAAAATGGTTGCTTGGACTTGATATGGTATCGAGCCAAGATCAAGAAAAAGTTCCACCAAGAAATAAAAATGATCAAAAGATCAAAAAAGGCTCCACAAAGGAATAAAAATGATTAGAAGATCAAGATGCCGTATCAAGAAAATAAGAAGAAAAAGAATGAGGGATTCAACAATGGGAGGATGTGGTGATCGAGGAGACGAGAAGACTGTTGGAGAGAATCAATCATCGATGACGACATCAATCAATGGTAGGATAAGCTCTGATACCATATATATATATATATATATATATATTCAAGAACGAGAGAGGTGATTATATATTTTATTTATGAGTGTACACGGGCTTTTGATATAAGTGGGTTCGGACAATAAGACTCAAGCCCTGTTGAGATTTGTCCCATCTTATCTTATACCCATGTGCCTCTCATAGTTTTTCTATTGTGGGACTATTTTAGTTTCTCACATCTCAACAAATATAAAGTGAGATTTACGTTTTTTAGGCATTTTCATTACCTTTTCGAAAGGATACAATATAGAACTGATTTTGCCATGAAACTATAGAATATATTAGCTGATGATGCGATGTACTATTTGATATCCTGTCAACTCTAATATGCCAGGATCATGATGGGTTTGTTATGGGAGAAGGAGCTGGTGTGCTGCTCTTAGAAGAGTTGGAGCATGCTAAGGTTCAATTACATCAAGCTTTTCCTCCATCAAATGTATTGGGAAACACACTTAAATTTTTTAGTCTTGTTTTGAGCTCATATCATTTTGTTTCTTTTTTAGAAAAGAGGAGCTAATATCTATGCCGAGTTTCTTGGAGGAAGCTTCACTTGCGATGCTTACCACATGACTGAGCCACATCCTGAGGGTTGAAAATAAAATCTGCAATTTTTATAGTGCTATTGTATGCTCTCTATTAGTTTTTATGGTTATTTGCTCAAAAACCTCGTGTAATATCCTATGGCACTTGTACAACCCTCAAGTGACTTGTTAGCATATTTTGTCCACACAAAAAAAGTGACTTGTTAGTTCAAATGCCCCTCCCTTAATCAACTAAAACACTCAAATTTTACTCTAAACAACAAAGATAAGATCTAGAGTTAAATCAAACATTCAATGAGCTGTTTAGACTTAGAGCTGGCTTTCAGTGTTTTTACACGTTTAATTGCTTAGCATAGGTGGTGTTTTTGCTAATAAATAACTTAATGGGGGGTATAAGTGCTGTAAGGGGTAAACTAGAGGGATTTTTTGTGCAATTAACCCTTGTTTTTAGTTTGATTTTCTGGACTCACATTCACATTGTTATACCCTTGTGGTTATATTGGCTACCAGGAACAGGGATCACTCTTTGCATTGAGAAAGCATTAGAACAAGCAGGAGTGGCTCGAGTGGATGTCAATTACATAAACGCTCACGCAACTTCGACACCAGCTGGTGACCTTAAGAAGTTTCAAGCACTTATTCGATGTTTCGGCCAGAACCCTGAAGTAGGGATCTAACTAAGATATATAGCCTACCTTTGTTAACAGTTAACTTGATTTTTTTTTTTATACTAACTTAGATTTCTATCTCCTACAGTTAAGAGTGAATTCTACGAAATCAATGATTGGTCATCTACTTGGAGCTGCTGGAGCAGTGGAAGCTGTTGCTGCTATTCAAGTAAGCAATACTTGTTTTCCCAAAATAGCCTGAAGAAAATATGCATATGACTCATTTTTTTAACCCTATCACCAAATAATCCAGTAATACCCTTGTACAAATTTTAATTTTTTCTGAATGAGTATGTTTGGATAAGTCTACGCTGCCCTAAAGGCAGATAGCTCTCTTGAACATGTTTGGTCTCGTGCACTATAAGTGGTCTCATTTGTTTATTATACTACTAAAATGTTTTTGTTAAATATGATATTCATCCTTTATATGATATACTTGACTCCCCACCCCTTGCCTGCCCTTCTGATTGATGTGAAAAATTGTGTAGTAGTTAACCGCAATCAATAACGGTGTCGCGCGTAGCTAGACCGAGATGAGTACGGGTCGTTCTCAGGGAAACGTTGAATCTTTTACTCTTACTTTAGATGTGTTGAGAAAGGAGGAAGAAATAAGAATGTTGTAGAATGGTTTCTAGATCTACGTTAAGCAAGAATGCAAAAATATAGATCTAGATTATTTTAGGGATGTTTATATAATAAGAGGGCTTGTAGGGTTCGTTAGGATTTAGTAGTTATGAACGATTAATTAAAAGTTACCATTTTTATCCTTTAATAGATTTAAAACTAGAACGACGGTGATGCGTGTAGATTAGGGTTTCTGGAGGGAAAAGGAATCCCACTCTTAACTCTTATCTCGACACGGAACTCCGTTCATATCTAGCCTTTACCAAAACAATCATTAATCTAATCTCTAATCGCGGTCGGAACTAACAAGGAATTGTTAGCGCGCCCGATTAGGATGTTAATGATTATTTTGATAAAGTTCTTAAACTTTATAGGACTTAAAAAGGGTTTAGGGATGTTCATCGTCCATTAGTTTACCCTAATCCTACGAACCCTAACAAGCGGAGAATTACTCGCGCATGTTGAGAGAAAAAGAGATGGAGAGAAATTGCATAATTAAACTACGAAGAAATAGAATAAGAAAAAGAAAGCTACCTTTATTAATCAACAATATTCATTACACTTTGATTCCTTAGAAAATGATTACAAAGACTAGTTTGCTTCTCGATCTCTTCCAAGGAGGTAGACGAACAGTTGATGACCAGCCTGGATGCGTGAGCCGTCTTAGACTTCGTGATCTCGTCGGCTTGATAAATGTTCCAAGAGGCTCTCGGTCTTTATTTATAGCCCCAAAGCCAGAACCTTTGCTTCCAAATATGGAAGTTTAACAGCAAAGATTCACCCCCAAAAATCTCCAACTCTATCTCCTCTATACTGCCGCGGATCCGCGGCCAACGGGGGGGTTTGGCCGTGGATCCGCGGCCAAGGGTCATGATCAATTGATCATATCTCTGTGGCTTTCTCCTTGCGACATGTGGCTATCTCTGGTACCTTTAGAATTTGGAAATCTTCTCGTAGTTGCTGCCAGACTTGATCTCCAAGTTTTGATTCCTTAATTAGACAGGTTTACTTTAACAACTTGATTTCCTTGATTTTAGACCTGCAAATTCTGCACAACAACTTAACAAATAATATTTTGTAGACTTAGTTCTACTAGGATTTGGTCAATAATATTATTTGCATACATTTTCCTACCAAATGCTAATTACAATATATCAACACATGGAAAATAGTATTTTTACACATAAACCCTCATATGTATGATATATTATAATAAAGTCCTTTTTAATATGAAAATGGTAGGAAAAATATAATAACAAATGTGCAGTTTTATCAACTGAACACCTCCTGTACAAAATATGGCCAGCTGACACTATTTTGTAGGTTTTTCCTGTACATGCATGTGTAGCATCTGCATAAAGTTTGCTTCTTATTCCTCACATATGAAACAAGGCTAACAAGTCACTTGCATCTCAAAGAACATAGAAGAGAGAATATGAAGCAACAATGGTAACATGATCCAATTAGAGTTTGGTTAATGTGGCATTTACAAGTTCCATATTGGCATATTCCTGGCTGCAAGAATATTGGGTTTAGCATTTGAATGTAACTTGAGGAGGCATTGCCACTTGCTCACTAGGATTTTACTTTCTAGGCAGCTTGTTATAGCATCTATGTATTTGATATTCCAGTATTAGTTTGTATCCGAAGCAATGGTTTTAAGGGATTTAGGAAAAATAGGATTGTTCTTGATACATATGGATGAAGTCTTGATACTCTACAGCTCATAATCCAAGAGAGTTTTGTTTTCTAATCCCCAAAATACCCTGAGGTTTCAGGATATCCCCCATTGTCATGATTACTTTTCTTGGTACATTATATATATATGAGTCGGATATCCTTTTACGTAAGATAAATAGCCTCGTAAATTCATTATGTTAAGATGTGTGGATTAAAATAGTCCCACATTGGAAAAACTATGAGAGGTACATGTATATAAGATATAAGATGAGACAAATCTCAACAAGGCTTGAGTTTTATTGTTGGAACCCACTTATATCAAAAAATCTGTGTACACATAAATAAAATATATAAAATGCCCCATCGTTCTTTAATATATATGTTTAAAAAATCTAATATGGTATCAAAACCCAGATTGATATGGACCTCAACAATACCTCTGAGAGAAACAGTCTACAAGCACAAAAAAAATGTCTATGAGAGAACCAGCTCCACAAGTGTTGTACTTTCCATATGACAACCACACCAAAAAAAGGTGATAGTTGCATTTGCATGTGAGGGAGAATGTTGAGATGTGCAGAGTGGCAACCACACCCAAAAAAAATGATAGTTGCACGTAAGGAAGAGTGTTGAGATGTGTGGATTAAAATAGTTGCCCCCCTCGTTCTTTAATACACACACAATGACGGGAGAATCTTAAAATTAGAGAAATAAACATAATCTTGACCAACAAAACCGTATGTTACACAAATCTTAAAATTAGAGATATAAACATAATCTTGACCAACAAAACCGTATGTTACACATGTAGAATCCCGGATTTTAAAGAAAGGCTTTGCAGAAAATCCTCCCACGCTTTACCCGCATGGAAGGAATCCTCCCTCGCTTTTAAAAATTTGAACTTTACCCCCTATTTTAATATTCATCAACCTTGTTTGTGGCTATTTCAGTTTTTGTTCCCAAAATACCCTTCAATAAAAGATAATTACAAACTAACAAAAAAAGATAGAAAAACGATAGAAATTCAGAAGTAACTTTGGGATAAAAAAACATCGAGCCCTTATTGCAGCTGATGCTACTAAATCCGCTGCTTTATTTTTGGTGACATGATGACAGGGGAGCCGGCGACCGAAATTCTGGTGAACGGCGGCCGTAACTATAACGGTCCTAAGGTAGTAAAATTCCTTGTCGGGTAAGTTCCGACCTGCAAGAAAGGCGTAACGATGTGGGCACTGTCTCGGAGAGAGGCTCGGTGAAATAGACATGTCTGTGAAGATGCGGACTATCTGCACCTGGACAGAAAGACCCTATGAAGCTTCACTGTTCCCAGGAATTGGCTTTGGGCCTTTCCTGCGCAGCTTAAAAAGAATTTGCGAATTCTTTTTTAAACATGAAATTGAATTTAGTGCGTTAAAAGCTTTTTATCATTCTGGCGTCGAGCTATTTTTTCGCAGGACCTCCCCTACAGTATCGTCACCGCAGTAGAGTTTAACCACCAAGTCTGGGATGGATTGGTGTGGTTCCTCTACGTCTAGGACACCATATTATAGTTTTAATTGAAAAATCGACGTAGGTAACATTAGAGTAGTAAATTGCAGGTGGTTATAAGAGATGGAGATTTCCTGCAAATAGTGTAAAACTGAGGGAGAGTTTCCTGCAATATTAGCCTTGAAATTATGAACAAGATAGTACTACGCCATGCAAAAAGCAAAACTAAATTGCCAAATCAAAGATGGGCTTGAAAGTAATTCCTACGAGTCATCATTCATATAATGTATTGATCTTTTTCTATTCTGTAAGCTTGGCCAAGATGCACTCTGGTAAATTTTCTTTAGTGAAATCTCTTTTGCACTGGCATAAATACGGGAGACTCAATACATGACATGGACAGATATGGAAGGTCTTGGAAAAACTTGGGATGCAGACAACTGATAAAGCATAGGGGTTTTTCTCGATAAGTTGATTACAAACTTTACAACCCATAACGCACTATAGCTTTTTTTTCCAACCCTCCAAACAATAGCTTTTGGGATTTTTCTCACTGTTGGCGTCGTGTTTAATGTAATATAATTTGTATAAGAACCAGGCACTCTTATAACTTTATAAGGTAATAATATTGTTTCATTTCTTTATAAATTTTGCCAAGATATAATATTATATGTTCTCTTTAGTTACATTGCCATAGGTAACGAGGAACACGCCTCAAAATGGATACCCAGACATGTAAGATCTTCGTATATAAGGATACAACACGACGTGAGTTCACATGCTCACAAAGACACCATGGACATGCCGGTGCCAATAAATTTTAAATGACTTGAATGACATAGTAATATGGCTGAAAACAACTATTGCTCTCTAAAATGGTAGCGAAATCATCATTACATATGATAGACAAAAATTTCAACATTGATAAATATATAGGAATAGATACTGGAATATTGTCTTTCAGATTTTTTTATTATCTTCAGTAAGGATCATAATGTTTATATTGCCTCGTGTTGAAATATAGTTTTTCTTTCTCTGAATACATTTTTATGGGGAAAAAAGTTCACATGGATGTGAAGTGTTAACATATCTAAATGAAGTATAAAACAATGTATCAGTAGTCCATCTAAGATGTGTCAAAAGAAAAGACCGAGTTAAAATTATAGCATAAATTGCATAAGACGTCTCTATACTATATGGGAAGTAGTATAAACCTACTTAATTAAAATACAGTGTCGTTTGGAAAACATAAATCTCGACCTATGATACTAAGATGGTTGCAATCCCCCCCCCCCCAAAATATACTCTCGATAATCCTATATTAAGTACTCTTGTTAAAGGAAGAAATTTTAAGAATTTTTTTAATGTGTAAAACCGTAACTGTAGATTATAGGCGTATACTTTGAAGTTGAAATCCTTTTAAATAGGAGGGTCATATAGTTCAAAGGTGTTGTGCAATTTTCTTAACCTAGATTATTAAACTAACGGCATATGTCGTGTGTGTGAATTGAGGATAGATGAAAGAAATGTCCAAAAACTAGTTAGCTATCAGACTTGGAGACGACTTTGTGATAGAAGTGATGGTGAAACCTAAAGTTGCATGAGCATGCAAACTATATAAGGAATTAAATCGTGTAATTAATCCAAGATTGGACATTTTCTACACTTGAATGGTTAACTATTATGGCATATCATTAGATATTCAAAGATTAGCTCACTCCTATTACGATGACAGCTGCGTAAAGGGGTTCTTGTTTAGAGATAAAGTTTTCTTTCTATTAAATATTATAAAATTCAAAATCCTATTTTTGACCAAGATGTCATTGCGCTTGTAGAACATTGGTAACTTGGTGGATTTTAGTTGTTATCTTTCGATTTAAAATCCTTTCTCTATAAATTGTCAACTCGTAAATAATTCTCATTGTTCCCTTGTCCAATCTCAATTGGGCTTCCTTAGAGGCTTTACTTGCAAACTTCTGATTAGTTCCTTATTATACTACACTTTTTTTGCTCCGAAATTAACCGGTGGCTCCAGTGCATTTGCACGGATGGTTATCCAAATAAAAAATTCAATTTAAGCAAAAAGTTTATCCTATGTCGACATTGTTCTTAATGGAAGTTCTACGGAGTACCTGCAACATCGCATAACTATATTTATTAAGTCATATGTAAAGATGTATGTGTGTTATCCAAAGAATAAAAAATCACATGTAAACGACACAACAGATTCAAGTTGAAGATTCACAACACAACGTAGAAATATTGACAAGCATACAACTAAGTTATAATGAAATATACCTTAAAGAATCTCAAAAAAATATAACCGTTAATGTTTTTTTCAAATAAGATAATTTTCCAATCACGATATGAAATTAGCTATTAAAAGACATTCAATATGATTTCTTATAACCCTAAAATTCGTAGCACTCTTCAAATAAATCTAAACATTTGTTACTCATGTCTATCAACCATCCATCGAAAATTTATTGTCATATGAGACGAGGTTTACATAATACCATGCTAAATGATACTAAATAGACACTATAAATAACAATAAAGGACGAAATAGGGAAGATAAAATCTAAAACAAATTTAATTTCTTTCAATGATTTCCATTATTTATAATCTAATTTCATACCAAATAAAGATATACTTCAACTCTTAATTGAAATTTTGATGAACGTTGTACATAAATCTCATGATAATAAAAATATTATGTTGAATTTGAATGGATCTTAAACCAGCAGAATGATATTGCCGTCGCTAAAACACACGTAATCAAAGTTGTCAAATCATGATATGGATCTTTTATCGTTTTTGTTCCTGTATCGTATCGTATATCGTAAGATATGATAATTACTTGTGTGATAACTAAGCAAGTAAGCATATGGCACGGTATATTTAAAGAATTATAAAAAGTAGGATATCTCCGGTCACGCAACCGACACAATGTGTAAAGTTCAAATGGAAAATACGTAAAACAGTACAAGTCATTTGAACTGTCATAATTCATAAATTAATTAGATAATTAAGCAAAATGATACTATTTTCGAAAGGTGTAACCCACGTGATATAGGCATAAATTTCACAATTAGCAATATTTTCTAACTAAGTTCACACATAAACCAAAAACTTTCAAAAAATAATAAAACAAAATTGCTAATCAATCAATAGTCTCATATCAATTCATCGCATATCATCGTCGATGAGGATGTTCTCATCTTCCTCACCTTTGCTTTTGTATTTTTACGAACTACTCTTCTTCCTTTACTTCCACTATTTTCTTTTCTTTTTCTTTCCAAGTTTTTTTAAGAATATCATTCAAAATTTCGAGGTCCTATCAAAAAATTGGTTAAAAAATACTAGGATTTTTAACAAAATTAACTGGTAAATATATTATCATTATATCTCATTTCTTTTTTTCATACCACTTGGTCCTCCGGCAATTTCAAAGTATTCATGAACATCTATCCAAGAAGTGTCTTCTGGTAAGCAATGACCTTTTTTTCCCGAAATCCATCATTGGATTCCTTATCCGATATACAAATCGGATGATATGCCTCTCATTTTGTTCTCTTTTCTTTAGACTTATTTTTAGTTGCAAGTTCTTAATATAAACCAATGCATTGTCTTAATTCCAACTTCTAACATATTTCTTTTTTGTGAGTGCACGTAAGGACGAAATATGAGTTTATAAAGTCTTGCGTTTTGGGGCTTAGATTAGTTAGGACTTTAGAGATGCGATATTTTATATTTTTAAGGTCTTTAAACCCGACTTGGGAGATCTAGGCCCGACCCAATAACCAATGGGGCCTTTAAATATTGTATCGTTCATATCGTATATCGTATCAGAACGTATCATATCGTATGTCGTAAGCTACAATATGTTTTCTGATACGAAGTGATGATATGTATCAGAAACTTTTCATATCGTATCATATCATAAGATACGTATTTTATATCGTAAGATATTAACAACTATGCACGTAATTATTATTCTCTAGTTTTTTAAAAATGATAAACTATTGGATTTAAGAAAAAACATTTCACAAAACAAGTCTAAATAGACATTACCAATAGAGCACTTCAATTCAATTTCAATTACCTTTTTTAATATCATTTCAAAGTAAAAAAATCTTTAGTAAATAAAGAATCTTGATTCGATATAGCATGTTTTTATTCAAAGAAACGACAACATTGAGATTTACATGAAAAAATTAAAGTGGATATAACACGCATTAGATTTTTCTTATATTTGAAAAATTTTAAAGAATTTTGAGCGCTCCAATTTTGTTTAATTTTATAAGAAACGAAATAGTAATAATCAATGCATGCAATGTTATTAGATGCATATGTAATTTATATTGTATGATAAAAGAAAGGAATATATTCCTACTTACGTATGCAAGAACATCTCTAGCGAACTACAAGTGCATGAGTGGGATAGGAGGTCTCGCCATGTGTGTTAGACCCGCTCCGGTCTTATGTGAGTAGGTTTGTAGGAAAACGTTTTAGCCATGTTTGCATGAACATTTTTCTCTAAAAGAAAATACTAGTTTTAACTTTTATTGTATCCAAAATTTAATAATCATCTATAATGTTTAAATTCTTGATGAAGGGCTAAAATTAATTTTTAAATTGAATAGGGGGCTAAAGATAATTATCCGTTTAAATTCTAAACATGGCTCACGCTGACACAAATATATTTTAGCAAGGGGCAAATTAATTGTTAAAAGTGTAGGGTTCTATACAATACATAAACTTCTAGTGTGAAACCCATGGCCACATGGATGGAAAATTTAATTATCAATATAGTATATAACGTACATAATGGCAATGTTTTTATGAACCTCTTTCATTGGTTGGAAGCCATGATAACTGTAAACTGACATGAGTAATTTAATATATCAACGTTATTACTTCATTAGACTATCATCTTCCCATGAAAATGGGGATGATTAATGAGCAAACCTCCGTGAAGGATTTGTCAAAGTTCCGAGACTGACTATCAAACGTCTACTTTCTATTAATTATTAAGTAATGTCAAAATTCCTTAACAAGAAAACTGTGAACAAAATGAGACTTGCCGCATTGCTAAACAATGAGTTGACGTTCTCCAAATTCTTTGTATGGTTGGGAGATAAGTGTAGTAGGAAATGATTTTGATTTTTTTATAGGGAATTATGTTGACCTATACATAGATGATGTGGAGATCAAAATAAAAACACACTCCCAAATTGATTGGTTTTTTAGATACCCTCAAAGAATATGGCAGCATAAATAAATTTCTGATTGTACTAAGCATGTTTATGTTTACTAAGCGTGTAAACTTGGCTAGGAGTGCGCTAGAATCAACTAGCAACATTCATATTTCCACAACGGAAATTCTCTTTAACGCTTAATGTTGCCGTTGATGAATGTGGCAACAAATCCTACAAGCAATGCAGATATAGAATTTGTATATGGAATTAATTTCAACAGATGTATTTCAGACTAAATACAAGCTTCCGCTTAGACTCTGCTACTAGGCATCACATCTTTTGATTTCAGAAAAGGAAAAACACACATATTAGTTTATACTTTAACTTTTGTAATGCTTAATTTTTTTTGACTCTTTTATTTGTTGTATTTGGAATTCAGGCAATTAGAACAGGGTGGGTCCATCCTAATATAAATCTCGAGAACCCAGAAAAGGGTGTGGTACGTTATCTTGGCACTTCTATAACTGTTCTCTCTCCTTGACCTTTTGTTACTGATTGCATGAAGAACAATGAAAAAGAAATGAGCGAACAGAAGGAATTCGAAATGAACACTGCCATAAATAATAGCTACACTTTTCCATTTACATTTTCCACTTAAAGCAACGAACAAATAGAAAGCGGTTTCTTCACTCATAATAGCTTTCCTTGATATTCTCTTGTAAGAGAAAACACTGCATGTAGGATTCACAGAGTCGTCATAAGTCTAGTATGCCACTCTTTTTGAATAGGAACAGATAGTACTTTGCAATCTAAGTTAACTTGGGTAGGTTAGTTGCACAACCCCCCCCCCCACCCCCCACCCCCCACCCCAAAAAAAATATGTAGTTTCCCCTGTGTAGCACGCTCACTCAAGTGATTCATCAGTACAATTGCCCCATCTGCTCATTGACCAAATTTTGGAAAAGGAAGGGAAAATACCTAATTATACTCTAAACAAAATAAACAAGTTCTAGAGTTAAATTAGATAATCATTCAGTTGCTTAGAGTGAAATATTATTGTTTTTTAGTGTTTTGTGGATAAATTCGTTGATGAGGTATAACTGCTATAGGGAGAAAATTACTAGGGGTTCTGTGCTATTTAACTTTTACCTTTTATATGGCGTGAGCTTTTCTATATTCTCTTACTTCGATATTATGTGGTTGCAGGACGTAAATGTCTTGGTCGGACTTAAGAAAGAGAGGTTGGATGTAAAAGTGGCGCTGTCCAATTCTTTTGGCTTTGGGGGCCATAACTCATCCATCCTCTTTGCTCCTTATCAATAGCCGCACTTCTATATATGACAATTGTTAGAAATCTAACCTCTTCTTGTGCGGAAAAAGGCGTGGCTATTTGCTCGTGATTCGCATTGATGCCGATTTTCAAGGTTTCAGAGGATGGGAGTGTCGACAAGAAAAATTTTCCGCCCAATCCTATTGTATTTCATGCAAGCTTTGTATTTCAAGTTACTACAGGTTTTCGGCCTTTTTAATTGCCAGAGTTGTATTTCTCACAGTTAAACCTACTGTAGTTTCGATAAGGTTATAGTGTACAATATGTAGAGGCAAAACTATTGGTTTCTTTTTCAATGGGTAATAATAGATTATGCATTGGTAAGAATATTGCTGTTACATTGGAATATTCAAAATCTTTTGTTATTTTGCTTAAATGGGATGACATGGAAACCCCAACTCAAGTATCAGCCGCAGTCTTCTCTTTTTTCTTCTTACCTTGTATTCCCACAGCTTCTGGATGCATTTATTAGCTGCAAATCAATTTGGCTTCTGCAAAAGAGTAGCCATCTGTCTATAATACGTACGTACATCATGCACGCGTCCATGCATGCATGCATGTATAATATATACATACATAATATCCATCAATAATCCATGCATGCATATATAATATATCAAAGCATATTCTAGGGAATATTCTCATTTTTATTTTGTTTGTATGTGTAAAATTTAGTTTGGGTCCTTAACTTTTTACTTTCTAAACTCATATTTATGTGCAAAGATAAGTTAAGGTTTCTAACTTTCTGTAAAATGTAAACATTTGTATGTACAAGTTTAGGTACTTAACTTTTTATAAAATGTAAACAAATCCCATTATAAGCTTATATCGGTATAGAAATAATATTCACCAAAATTAGGTCAGGTATGTAATTTTCTTCAAAATTTAAATTGACTTCATTTTAGATCTATTGCAATATATAAACAATATTAATGTGATAGAAAATAAATACCTGATATTTTGGTAATACTCTTGGCATGTTGAGAACTTAGTTATATTTTTTTTCTTTTGTTCTGTTTTTTCCTCACTCAACTTTTAAGTTTTGCAAGTTTTAGCACAACAACAAAATTAAAAATTATTTAATTTCATCTCCCACGCAATTCATGAGCATGAAATCCAAAGTAAAAAATAATCATATTAATTTCAAAGTTTATTGTTATATTATTTGTAGGTTGTAATATCTCATTTTTATGAACTTCATAGAAATAATATATGAAAGATTAACTTTCAAATCCTTGGGTATTTTCTTCAGATTTTCAATATTTTTCTTGCCATAACATACATAAATCGTGAAATTTAAAAAAATGTTAAAATTTTATTCGGTTTTTCAATATTTTGATTATCATAGCACACGAGAATCACGTAATGTACAAAAATCCCAACTTTTTCTTCAAATTTTCAACATTTTATACGCTATATAGTACACGAACATGGTGTAATTTAATTTTCTCAAAATTTTATTTACTATAATATAAGAAAATCATGAAATATTCAAGAATATTTTTTTTATCAATTATTCAATATTTTCTATGATATAACATAAGAAGTTCTCAAAATTTTATGTTTTCTTTCTTTTCAATATTGTGCTGTTACACAATTTTTTAATAAGAATTTATTTGAAAAGATTTAACGCTTTTGCATGCTATAAAAAGCAAAATATCGAGAAATGGGAAAAAAAAAAATTATATTCTTGAAAAGTTCGTGATCTTTAAGCGTGCTATATCAAGCAGATTGTAGAAAAAAACGGATAAAACAAAAAATATTGAGATTTTTGAAATTTTCGTAATTTCCGTATTGCAAAATATTGGAAATTTGAAGAAAATTTTTGAAGAAAAATTGAATTCAATTGTCAGCTGCTCCTATCGGAAATTGCATTGACTATGGATTTTGAAAAGTCGTTTAGTGTGCTAATGAAAAATATTAATAATATGAAGAAAGCAAAAAAGTATGATATTCTATCAAAATCATGTGCTATATAGCAAGCTAAATATCGAAAATCCGAATAAAAAGTTGATTTTGAGATTATTAAAATTACATCATTTTCGTGTGGTAGAATGCAAAGTATTATAAATTTGAAGAAAATAAATAATTTTCTGATTTCACTACTATAATTGAACCCAGTAGTAACGAGGAATCGGTCGCGGTTCGTACTGTGACCATTTCCTCGTCACGGTTATATGGGATATGGTCGCGGTTAAAACCGTGACCATTTCCAATATTAGGCAGCCCTCCCCCACGGGTGATTAAAACCCAAATCTTTTCCCTCCCCCCCCAAATTCCCCCTACTCTTCATCCCTAAAATTTCCCGCCTTAGGTCGCCGTCTTGCCTCCCCAAATCTCGTCGTCCCGTCGAAGCCCTCTCCTCTCTTGTCCCAGCGAAGCCCCGATCTGTCGATTGAGCTTGTTGTCGAAGCCCTAGATCGACATCACCGTCGATTGAAGTCCCGTCGGCCCTAGGTCGTCGTCGAAGGTCGCTGGTATCGTCTAGTTGTAAGTAAATATGATTAATTTTTAATTTTTGGTTTAATTTTAGTTTTTATTGCATCATCTCAAAAATATTCTTCTTTTATCCTAGCTTCTCTCTGTTGGGGTCAAAAATTACACTCCGTTTGACTAAGTCAAAGTCAACCCCAAGCCGAGTGGGCTCAAACCCGAACCCAAGTCCAAGAAAGTGGGCCCATGTCCAAGTCGAGTCCAAGTATGAAAAGGCCAGCCCCAATGCCAAAGGAATAATTGTTAAAGCATAAATAGGCTTAATGTAATTTCTATGAATAAATGGAATAAAATGGGCAACAAATTCAAATTTATGTAAAAGACCATGTCTTATGTGCAAAAAAAAAGAAAACACATGGTATTAGAAAGGCACATGTGCCATTTTGAAAAGCCCAAAGGGCCATGTGTAAAGTGTAAAGCCTATATAAGGTATCATGATGAATGATAACACCAGAAGATTCTTCCTATATTTTTCTAAGGTTCTGTTCCTTCTTCTTCCTCAAGATTTTAAACCTTCTTCTCTTTTTTGAATTAAATCAAGAGTTTAACTCATCTTTTCCCAAAAAGAAATAGTTTTTCACCATAGAACTCTTGAAGAGGAGTTCAAATCTCCCAGCAAATCTCTAAAAGGGGAGATTTTTAAATCCCACCACTTTGTTTCTTCAAGATCCAACCAATAGAGAGGAGGAAGAAGGAGACCCATCTCCAAAAATCCCACTTTGGGAAGATTCAAGGCTTAAAAGAGGATTCATGGATTGAGGGAGAAGAAAGGGGTCCTCTTTCATTATCTCCGAAAATCTTTGGGAATTTAACCCAAGAACAAGAATCTCTTCTTTAGGAGTTTAACTCCAAACCAATTTTTGAGGGGTTCAATTCCAAGATCCAAATTCTCAAAAGAGTTTAACCTCAAAATCCAGATCTTTTAGGAATTTAAGTCCGCAAAAAGATCCTTTTTTTTTAGGAGTTTAACTCCAAAAGTCACTCGGAATTTCAACTCCCAGTTCAGGGGCGAAGCCCCTTTTCCCGCGGGCGTGTGACCGGCTGGCGCCTAGCACCCGCGTGCAGGGATGGCACTCAGCGCCCGCGCATCATGCAAGTGGCCCGCTAGCGTCCAGCGCTCGTGCGCCACGCATGTGGCCCGCTGGCGCCTAGCGCCTACGTGCCATTTTACACGTCCTCAAGACACTCTTCACCCATTTTTTCCCACACGCTCCATACTCAAAACATATCTCCTGTTAGAAATTTTTTCTAACGGAGTGCTGTCCCGCACCCCGCAGGGGGTTGCTATCCCCCTTGATCCCCAGCTCACTATCCGGGTAGCAGGACCCCCGTAAACTCTGCGAAGCCCCCGATATACCCAAAACCTCTCAAGACACACATACGCACACTGCACATTGAGTTTGTATGACCTATTTGACCCGTCAATCGGAGGTTCTCTCACTCCAAAGGCATGGGATAATTAACGACAGTTTAGTCCGTGGCTACCAGAGATTCGGATCCCCGGTTGACCATAAATAGGGGGAATTTGTAATGCGCTTGACAAGCGCGCGTACTCCCATCTCAATAGGGTGACGAAAAACACTCTACACTCTCGTCACCGTCCTAGCCTCGTCCTCGGCCTCTTGATCTCCCGCGGCAGCTCGCTACTCGAAGTCCCTGCCGCTCACGTCGCCGCCGATCGTGAAGAAGTAAGTTTGAATTTAATTTTTTTGTTTGAATTTTATTTTCGCTAAATTAAATTAAATTTTTTGTTGTCGATTGAAATGTTGCTGCTGCTGTTGTTAAGTTGTTCCGAGTATTGTTAATTAGGGTTGGTGTTGATTTTGTTGGTGTTGTTGTTGATGGTGATGTCGTTGGTGATGTTGTTGTAGGTGTTGATCGATATTGGTGATGATGTGGTAGATAGGGGAGAGTTAGGGTTTGGGTTGAGGGTTAAGGCCGGGAGAAGGTTAGGGAGGGTTTGCGTTGGAGGTTAGGGTTAGATTAGGACTAAGTGTTAGGGTATTTTAGTGTAAAATGACAACAATAGTAGTTTAGGGTATTTTAGTGAAATTGCAGTAATAGTTAAGGATATTTTAGTGTAAAAAAGGTAATATTGAGGAAAGGAGATTTTTTGGTAAAAATTTAAGGTAGTTTAGTGTAAAACCAACAATAGCTAAGAATATTTTAGTGAAATTTGTTGTAATCAAGTAAGTTTAAGAAGATGATCGAACTGTTTATTTAAATTTGTTAAGGTAGTTTAGTGAAAAACTAACAACAGTTAAGGGAATTTTAGTGAAAAGCATCAACGGTTAAGGGTATTTTTGTGAATAGTGCAAACACACATAGACACACACACACATACACACACACATACACAAAAAAACAAGGCCAAACTTTAATCCATCATCATTCTCCTCTACATTGAACTCTTGTCAAATCCCCCTTTAAAACCAACCTTAAATCTAAAATATCAAACTTCATTAAAAAAAACCCTAAATCCAAAATCTTAAACTCGATTAGGAAAACCCTTGGCTTTAAAAAACTTTACCCAACACTAAAATCTTCGAAACCTTAAAATTGAAATGTAAATGTAAAACGAATTCAAAGTAAATCTTAAACTAAGTGCATGATATTCGATGATAATATGAAATTTTCATATTCTCATCGATAGTTATATATGAAAATGAAAATGCAACTTAGCTCCCGTCTATCGGTTAACATATGTTTGATATTCATCGTGACATAAAACTGTTGGATATAGTGCCCTCAAAGTCAATTATTGGATCGCAGGCACGTGATTGCAATGATTGAGGAAGGACCTATACCGGTAGGACAGTCTTACTCGAGATGATAGTATGCTATCTGGTTTGTCTTTATCATCGTGTACATGCTTTAGGTGACATTACAGATCACTATTACACGTTGATAGAGCCCATAGGATTCTTGCTTGACTGCCAGCAGTATGATGGAGATCATATACGTGGGAGCTGGTGGTCTATAAGCGCATCCTTAAATGTCCCTAGTCGTGGGAGTTTCGAAACTGGGTATCGATACTCTAGAGTAGACCAGTGTATACTGATGGAGACCCCGACGGGGGGCGGTGGCCAGGTCTCACAAGCCATTGGTGTTAATTTGTTCACTTAAGATAGTATACAGGTGCTCATTGGGTTATGAGTACACTGGACGGGCTCGCCGGGAACCTGCTAGTTGGTATTATACCTATTGTCAGATAGCAGTTCCCAGGTGACATGTGTACAGGTTAGTCTGTCGACTTGAGATCGTCATTTGTCTCGTGTGAGTTCCTACTGTGCTTTGATTACTACCCTACCACGGCTCAAAGGAGTCGTGCAAATAGGTTTTAGTTGGGTACAGTCCCGAGCTACATGGAGGCAGTGAGCGGATCGGCAGGGGATTCGTCTCTCCCGGTATTTGGGGTGAGATCGCGCTATGTCTGGAGAGCCATTACACAAAGTCCTTGGCTAAGGCAAGTGAGATTTACTGGTAGGTATTCCAGTAGTTTCTCAGGGTGTTCTGGGCTACACCCCGACACGACTTATACCGTTTTTAGGGGTCTAACGTTTACCAACCGCCTAGGCCCGATATGCGATACTCATAGACGAACGGACTGGATTGTACGGATATTGTCACTGACAGGCTCAGTAGGATTTTAGGATGAGTTCGCTCATCGATCTCCCTTTTGGTCAATACATTGGTAGCCGTTACGTACAGCTAGTACCACTGACGTACTTGTGGTTAAACCCACTGCCAGAGTATTGATGAGTCTTTAGAGTCCCCCACAGAAAGTTTCCCAAGTTTGGACGAAACGTTGTAGAGGCCGTATGGTTTTATGGCAGGGTTCGATCATATACGTGCACTTGTGCACGGATCATGATCGGACGGATCATACTAGTGGGCTTTGGTTTAAGCCGGATCCTAGTATTAGATTTGTTGGATTGCTTTAGTCTCATTGTATTCGTATTCAGTCGGAATGCGGATGCATGTATGTATTTACAGATGAGGGGTATTCTTGTGATCCGTCACGAGTTTACTTTAGTTGATACCATATCTTTTTAATGGATTAAACATTTTGGTTTAAATGTTTAATTAGGTGGAAATGGTGAGCTCAAGTCATCATGAAGAGCATTAAATGTGTCATGTGCATGGGTGATGACTCATGGTGTGTTTTCTTGTGCCATGACCATTTTCATGTTTGTTTATTGTGTGGAATTGATGGATGGAGAGAGAGAGGGCAGCCACTAGTGAGGGGTTTGCTCTTGAGATATCATTCTAGCTCTCACAATTTATTCCACACAATAGTAAGCTCTTCTTCTTCTTCTTTATTCTCTTGAGCTCGCAACTTCCATCAATGGCTTCTTCTTCAATCTCTACTCTATCCCTCTCATGTGTTGAGAATCCTAGAGTGTCATGAGACAAAATAATCACACCTATCTCTACTTCACATTGGACATGTCGGATAGCAAACTTCATGTCTGAGTTGCTTCGGTTTGAAGCGGGAGCCCGTATAAAGAATCCTCGACGTGGAGCCACTTCGACGAGCGAGATTGGAGAGCGAGTTTGTTCGTGGGCAGCCGGCGAGGAGCTAGGAAAGAGATTGAAGACCGAAGGACATGGATCGATCGGTATAATCTCTGAACTCTTTACAGTAGTTGCTAGTTAACGGTTAATGGTTTGATCTGGGTAATTGGTTGCGGTAGCGCCAAGTTAGAAAAGTTTTTGTTCCGCATTTGACTCTAGGATTGACGGTCGGGGCGCTGCCGTAGCCCAACATGGTATCAGAGCCAACCCATTAACCCTTAGCTAGCTTGTTTAAATAATGTTAAACTATCGAAATCGAAACAAAACCGGTACACTGCATTGCTGTATTCCAGTTTCTGTCGAAATTGCAGAGTCTTCAAAAATTTTTTTAAACAACTTCAGAAGGCTATTTAAGTGACCACTAGAACACCCTAAAAATTTCAACCCCATCCACCGGATTTCACCCGGTGAGAGCATGTTCAAAACCGGCCACTTTTTAGCTTCTGGGCTTGAGAATTTCAGGGTAATCTAGTCTCTGGAATATTAGTCTAGTGGTATTGTTTGTTTAGCCCAGTTTGGATATGGTTTTACCTAGTAGTTTGGGGCTATTCGGGGGTTATTTCGAAGTCGATATTTTCTAACATTGTTTAAAATTTGCAGTACATTCATTTCTATCTGCGACCGTGAATGACATTCACGTTGATGTTCTGTGTTGTGCTGTGATGTTGCGGATTGTCGTGGTGGATAGCCTGGATGCAATAATAGTGCAGTTTGGATTTATTTGTACATTTGATATCGCAGGGAGAGCGTCCGAATGTGGACTGCCGTCACTGCCTGTTTGTATATTATTCTTTTGGGACACGATCGGGTTGAGGTCGATGTACCCGCTGTTCATATTTTCTTTTCTGTACTAGAATTACCCCGTGGTGGAGTGCATGGATAGCCGGGTTCTAGATGGCAACGGGCCCGCATCTCATGGTTTTGAGACGGAGGGGGCTTCATTCTAGAATTGGCGGGCTATTCGCCACACTCGTAGGGGGTACAGGTTGACCCAAGGAGGGGTGCTCAAGTTACCGGATTCCGTGAAGTGCTGGGTGGTCCATTCACTTTGCTGAAGGGGCTGCCTCGCTTCTAGTTTTGGCGGGTAACTTGCCGTACTCATAGGGGTCTAAGTTTTCATTGCACAAGCTATCCACACGACCAGGGGAACGTCGGGTTTCAGTTGCGGCTCAAAGGAAACCCAGGGCTCCCAGATTATCTGTATTGTTCTGTGATGCTTATTACTTTTCTGTGATGTTGGCGATTATTATATATTGATATATATACTAGTAGATGTTGTATATGTTTTACACCCGCACTAGTCCAGTCCCCGCTCTGTCGTTAGTTAAGTAACCTAACGGGTGATGACGGGACCCAGTGGCGAATGCGGATGGCATATACGTATATCATATTTTCGTTCTTTTCTGGTGTGATTAATTGGTGGGATTGCGTTGATTCAGATCAATGCAAGGAAAACAGACCTATTCGTTGTTGTTGGAACAATTTTCAAAAAGCTGTTATTATAAGGACGTTTTCTTTTGTTTTGCATAGTAGTATTCGGTTATGAATATCCAGCACCTCATTCGACGAGACAAGGGCCGAGATCTCTTCATCGGGAGTGACCCCTTGGGCAGAAATTTGCGTCAGGGTAATAACTTCACTATAGTTGATTACTTTTGCTTTGCATCGTGGTATTCAGTTGGAATATCCTGCACCTCATTCTACGGGGAAAAAGCCGAGATCCCTTCACCGGGAGTGACCTCTTTAGCAAAAGTTTTTGCCACTGTTTCCCCCAATTAGAGCAAAACTCTGTTCAAGTTTTCGAAATTTGAAATGAGCAGCGCTTCATAAGAGCGCCAGCGCTCTGAGGCAGCGCTTACGTGCAAAGCACGAATGCGCTCGCGCAAAGAGCGCCAGCGCTCTGAAGCAGCGCACACGTGCAAAGCACGAGTGCGCTAGCGCAAAGAGCGCCATCGCTCTGAAGCAGCGCTCATGTGCAAAGCACGAGTGCGCTAGCACTGGAACTAAATGTTCCCCACCGTCAGATCAAAGATCCAATAAAGATGATAAATCATCAATTGACCAGAATGAAATTCTGTTAAAGAAAGATTCCTCAAAATCTTTTCAGACAAAAGATTGTGTTCTATAAATCAGAGCACCGTTGGATCAAATGATCCAATGGTGATTAAAAAATCACCAAAATACAGAATAAATTCTGTATGGGAAAAAATTTCCCAATCTTGCTAAAAACAAGAAGATTGCCTTCTGTAAATCAGAAGCCCTTGGATCAAAAATCCAACGACGGGGAAAATCCCCAAATCAATTGGAGAAAAGATCTCCTTAACCGATTGAACAAATCATCTTGCCCTATATAAAAGCCCCAAGACTTCAAGTCTCATATAGAGGAACCCCCCATAAACTTTGAGAAATTTCAAAGCCAAAGAGCAAGCTCTCAGAAGAAGAAAATTTTCTTCAAGGTAAAAAAAGAGAGAGATGAAATCATCTTATATAAAAAGAAGAATTTACTTCTTTTTCTAAGATCATAGATCTATAAGACTGATTGGTAGAGTTTTTGCTTGTTCAAGTTTATTACCGCAATCAAGACGGTTTCTCTTGTAGCTAGCCGGTTGAGTACGGGTCGTCCGCAGGGAGATGGGAATCTTTTTCTATGTGCTTTAACGAGTTAAGTCCAAATGTCCAGATTTGTTTGAGATTAACTATGTGCTAAAATGTTATATAAAGAGAGCTTGTTAGGGTTAGGATTATGTTAGTTTGAGTTAGGAGTCGCTCACTTCTTTCGTTGCCACTCTTAATATCGGTGTTACAGTAATCGGCAACAACGGGGATTAGCACGACTAGGAAGGAACTTGTGAGTATAAGCTAGGCTTTCCAACACTTAAGTTCTTCCTTTTGGTGCTTGTCCGTCCGTTCTTGGCTCTTAGCCTTAACCTCCGGTTAATTCAACCACAACCGGTCTCACTAAGGAATCACCGCTATCATGTAGGATAGGGTGCCGTAGGGAGCGGATTGTGGTTCAATTAACGGGAGTCCGAATTAAGATGTTGGGCAAGGAAAGAGTGAGAGAGATTTCCTTCTCTCAAACTTCCCTTATCCTACCCTAACAAGTTAGAAAACTACTCACCCATTACAAGAAAAAGGAAAATACGACAAAAGGAGGAAGATAGAAAGAAAGAGGTTAGGAGATTACAACTAGCTATTTGAGACCTCACATTGGCAAGGATCAAGCTTAAGCATCATTGTTGTTAAGGATAAAGAAAAAGAGAACAAGAAAGAAACAAACAATAAATAACAACAACTAGATTAGCAAATGAAAAATACAAGCAATTATCATTAACAAGACAAGCATGGTAACAAAAAGAACTCTTTTATTCATCCTTCACTCATAACAAGCTCACTACAAAGTTTCAATGGAGAGAAGATGAAAGAGGAAGAAGACTACAAAATCTATCCTAAAATTTTACACAAGAATAAGCACCCTTCACTTGACATTGTTCTGGGCTATTTATAGGCAGGAAACTGAAAACCTAGGGCAACAATCTGTCCCCACATGAAATTCCAAAACTGCCCCCAAAATATAAGATACTGCCGACTTAGTCAGGCCGCGGTTCCGCGGCCTAAGCGTGCTTATGCCGCGGTTCCGTGGCCATTATGGGGATTTGGGTCTTCAATTTGTGTCGGTTTCCTTGGTTTGCTGTTATCTTCAGTTTGGTGTATGTGGTTTCTCAGAATCTTCACATTTCTTCCAGAATTTTAGTAGATCAAAAGGTGATTTGATGTGAATCTTTTGTCATGATTTTTCTTGAGCTCCGCATAGACATGTTGGATCTTGTGTTGACATTGTGCTTTGTGCATGAAAATGACATCGATTTGCCATTTTGTCCCCTAAACTGGTGTGCGGCAACATACGGATAGAGAGCGGAGACCCGTGTTTTATCTGTGGTTGGCAGTAATCCGGAATTTGTCGTGCTTTTCCATGAATTTCACTGTTTAGAGCTGAGAACCTGTATCCTGCAATTAACTAGCAAACACGGCTCAAGAGTACCTACCGATAAGTAATGTGATAAAAAATGGGCGGTATAAAAATGCAAAAATCTGATATGAACAAAGACCAAGGTCTTTCACAACAGAGATCAAAGTATCTCATCATAAAAAATAAGGGGAAGAACTTAATCTTGTTTAGATCATAGATCTATAAGACAAATTGTCTTTTAGAGATCATAACATCTCATTAAAAAAGAGGGAAAGAATAATTCAATTCTCTTAGGATCATCGATCCATAAAGGCAAAGTCTTTCACCAAGAACATAAGAGATTGAAGCATCTCCTATAAAAGATAAGAACTTTGTTCTTAGATCCATGAGACAAAGTCTCTTATAAGAGAGAGAATTTAATTCTCAGGGTGTAAAGCTGCCTAAAAAGAGCCTTAGCGCTCCAAATTGACAGAAGCACACCGCGCTCATTATCTGGCGCATAGCGCCAATCGCGCCACGTGCTCCTCACAGTGTGCTTGACAGAAGCGCACTGCGCTACTTGACAGAAGCGCACTGCGCTCATTATCTGACGCATAGCGCCAAGCGCGCCACGTGCTCCTCACGTGTGCGCTACACAAACAGAAGCGCTCTGCGCTGATTGTCTGGCACATAGCGCCAAGCGCGCCACGTGCTCTTTACGTGTGTGCTACATAAACAGAAACGCACCGTGCTCATTATCTGGCATACAGCGCCAAGCGCACCACGTGTTTCCTCACGTGTGCGCTCTTTCAAACAAGAGCGCTCTGCGCTCATTGACTGGCGCACAGCGCTAAGCGCGCCACGTGCTCCTCACGTGTGCGCTATCTCACATAAAGCACCTTAGCGCTCATGATCTGGAACTCAGCGCCAAGCGCACCACGTGCTCCTTACGTGTGCGCTGAGAGAACATAAATTGTTCTTTAAATAACAAAGCCCCAGAGCTATGATGAGTGCCCAGCACTCAATAAAAGACAAAAAGATTGTCAGAGCCCAAACCAATGCTCAACATTGTTAAATGTTCAACATTTTAACTAAATGGGCCGAGCCCAAAGTGGCCACAGAACCCTATCTCAGATTAATTGAGCCCATATGCTCACAAACTTTTGATCTTAGTCCCAAATTGGACTACATATCTCCCAACCAATTTTGGTTCAAGGGTACATCTCTTCACTCCTCTGATATTTGTCGTTGTAATCCTTCAACGTCTTCAGAGAGGTGATGGGTCTTGACAACCAGAAATTCCACGGACTGTGGGGTCCTTAAACTCATGGACTATGATGTCCTTAAACCTTACGGACTGTGGGGTCTTTAAACTCATGGACTATGATGTTCTTAAACCTTACGGACTGTGGGGTCCTTAAACTCATGGATTATGATGTCCTTAAACTTTACAGACTATGACGTCTTTAAACTGGACCGCAAAGTCCCTAAACTAAAACAATAGAGCCCAAATGCTCTTTTGTTGGATCTAAATGATCCTGTTAAGTAGATCTTAGTCTAAAATTAGACTAACGTGTCCTTAACAAACGTTAAGTTGATCTTAGTCTAAAATTAGACTAACGTATTCTTAACAAATGTTTACGTTGATCTTGGTCTCAACTGAGACTAACGTATCCTTAAACCCAAACCAAAACCCAAATCTAAGAAAATACGGATTTGGACTAATCCACACCCTACGGGCGACAACATAAATTAGTCTCCGTATACAATCCACGGACAACTAAAAACAAAACAAATACACACGACATGAAGTGACCATCTGGAGAAGGAGAAAGTTGTTATCGCGATGCAGTAGCGTAATTAACTGCAGATGCTTGCGCCTGCAGGGAAGAGCATCCCCACAATCAAAAACCTCTCAAACGAGGGGAAATCTGACGAAGTCTGCTACAACGGCCGCATCCGTCTAAACCTTCGATATACGGTGCCATAAATCAACTTGGCATCTTCGGAGAGGTGGACGGATAAAACCCAAATAGCATCTGCCCCCAAATTCAGGCAAGACGTCAGTCTTTCCCGGTCTTTCGGCGGTGAACAGATTCTGGCACGCACGGTGGGACCATTTCCTCTTTCCACTCCACACTTTATGTGTCGTGTTCGCGAACGAATCGCGGTCTGCTATGGTTGCCTGTGGATTCAAAGTACTAAGATTTGGTGTCTTGCTCCGTGCAGAAGATAAAATGGCTTCCAACTGCACCAGCTGAACAACAACTCCCACTCCGTCCTCACCGAAGGAGTGACCTATGGGCCTCAAGCGGCCCCCTTTTCATAATGCCGGTGGACCAGGTGACGCAAGCCACTACTGGGCTATTCTTCGGGACCATGATCCTGCCAACAAGCTTCATCGCTCCTGTACCATCGCAAGAAGCTCCAAAGAAGTCGGTCTTTGATCGGCTTGCAACTACTGCGGCCCCTCTCAACGAGTCGTCCAAGTCCACTGTCTCAGTTTTCAACAGACCGGGCCGAAGCTCAGATGGGCCCATGAAGAAGCCCACGATTCCTGAAGAGGTTATACTAAAGCGGATAGCCATTCCTACTCCTGAAGTCACCAAGGTGAATTATCCTGCTAAAGGATCGGTCTTCACAAGACTGGCCATTTCAGCTCCCGTTCCAGACAAAGTCACGAAGGCTGCTTCCCCTGTTCGAAGGTCGGCTTTCGACAGGTTGACCATTCCCTCTCAGCGGACGACTGTCTTCAACAGGCTAGCACCAATGACAGCCTCTCCTTAAAATAGAGGGCATGAAAAAGCTGATCCAATAGCGGAGGTGATCCCGGCCGCTCGCCATGCCCGCCGTCGTCACTGGCACCGAGTAAGGAAGGCTGGGGGCAGCTCTCCTTCTGGACTAACTCCGCCAGCTCCGACGGAGGAAGCCGATGCTGCTGTTCCAACTGGGAACAGCTTTGAACCACTCAGGAGGGTCTGCAAGAACTCTCCGACTGTTGTGCAGAAAAGATCTCCTCCACCTGTGGAGAATGCCATAAAGGCGAAGCTTGAATAGCCCCCTCAGCGGCTTGTTCCCCTCCGAAAGGCGGCGCACAGGACCGCGATGTCCTGACGCTGGCGATTCGGGGCAGATGCTATTTGGTTTTATCCGTCCACCTCTCCGAAGATACCAAGTTGATTTATGGCACCGTGTATCGGAGGTTTAGACGGATGCGGCCGATGTAGCAGATTTCGTCAGATTCCCCCTCGCTTGAGGGTTTTTTTTGATTGTGGGGACGCTCTTCCCTGCAGGCGCAAGCCCCTGCAGTTAATTGCGCTACCGCATCGCGGTAACAACTTTCTCCTTCTCCAGAATTTCACTTCGTGTCGTGTGTGTTGGTTTTGTTTGTGGTTGCCCGTGGATTGTATACGGAGATTGAGTAATGCCGTCGCCCGTAAGACGTAGATTAGTCCAAATCCGTATTTAGATTTGGGTTTGGTGTTTTTAGCTTAAGGATGCATTAGTCGCGTTGTGGCTAAGATCAACTTAAACGTTCGTTAAGGATACGTTAGTCCTGTTTTGAGACTAAGATCAACTTAACGGGACCGTTTAGATTCGGCAAAAGAGCATTTGGGGGCTCTATTGCTCCAGTTTAGGGACGTAGTGGTCCGTGTTCCAGTTTAGGGACGTAGTGGTCCGTATTCCAGTTTAGGGACGTGGTGGTCTATGTTCCAGACGTCTCGGTCCGATATTAGTTTAAGGACGTTTCGGTCCATTATTAGTTTAAGGACGTTTCGGTCCAATATTAGTTTAGGGACGTTTCGGTCCACGAGTTTAAGGTCCCCGCAGTCCGTATTAATGTGTGGTCGTTGGGACCCGTCACCTCTCTGACGTCGTTGAGGAATTACAACGATAGGTGTCAGAGGAGTTTGGAGATGTACCCTCGAACCGGATGTAAATTAATTTAAGAGAACAGCTGTGCCCAGTCAATTTAATTTGAGGACCTACGGCCAAAGTTGGGCTAAGTCCCGTTGAAAATGTTCAACACCCTTATTTATTTTTGGTCTATTAGACCTGTGCTAGGGCTTTGCCCACACTTAAATAATGCATTGCATTACTTCTATTTTTTTTGTTTGGGCTCTGCCCATAAAAGATGCAGAGCATCAATTTCACTTGGGCTCTGCCCCCTTTTTATTGCTTTGCAATTTATTTTGGCCTGCTAGATCTTTTTGATTTGGGCCTGGCCCTTTAAGAAATTACTTGCATTTGTCAGGTGCTTTGCGCCAATCAGAGAGTGCAAGCGCTTGTAGTGTTAACACGTGTCGCGTAAGCGCAGTGCGCTGCGCTAGTACGCTGCGCTGCTGATACGTGGTGCATCCTGGTGGCTTGCGCCAACACAGGAGCGCAACAGCGCAGCTCTTTTGCAAGTGCAGAGCACTGTTTTATCTTTCAATCGATTTTAAATCAAAGAAAACAAGTTTTTCTTGTTTTCATAGAACCAGTGGTTCATAAGCAAGTGCAAAGCACTATTATTAGTTATTTTTCTTTTTTATTGAAGATCATTGATCTTGTTCTTAGATCAATGATCTGTTTTTAAGAGAATTTTCTCTTTTTCTAAAGGTTTTTACTTTTTTGTTCTTGAGGAATTCTCTCCAATTCTTCAGAGTTCTCAATGATGATGTTCATTCTTCTTCTCTTTTTTTAATTTTAGAAAGAAGGATCATTGGTCGTTGGGACCCACCACCTCTCCGACGACAGTGAGAGATTACAGTGCCATATATCGAAGGTGTGGAGGGATGTACCCTTTGAACCATGTCTCATTCATTAAGGGGGAAGAACAGGCTGGAGCTTAGGCTTCTCGCTGCTGAAAAAGCCTTCTTTGCGTTCACGTACGTGCGTCGCACGTGTTGGGCGCACGTGCGTCGCACGTGTTGAGCACTCATATTTGCACGTAGCGCACATGGATCTTACACATATGCGCATTGTGGGGGGAGCAAGCTCCTATGGAGAACGAGTCTCCTTTTAATTGAATATTCTCATGTGGTGCGCACGTGCGTTGCACGTGGTGCGCGTGAGGCGGGCATACGTGCGTTGCACGTGGCGCACATGCGCATTATGAGGAGAAGCAGAGCTTCTATATATGGAGAACAAGCTCCTTTTAATATTATTAAATGTTCTCATCTGGTGCGCACGTGCGTTGCACGTGGTGCCGCATGGCGGGCACACGTGCGTTGCACGTGGCGCACATGCGCATTATGAGGAGAAGCAAAGTTTCTATATATGGAGAACAAGCTCCTTTTAATATTATTAAATGTTCTCATGTGGTGCACACGTGCGTTGCACGTGGTGCCGCATGGCGGGCACATGTGCGTTGTACGTGGCGCACATGCGCATTATGAGGAGAAGCAAAGCTTCTATATATGGAGAACAAGCTCCTTTTAATATTATTAAATATTCTCATGTGGTGCGCACGTGCATTGCACGTAGTGCCGCATGGCGGACACACGTGCATTGCACGTAGCGCACATGGCGCTTGCGCATATGCGCATTATGGAGGAGCATGCTCCTATCTTGGAGAACTAAGCTCTTTTGAGTATTGAATCCTTTGAGGATTTAACTCTACCTTTCTAAGAGGTATCCCCTCTTATTTATATGAGAGTGGTAGAGAACCCAGCCCTCCTTTTCCCGATGTGGGACTAAAAAATGCATTCCCCATGTAGTAGAGCATTACTTTAGATTACACGTGTATAACACATTTGCTCATAACTTTTGATCTCGGATAAATTATGAGGTCCATAACATATCAAATCGAAGGTCTTTTCGAGATGCTTTCAATATCATCAGAATTTAGCCATTTCTCGTTCCGGAGTTTGTCAAAATACAGCTCGGAAAATACTGGTCCGCATCTTCTTCCTTAGATCACATGTGCATAGACATTTGCTCATAACTTTTGATCCCGGATGAATTATGAGGCCCATAATATATCAAATCGAAGGTCTTTTCAAGATGCTTTCAATACCATCAGAATTTAGCCATTTCTCATTCTGGAGTTTGTCAAAATACAGCTCGGAAAATACTGGTTCGCATCTTCTTTCTTAGATCACATGTGCGTAACACATTTGCTCATAACTTTTGATCCCGGATGAATTATGAGGCCCATAATATATCAAATCGAAGGTTTTTTCGAGATGCTTTCAATACCATCATAATTTAACAGTTCCTCATTAGGGAGTTTATCAAAATACAGGCCGGAAGATACTGGTTCGTATTTTCTTAAGCGTATCGCTGCCATTTGATACCTTGAACTCTTTTGCGCAGAAATTTTTGGCGGGAACAAATGCCCCCACTATTTTGCCCACGTAAGTATATATGTGGGTGAAGTAGTGCAGAGTAATGCATAGCGTATGACCAGTTTCGGGTTGGTATATAACTTTCAGAATCTTGATCTGAGAAGATAACGAGCGGACACAAGCGTCGTCATTTATCATTGACTCAAATCTCGACTCTTAAAAGATATAGTTCCAAACTCTCAATTCCATGAGCCGCACCCTTCTATTTCTTTATGTTTTACTCTGGTGTGAAGTAGTTTATACGCTCATGAGTAACTTCTCCATTTCAGTGGCATGTAGCTTTAGCAAGTGTGGCTCGTAGATGGTCCATCTTAACCTCTTTATAGGGCAGTAATGGCTTAGAAGACAGGGGTAGGATCTGCCACCTAAGACTTTTCAACTTTATGAGCCGTGAGGGTCTCATAAAGACTTTTCTCTCTACGGATCGAGAGGATCTCGTAGGTGTATTTTCTCCTTAGGAATCGTGAGGATTCCTAAGTGCGTTTTCTCTTATAAGTCGTAAGGATTTTATAAGAGAATTTTCTCCCTTACAAGTCGAGAGGACTTGTAAGTGGTTGGTGAGTTGACTTGTTTCCGAGTCGAATTATTGCTCTGACGGGGAGGTCGTTGGCTGACTTGTTTCCGGGTCGGAGCGTTGTTCCAACGAGGAGGCCATTGGCTGATTTGTTTCCGTGACGGAGGTCATTGGCTGACTTGTTTCCGAGACGGAGGTCGTTGGCTGACTTGTTTCCGAGACGGAGGTTCTTGGCCGTGAGAACTCAACGGGCATCATGGCTAGAGCAAAGAACTTCTCATTTCCACCATTTGGAATAAGAAGCAGCTTTAAGGCTGAAGGAGTGTCAGGAGTCTTCAAGCGAAACTGCTCGCCTACGTGCTGAAGTTGAGGCGAACGCTGCTGAGGTAAAGGCTGTCTTCGAGGGCCTTCTGGAGCGTATCTCAAATAGGCTGAACTTGAAGCAGAAACTTGACGCTGCTGAGCGTAATGCCCAAGGCCGAGAAACCACTCAGCAGGCCGTTGGGGAGAGGCTTGCATCTCTCTTGCAGCAAAGGGCTCAGGTGGAGGCAGAACTGGCGGTGGTAGCAGATCAGGAAAAGGCGTAGAAGGAAGTGCGCGAACAATTGCTAAAGCTATGTAAGACGCTTCCTTCCCAGTAGTTCTCCTTGTATCCATATACTTGTAAAAATTTTCCTTTTCGAATAACATGTATCCATTCTTTATTCCTTTGTACAATCCACCTTGTACTTGACTGAATTAATAAATAAAGATATATATTTTTTTTCTTTTCAATGTCTTGTATGCCCTTCTGCTTTCTCATTTTCTCTTATTATCAGTATATTGTCACAATTAGCAGGTAATAGAGCAAATATCTTAATTTCTTCATGAGATAGCGATGGCTTAGGCCGTAGGTTCAGATCTGCCGCCCAAGACTTTTCAATTCTATGAGCCGTGGGGGTCTCATAGAGACTTTTCTCCCTACGGATCGAGAGGATCTCGTAGGTGGTTTTCTCCTTAGGAATCGTAAGGATTCCTAAGTGTGGTTTTCTCTTATAAGTCGTAAGGATCCTACAAGAGAATTTTTCCCTCTTATGAGTCGAGAGGACCCGTAAGCGGTTGTTTCCCTCCTTGTCGAAACTCGACTTTGGAGAGTGAACCCCATGAATAGTATGCAAGGGACCGTTTTAAATCGACTTGTAAGGTCCCATTGTTCAGGAAGCAAGTTTTTTCAATCCCTGTTACCTGAGGCTTCATCTTGCAAGTTGAGACGAATCGGGAATTTTCCCGCGGAGACACTGGTTTCTCTGCGAGCCGACGCGAATCAGGAGGCTCTCATCAAGGAGTGTTTGTGTCCGTGAGTCGTGGAGTTTGCTAGGGATTATTTGTTTCCCAAGCGCCAAGGATTATTTGTTTCCTTGGGGTTTAAAACGAGTCGAGGATTTCCCACGGAGGCACTGGTGGCTCTGCGAGTCGACGCGGATCAGGAGGCTCTCGTCAAGGATTGTTTGTATCCGTGAGTCAAGGAATTTGCTAGGGATTATTTGTTTCCCAAGTGCCAAGGATTATTTGTTTCCTTGGGGTTTGAAACGAGTCGAGGATTTCCCACGGAGGCACTGGTGGCTCTGCGAGTCGACGCGGATCAGGAGGCTCTCGTCAAGGAGTGTTTGTATCCGTGAGTCGAGGAGTTTGCTAGGGATTATTTGTTTCCCAAGCGCCAAGGATTATTTGTTTCCTTTGGGTTTGAAACGAGTCGAGGATTTCCCACGGAGGCACTGGTGGCTCTGCGAGTCGACGCGGATCAGGAGGCTCTCGTCAAGGAGTGTTTGTATCCGTGAGTCGAGGAGTTTGCTAGGAATTATTTGTTTCCCAAGCGCCAAGGATTATTTGTTTCCTTGGGGTTTGAAACGAGTCGAGGATTTCCCACGAAGGCACTGGTGGCTCTGCGAGTCGACGCGGATCAGGAGGCTCTCGTCAAGGAGTGTTTGTATCCGTGAGTCGAGGAGTTTGGTAGGGATTATTTGTTTCCCAAGCGCCAAGGGTTATTTGTTTCCTTGGGGTTTGAAACGAGTCGAGGATTTCCCACGGAGGCACTGGTGGCTCTGCGAGTCGACGCGGATCAGGAGGCTCTCGTCAAGGAGTGTTTGTATCCGTGAGTTGAGTAGTTCGCTAGGGATTATTTGTTTCCCAAGCGCCAAGAATTATTTGTTTTCTTGGGGTTTGAAACGAGTCGAGGATTTCCCACGGAGGCACTGGTGGCTCTACGAGTCGACGCGGATCAGGAGGCTCTCGTCAAGGAGTGTTTGTATCCGTGAGTTGAGGAGTTTGCTAGGGATTATTTGTTTCCCAAGCGCCAAGGATTATTTGTTTCCTTGGGGTTTGAAACGAGTCGAGAATTTCCCACGGAGGCACTGGTGGCTCTGCGAGTCGACGCGGATCAGGAGGCTCTCGTCAAGGAGTGTTTGTATCCGTGAGTCGAGGTATCTGCTGAAGACACTGGTTTCTTCGGAGTTGGACTGAACCGTCGAAATTTGGCTTCGTCTTCTAGCGGAGCCTGTTGGAAAAGTATGGTTCCCTCTTTGTTTACGCCCTTAGATTGTATACAGGGATCGATGTGATCTTAACTGTAGGGCCAAAGTTTTATCATCATTTTTTTTGTTTTATCTCCGCGACGCTCTATCATTTCAGCTTTTATATCGCGAAGGTCGCGATTGCCCAATCATTTCGGCTATTTTTCGCGGTGCCCAATCATTTCGGCTATTTATTTTATTTTTACTCGCTTGTTTTTATTGCGAGTTGCCCAATCATTTCGGCTATTTATTTTATTTTTACTCGCTGCTTTTTATTGCGAGTTGCCCAATCATTTCGGCTATTTTGCATGCATACATTTTTACTCACTGCTTTTTATTGCAAGTTGCCCAATCATTTCGGTTATTTTGTATGCATGTGCGGCCTACTGGCTTTCCGCCGTAAACCTGGAATTAGATACCGATTTCGGCATCAGCACCGCTACAACTGGGATATTGCCAAGAGCGAATCATCATCTGCCTCTGTCGATTTCGAACAAGGGTGGCTTAGCGAGCAAGGTTAAGGTCCTGTCGACTAAGGCTTTTGACTTTATGAGCCGTAAGGGTCTCACAAAGGTATTTCTCCCTACAAGTCATGAGGATCTCGTAGGTGTATCTTCTCCTTAGGAATCGTGAGGATTCCTAAGTGTATGTTCCTCTGTAAGTCGTAAGGATCCTACAAGAGGGTTTTCTCCTTGTAAGTCGAGAGGACTTATAAGGGTTGTTCATCATGCGAACATATTTCCAGTCTCGGATGAGACTTGATTAGGGAAATGTTTATTCGCGTCCGTGGATTGTATACAAGGGCCAGTATTGAGCCACTTGTAGGACAGTATCGAAAGTTGTGGGGGTTGCTTAAGCACAGGTTTAGGTCTCTGTAACTCAAGACTTTCAACTCTTATGAGCCGTGAGGTCCCATAAGAGAGTTCTCCTTACGAGTCGTGAGGATCTCGCGAGTGTATTTTCTCCTTAGGAATCGTGGGGATCCCCAAGTGTGTTGCTCCCTTGTGAGTCGTAAGGATCTCACGCGGGTGGTTTTTCCTTACAAGGTCGAGAGGACCCTATAAGTGTCCTTTAACGAGGTTGCGCCCTTTCAGGTTTTCACAAACACTCGCCGGTAGTCCTGCTGTTTTTACTCACGGAGCCCTTTCGGGTTTTCATCCGCGCCCATTTTGCTTATGGACATACCGTCTTTTTTATTCTTTTTATATATATATATATATATATATTTTTCTTCTTTTTTTTACGAGGTCGCGCGCTTTCGGGTTTTCACGAACACTCGCCGGTAGCCCTGCTGTTTTTACTCACGGAGCCCTTTCGGGTTTTCATCCGTGCCCTTTTTGCTTATGGACATACCGTTTTTTTTATATATATTTTTTACTTTATATATCTTTATTCATCTCGTCAGCCTAAGAATGCTGCGGTATTAGTTTAAAGACGTTTCGGTCTGCTACTAGTTTAAGGACATTTCGGTCCATCATTAAGGAAGGCCATTTACTGCTTATAGAGTTTGGGCTTAAGAAGATAGCGAGCGGACATAGTTGTCGTCATCTACCGTTGACCTAGGCCGTAGCTCATTAAGCGTAGTATTTCTTTAGGAAACGACCGTTTATTGGCCTAAAAGGCCTTTCACCGTGTATGTCCATGAGTAGATAGGCCCCACCCTGGTAGACCTTATCAATGATGTATGGGCCCTCATAGTTTGGCTCAAACTTTCCCCACTTGGCGCGATTGGGGATCATAGGCCTTTTGACCACTAGCACGAGTTCACTTTGACGAAATGTCCTCGGTCGGGTCAATATTTCGTATGAGCGCGTCATCTTTGCTTTATAAGCTTCCAGATTTTGTTGTGCTAGAAGCCGGATTTCATCAAGGGCGTCAAGCTCTTCAAACCGAAGGTGAGCATTTTCTTCGTCTGTCTGCTCGTAGTGGACTGCCACTCATAGAGAGGGTAGCTCTATCTCGAGGGGGAGTACTGCTTCTGTACCGAACACCAACGCGTATGGCGTTGTGTTCGTGGCCGTCTTGAATGTAGTTCGATACGCCCAAAGAGCCTCTTGCAATCTTTCGTGCCAATCTCTCTTATTTCGTGACACTGTTTTCTTCATGATCTTCGTCAAGGTTTTGTTGAAGGCCTCAGCTAGACCGTTAGCTCGCGGATTATAAACTGAGGAATATCTCCAGTCTATATTGTCCTGCTGTGCGAAGCGGCTAATTTTATGACTTCGGTAGGCTGGCCCATTATCAGAGATGATCCTTCTTGGGGTTCCGAACCGGTATATGACATGCGTTTTGAAGAAATGGAGGATGTTCTCCGTCTTCACTTCCCTCAACGGTACCGCCTCTGCCCATTTGGAGAAGTAATCAGTCGTCGCCAAGATGAAACGATGTCCCTTTGACGATGCTGGTTCGATGGGGCCGACTATGTCGGTTCCCCACATTTCGAATGGCCAACTAGCCACCGTTGGATGCAGTGGATTGAGATGCTGATGGATGAAGTCCCCATGAATTTGGCATGAATGACATTGTCTCGCGCATTCCAGGCAATCCCGCATCATCGTGGGCCAGTAGTAGCCCATCCGTTTTATCTTCAACTTCATCTTAGGGCCTGCTTGGTGGGAACCACAGAGTCCGTCGTGAACTTCTTGGACGACCCTTCTCGCTTCGTCAGGTCCTAGGCATCTCAGCCACAGAGAATCGAATGTCCTCTTGTATAGAGTATCGTTGACGAAGGCGAAGGACAGAGCTCGTTTCACGAGCTGATGTCTTATGGACGCTTCTTCAGGCATTCGGTGAAACTTGAAGTAATCTATGAAGACTTCTCTCCAGTCTTCGGCCTTCTCATGGTCTTTTATTTGCAGGGTCGTCTGCTCAATCGCTCCCTTTTCTTTATATGATTCTGGAGGCATTTCTGCCGGGGCGAGTACTCGACGGTTTTGTACCACGATTCTAACGTCATCGAGGTTCTCATCAGCCAATTCTTTAGCAAGTTTGGCCAGTGCGTCCGCTTTGCTGTTTTCCGCTCGCGGTATGCTTTCCAAAGTGTAGGAGGGAATTTGGGTTAGCAGTTGCTGCACTTTTTCACCGTATTTTACCAATTCCGGTTTGCATGTTTGGTAATCGCCGTTCACTTGACTGACGACCAGTTGGGAGTCCCCATATATGAGGAGGCTTTCAATTCCCATATCAATGGCGATCTCGAGGCCTGCTATCAAAGCTTCATATTCAGCTTCATTATTCGTTCTCGGCTCTGTTAAGGAGAAGGCGAAGCGCATTATTCCTCCTTGTGGAGTCACGAAGATGAGTCCTACCCCCGATTTGATCATTGGCGTACTTTGTTTGTGCTTTTTCATGGAAGATGCCCCATCGAAATAAAGCTCCCAACGGGTATCACCACCGTCGATTGCGTCAAACGCATGTTTGTCTGGCAAATCGCAATTCAGAGGAGAATCGGCAGGTATCGGGTGCTCAGCAAGGAAGTCGGCTATGGCCTGACCCTTCACTGCCTTGAGGGGTCGATATGTTATCGAGAACTCCATTAAGAGCAGAGCCCATTTAGCGAGTCGTCCTGTCAAGATGGCCTTTGACATTAAATATTTGAGAGGGTCCACTTTTGAAATGAGATGGATTTCGTGCGCTAATGCGTAATGTCTAAGCTTTGTTATTGCGAAGATCAATGCCAGGCAGTGTTTTTCAATGGGGGAGTAATTGCTTTCTGCCCCCAGCAGAACCCGACTTAAGTAGTAGAGTGCTCTTTCTTTCCCCTGGTCATTCTCTTGTGCCCATAATGCGCCTAAAGAACCCTCAAGGACGGTCGTGTAAAGAATGAGAGGCTTTCCCTTAACTGGAGCAGCCAACACCGGAGGGTTTTGCAGATACTGCTTGATCTCATCCAATGCGCCTTGGCATTTGTGATCCTAAACGAATGGGGTTCCCTTCTTCATCAGGTGGCTGTAAGGACGGAACTTTCCTGAAAGGTTGGCTATAAATCGCCGTATATACGCGAGCTTCCCTTGGAGAGATCGTAGCTGTTTGAGAGTCCTTGGCGGAGGCATTTCCATGATCGCTTTAATCTTAGACGGGTCTATCTCAATACCTCGGTGCCGGACGATGAATCCCAGGAATTTGCCCGAGGAAACTCCGAATGCACACTTGAGCGGGTTCATCTTCAAGTTGTATTGTCGAAGGCGTTGAAACACGGTCTTCAAATGCTCGAGGTGTTCTTCGTATGATTTGCTTTTAACCACGAGATCGTCGATATAGCATTCGACGATTTCGTGTATAAGGTCGTCGAAGATCTTCGTCATGGCCCTCTGATAAGTAGCACCGGCGTTCTTCAAACCGAAGGGCATCACTTTATAACAAAATATACCAAGAGGAGTCCTGAAGGCTGTGTGCTTCTGGTCTTCTGGATGCATTTTTATCTGGTTATACCCCGATGAGCCGTCCATGAAGGAGAAAACTTCATGAGTAGATGTATTGTCTATCATCAGTTCAGTGACTGGCACTGGGAAATCATCCTTCGGGCAAGCTTTATTAAGATCCCGGAAGTCTACGCATATGCGCACTGTCCCATTTTTCTTCATCACTGGGACGATGTTGGCGATCCATTCAGGGTACTGAACTTCCTGGATGAAGCCAGAGTCGATTAACTTTTTGACTTCGGTATTTATGCTCATCTCAAGCTCGAGTCGCATTCTTCTCGGCGCCTGTTTGACTGGCTTGATGTTCGGGGATATTGCTAGTCTATGTACAGCAACTTCTGGATCTAGTCCCGGCATCTCGGAATAGTTCCATGCGAAGCAATCTTTATGCTGCACAAGGACGTCTTTTAACGCAGCCACCCTCTCTTCAGACAGCAGCTCGCTGACGAATGTCGGTCGCGGATCATTTATTGTCCCCAACTCGATTCTCTTGAGGTTATCTGCAGTAGTATGGATTCCATCTTCCAGCTCTTTTGGCGCTGGGGGAAATTCTGAGATTACCTCATCGCTGCTGTTTTCAAAGCACCAAGGAAGGCTGTTCATGTCCTCGGACTCTTCTTTTAATATTGTTACCACGTGGCAAGTGCGGATTTTCTGCCAATCCCAATGCGGAGTTGGTTCTATCCTTGTGTCTTCGGGTTCGTGCTTTTGCGGCGGCGCTACCCTCCAGTTGTCAGACAACGCGAATTTGCCGAGCTGATATTGGTCCTCAACCCAATTCTTAAAGGTGAAGCAATCTTCAAGCGGATGCCCTACTACTCGATGGTACGAGCAATAATTTGGGTTGGAGACTTCGCCCGCTTGCTCAGGGTGTTTAGACTCTGGCAGTGTAAGCATTTGATGTTTTAGAGCAAGATCAAGTATTTTCCTTGTTTTGTTCCGAGGAAATGAGTATACTTGACCCATTTTCTTCATGAGGGCTAGGTCAATAACGCTCGACTCTCTGATGCGTGGCTTCTTATCTCTGCTTTGTGGTTGTCGAGCGCCTTTCTTGCCTTTCGACTTGTTTTTGCTTTCGCGTCGAACCTTTTTTGCAGCAGGTTGACAAGGAGCGGCATTTTCATCCCTCACCGCCTGTTGAAGGAGGCGCTGTGTCTTGGCTTTCTCATAGATTGCTTCGCATTGAGCGTTTTTGACAGGGATGTGTCTTCGCATTGAGCATTTTCATCGTGATCATTTCGGGCTTTTTGACTCGCATCCCTTATAAGTTTGCTCATCTGGTCTTCAAACGATGGACTGGGTGGTTTTGTATCAGGAACTTTTGCTGGCTCAGGATTAGCGTTCTCCCATTGAGCGTCCGCCTCTTCATCGAAGTCATACATGACATAACAGCTGTTTACTAGCTCCCGTTTCTTTGACCGGATGTACCCAAGCCCTTTTGTTTCTATTCTCCCGTTAGGCAGTTTGCATTGAGTCCCGGGAACGTTCCAGACCTTGTCATAGAATTTGGCCTTTCTAACGGTTTGTTCGAAAGGTATTGCCTGGCGCTTCAACAGTTTCTTCAAACCTTTGGTATAATATCTGGGAAGACGGATGGGCTGAAGCCTGTCGAGCGTGGGATCCGTGCCATGCCAAATTTCTTTTTCCACCTTGTTTTCTTCAGAACGGTAGAATAGGATTGCCTTCTCGCCTTTTCGTCCGGGAGGAATATAGAATGTGTGCAATTCTTCTACGCTGTTGGCGTTGAGTGCATCCAGTTCTTTGTAATGTTCAAGCGGCACCATGGTTATCTGCAGACTTCGCTCTTCATCAGCGGAAACCCGTATTGAAGGCCGAGCAGGGAATACAGCATGAACTTCATCCTCTGAATCACTACCGAAGATCAATGAAGGAACGGATGGTCCTGGCCTAGTGGACTGGGATGGACCTGAATAATTTATATCCTCCTCCTCCTCGGTGTCACTGTCGAAGACAGGGATGGTAGCGTTAGTTTTGTTCTCCGGTTTGTGATACCTTTCCGTGTCTTCAAAACTCGGTAAGAAGTACTTGGCATCTTCATACTTGCGAACTTCGTTCACGGAAAACGGATTCAACTCTCCCGCCACAGTGTACTCAAGGCCATCCCTAGAATACTTCATACACTGATGCTGTGTAGAAGGGATGATATTGTACTCGTGTAGCCATGGTCGGCCGAGCAGAGCATTGTAGCACGTCTTGGCGTCTATAACATGGAATTTGATGTCTGTGACGAGCAACCCAAAGCGTAGCGTCAATATCACAGATCTAAGAGTCTTTGAGGATTGAGAGTCGAAACCGGAGATGGTGATTTTGTCTCGGGCGAGGTGTTGGACACTCATGCAAATCTCCTTTAACACTCGCACATTGAGTAAATTAACAGATGATCCGTTATCGACCAAGATTTTACCTATCTTTATGTCATGGCAGTATCCTGAGACATAAAGGGGGCGATTGTGTTCACACGTCCCGAGGAGAAGGTCTTCATCACTAAAAGCAACGTCGGCTGTGTGCACCTCTTCCAATTCATCCTTCATCTTTTGTTCGGCTAGGAAGGCTTGGAACTGGTCCGGATCTTGTAGGGCCTTAATCAAAGAATCCCTCGCCTCTTTTGATAGTAATAGGGCATCGAGAATGCTGAGTTGTGAGGGTAGCTTTCTGAGATGCGCCAAGACATTGTAATCCACTTTACTCCTCTTTGGCGGGTTCTTGGCGGTTAACTCTTCCGCGACTTGGTCATCCAAAGCAATGTCTTCAGAGACCTTCTCTTTCCCTTTGTTTTTCTTGTTTAAGGGTCCGAGATTCTTTTCAGGTAGCGTCCGATTGCGTAGCTGTATATTTTCGCAAGCCTTCGGTTCTTCTTCTTTTCCCGAAATGGATTCTTTGAAGAGGGGGCCAAGCTCTAGCTCCTCATCGGAATCGCTCCCAAATGTAGGCACTTGTGACCCGGCGGTGTTAATCATGTGACAATTGTTGGCAGTTCTTTCAAGCTCTTTGGTCGTGTTTCTTTGCTCCCGACGAATTTTACGCTTTTCCCGTTTAAAGCGTTGTCGATTAGCGACGTATCCTTGCCACCACTTATCGAAAGCTTTGCAATCTTGGGTGGAATGCGAGACCTTCTGATGATATAAGCAATAAGAGGGGTGCATTTCCACCACGCCAGTAACTTTTTCTTCAGAGGGTGGTAGATTCATGCCCATCGATATGGCCTTAGCAAACTTCTTTTTTATCTTGAATTGGCTTTTGTCAGCGGTGGAGGTATTTTGCTCCAGCGGGATCATTTCAGCTCCTTCCTCAAGTCGCTGGCGCTTGGCCCTTTCGAATATAGCCGTCTTGCGTTCTCGATCAGCTTTGCTTTTCAACCGAGCTTCATTAAGAAACGCGCTAATCATTTCAACTGATAACCCTGGGGCTCTTGATTCGGCATTTGCCCCCAGCGTTTCAGTGCCAGAAGTCCCTTCATCGTTCGTGGTCGAATGGGAGATCATATGACAGCTCGCCACGTATTCCTCGGATTCATCCGATGAACTTTCTCCCTCATCTTCTTTTTGGAAGACGTGATCAAGGAAATCTTGGAGCGTAATGGGAGTCCGCGCCTTTTGGTTGTACTCATCCAGTGCGTCGATTTGCTTTTGTAAGTCCGTGCGCTTGTCGCCAGGCTTCACGGGCTTCTTAGATTTCTTCTTCTTCTTTTTTGAAGATTTTGACGGCTGACTATGAGCGCTTGAACTACTACCATCGGTCTTCGGAGTCGGTCGTGGCTTCAACATCCCCTCAATAACCTGCGGTTCCAAGGGGTTCTTCCACTTGACCGCTGGACAGGTCTGAAGATCATTTAGCATTCTCCTCGTTTTGGTTGATAATACAACCTCCCAGGGAGTTTCTTCAATAACGGAGCATGTTGCCCCCGGCGTATTCGTCCCCTTAGAGGTGTGGGGCTGCGGAGGATTCACCTTCTATTTGTCAGATAGCGCAAATTTGCCCTGACGGTACTGGTTCTCAAGCCAATTCTTGAAAACGTAGCAATCCTCAATCGGATGGCCTAGCACTCGATGATAAGGGCAGTAATTGGGCTCGTTGGCATCGTTCGGTTGCAACGGACGTTTTGGATCTGGCAGATTTATGAGTCTGTTGCGCAGCGCCAGCTCGAATAGCCTTCTCGTTTTATCACGGGGGAAAGAGTAAGGGCGTCCCATCCTGTCCTCAAGGGATACGTATGGGCGTGTATTGTTTGGACGAGCAACCGGCTTCGAGTCGCTCGGTTGTTGTTGGGCATTAGCGACAATGATCGCTTTTCCCTTTCCTTTATCGTTTCGGGAGTCCGGTTTCGGGAGAGGGGGTTTATGGCCCATCTGGTCCATCTGCGCTAATTTGTCGATCAAAGCCTGGAAGGAAGTCGGCTTGAAGAACATCATAAACTGTGAAATGGTTGCTTGTGGATCGAGGGTTCCAACAAACATTCCCACCGCAGGGGCTTCTTCTATGCGCTGTTCACACTTCGACCATAGATTACGCCACCGTATAGCGTACTGAACCCATGTCTCGCCGGGTTTTACCCTGGCGTTAATCAGCGCCGTTATCGGGGTACGCTCACTGGCACTTGCAAAACGTTGGGTGAAGAGCAGCTCCATCTCCGCAAAGGTTTTAATAGAGTCGTTGGGAAGCTCAGAATACCATTCGAATGCCGTATCTGATAGGCTTCCAACGAACTGGCGAAGCAAAAGCTTGTCGTCGCCGCCAGTGTTACCGCAAAGCGCCCTGAACTGGGCAACATGTTGATGGGGATTGCCGGTCCCTTTGTAGACATGAAACTTGGGAATTGTGTAACCCGGCGGGTACTTGATTTGGTCATACCAGCCTGGATACGGTCGTCCCGTTTTCACGACGTGTCCGGCTGCTTCTGCCGCGTGATGAACCTTTATTTGCTGGGCTATGTATTCGTCCAGATCAGTCTTAGAGATTGTATCCTCTTTAGCTGTTGATAGAACGGGCTGAGGGTTTGATGTCTCTCCCCTATCATCTCCAAGGACGATCGGGGGTTCTTCAGTCGGGGGATCTTGTTGTATCATCATCCCTATCATGTCCTGGAAGAGGAGGCCCATACGCTGTATATTGGCTGCTTGTTCAGCAGCCTCTTTGTCTCTCTTTTCCAGTACTCGGCGGAGGAACTCGGCGTCGGTCTCTTCCTCTTGGCGTTCATCTAAGGACGTTCCAGGGTTCTCTTTTGGCTCCGTGAGTGCAGCCATTGTAGTCATCATCTCCTGGAGCTTTTGTTGCTGCTCCTGAGCCTTGGTCACTGATCGGGTAAGCGGTCGGTGACCCGTAGAAGTGCGGCTTTCCTCCTTTCCAGAAGCCATATAAACCGTATGAACTGTTATGCCCCCTGACTTGGGGCGTTTAGGTTCACCGCTTTTAAACTTTGTCAGTGTCACGGGAGCTTTCTCTGGCCTTTTTCTTTTGTGGACCATTGAGGTTGAAGAAGCCGTTGAAGTGGGCATCCTAGCATTTGTTGCCCCCTGCCGTTTAATGGGGCGGTTTTTGTCCTTTTCCACCTTTGCCTTTTTCTGGCGATGAAAGTGGTCTGGGTCAATCACGGAATCTTGAACCCTCCGCCAAACTTTATAAATTATTGACGACAGCCGTTGAGGGGGCTGTTCCTGCTTCGTTTCCGGAACTTTCTCCGCGGGCGGAGGAGATCTTTTCAGTGTAGCGGTTGGAGAGTTCTTACGTACCCTCCTCAGCAGTTCAAAGCTGTTCCCAGTTGGAACAGCAGCGTTGACTTCCACCACTGGAGCCGGTGGAGTTAGCTCTGAGGGGGAGTTGCCCCCTGCCTTCCTCACTCGTTGCCAATGGCGACGTCGAGCATGACGAGCCGTTGGGACTGGCTCGGAGATTGAGACATCTTCTTTTTGCCCCCCGTCTGAATGAGGCACCGCCGGTGTTAACCTCTTAAAGACTGAGGTGGTCTTTTGAGGGGTGATATTCAACCTGTCGAAGACGGATCCTCGAGCAGGAACAGAAGCAGGAATCGTCAGTCTTGAAAAGACCGACTCTTTGACAGGGGAAGCCGCCTTGACGACTTCTGAAGCAACAATTATTGCCTTCCTCGGGACAGCCAATTTAGAGTTCTGATTTAGCCAGGTGAAAACAGAGGCTGTCGGTTTGGTAGTGAGCGACCCATTGACAGGGGCCGTCGTAGCACCGAGCCGGTCGAAGACCGACTTTTTGTTCACTTCCGGTGCAGGTATTGGCGTAGGGAAGCTTGTAGGTGGGATCATGGTCCCAAAGAACGGACCAGTGGTGGCTTGGGTCACCTGATCTACCGGCAGAGTGAGGAAGGAAGCCGCTTGGGGCCCATATGCTACACCTCCCGGTGAGGTGGAGCGTCCGTTGCAGTGGCATTTCGAGCAGTTGGTGCAGTTAAAGGCCATTGAATCTTGAGTTCTGCGCCAGGCAAAAGACCAAATCTTAGTAACTTGAAATCCGAAGGCAACCATTTAACAAACCGCGATTGGTTCGCGAGAACGACACACGAAGTGTGGAGTGGAAAGAGGAAAAAGTCCCACCGGGCGTGCCAGAATCTGTTCCCCTCCGAAAGGCGGCGCACAGGACCGCGATGTCCTGACGCTGGCGATTCGGGGCAGATGCTATTTGGTTTTATCCGTCCACCTCTCCGAAGATACCAAGTTGATTTATGGCACCGTGTATCGGAGGTTTAGACGGATGCGGCCGATGTAGCAGACTTCGTCAGATTCCCCCTCGCTTGAGGGGTTTTTTGATTGTGGGGATGCTCTTCCCTGCAGGCGCAAGCCCCTGCAGTTAATTGCGCTACCGCATCGCGGTAACAACTTTCTCCTTCTCCAGAATTTCACTTCGTGTCGTGTGTGTTGGTTTTGTTTGTGGTTGCCCGTGGATTGTATACGGAGATTGAGTAATGCCGTCGCCCGTAAGACGTGGATTAGTCCAAATCCGTATTTAGATTTGGGTTTGGTGTTTTTAGCTTAAGGATGCATTAGTCGTGTTGCGGCTAAGATCAACTTAAACGTTCGTTAAGAATACGTTAGTCCTGTTTTGAGACTAAGATCAACTTAACGGGACCGTTTAGATCCGGCAAAAGAGCATTTGGGGGCTCTATTGCTCCAGTTTAGGGACGTAGTGGTCCGTGTTCCAGTTTAGGGACGTAGTGGTCCGTATTCCAGTTTAGGGACGTGGTGGTCTATGTTCCAGACGTCTCGGTCCGATATTAGTTTAAGGACGTTTCGGTCCATTATTAGTTTAAGGACGTTTCGGTCCAATATTAGTTTAGGGACGTTTCGGTCCACGAGTTTAAGGACCCCGCAGTCCGTATTAATGTGTGGTCGTTGGGACCCGTCACCTCTCTGACGTCGTTGAGGAATTACAACGATAGGTGTCAGAGGAGTTTGGAGATGTACCCTCGAACCGGATGTAAATTAATTTAAGAGAACAGCTGTGCCCAGTCAATTTAATTTGAGGACCTACGGCCAAAGTTGGGCTAAGTCCCGTTGAAAATGTTCAACACCCTTATTTATTTTTGGTCTATTAGACCTGTGCTAGGGCTTTGCCCACACTTAAATAATGCATTGCATTACTTCTATTTTTTTTGTTTGGGCTCTGCCCATAAAAGATGCAGAGCATCAATTTCACTTGGGCTCTGCCCCCTTTTTATTGCTTTGCAATTTATTTTGGCCTGCTAGGTCTTTTTGATTTGGGCCTGGCCCTTTAAGAAATTACTTGCATTTGTCAGGTGCTTTGCGCCAATCAGAGAGTGCAAGCGCTTGTAGTGTTAACACGTGTCGCGCAAGCGCAGTGCGCTGCGCTAGTACGCTGTGCTGCTGATACGTGGTGCACCCTGGTGGCTTGCGCCAACACAGGAGCGCAACAGCGCAGCTCTTTTGCAAGTGCAGAGCACTGTTTTATCTTTCAATCGATTTTAAATCAAAGAAAACAAGTTTTTCTTGTTTTCATAGAACCAGTGGTTCATAAGCAAGTGCAAAGCACTATTATTAGTTATTTTTCTTTTTTATTGAAGATCATTGATCTTGTTCTTAGATCAATGATCCGTTTTTAAGAGAATTTTCTCTTTTTCTAAAGGTTTTTACTTTTTTGTTCTTGAGGAATTCTCTCCAATTCTTCAGAGTTCTCAATGATGATGTTCATTCTTCTTCTCTTTTTTTAATTTTAGAAAGAAGGATCATTGGTCGTTGGGACCCACCACCTCTCCGACGACAGTGAGAGATTACAGTGCCATATATCGAAGGTGTGGAGGGATGTACCCTTTGAACCATGTCTCATTCATTAAGGGGGAAGAACAGGCTGGAGCTTAGGCTTCTCGCTGCTGAAAAAGCCTTCTTTGCGTTCGCGTACGTGCGTCGCACGTGTTGGGCGCACGTGCGTCGCACGTGTTGAGCACTCATATTTGCACGTAGCGCACATGGATCTTACGCATATGCGCATTATGGGGGGAGCAAGCTCCTATGGAGAACGAGTCTCCTTTTAATTGAATATTCTCATGAGGTGCGCACGTGCGTTGCACGTGGTGCGCGTGAGGCGGGCATACGTGCGTTGCACGTGGCGCACATGCGCATTATGAGGAGAAGCAGAGCTTCTATATATGGAGAACAAGCTCCTTTTAATATTATTAAATGTTCTCATCTGGTGCGCACGTGCGTTGCACGTGGTGCCGCATGGCGGGCACACGTGCGTTGCACATGGCTCACATGCGCATTATGAGGAGAAGCAAAGCTTCTATATATGGAGAACAAGCTCCTTTTAATATTATTAAATGTTCTCATGTGGTGCGCACGTGCGTTGCACGTGGTGCCGCATGGCGGGCACATGTGCGTTGTACGTGGCGCACATGCGCATTATGAGGAGAAGCAAAACTTCTATATATGGAGAACAAGCTCCTTTTAATATTATTAAATATTCTCATGTGGTGCGCACGTGCATTGCACGTAGTGCCGCATGGCGGACACACGTGCGTTGCACGTAGCGCACATGGCGCTTGTGCATATGCGCATTATGGAGGAGCATGCTCCTATCTTGGAGAACTAAGCTCTTTTGAGTATTGAATCCTTTGAGGATTTAACTCTACCTTTCTAAGAGGTATCCCCTCTTATTTATATGAGAGTGGTAGAGAACCCAGCCCTCCTTTTCCTGATGTGGGACTAAAAAATGCATTCCCCATGTAGTAGAGCATTACTTTAGATTACACGTGTATAACACATTTGCTCATAACTTTTGATCTCGGATGAATTATGAGTCCCATAACATATCAAATCGAAGGTCTTTTCGAGATGCTTTCAATATCATCAGAATTTAGCCATTTCTCGTTCCGGAGTTTGTCAAAATACAGCTCGGAAATACTGGTCCGCATCTTCTTCCTTAGATCACATGTGCATAGACATTTGCTCATAACTTTTGATCCCGGATGAATTATGAGGCCCATAATATATCAAATCGAAGGTCTTTTCAAGATGCTTTCAATACCATCAGAATTTAGCCATTTCTCATTCTGGAGTTTGTCAAAATACAGCTCGGAAAATACTGGTTCGCATCTTCTTTCTTAGATCACATGTGCGTAACACATTTGCTCATAATTTTTGATCCCGGATGAATTATGAGGCCCATAATATATCAAATCGAAGGTTTTTTCGAGATGCTTTCAATACCATCATAATTTAACAGTTCCTCATTGGGGAGTTTATCAAAATACAGGCCGGAAGATACTGGTTCGTATTTTCTTAAGCGTATCGCTGCCATTTGATACCTTGGACTCTTTTGCGCAGAAATTTTTGGCGGGAACACGGCTGTCTTCCAAAATTTACAAAGTCTGGCGTCAAGTCCAAGACTCGGTGATTGATCAAGACTACCCCCGCCGACAGGAAAAGATGAAAGAGCGGTGAGAAGAGGACTATCCTTTCAAGCCACAGAAGGTGTCATCTGTTTAGGTACCCGCTGCAACGGCTCCCTCAACTTCGACCGCCTACAAGAGAAGAAGGCCGGAGAAAATTCCCGTGTCTGCGACAAATGTCATGGGCACTAAGCCTAAACGCCCTAAGTCTGGGGGCATGGTGGTGCATACCGTCTATATGGCATCTGGAAAGAGAATAGCCATATCTCCACAGGTCATCAACCGCTTACGCGATCAGTGACTAAGGCTCAGGAGCAGCAACAACAAAAGCTCCAAGAGATGCTAACAGCTATGGCCGCACTTACGGGACCAAAAGAAAGCCCGAAAGCGTCGTCAGAGTAACATCAAGAACCAGAAACTGATGCTGAGTTCCTCTGCAGAATCCTCGAAAAGAAGGACAAAAAGGCAGCGGAACAAGCTGCCAACATAAAACGAATGATGTTCTTATTCCAAGACATGGTCGGGATGATATTACAGCCGGATCCTCCAGCTGAAGATCCTCCGATTATCCTCGAAGACGACCGAGCGGAGACGTCAAATCCTCTTCCGGCTTATTCAGTACCTAAGGAAGAGACTCTAAAGCCGTCTTGGATGACTATATCGCACAACAGATACGAGCTCATCAGGCGAGCGAAACGCCCGGGCAGATTGTCAAGACTGGACGGCCCTATCCGGGTTGGTACGATCAAATAAAGTACCCGCCAGGATACACTATTTCGAAGTTCTATGTGTACAAGGGGACAGGCAATCCCCATCAACATGTCGCTCAGTTCAGGGCTCTCTGCGGCAACACTGGAGGGGATGATAAGTTACTGCTTCATCAATTCGTCAGCAGCTTGGCAGAGACGGCGTTCGAATGGTACTCAGAGCTTTTCAATGAATCCGTCAAAAATTTTACAGAGATAGAATTACTGTTCACCCAGCGCTTCGCAAGCGCTAGCGAACGCACTCCAATCACCGCGTTAATTAACGTCAGAGTGAAGCCAGGCAAAACATGGGTGCAATACGCGATACGATGGCGGAATCTATGGTCAAAGTGCGAGCAGCGCATCGAGAAAGCACCTGCGGTAGGCATGTTCGTGGGTACTCTTGATCCGCAGGTGACCATTTCGCAATTCATGATATTCTTCAAGCCAACTACTTTCCAGGCCTTGATTGATAAACTGGCCCAAATAGATCAGATGGGTCATAGACCCTCTCCTTCGAAGTTGGAATCTCGAAATGAAAAAGGGAAAGCGACCTTCATCGCCAATGCTCAGCAGCAGCCCAGTGGTCCAAAGCCAACTGATTGCCAAGCTGAAAGACGGCGATTCTTCAATGAGAAACTGAGGCGCCCTTATTCGTTTCCCTAGGATAAATCGAGGAGACTGTTCGAGCTGGCGGTGCGCAATAGGCTCATCAACTTGCCGGATCCAAAATGCCCATTGCAACCCGGTGAGGCTAATAATCCCAATTATTGCCCCTATTACCAAGCGATAGGCCAACCAATCGAAGATTGCTTCTTCTTCAAAGGGTGGATTGAGAACCAATACCAACAGGGCAAATTCACACTGTCCGAGAATTGGAAAGTAAACCCGCCCCAGTCGCACGCTCTCAAAAAGGCGGACATACCGGGGGCATCATGCTCTTTTGTAGAAGAAGCTCCATGGGAGGTCGTTCTTTCAGCCAAAACGAAAAGAATGCTGAAGGATCTCCAAACATGCCCGGCGATCAAATGGAAAAGTCCGCTGGAACCCGAAGTCATCAAGGGAATGCTGAAGTCGCGCCCGACGCCAAAAATTGGTGGGGAGGTCAAAATGCCCATACCCAACCATCAAAATCTTCGAAGAAGAAGAGGACCAGAAAGCCCATGAAGCTTGGTGACAAGCACACGGACCTGCAGAAACATATTGATGCGCTAGAAGAATATAACCAGAAAGCGCGGACCCCAGTCACACTCCAAGAGTTTCTCAACCACATCCTTGAGGATGGAAATGATGAAGGAGAAGACTTGTCGGATGAACCTGAGGACTATGTAGCAAGCTGTCATGTGATCTCTCACTCATCGATAGACAGTGAAGAAGCTCCTGACGCAGAGAAATTGGGGGCAGATCCCGAATCGGAGCTCCTAGGACCGTCAGACGAGATGATTGATGCATTCCTGAACGAAGCTCTTCTGAAAAGCAAGGTTGATCGAGAGCGCGAAACGGTCATATTTGGAAAAGCCAAACGCCGACGACTGAACGGAAAGATTGAAGCACCCCAACCAGTTAGGAGCACTTCGGCCAGCAGCAAAAGCAGGTTCAAGACAAGGAAAAGGTTCGCTAAAGCCATATCGATGGGAATGAAGCTGCCACCCTCCAAAGGAAACACTTCTGATGAGATACACCTTAATGAAGAGGATGTGCATCCTAATTACTGTTTATATCATCGAAGGATTGCGCACCCCACCGAAGAGTGCAACGCCTTTAAAAATTGATGGCAGGGGTATGTCGCTCACAGGAAACACTTCAAGAGGATGAAGCGTGAAGCTCGTCGACAGCGGAAAAATGCGACAGACGAACGAGGAAGAGCTACCGGCAACTGTTACATGGTTGATAACAGGAGATCGCAAGTTCTTACCTTCGGGAGCAATTCTGAAGAAGAAATGACTCTCGGCCCTCTCTTCAAAGAATCCACCCCAGGAAAAGAGGAAGAACCGAGGAGCTGCGAGAACATTCAGCTGCGCAATCGCACGCTACCTGAAAAGAATCTCGGACCCGCAAACAAGGGATTGAACAAAAAGGATAAGGGGAAAGAAAAGGTCCTGAGGATATCGCCCTCGATGATCGAGTCGTCGAAGAGCTGGCAGCCAAGGACCCGCCCAAGAAAAACAAGGTGGATTACAACGTTCTGGCACACCTGAGGAAGATCCCCTCACAGCTAAGCATTCTCGATGCCCTTCTGCTATCTAAGGAGGTGAGAGATTCTTTGATCAAAGCATTACAAGAACCTGACCAATTTCAAGCTTTCCTAGCCGAAGAAAAGATGAAGGATGAGCTGGAAGAAGTACACACGGCCGATATCACCTTCGGCAATGAAGACCTCCTCCTCGGGACGTGCGAGCGTAATCGTCCCCTTTATGTCTTCGGATACTGTCATGATATCAATATAGGCAAAATCCTGGTTGACAATGGGTCCTTCGTCAACCTCCTCAATGTAAGAGTGTTGAAGGAAATCTGCATGAGCGTTCAGCATCTCGCTCGTGATAAAATCACCATCTCCGGGTTTGACTCCCTGTCATCACGGACGCTCGGGTCTGTGATATTGACGTTACACTTTGGGCTACTCGTCACGGACATCAAATTTCACGTCATCGATGCCAAAACATGTTACAATGCTTTGCTCGGCAGGCCTTAGTTACACGAGTACAATATCATCCCTTCTACATAGCATCAGTATATGAAGTATTTCAAGGATGTTCTCGAGTATAACGTGACAGGTGAGTTGAGTTGAACCCATTCTCTATGAATGAAGTCCGAAAGTACGAAGATTCGAAATATTTCTTACCAGATTTCGAAGACACAGAAAGGTGCCATAAGCCGGAGAATAAGCAAAAATCTATCACCACTATTCCGGTCTTCGGAAGTGATACTGAGGAGGAGGAAGAAATAATTTATTCAGGGCCGCCCCAATGCAACAAGCCGGGACCGTCCACCCCTATGCTGGTCTTTGGCAGCGATTCGGAAGATGAGGTCAATGCAGTATTTTCTGTTCGGCCATCAATACAAGCCTTCGCTGGCGATGATCGAAAATTGCAAATCGCCATGGTTTCACAAGAGCACTACAAAGATCTCGACCCACTTGATACCTACAGTGTGCAAAAACTGCAAACGTTCTACGTCCCTCCCAGGTGAAAAGATGAAAAGGTGATCCTCTTTTATCGATCCACGGAAACCAAAGTGGAAAAAGAAATCTGGCATGGCACCGATTCTCCGCTTGATAGGCTCCAGCCCATCCGTCTGTCCAGATACTACACAGAGGATAAAAAGGCTGTTGAGACGCCAAGGCGTACCCTTCAAACAATCTGCTCGACAAGCTCAGTTCTACAACAAGATCTGGAACGTCTCCGGAACTCAGCGAAAACTGCCCAACGGGAGAATGGAAACGATCAGGCTTGGATATGTCCAATCCAAGAAACAGGAGCAATTCCATGGCTGCTACGTTATACATGATTTTGATGAAGAAGGAGATGCTCTAGTAGAAGAAGATAACCCTGAACCAAAATAAGGTCTCGCCATGAAAGTGCCAAGTCCGTCGTTTGAAGAACAGATGGACAAGCTAATAAGGGAAGCAGGTCAATGTAAGTCCACGTTGCCCACCCCGGTACTTGCGGGGAGGTGGAAAACGGAATAAAAATCGAATTTTTATGAGCTTAGGCAACATGGACTACACTATGAAGGATCTTTGCTAAACAAAAACAAGCTAAAGCTAACTAGAAACTAGCTAAGTGCTAGAAAGGTTATACCTTGGGCTTTATGTCCTTCTCTCCTTGCTCCTTGGAGTGGTGTAAGGAGGTCACCTTTGTCGTCTTCTCACGTCGAAGAAAGATCCACCCGAAAGCCTCAACCTTTGGCTTCAACTCCAAGCTAGAAATAACTAGGGTGCAAGAAGTGCTAATCCTTGAACCCTAGATGAGAGTAGAGATTATCAAGAGAGGGTTTTTCTCAAGCTCAAGTGTTTCTCAACACATGAGAGGGGAGAGCTTGAGGGAGAGGAAGAACAAGAGAGAGAATGTGAATAATAGAATGAGAGAATAATATGAAGCATTCTCTCATATATGTGAATTATTGTAATTAGAAAATTAGTGAGATAATTGTCATGGCTTAATCAAGACATGACCATTATCATTTCATTATTAATGCAAATTGCAAGGATCAAAGAGCATCTTCCAAATGAAATGATGATGGTCAAAGTGTCAACAAGATCAACAAGTCAAGATGGGTCAAATGGTCAACAACCATAACCATGCACAATTATTAAACTAATATCAATTAACAATAATACACACATAAGCATTAGGGTTAATAAAATGACAATAGTCATTAACCCTAATCAAAGTCCTCTCCCTCTGTCTCAAGCAACTGTGCATACGCACCCGTATTCGTGATCCGAGGAACACGAATACAATGAGAAAAAGCCAATCCCAAATCATATACTAGGATCCGGCTTAAACCAAAGCCCGCTAGTATAAGCTGTCCGGACAGCAAACGTGCACAAGTGCGCGGATGTGAACGAACCCTGTCGCAAAACCATGCGACCTCTACTCATTTTGCCTAAAGGCGAATAGCTCTCTGTGTGGGACTCTAAAGACTCGACACTACGCTGGCAGTGGGTTTAACCACAGACCGCAAGCGGCATTAGCTGTACGTAACGGTCCCCAGGTAGATGTCGATAAGAAGACTAATAAGGTGAACCCCATCTGAACTCCTACTGAGCCTGTATGTGACAATCTCCGTACAGTCCGGTCTGTTCGTCTGATACATCGCATGGCGGGCCTAGGGAGGCGTTGAACGTCAGTCCCCTAATAGCGGTACAAGTCGTGTCGGAGTGTAGCCCAGAACACCCTGAGATAACACTGGAAACCTACCAGTATATCTCGCTTGCCCTGGCCAGGGACTACTCTTGTAATGGCTCTCCTGGACACAGCGCGATGTCAACCCCTAATACCGGGAGAGACGAATCCTGTCTAACCGTCACTGCCTCCAAGTGCTTCGGGACTGCACCCAAAAACTACCTGTTTGCACGACTCCTTTGAGCCGTGGTAGGGTAGTAATCAAAGTGCAGTGGGAACACACTCGAGGCGAAGTGACAGTGTCAAGTCAGCGGACTAAGCTGTGTTGCGCCACGGCAGCGCCCCGGCCGTCTTACTCGAGGCCAAATTGCGGAATCAAAATTTTTCCTTGCTCGGAAACCGGCGCTACCGCGGACAAAGAAAACCCGGATCGTTTACCATTAACCTACGCTAGCTAACTAGAGATGGGAAGAAAAGTATACCGAGTGATCCGAGTCCTCCGGTCTTCTCTTCATCATCCCGATCTCCCGCGGAAAAGGTTGGCTCCACATCGTCGCCTCCTCGCCGGAAAGGGCACCACATCGCCTTCGTCTTTTACGGGCTCCCGTCTCAATACCAAGGCAACTCGAGCATGAAGCCGGCAACTCGACATGCTCAAGATTTGCTGTAGGAAGTAGTGTAGAAACTTTGTCTCTTGGAGTTTATGTAGTTGCCATTGATGGATGGAGGAAGAGGTAAAGAAAATTGGTGCTTTCAATTTTCTAGCAAGAAGAAGATGAAATGAACTCTCTCATTCTTTTTCTTTCTCTCTTTCTTTTTCTTCTACTCTCTTTTCTCATAACCATGAAAGACTTTCTCTTCAAGTGAGCATGAGAATGGTGGAGGAAGGATAATATGATAGCAAGAGGGAGGTGAGTGTAGGAGCAAGAGAGGAGGTGACCATAACCTAGACAAAGAAACATGCAAGCATGCTTCATCTCACATCAAACCCATACCCTTTTCAAATCACAATTAAACAAAGTCAAGGTGCAAGAAAAGAAAGCTATCATAATAGATCTTTATGCAAGAAAACCCTCCACAAAGAGTTATTTGCAAAACTGCAAATAACCCCCTCCATCGGAAAAGTCCGGCCGGGAAAGAACAAAGGAAAACCGGCCGGAACGGAATGCAAACTGGCAACTCCAGAAAACTGGTCCCGTAATAAATTACAGGAAAACCCCGATACTGTGCATACACACCCGCATCTGTATTCCGACCGGATACAAATGCAATGAGACAAAATCTACACTGTACTAGACTAGGACCGGCTTAAGCCAAAGCCGGCTAGTAAAATCCGTTCGATCCTGATCCGTGCAATACCGCACGTATCTGATCGAACCCTGCCATATACCTATACGGCTACTAGTACAAACCGTCCGATCCTGATCCGTGCAATACCGCACGTATCTGATCGGACCCTGCCATATCTCCATACGGCCTCTACAGCGTTTCGCCCGAAAGCTGAGTAACTGAAAGTGTGGTGGACTCTAAAGACTCGTCAATACTATGGCTGTGGATTTAACCACTGGCACGTCAGAGGTATAAGCCAATACGTGACGGGCCACCAGCTATTGACCAAAAGGGACGTCGATGAGGAAGCTCACCCCGACACCCTACTGAGCCTGTCAGTGACAATATCCGTACAGTCCGGTCCGTTCGTCTATGAGTATCGCATGGCGGGCCTAGGGGGTTGGTAAAAGTCAGACCCCCAAAAGCGGTACAAGTCGTGTCGGAGTGTAGCCCAGAACGCCCTGAGATACTACTGGAATACCTACCAGTAAATCTCCTGCCTCGGCCGAGGGCTTTGCGTAATGGCTCTCCTAGACACAGCGCGACCTCACCCCCAATACCGGGAGAGACGAACCCCTGAAGATCCGCTCACTGCCTCCATGTGGCTCGGGACTGCACCCAACTAAAACCTGTTTGCACGACTCCTTTGAGCCGTGGTAGGGTAGTAATCAAAGTACAGTGGGAACTCACACGAGACAAATGACGATCTCAGGTCGATGAACTAACCTGTACACATGTCACCTGGGAACTGCTATCTGACATCTGGTATAAGACCAACTAGCAGGTTCCCGGCGAGTCCTGTCCGGTGTACTCATAACCCAATGAGCACCTGTATACATCTTAGGTGAACCAACTGACACCAGTGGCTTGTGAGACCGGCCACCGCCCCTCGTCGGGGTCTCGACTGTATACACTAGTCTACTAATGGAGTATCGATACCCTGTCTCGAAACTCCTACGACTAGGGACCTTTTAAGGATGTGCTTATAGATCCCAGCTCCCACGTATATGATCGCCATCATACTGCTGGTCGTCAAGCAAGAATCCTAGGGGCTCTATCAACGTGTAATAGCGACATGTCTAGTCACCTAAAGCAGTACACGATGATAAAGATAAACCAGATAGCATACTATCATCTCGAGTAAGACTGTCCTACCGGGATAGGTCCTCCCTCAATCATTGCAATCACGTGCCTGTGATCCAATAATTGACTCTGAGGGCACTATCTCCAACAATCTCCCACTTGCACTCAAGGCTAATTATTGCGATGTCGCATACTCACAACCCGTGTGATACCGAACACCCAACTCCTCTACTAGTCAGTCTCACAAAACCCGTTTGCGAAACTATTGCGTTCGAGGAATAGCCTCAGTGAGTGGATCCGCTTGGATGTTTCTTTCTATGTCTCTCTATATCTCATGTTCGCGGAGAAAACCATCTCCCGAAATGAGCAATACCTGTCTTAGAATATGTCTGGATGTCTGATGGGACCTAGCTCATAAATGAACTCCAAATCCAAACTTCTTAGACTGTATCATCAACTGAAACTAATCAGTATCCTGCGCCATGCCTCCCTCAGTATTGCCTTGGACCACCTGTCCAAAATACAGTCCCTCACCAGAGGGAGAACAATAACTCTGACAACCTGCTTGTCGTCCATGTCACCTTGGAAGCCTGGAGTGATAACCGTCTCGTAAAGGAGGCAGCCGTTATCATATCCCTAGAACATTCACTTATGTTCTAAAACTGCTTCCGACTGTTCCTCCAGGATTGGATCAATATCATCTTATTGCATCTAGTGCAAGAACAACATCTGGTGTGGTACTTGACATATCATGATTGACTCAATTGCCTAAGCAAGTGATCTGTCAATCATGCACATCCTCTCCCCTTTAGTCTGTAAGACACCTTTAGAGAGGGTGACTCCATTACCTGCAGGTGTACTACCGTGCCAGGAGTCGTCCATTCTAAATACTCATAGAATGCTGTCAAAATACCCTGATTGGGAAACCACCCAAATCTAGATCTAAAACCATAGATCTAGTATCCAGTATATCAGATATGATATCCAAGTCCTGTGCGGAGAAACCACTGTGTGACAACCAAAGTATAACCGATCGTAGTATAGGAATATCACTTCCTACTACCTTCTCAACAGATCCATCCCCTATTCTGATGACGTCAAACCTATGACTGTCACATCAGAAATAGATGATCTATCTCCGCTACATCTGCTTTAGTCTATAAATAGACATAAGCCTGATGTCCACCAATGCTTCCGCTGCTCCCACTGACTACGACAACCCTTTGGCAGAGTCATATAGACGTGCACTTCTAAAGCTAGTTTAGAACGACGCTATACTCATCCTCCTGCCGGGTCTCGCAGCCTGGAACAACAACAATGGCAAGTGTGGGTAAACAAGAACTTCCCTGTCACCGTCCTTGAGGCTACCGGAGTACCTCTCGGGTGCCTGAAGTTACCCACCTTATCTGCGGAGTGGCCAATGGAATGTCAAATCAGATTGAATCTTTAGGTTCCTTATCAAATCTTCAGTAATCGTTTGCGGTTCTGGAATCACTTCCAGTTCTACCATACTCCCACTTCTGTTTTTGAAAAAATCCATTTTTAATAAAACTGTGGCGAGTCTAGAACAATATTTCTATTGATCTGCCAGATGGTAGAAAATCAACCCTCGTCATAGCCTGGGTCAACCCACAAACAGCCATTACAAAAACGTGCCTTGAGTTGTCCAGTGTCTGGTTTTAATCATAAGCTGGACAACTCCCCGTACCTTAACATCGTTAAGATATGAACTGTTCTATATCCAATATAGAACCAGAGGCACTGATTCAATTGAACCAGAATCAAATCATGCAACTATCTCCAGTGCATGTCAACTAAATGGAAGGAGGTCGATCAGCGTTACTCAACTTAGGAATGCTTCCAATTATGAGTAACCTGAAAGAGAAGCAATCTGTCTTCATCATTACTATCAACTGAATATCATACACAAGTATCTACATCTTCGATCTCTTTGAAGAATCCCGATACTTGCTACACCTGGTTCTCTACTCTATTCAAATACCTATAACTCCTCAAAACTTAGACCCTGTGTTTCCACGAAACAGCTGTCTAAAATCTAGAGAAGTCATAAGTAAACCGAATATAGTACGAGGACCAACCCCTCTGTCCTGATGGACACTGGACAACATACAATACTCTGTATAAGTCCGCTGAGTCTAACAACTCTTTCACTGTGTGTCGTAGGTCGAAAACTGTACTTATGGTTAAGAAGAATTACACCGCTGTTTAATGCTCCTTACCTAACCATCCACTGATATAGGTAAATGTCATCGACATAATATCAAAAAAGGCATATCTCACTCTATGAAAATAGACGTACAGATATATCAATTTGAAATTGGTGCATAACCGCGGATATTCAAAACCAAATAATTGCCGACCGGCAAACAACCCAGGTGACTTCCTCAAATATCACCGATTACAACGAATCCCGATATAATGAGGATGATCACCCAATTCCCAATAACTTACTCCCACTCATCATCTGTAAAACCATACAGATGTGAGAATCATACCTGGTAAATACATACCCTGGAATAAGTGTCTAATCGGGAAATCAGTTTTCTTTTAACAGTACACAGTGAAACTGAAACATTGTAATGTTTCTGTGGGGTATTCTGGTATTCCTAGTAATGCCTCTACCATTATCCAGATTCACAACTATAACCGTATAATTCTTTGCCACCTGTCCAAATCCCTTTATATGTCTTTAGTCATTACCGTCTGCACACCCCTTTAGGCCAATTGGTTTTCTTCCTTCCCTACCGTTCGGCACCAGCCTATGGATTGGAAGAAGACTATCCAAAAAGCATAAAGGGTGTACTGTCCTAATCCTAGGAGCACTCGCAACGCGAGAGAAGGTGAAGATAAAAGACACCTGAATGTACTTTATTCCTATTTCTCCTGAACCAGAATCCATCCCCGAACTGGAACTAGTTCCTTTCGAGTTCGTATATAACCATACGATGGAGTATCCAATAAACTGTGGATCTTCGTAGTGATACGGAGTGTCCTGGAGAAATACAAAGGTGATTTAGGGTTGGCGAAGAAATACTTGGTTTGGTCGTGAATATCAGTCGCAATTTACTTTGCCCTCTTACTAATCCCTTGCTTTGTCTGAACTTAATACCTTCTGTACACCGTTTTAGGCTAACTGGTTTTCTTCATTCCCTACCGGTCGGCACCAGCCTATGGTTTGGAAGAAGACTATCCAATTTGCGTAATAGGTGTACTACTCCTAAACCAAGGAGTACTCGCATCCTGAGAGAAGGTGAAAAGAAAAGACAACTGAATAGTCCTATCCGTTTTCTCCAGAACCAGAAACCATCCTTGAAGTCCTTCGAGTTCGTATCTAACCATACGATGGTTTTGTCCAATGGAAGTGGACGTTCGTAATAATACGGGGTGTCCTGGAGAAAAGGGTAAAAGTAGGAGTGGCAATGAGGTCTGCAACTCTGACAATCCAAAAGCCAGTGTTAAGAAGGTTCGGTCAACTTGGTCACTGAGTCATAGTCCAGGGTCGGGTCAATGGTCGCTGCCAAAGAGAGAGAGAGAAAAGAAACACTCAGCGTGCACTCTAACCTAGATCAGAATGGTTACCAATTTATCTAATCAAGAAACCTCCCACTGTACCTCAAATTCTCCTCCAAACCTGAAAGAAGAATTAGTCGGGATCACCCGAGGAGTAAACTAACTCATCAGTGGGAATCGGGATCCAACTATCATCGCATGATAACTTGACGGAATCCACTCAAGTTACCACACTCCAGAAGGTATGCGCATGCCTGGCAAGTTTCAGTTCTTTTGAAACTCCCGATGTGATTTTTACCCCTAGGACCCAAGTGACCTTGACGAATAATCAACAAATCAAAAGGTACTAGTCAAGTTCAACCCGTCATTATCTTGATTGCGTTAAACCCACCCGCACGACCCTTGACGAATAATCAACAAAGTCGCACGACTGTCCTAACCAATCCACATATCCATGCGACAGAAAGCATTACAGAGCTACCGCACACTACGCCTCGGCGAATAGCAACGACAAACGTAGCGCGAATACTAAGCAATACTAATCCGAAATGACGGAGGGCTACGAATGGTTTCTGGCGAAAACCTTTAACGTAATGAACTTGATATCGTTGAAGGAACTGGATAACTTTTATAAAAATATAGTGACGAAAATCTTTACTAAAGAGGTCACTCCCGGTGAAGGGATCTCGGCTCTTTCCCCGTAGAATGAGGTGCAGGATATTCCAACTGAATACCACGATGCAAAGCAAAAGTAATCGGCTATAGTGAAGTTAATGCCCTGACGCAAACTTCTGTCCAAGGGGTCACTCCCGGTGAAGGGATCTCGGCCCTTGCCTCATCGACTGAGGAGCAGGATATTCCAAATGAATACCACGATGCAAAACAAAAGTGAACGTCCTTGCAATAACAGCTTTTTGAAAAATGTTCCAACAACATCAGATTAGGTTTGTTTATCTTGCATTGATCCGAATCAATGCAGTCCCATCAATTGATCACACCACAAAGAACGAAAATATACTGACGTACGTATATGCCATCCGCATTCGCCACTGGGTCCCGTCATCACCCGTTAGGTTAGCTAACTAACGGCAGAGCGGGGACTGGACTAGCGCGGATGTAAAACATATACAACATCTACTAATATATATACCAATATATAGTATTTCGCTCAAGGCGTGAATAAAATGCAACATCACAGAAATGTACAGCATCACAGAACAATACAGATATCTGGAAGCCCCGGGTTTCACAGAGCCGCTGCTGAAACCCGACGTTCCCCTGGTCGTGTGGATAGCCTGTGCAATGAAATCCTAGACCCCTACGGGCGCGGCAAGTCACCCGCCAAAACCTGAAGCGAGGCAGCCCCCTTCAGTACCGTGAATGGACCACCCAGCACTTCACGGAATCCGGTAACTTGGGCACCCCTCCTGGGTCAACCTGTACCCCCTACGAGTGCGGCGAATAGCCCGCCAATCCTGGACTGAAGCCCCCTCCGTCTCAATGCCCTGAGATGCGGGCCCGTTGCCCTCCAGAACCCGGCTATCCGTGCACCCCACCGCGGGGTAACCCTAGTACAGAAAGTAAAATATACATACACCGGGTACATCGACCGCAACAAGGTCGTGCCCCAAAAGAATAATACAAACAGGCAGTGACGGCAGTCCACATGTCGGACGCTCGCCCCGCAATATCAAATGTACATAATACAATAAAACTGTACTAGCATTGCATCCAGGCTATCCCCCACGACCGATCCGCAACAACACAGCATAAACATAGAACATCAACGTGAAAGTCACGTTCGCAAATCCGTTTAACCGGGCTATAGCAGTTAGACCGGATTTACCGATCGAGTGACATTCACGGTCGCAGATATAATGTAAATACTGTGAAATAATGTGTTTAAAATTTTCCGATTGACCAAAAATTAACAAGTGGGCCCCCAACCAAAACTGTAGCACTTACAGAAAACATGGGCCCAATTTTAATATTCAAAATACCCTATTTTCATGTACGAGACAATCTGGAAAAATTTGGTATAGTGACAAATTTAAAGCGCCGCGGAAGAGCGGCCAAATCAAGGCTTTGGCCGCGCTTCCGCGGCGAAAATAAGGAATCAGGCTACCAATTTTTACCAGATATCTTATATTTCCCTGCATATCATTCTGCAACCACCTGAAAAATTTTTGGACTTCAAAAAATTTCGACAGAAACTGATATGCAATAAAAATACGGTTTTTGGAAATTTCGGTCGATCGGAAACGCAAACACATCAAACGAAGCTAGGTAAGGTTAATGGCGTGGCTCTGATACCATGTTGCGCCACGGCAGCGCCCCGGCCGTCTTACTCGAGGCCAAATTGCGGAATCAAAATTTTTCCTTGCTCGGAAACCGGCGCTACCGCGGACAAAGAAAACCCGGATCGTTTACCATTAACCTACGCTAGCTAACTAGAGATGGGAAGAAAAGTATACCGAGTGATCCGAGTCCTCCGGTCTTCTCTTCATCATCCCGATCTCCCGCGGAAAAGGTTGGCTCCACATCGTCGCCTCCTCGCCGGAAAGGGCACCACATCGCCTTCGTCTTTTACGGGCTCCCGTCTCAATACCGAGGCAACTCGAGCATGAAGCCGGCAACTCGACATGCTCAAGATTTGCTGTAGGAAGTAGTGTAGAAACTTTGTCTCTTGGAGTTTATGTAGTTGCCATTGATGGATGGAGGAAGAGGTAAAGAAAATTGGTGCTTTCAATTTTCTAGCAAGAAGAAGATGAAATGAACTCTCTCATTCTTTTTCTTTCTCTCTTTCTTTTTCTTCTACTCTCTTTTCTCATAACCATGAAAGACTTTCTCTTCAAGTGAGCATGAGAATGGTGGAGGAAGGATAATATGATAGCAAGAGGGAGGTGAGTGTAGGAGCAAGAGAGGAGGTGACCATAACCTAGACAAAGAAACATGCAAGCATGCTTCATCTCACATCAAACCCATACCCTTTTCAAATCACAATTAAACAAAGTCAAGGTGCAAGAAAAGAAAGCTATCATAATAGATCTTTATGCAAGAAAACCCTCCACAAAGAGTTATTTGCAAAACTGCAAATAACCCCCTCCATCGGAAAAGTCCGGCCGGGAAAGAACAAAGGAAAACCGGCCGGAACGGAATGCAAACTGGCAACTCCAGAAAACTGGTCCCGTAATAAATTACAGGAAAACCCCGATACTGTGCATACACACCCGCATCTGTATTCCGACCGGATACAAATGCAATGAGACAAAATCTACACTGTACTAGACTAGGACCGGCTTAAGCCAAAGCCGGCTAGTAAAATCCGTTCGATCCTGATCCGTGCAATACCGCACGTATCTGATCTAACCCTGCCATATACCTATACGGCTACTAGTACAAACCGTCCGATCCTGATCCGTGCAATACCGCACGTATCTGATCGGACCCTGCCATATCTCCATACGGCCTCTACAGCGTTTCGCCCGAAAGCTGAGTAACTGAAAGTGTGGTGGACTCTAAAGACTCGTCAATACTATGGCTGTGGATTTAACCACTGGCACGTCAGAGGTATAAGCCAATACGTGACGGGCCACCAGCTATTGACCAAAAGGGACGTCGATGAGGAAGCTCACCCCGACACCCTACTGAGCCTGTCAGTGACAATATCCGTACAGTCCGGTCCGTTCGTCTATGAGTATCGCATGGCGGGCCTAGGGGGTTGGTAAAAGTCAGACCCCCAAAAGCGGTACAAGTCGTGTCGGAGTGTAGCCCAGAACGCCCTGAGATACTACTGGAATACCTACCAGTAAATCTCCTGCCTCGGCCGAGGGCTTTGCGTAATGGCTCTCCTAGACACAGCGCGACCTCACCCCCAATACCGGGAGAGACGAACCCCTGAAGATCCGCTCACTGCCTCCATGTGGCTCGGGACTGCACCCAACTAAAACCTGTTTGCACGACTCCTTTGAGCCGTGGTAGGGTAGTAATCAAAGTACAGTGGGAACTCACACGAGACAAATGACGATCTCAGGTCGATGAACTAACCTGTACACATGTCACCTGGGAACTGCTATCTGACATCTGGTATAAGACCAACTAGCAGGTTCCCGGCGAGTCCTGTCCGGTGTACTCATAACCCAATGAGCACCTGTATACATCTTAGGTGAACCAACTGACACCAGTGGCTTGTGAGACCGGCCACCGCCCCTCGTCGGGGTCTCGACTGTATACACTAGTCTACTAATGGAGTATCGATACCCTGTCTCGAAACTCCTACGACTAGGGACCTTTTAAGGATGTGCTTATAGATCCCAGCTCCCACGTATATGATCGCCATCATACTGCTGGTCGTCAAGCAAGAATCCTAGGGGCTCTATCAACGTGTAATAGCGACATGTCTAGTCACCTAAAGCAGTACACGATGATAAAGATAAACCAGATAGCATACTATCATCTCGAGTAAGACTGTCCTACCGGGATAGGTCCTCCCTCAATCATTGCAATCACGTGCCTGTGATCCAATAATTGACTCTGAGGGCACTATCTCCAACAATCTCCCACTTGCACTCAAGGCTAATTATTGCGATGTCGCATACTCACAACCCGTGTGATACCGAACACCCAACTCCTCTACTAGTCAGTCTCACAAAACCCGTTTGCGAAACTATTGCGTTCGAGGAATAGCCTCAGTGAGTGGATCCGCTTGGATGTTTCTTTCTATGTCTCTCTATATCTCATGTTCGCGGAGAAAACCATCTCCCGAAATGAGCAATACCTGTCTTAGAATATGTCTGGATGTCTGATGGGACCTAGCTCATAAATGAACTCCAAATCCAAACTTCTTAGACTGTATCATCAACTGAAACTAATCAGTATCCTGCGCCATGCCTCCCTCAGTATTGCCTTGGACCACCTGTCCAAAATACAGTCCCTCACCAGAGGGAGAACAATAACTCTGACAACCTGCTTGTCGTCCATGTCACCTTGGAAGCCTGGAGTGATAACCGTCTCGTAAAGGAGGCAGCCGTTATCATATCCCTAGAACATTCACTTATGTTCTAAAACTGCTTCCGACTGTTCCTCCAGGATTGGATCAATATCATCTTATTGCATCTAGTGCAAGAACAACATCTGGTGTGGTACTTGACATATCATGATTGACTCAATTGCCTAAGCAAGTGATCTGTCAATCATGCACATCCTCTCCCCTTTAGTCTGTAAGACACCTTTAGAGAGGGTGACTCCATTACCTGCAGGTGTACTACCGTGCCAGGAGTCGTCCATTCTAAATACTCATAGAATGCTGTCAAAATACCCTGATTGGGAAACCACCCAAATCTAGATCTAAAACCATAGATCTAGTATCCAGTATGTCAGATATGATATCCAAGTCCTGTGCGGAGAAACCACTGTGTGACAACCAAAGTATAACCGATCGTAGTATAGGAATATCACTTCCTACTACCTTCTCAACAGATCCATCCCCTATTCTGATGACGTCAAACCTATGACTGTCACATCAGAAATAGATGATCTATCTCCGCTACATCTGCTTTAGTCTATAAATAGACATAAGCCTGATGTCCACCAATGCTTCCGCTGCTCCCACTGACTACGACAACCCTTTGGCAGAGTCATATAGACGTGCACTTCTAAAGCTAGTTTAGAACGACGCTATACTCATCCTCCTGCCGGGTCTCGCAGCCTGGAACAACAACAATGGCAAGTGTGGGTAAACAAGAACTTCCCTGTCACCGTCCTTGAGGCTACCGGAGTACCTCTCGGGTGCCTGAAGTTACCCACCTTATCTGCGGAGTGGCCAATGGAATGTCAAATCAGATTGAATCTTTAGGTTCCTTATCAAATCTTCAGTAATCGTTTGCGGTTCTGGAATCACTTCCAGTTCTACCATACTCCCACTTCTGTTTTTGAAAAAATCCATTTTTAATAAAACTGTGGCGAGTCTAGAACAATATTTCTATTGATCTGCCAGATGGTAGAAAATCAACCCTCGTCATAGCCTGGGTCAACCCACAAACAGCCATTACAAAAACGTGCCTTGAGTTGTCCAGTGTCTGGTTTTAATCATAAGCTGGACAACTCCCCGTACCTTAACATCGTTAAGATATGAACTGTTCTATATCCAATATAGAACCAGAGGCACTGATTCAATTGAACCAGAATCAAATCATGCAACTATCTCCAGTGCATGTCAACTAAATGGAAGGAGGTCGATCAGCGTTACTCAACTTAGGAATGCTTCCAATTATGAGTAACCTGAAAGAGAAGCAATCTGTCTTCATCATTACTATCAACTGAATATCATACACAAGTATCTACATCTTCGATCTCTTTGAAGAATCCCGATACTTGCTACACCTGGTTCTCTACTCTATTCAAATACCTATAACTCCTCAAAACTTAGACCCTGTGTTTCCACGAAACAGCTGTCTAAAATCTAGAGAAGTCATAAGTAAACCGAATATAGTACGAGGACCAACCCCTCTGTCCTGATGGACACTGGACAACATACAATACTCTGTATAAGTCCGCTGAGTCTAACAACTCTTTCACTGTGTGTCGTAGGTCGAAAACTGTACTTATGGTTAAGAAGAATTACACCGCTGTTTAATGCTCCTTACCTAACCATCCACTGATATAGGTAAATGTCATCGACATAATATCAAAAAAGGCATATCTCACTCTATGAAAATAGACGTACAGATATATCAATTTGAAATTGGTGCATAACCGCGGATATTCAAAACCAAATAATTGCCGACCGGCAAACAACCCAGGTGACTTCCTCAAATATCACCGATTACAACGAATCCCGATATAATGAGGATGATCACCCAATTCCCAATAACTTACTCCCACTCATCATCTGTAAAACCATACAGATGTGAGAATCATACCTGGTAAATACATACCCTGGAATAAGTGTCTAATCGGGAAATCAGTTTTCTTTTAACAGTACACAGTGAAACTGAAACATTGTAATGTTTCTGTGGGGTATTCTGGTATTCCTAGTAATGCCTCTACCATTATCCAGATTCACAACTATAACCGTATAATTCTTTGCCACCTGTCCAAATCCCTTTATATGTCTTTAGTCATTACCGTCTGCACACCCCTTTAGGCCAATTGGTTTTCTTCCTTCCCTACCGTTCGGCACCAGCCTATGGATTGGAAGAAGACTATCCAAAAAGCATAAAGGGTGTACTGTCCTAATCCTAGGAGCACTCGCAACGCGAGAGAAGGTGAAGATAAAAGACACCTGAATGTACTTTATTCCTATTTCTCCTGAACCAGAATCCATCCCCGAACTGGAACTAGTTCCTTTCGAGTTCGTATATAACCATACGATGGAGTATCCAATAAACTGTGGATCTTCGTAGTGATACGGAGTGTCCTGGAGAAATACAAAGGTGATTTAGGGTTGGCGAAGAAATACTTGGTTTGGTCGTGAATATCAGTCGCAATTTACTTTGCCCTCTTACTAATCCCTTGCTTTGTCTGAACTTAATACCTTCTGTACACCGTTTTAGGCTAACTGGTTTTCTTCATTCCCTACCGGTCGGCACCAGCCTATGGTTTGGAAGAAGACTATCCAATTTGCGTAATAGGTGTACTACTCCTAAACCAAGGAGTACTCGCATCCTGAGAGAAGGTGAAAAGAAAAGACAACTGAATAGTCCTATCCGTTTTCTCCAGAACCAGAAACCATCCTCGAAGTCCTTCGAGTTCGTATCTAACCATACGATGGTTTTGTCCAATGGAAGTGGACGTTCGTAATAATATGGGGTGTCCTGGAGAAAAGGGTAAAAGTAGGAGTGGCAATGAGGTCTGCAACTCTGACAATCCAAAAGCCAGTGTTAAGAAGGTTCGGTCAACTTGGTCACTGAGTCATAGTCCAGGGTCGGGTCAATGGTCGCTGCCAAAGAGAGAGAGAGAAAAGAAACACTCAGCGTGCACTCTAACCTAGATCAGAATGGTTACCAATTTATCTAATCAAGAAACCTCCCACTGTACCTCAAATTCTCCTCCAAACCTGAAAGAAGAATTAGTCGGGATCACCCGAGGAGTAAACTAACTCATCAGTGGGAATCGGGATCCAACTATCATCGCATGATAACTTGACGGAATCCACTCAAGTTACCACACTCCAGAAGGTATGCGCATGCCTGGCAAGTTTCAGTTCTTTTGAAACTCCCGATGTGATTTTTACCCCTAGGACCCAAGTGACCTTGACGAATAATCAACAAATCAAAAGGTCCTAGTCAAGTTCAACCCGTCATTATCTTGATTGCGTTAAACCCACCCGCACGACCCTTGACGAATAATCAACAAAGTCGCACGACTGTCCTAACCAATCCACATATCCATGCGACAGAAAGCATTACAGAGCTACCGCACACTACGCCTCGGCGAATAGCAACGACAAACGTAGCGCGAATACTAAGCAATACTAATCCGAAATGACGGAGGGCTACGAATGGTTTCTGGCGAAAACCTTTAACGTAATGAACTTGATATCGTTGAAGGAACTGGATAACTTTTATAAAAATATAGTGACGAAAATCTTTACTAAAGAGGTCACTCCCGGTGAAGGGATCTCGGCTCTTTCCCCGTAGAATGAGGTGCAGGATATTCCAACTGAATACCACGATGCAAAGCAAAAGTAATCGGCTATAGTGAAGTTAATGCCCTGACGCAAACTTCTGTCCAAGGGGTCACTCCCGGTGAAGGGATCTCGGCCCTTGCCTCGTCGACTGAGGAGCAGGATATTCCAAATGAATACCACGATGCAAAACAAAAGTGAACGTCCTTGCAATAACAGCTTTTTGAAAAATGTTCCAACAACATCAGATTAGGTTTGTTTATCTTGCATTGATCCGAATCAATGCAGTCCCATCAATTGATCACACCACAAAGAACGAAAATATACTGACGTACGTATATGCCATCCGCATTCGCCACTGGGTCCCGTCATCACCCGTTAGGTTAGCTAACTAACGGCAGAGCGGGGACTGGACTAGCGCGGATGTAAAACATATACAACATCTACTAATATATATACCAATATATAGTATTTCGCTCAAGGCGTGAATAAAATGCAACATCACAGAAATGTACAGCATCACAGAACAATACAGATATCTGGAAGCCCCGGGTTTCACAGAGCCGCTGCTGAAACCCGACGTTCCCCTGGTCGTGTGGATAGCCTGTGCAATGAAATCCTAGACCCCTACGGGCGCGGCAAGTCACCCGCCAAAACCTGAAGCGAGGCAGCCCCCTTCAGTACCGTGAATGGACCACCCAGCACTTCACGGAATCCGGTAACTTGGGCACCCCTCCTGGGTCAACCTGTACCCCCTACGAGTGCGGCGAATAGCCCGCCAATCCTGGACTGAAGCCCCCTCCGTCTCAATGCCCTGAGATGCGGGCCCGTTGCCCTCCAGAACCCGGCTATCCGTGCACCCCACCGCGGGGTAACCCTAGTACAGAAAGTAAAATATACATACACCGGGTACATCGACCGCAACAAGGTCGTGCCCCAAAAGAATAATACAAACAGGCAGTGACGGCAGTCCACATGTCGGACGCTCGCCCCGCAATATCAAATGTACATAATACAATAAAACTGTACTAGCATTGCATCCAGGCTATCCCCCACGACCGATCCGCAACAACACAGCATAAACATAGAACATCAACGTGAAAGTCACGTTCGCAAATCCGTTTAACCGGGCTATAGCAGTTAGACCGGATTTACCGATCGAGTGACATTCACGGTCGCAGATATAATGTAAATACTGTGAAATAATGTGTTTAAAATTTTCCGATTGACCAAAAATTAACAAGTGGGCCCCCAACCAAAACTGTAGCACTTACAGAAAACATGGGCCCAATTTTAATATTCAAAATACCCTATTTTCATGTACGAGACAATCTGGAAAAATTTGGTATAGTGACAAATTTAAAGCGCCGCGGAAGAGCGGCCAAATCAAGGCTTTGGCCGCGCTTCCGCGGCGAAAATAAGGAATCAGGCTACCAATTTTTACCAGATATCTTATATTTCCCTGCATATCATTCTGCAACCACCTGAAAAATTTTTGGACTTCAAAAAATTTCGACAGAAACTGATATGCAATAAAAATACGGTTTTTGGAAATTTCGGTCGATCGGAAACGCAAACACATCAAACGAAGCTAGGTAAGGTTAATGGCGTGGCTCTGATACCATGTTGCGCCACGGCAGCGCCCCGGCCGTCTTACTCGAGGCCAAATTGCGGAATCAAAATTTTTCCTTGCTCGGAAACCGGCGCTACCGCGGACAAAGAAAACCCGGATCGTTTACCATTAACCTACGCTAGCTAACTAGAGATGGGAAGAAAAGTATACCGAGTGATCCGAGTCCTCCGGTCTTCTCTTCATCATCCCGATCTCCCGCGGAAAAGGTTGGCTCCACATCGTCGCCTCCTCGCCGGAAAGGGCACCACATCGCCTTCGTCTTTTACGGGCTCCCGTCTCAATACCGAGGCAACTCGAGCATGAAGCCGGCAACTCGACATGCTCAAGATTTGCTGTAGGAAGTAGTGTAGAAACTTTGTCTCTTGGAGTTTATGTAGTTGCCATTGATGGATGGAGGAAGAGGTAAAGAAAATTGGTGCTTTCAATTTTCTAGCAAGAAGAAGATGAAATGAACTCTCTCATTCTTTTTCTTTCTCTCTTTCTTTTTCTTCTACTCTCTTTTCTCATAACCATGAAAGACTTTCTCTTCAAGTGAGCATGAGAATGGTGGAGGAAGGATAATATGATAGCAAGAGGGAGGTGAGTGTAGGAGCAAGAGAGGAGGTGACCATAACCTAGACAAAGAAACATGCAAGCATGCTTCATCTCACATCAAACCCATACCCTTTTCAAATCACAATTAAACAAAGTCAAGGTGCAAGAAAAGAAAGCTATCATAATAGATCTTTATGCAAGAAAACCCTCCACAAAGAGTTATTTGCAAAACTGCAAATAACCCCCTCCATCGGAAAAGTCCGGCCGGGAAAGAACAAAGGAAAACCGGCCGGAACGGAATGCAAACTGGCAACTCCAGAAAACTGGTCCCGTAATAAATTACAGGAAAACCCCGATACTGTGCATACACACCCGCATCTGTATTCCGACCGGATACAAATGCAATGAGACAAAATCTACACTGTACTAGACTAGGACCGGCTTAAGCCAAAGCCGGCTAGTAAAATCCGTTCGATCCTGATCCGTGCAATACCGCACGTATCTGATCGAACCCTGCCATATACCTATACGGCTACTAGTACAAACCGTCCGATCCTGATCCGTGCAATACCGCACGTATCTGATCGGACCCTGCCATATCTCCATACGGCCTCTACAGCGTTTCGCCCGAAAGCTGAGTAACTGAAAGTGTGGTGGACTCTAAAGACTCGTCAATACTATGGCTGTGGATTTAACCACTGGCACGTCAGAGGTATAAGCCAATACGTGACGGGCCACCAGCTATTGACCAAAAGGGACGTCGATGAGGAAGCTCACCCCGACACCCTACTGAGCCTGTCAGTGACAATATCCGTACAGTCCGGTCCGTTCGTCTATGAGTATCGCATGGCGGGCCTAGGGGGTTGGTAAAAGTCAGACCCCCAAAAGCGGTACAAGTCGTGTCGGAGTGTAGCCCAGAACGCCCTGAGATACTACTGGAATACCTACCAGTAAATCTCCTGCCTCGGCCGAGGGCTTTGCGTAATGGCTCTCCTAGACACAGCGCGACCTCACCCCCAATACCGGGAGAGACGAACCCCTGAAGATCCGCTCACTGCCTCCATGTGGCTCGGGACTGCACCCAACTAAAACCTGTTTGCACGACTCCTTTGAGCCGTGGTAGGGTAGTAATCAAAGTACAGTGGGAACTCACACGAGACAAATGACGATCTCAGGTCGATGAACTAACCTGTACACATGTCACCTGGGAACTGCTATCTGACATCTGGTATAAGACCAACTAGCAGGTTCCCGGCGAGTCCTGTCCGGTGTACTCATAACCCAATGAGCACCTGTATACATCTTAGGTGAACCAACTGACACCAGTGGCTTGTGAGACCGGCCACCGCCCCTCGTCGGGGTCTCGACTGTATACACTAGTCTACTAATGGAGTATCGATACCCTGTCTCGAAACTCCTACGACTAGGGACCTTTTAAGGATGTGCTTATAGATCCCAGCTCCCACGTATATGATCGCCATCATACTGCTGGTCGTCAAGCAAGAATCCTAGGGGCTCTATCAACGTGTAATAGCGACATGTCTAGTCACCTAAAGCAGTACACGATGATAAAGATAAACCAGATAGCATACTATCATCTCGAGTAAGACTGTCCTACCGGGATAGGTCCTCCCTCAATCATTGCAATCACGTGCCTGTGATCCAATAATTGACTCTGAGGGCACTATCTCCAACAAGCTGTACTCATGTCACCTGAGAACTGATAACTGACGATAGGTATAATACCAACCAACAGTTCCCGACGAGTCCTGTCCAGTGTACTCGTAACCTAACGAGCACCCGCATACTATCTCAAGTACGACGTACTGACGGCTATGGGACAGACCGTCTCCCACGCTGGGATGAGAAGCGCATACGCTAGTCTACTCCGGAGTATCGATGCCCTGTCTCGATAGTCCAACGACTAGGGACCTGTATAAGGATGTGCTTATAGATCACCCAGCTCCCACGAGTGTGAGCTCCATCACAACGCTGGTAATCAAGCAAAGATCCTAAGGGCTCTACTAATATGTATATCAGCGATATGCTAAAAGAAACACACGCACATATTAAAGCAGAGACAAACCAAGTAGCATACTACCATTTTGAGCAAGATTGTATATACAACTGTGAATATCCCAAGCTTCCATCAAGTAATATACAAACTAGTATGATACAGTAATGGCCTCTAGGGCATATACACTAACAATCTCCCACTTGCACTAAGGCCATGTACTGGCGTATCGAAGACCTATCATCTCGATCAGCCGCTCGAACTGAGTCTGGGGCAAGGCCTTGGTGAATGGATCTGCTGTGTTATCTTCTGAAGCAACCCTCCGAACCTCGATCTCCTGGCGATCCACGATCTCCCTGATCAGGTGATACCGCCTCAAGATGTGTCTGGATTTCTGATGGGACCTGGGTTCCTTCGCTAAAGCTATAGCCCCATTGTTGTCGCAATACAGAGGTATTGGGTCAACAATGGACGGAACCACCTGAAGTTCTCTCAAGAACTTCCTCATCCAGACAGCTTCTTTTGCGGCATCAGATGCAGCGATGTATTCCGCTTCCATAGTCGAGTCAGCAACGGTTTCCTGTTTGGAGCTCTTCCAACACACCGCCCCTCCATTGAGGGTAAAGACAAAACCCGACATGGACTTGGAATCATCCTTGTCACTCTGGAAGCTGGAGTCAGCAAAGGCCTCAATCTGGAGGTCTTTTCCGCCATACACCAAGAACATCTCCTTAGTCCTTCTCAGGTACTTGAGAATGTTCTTTACTGCTATCCAATGTTTCTCCCCAGGGTTTGACTGATACCTGCTTACCACACTCAGTGCATAAGCCACATCCGGTCTGGTACACAACATCGCATACATTATAGAGCCTACCGCAGAAGCGTAGGATATAATAGACATGCGATCCCACTCCAAATCAGTCTTGGGAGACATCTCTTTGGAGAGGGTGATCCCGTGACAAGCCGGTAGATTACCGCGCTTGGAATCTTCCATACTGAATCTCTTCAGTATGGCGTCGATGTACCTGGACTGCGAAAGTCCTAATATCCTCTTGGATCTGTCACGGTAGATCCGGATACCCAGAATGTATGAGGCATCACCCAGGTCCTTCATGGAGAACCTGTGTGACAAGAACCCCTTGACAGATTGTAGCATAGGAATGTCATTTCCTATTAAGAGAATGTCATCCACGTATAAAACGAGGAATACTACAGTTCTCGCTACAAATCTACAATAGATGCATGGTTCATCTGGATTTTTGATAAAGCCAAATTCCTTGACCGTCTCATCAAAACAGATGTTCCAACTCCGCGATGCCTGCTTTAGTCCATAAATGGACTTAAGCAACTTGCACACCTTTCCGCTGCTCCCACTCTGAATGAAACCCTCTGGCTGATCTATATAGACACACTCCTCTAAATGTCCATTTAGAAAAGCTGTCTTTACGTCCATCTGCCAAATCTCATAATCGTGGAAGGCAGCAATGGCAAGAAGGATCCGAATGGATTTCAGCATAGCTACTGGAGAAAAGGTTTCGTCATAGTCCAAACCAGGTCGCTGACGAAAACCCTTTGCTACCAGTCTAGCTTTATAGGTCTCAACCAGTCCATCTACACCAATCTTCCTTTTGAAGATCCACTTGCATCCTACGGGTTTTACCCCATCTGGAGCAATGTCCAACGTCCATACTTTGTTGGTGTACATGGACTCCATTTCGGTCCGCATTGCATCCAGCCATTTTACCGAGTCGACGCTCTGAATGGCTTGCTGGAAGCTAGTAGGCTCATCAAAGTCTATGATGCAATCCTCTCTATCCCCGTCAATGAGAAAACCGTAGTATCTCTCGGGCGGATGAGACTGCCTACTACTCCTGCGGAGTGGCATGGGAATGTCCTGATCTTTCGAACCCTCTGGTTCTACTAAGCTTTCAGTAATAGCTCGTGGTTCTGGAATTTCTTCCAGTTCTATTGCGCTCCCACTTAATTCTTTTTCTATGAACTGGTGTTCTAGAAAGTGGGCATAGCGAGAAACAAACACCTTTTGTTCCTTTTCGCAATAGAAGAAATATCCCTTGGAGTTCTTTGGATATCCCACAAACTTGCACTGTACTGAGCGTGCCTCGAGCTTGTCCGCATGCTGCTTTTTTACAAAAGCTGGACATCCCCATGTCTTAATGTGATTAAGATAGGGTCTCTTCCCACACCACATCTGATATGGTGTAGTAGGCACAGTCTTAGTTGGAACTCGGTTCAAAAGGTATGCAGCTGATTCTAGCGCATATCCCCAGAACGATCGCGGTAACTCAGCGTTACTCATCATGGACCGTACCATATCCAATAGGGTTCGGTTCCGTCTCTCCGATACACCGTTATGTTGCGGAGTGTATGGAGGAGTAAGCTGAGAAAGAATTCCATTCTCTTTTAAGTAACCCAGGAACTCGGCACTCAAGTATTCACCACCTTGATCAGATCTCAGTGCCTTGATACTTTTGCCTGTTTATTTTTCTACTTCATTCTTATATTCCTGGAATTTTTCAAAAGCCTCGGATTTATGTTTCATTAAGAAGACATAACCGTACCTTGAAAAGTCATCCGTAAAAGTAATGAAGTAAGAATAACCGCTTCGCGCATGTGTAGACATTGGACCGCACACGTCGCTGTGTACGAGTCCCAAGAGCTCGCTCGCTCTTACTCCGTGTCCAGTGAACGGAGTCTTTGTCATCTTTCCTTTGAGACAGGATTGACAAGTTTCATACGATTGATATTCGAACGGATCCAAATATCCTTCTGTATGTAACTTAGTCAACCTTCTCTCATTGATGTGACCCAGTCTACAATGCCATAAGAAAGTTTTATTGATTTCTGGAGACTTTCTTTTGTGTGTATTCTGGACATTGAAAATCTGTGGTTGGTTTAATACATATATACCGTTGTTCAATGTACCTGACCCAATCAAAACTTGATTAAGGTGAATGTTCACTACATTACTTACAAATGCAAATTCATAACCTTCTTTAGATAATAAAGATACAGAAATGATATTACAGGTTGCATTTGGTACATAATAACAACTACGCAAAACCAAAAAGTGTCTATCCGACAATCCCAGGTGATAGTCCCCCACGGCCTCAGCATCCATGCTAGCACCGTTTGCAACTCTGAGGGTCATGTCACCTGCCTTCAAAACTCTACGCTTTCTCAACGCCTGCAAAGAATTACAGATATGAGATCCTGATCCGGTATCCAATACCCAGGATGTAGAGTTTATTGATAGACAGTTTTCAATAACATACACACCTGAAGCTGAAGCTGCAACTCGCTTCAAATCCTGTGTTCTGGCCTTCCAAGCCTTGCAATCCTGTTTCTAGTGACCACTTTTGTGACAATAGAAGCATTCTTCCTTCCCCACCAGCTTTCCCGCTATCTTTGTTGCTTTTCCTTTTCCCTTCGTATCCACTTTACCGACACCGCCTCTTGGTTTGGCGGGGGCTTTCTTCTTCTTGCCCTTGGCTTTCGCCCTGGACCTAGAAGAGGAAGATCCTCCTACAAACAAAGTGGATGTCTCCCTACCTTTCTGTTGGGTGCCCTCAGCACTCCTCAACATGTTCAGAAGTTCGGAAAGTTCAACCTCCTTTCCTTGCATGTTGAAGTTAAGAATAAACTGGGCGTAAGTGGAAGGAAGGGACTGGAGAATCAAATCAGTATAGAGTTCATTCTCCAACGTGGTCCCAAGGTCCGCGAGCTCCTCTATGTAGCCAATCATCTTAAGCACGTGTTCCGCTACCGATGATCCGACGGCCAACCTTGCCGAAAACAACTTCTTCGACACTTCGTATCTTGCGATACGAGACTGCTCTCCATACAGTTCTTTTGTATGAAGAAATATGGACTCTAGGTCCATATTCTCGTGCCTCCTCTGATGTTCGTTGTCCATCGAGGCTAGTACGAGGCATCTGGCCTTCGCGCAATCTATTTCCCAGGTCTTGTAGATTTCCCTATCTACGACACTGGTTTTGGGACCTGGGACAGGGGGAGCTTTGGTGGTAAGGACATACCCCAACTTGTCGTAAGTGATTGCCATCTTGACATTCCTGAGCCAATCTTTGTAGTTTGGCCCTGTCAATATGTTTTTATCTAGTAATAACTTAAGTCCGGTCATGTTGAATGGTCACTGCAATTAGGAGAGAGAAAAGAAACACTTTAGCATGATGCTCTTGCAAGTTTAGAGTGGTTTTTAGTTTGTCTAAACTGGATGGCTCCCATTATCTCTTGAATCCCTTCTCAAACCGTAAAGAAAGGATTAGTCGGGATCAATCTCACCGTACAATTCTCGCTTAACCGTTCAGCCAGGCCAGTGTCGGTACTTCGAGGGAGGTTTTCCAACGCTTTCGCGAAGTTCCTTAATTAAGTAACCTCTTTTCCCTGTGGGCGTAGCCCCGCTAACACTTTTCTAGACACCTACTAGGTTTATAGCATTGATCGTTAAGTGAGAGTTTTCCCGAGGAGTAGCATATACTCACAGTAGGATCGGGATCCAAATATCATTGCGTGATAAAACCGAAGGAATCCTACCAGAATTATCACACTCCAAATGGTATGCAGCGCTAGCAAGTTTCAGTACTTATGAAACTCCCGATGTGGATTTCTGCCCCATGCTCTTATGACCTTGACTTTGGCCAAAATATCATAAGTCACATGTCAAGTTCTACCCGTCATTCTCCTGGTTAATTTGGACCCACCCGTACCTACCCTTGACTTTGGCCAAAATGGCAGCACGACTGTCCCAAACCAACGCATCTATCTGTGCTGCACATGAATACCCAATAGCTACCAATCACTATGCCTTGACTTTGGCCAAAATACATAGCTTGAATACTTTTTGACCATTCATGTGGAATGACGGAGGGCTACGAATGGTTTTGGCGAAACCGTGAACGTAGTGAACTTGATATAATCGATGGAACAAGATAGCTTTTAAAAGGAGTGGTTCAAGCTCCGCGTTTAAAAGTTTAGTTTTGAAAAGAACCGAGTGGTTTTCAAAGTGTTCCAATCGACTTTTACTTGGTTTATTTTCTTGCATTAGTTCTTTTAATGCGTCCCATCATTTAATCCTACCATTGCAGAAAACAACCAAAATATGACGTACGCTTATGCCATTCGCATTCGCCACAGGGCCCCGTCATCACCCGTTAGGTTACTTAACTAACGACAGAGCGGGGGCTGGGCTAGCGCGGCTGTAAAACATAAGCAACGCCTAAATAGTTATCATATATAAATATATAGCAATGATAGACATTACAGATCACAGATGAATACATTGGATATACTAGGAATCCGCAATCCGTTCGAGCTTGCAACGAAAAGCGGATTACACGGTCCCGGTGAATAGCCAATACCCCACCCAAGACCCCTACGGGTGCGGCAAACTACCCGCCAAGTACCCGAAGCGAAGCAACCTCCCTCACCACCGTGAGTAGGCCACTCGGCACTTCGAGATACCCGGTAGTTTGTGCACCCCCTCCATGGGTCTATCCTAGGAGCAAAAACAGTAAAAAGAATTATACAATGACGGCTACAACCCCGACCCGGTTGTGCGGCCAAACAAATAATAATATTACATCAATTTATATGTTACAATGAATGAAAGAAAAAGCAACACTCATCTCACATCCACCCCGGCTATTCATCCGCGACAATCCAACCCATTCATATACACATACCATCATCAATCACAGATCACAGATATGTATAACCCCGACTAATCGACATATAGCGATTAGCCGACGTTCAATACATATAAACATCACAGATATAACCTTTTAGTCAAAGTGTATTGAAGTTCGGAAAAAAAAAACCGGATTTATAGGCCCCCAAAAACTAATTTCTATTCTGGAAAATCTGGGCACATATAAACCATCTTAAAAATCCTGAAACCAAGCCAGAAATACACTGCACCAAACTCGACCCAGTGAAGAGCCAAGACGGCCGCGGTTGCGCGGCAATAGCTTGCTATTGCCGCGGAACCGCGGCTCTTTGGTCGAATCACTGGATCGTTTTTTGTGGTTTTCTTTACAAAACCCTGAGATGATTTTTGGAGTATGACAAATTTTATTTTGAACAGAAAAAAATTTAACAGAAACTTAGGGTTTTGAAAACTCGGTTTTTCGATTTTTTGATTCGAACTTCGATACACTCTACCACCTAGCTAGTTAATGTTTAGTTAGGCTCTGATACCACTGTAAGTCCACGTTGCCCACCCCGGTACTTGCGGGGAGGCGGAAAACGGAATAAAAATCGAATTTTTATGAGCTTAGGCAACATGGACTACACTATGAAGGATCTTTGCTAAACAAAAACAAGCTAAAGCTAACTAGAAACTAGCTAAGTGGTAGAAAGGTTATACCTTGGGCTTTATGTCCTTCTCTCCTTCCTCCTTGGAGTGGTGTAAGGAGGTCACCTTTGTCGTCTTCTCACGTCGAAGAAAGATCCACCCGAAAGCCTCAACCTTTGGCTTCAACTCCAAGCTAGAAGTAACTAGGGTGCAAGAAGTGCTAATCCTTGAACCCTAGATGAGAGTAGAGATTATCAAGAGAGGGTTTTTCTCAAGCTCAAGTGTTTCTCAACACATGAGAGGGGAGAGCTTGAGGGAGAGGAAGAACAAGAGAGAGAATGTGAATAATAGAATGAGAGAATAATATGAAGCATTCTCTCATATATGTGAATTATTGTAATTAGAAAATTAGTGAGATAATTGTCATGGCTTAATCAAGACATGACCATTATCATTTCATTATTAATGCAAATTGCAAGGATCAAAGAGCATCTTCCAAATGAAATGATGATGGTCAAAGTGTCAACAAGGTCAACAAGTCAAGATGGGTCAAATGGTCAACAACCATAACCATGCACAATTATTAAACTAATATCAATTAACAATAATACACACATAAGCATTAGGGTTAATAAAATGACAATAGTCATTAACCCTAATCAAAGTCTTCTCCCTCTGTCTCAAGCAACTGTGCATACGCACCCGTATTTGTGATCCGAGGAACACGAATACAATGAGAAAAAGCCAATCCCAAATCATATACTAGGATCCAGCTTAAACCAAAGCCCGCTAGTATAAGCTGTCCGGACAGCAAACGTGCACAAGTGCGCGGATGTGAACGAACCCTGTCGCAAAACCATGCGACCTCTACTCATTTTGCCTAAAGGCGAATAGCTCTCTGTGTGGGACTCTAAAGACTCGACACTACGCTGGCAGTGGGTTTAACTACAGACCGCAAGCGGCACTAGCTGTACGTAACGGTCCCCAGGTAGATGTCGATAAGAAGACTGACGAGGTGAACCCCATCTGAACTCCTACTGAGCCTGTATGTGACAATCTCCGTACAGTCCGGTCTGTTCGTCTGATGCATCGCATGGCAGGCCTAAGGGGGCGGTGAACGTCAGTCCCCTAATAGCGGTACAAGTCGTGTCGGAGTGTAGTCCAGAACACCCTGAGATAACACTGGAAACCTACCAGTATATCTCGCTTGCCCTGGCCAGGGACTACTCGTGTAATGGCTCTCCTGGACACAGCGTGATGTCAACCCCCAATACCGGGAGAGACGAATCCTGTATAACCGTCACTGCCTCCAAGTGCTTCGGGACTGCACCCAAAAACTACCTGTTTGCATGAATCCTTTGAGCCATGGTAGGGTAGTAATCAAAGTGCAGTGGGAACACACTCGAGGCGAAGTGACAGTGTCAAGTCAGCGGACTAAGTTGTACTCATGTCACCTGGGAACTGATAACTGACGATAGGTATAATACCAACCAACAGTTCCCGACGAGTCCTGTCCAGTGTACTCGTAACCTAACGAGCACCCGCATACTATCTCAAGTACGACGTATTGACGGCTATGGGACAGACCGTCTCCTACGCTGGGATGAGAAGCGCATACGCTAGTCTACTCCGGAGTATCGATGCCCTGTCTCGATATTCCAACGACTAGGGACCTGTATAAGGATGTGCTTATAGATCACCCAGCTCCCACGAGTGTGAGCGCCATCACAACGCTGGTAATCAAGCAAAGATCCTAAGGGCTCTACTAATATGTATATCAGCGATATGCTAAAAGAAACACACGCACATATTAAAGCAGAGACAAACCAAGTAGCATACTACCATTTCGAGCAAGATTGTATATACAACTGTGAATATCCCAAGCTTCCATCAAGTAATATACAAACTAGTATGATACAGTAATGGCCTCTAGGGCATATACACTAACAGTCAAAAGGCCCAGGATGACCATATCCGCGAAATGGCCATTTACGAGAAAGCCAGAACGCAGCGCCTCCTTCAGCAGGCTACGAAAAATGACGATGCCCCTCTTCATCATCCCGTCATACAAAAGACCCGACGCAGAGGTAGAAATAAATTAAAGAATGGAAAAATGTCCGACAGTGGCCAAGCGGGTCTAAGAAGCCGCACGATCGAGAATTGGGCAGCCTGGATTCGTTTCTTGTAAAGAAGATGGGTCGAGCATACTCTTTTCCCCAAGATAAGACAAGGAAGATATTCGATCTTGTCGTAAAATATCAGATGATGACACTCTCGGAGTCCAAACATCCTCTCGAAGACTGCTTCACGTTCAAAGACTGGGTAGAAGACCACTATCAACTTGGTAAGTTCGCTCTATCCAGCAGTTGGAGGGTAACCCCGCCAAAGAAGCATGAACCGAAAGCCATGAGAGTAGAGCCGGATCAACATCGGTCTTAGAAGCGATCTCGTACCTGTCGCGCGATAACGCTGTTAGAAGAAGGAATATGTAAGGATATGGCTGACCTCCCCTGGCGCTTCAAAAACGATGACGACGAGGTGATCTCAGAGTTTCCACCGGCGCCAAAAGGGCTGGAAGATGGGATACATACTACTGCAGATAACCTCAGAAAGATCGACTTGGGGACGGCAAATGACCCACGGCCGACGTTCGTCAGCGAGTTTCTGTCTGAAGAAAAGGTGGCTACGCTAAAAGACGTGCTCATGCAATATAAAGACTGTTTCGCATGAAACTACTCCGAAATGTCGGGACTAGATCCAGAGGTAGCTGTGCACAAATTGGTGATATCTCCGGACATCAAGCCAATTAAATAAGCACCAAGAAGGATGCGGCTCGAACTTGAAATGAGCATCAACGCCGAAGTCAAGAAGCTAATCGACTCCGGCTTCATCCAAGAGGTCCAGTACCTCGATTGGATTGCCAACATTGTCCCAGTCATGAAGAAGAATGGAACGGTGCGCATCTGTGTAGACTTTCGGGATCTCAACAAAGCATGTCCGAAAGATGATTTTCCCGTATCGGATACCGAGCTGATGATAGACAACACGTCCACTCATGAAGTCTTCTCCTTCATGGATGGCTCATCAGGGTACAATCAAATAAAGATGCATCCCGAAGACCAAAAGCATACCGCTTTTCGGACTTCGCTAGGCATATTCTGCTACAAAGTGATGCCTTTCGGTTTGAAGAATGCCGGGGCCATCTATCAGAGGGCCATGACAAAGATTTTCGATGACCTCGTACATGAAGTCGTCGAATGCTATATCGACGGCCTCGTGGTAAAAAGCAAATCGCACGAGGAGCATTGGGAGTATCTAAAAATAGTGTTCCAACGTCTTCGGAAATACAACTTGAAGATGAACCCTCTGAAATGCACGTTCAGAGTTTCCTCGGGCAAATTCCTAAGATTTATCGTACGACATCGAGGCATCGAAATAGACCCGTCGAAGATCAAGGCGATTATGGAAATGCCCCCGCCAAAAACTTTCAAGCAACCGCGGCCTCTTCAAGGAAAGCTCGCGTATATTTGGCGGTTCATAGCTAACCTCTCCGGCAAATGTCGTCCCTACAGTCACTTGATGAAGAAGGGAACCCCGTTTGTTTGGGATCACAAATGCCACAGCGCACTGGACGAAATCAAGCAATATCTGCGGAATCCGTCAGTACTGACCGCTCCGGTCAAGGGAAAGCCTCTCATTTTGTATACAACGACCCTTGAGGGTTCTTTAGGTGCATTATGGGCACAAGAAAATGACCTAAGAAAGCAGAGAGCCCTCTACTATTTGAGTCGAGTTCTCCTGGGGGCGGAAAACAATTACTCCCCCATTGAAAAACACTGCTTAGCGTTAATCTTCGCGAGAACGAAGCTCAGACATTATGCGTTGGCGCATGAAGTCCATCTCATATCAAAGGTGGATCCTCTCAAATATTTGATGTCAAAAGCCATACTAACAGGACGGCTCGCTAAATGGGCCCTACTCTTAATGGAATTCTCGGTGACATACCGACCTCTCAAGGCAGTGAAAGGCCAGGCTATTGCCGACTTCCTCGCTGAGCATCCAATACCTGCCGACTCACCCCTAAATTGCGAATTGCCGGACGGCACACCTTTGACACGATCGATAGGGAGAAAGAAAAGAGTGATACCCGATGGGAACTCTACTTCGACGGAGCATCTTCCATGAAGAAGCGGAAGCATAACTCCCCCATAATCAAATCTGGGGTAGGCCTTATCTTCGTGACTCCATAAGGAGGGATAATACGCTTTGCCTTTTCCCTAACAGAGCCGAGGACAAACAATGAAGCCGAATATGAAGCTTTGATAGCAGGTCTGGAGATCGCTGTCGACATGGGAATCGAAAACCTCCTCATATACGGAGACTCCCAGCTGGTCGTTAGTCAAGTAAATGGCGACTATCAAACGTGCAAACCAGAGTTGGTAAAGTACGGTAAGAGAGTGCAGCAACTGCTGACCCAAATCCCTTCCTATGCCCTGGAAAGCATACCGCGAGCGGAGAATAGCAAGGCGGATGCGTTAGCCAAACTCGCTAAAGAACTGACCGACGAAAACCTCGATGATGTGAGGATCGTTGTGCAAAGCCGTCGGGTTCTTGCACCGGCAGAAATATCTCCGGAGTCGTCTGAAGAGAAAGAATCAACCAAAGAGACGGCCCTACAAATAAAAGACCAGGAAAAGGCTGAGGATTGGAGAGAAGTCTTTATAGACTACTTCAAATTCCGTCGAACATATGAAGATGCGTCCTCAAGACATCAGCTCATGAAACGAGCTCTATCCTTCGCCTTCATCAATGACACTTTATATAAGAGATCATGTGATTCTCTATGGCTAAGATGCCTAGGACCTGAAGAGGCAAAGAGAGTCGTCCAAGAAACTCACGACGGACTCTGCGGTTCTCATCAAGCCGGGCCGAAGATGAAACTGAAGATCAAAAGGATGGGCTACTATTGGCCTACGATGATCCAAGACTGCCTCGAATACACGAAACAGCGCCATTCGTGCCAGATTCATGGAGACTTCATCCACCAGCATCCAAATCCGCTACATCCAACGGTGGCTAGCTGGCCGTTCGAAATGTGGGGAATTGATATTATTGGGCCCATCGAACCAGCATCATCCGGAGGACATCGGTTCATATTGGCGACAACCGATTACTTCTCTAAGTGGGCAGAAGCAATACCGCTAAGAGAAGTGAAGATGGAGAATATCCTCCATTTCTTCAAGACACACGTCATCTATCGGTTCGGCACGCCGCGACGGATTATCTCTGATAAAGGGCCAGCCTATAGAAGTCACAAAATCAGCCGCTTCGCGCAGCAACATAATATAGACTGGAGATACTCTTCGATCTATAATCCCCGAGCTAACGATTTAGCTGAGGCTTTCAACAAGACCTTGACGAAGATCGTGAAAAAGACGGTGTCTCGAAATAAGAAGGACTGGCACGAGAGGCTGTATGAAGCTCTCTGGGCGTATCGAACCATGTTCAAAACGGCCACAAACACAACACCGTATGCTTTGGTATTTGACACTGAAGCAGTACTCCCTTTGGAGATAGAGTTACCCTCCTTACGAGTGGCGGTTCATTACGAGCTAACGGACGAAGAGAATGTTCATCTTCGGCTTGAGGAGCTTGATGCCCTCGACGAAACTCGGCTCATGGCGCAGCAAAACTTGGAAGCTTACAAAGAAAAGATGATGCGCTCGTACGAGAGATTGACTAGGCCGAGAACATTCGCCAAGGCGAACTCGTGCTAATGGTCAAAAGACCTATGATCTCTAATCGTTCCAAACGAGGGAAGTTCGAGCCAAACTATGAAGGCCCGTACATCATAGACAAAGTCTACCAGGGTGGGGCTTACTTGCTCATGGATATGCATGTCGAAAGACCCTTCAGACCGATAAATGGTCGGTTCCTAAAGAAATACTATGCCTGACGAGTAACGGCCCGGGATAATGATAGATGACGACGCCTATGTCCGCTCGCTATCTTCCCAGACCCAAACTCCAGAAGTGGTAGCCAACGAAACCGTTGCAACAACGGACCGAGATGTCCCTAAACTAACAACGGACCAAAACGTCCCTAAACTAACAATGGACCGAAACGTCCCTAAACTAACGATGGACCGCAATGTCCTAAAACTTGCAACTGACCGAAACGTCTATAAACTACTACGGACCGCAGCATCCCAAGGCTGACGCAAAAAAATATAATAAAAGAAAAAGAAAAAGAAACGGTACGTCCATAAGCGAGATGGGCACGGATGAAAACCCAAAATGGCTCCGTGAGTAAAAACAGCAGAGCTATCGACGAGTTTTGTGAAAACCCGAAAGGGCGCAATCTCGTTAAAAGACACTTGCAAGGTCTTCTCGACCCTGTGAGAAGAAAACACCTGCGTGAGATCCTTACGACTCACAAGGGAGCGACATACTTAGGGATCCCCACGATTCCTAAGGAGAAATTATACTTACGAGATCCTCACGACTCATAAGGAGAACTCTCTTATGAGACCCCCACGGCTCATAAGATTTAAAAGCCTTAAGCTACAGGGATCTGAACCTGTTCTTAAGCCATCACAATCCCTAGATTGCCCTACGAGCGGTTCAATATTGACCCTTGTATATAATCCACGGGCAGGAATAAACATTTCCCTAACAATGTCCCACCAGCGACTGGGGATATGCTCACACGGTGAACGACCCTTGTAAGACCTCTCGACTTATAAGGAGAAAACACTCTTGTAAGATCCTTACGACTTATAAGAGACCATACACTTAAGATTCCTCACGATTCTTAAGGAGAAAACGCACCTACGAGATCCTCACGACTCGTAGAGAGAAGTACCTTTATGAGACCCTTATGGCTCGTAAAGACAAAAAGCCTTAGTCAACAGGATGCTAACCCTGTTTGCTAAGCCACCTTTGTTCGACATCGACAGAGGCAAATGATGATTCGCTCCTGGCAATGTCCCAGTGGTAGCGATGCTGATACCTAAATCAGTATTAGATCCCGAGTTCCACACTCGCGATAAAAAAATCAGCGAGCCAAAAATGCATATGAAATAGCCGAAATGATGTGGCAACTTGCACAAAAGTCAGCAAGTAAAAATATATATGCATATAAAAATAGCCGAAATGATTGGGCACCACGAAAAATAGTCGAAATGATTGGGCAATAACGACTTTTGTGATATAAAAAGCTGAAATGATAGAACATCGCGGAAAGAAATAAAAAATGAAATGAAATGAAACTTTTTGCCCTACAGATGAGATCACATCGATCCCTGTATATAATCCAGGGGCACAAACAAAGAGGGAATCATATCATCCCACCAGGCTCCATCAGAAAGAGAACAAGATTTCGACGGTGACATCTACAGCCTAGAGATCATCAACGGCGTTCCTTCTCATTCCAGCAGGATACAGACGCGACATCCACTAAACGGAGCCATGGCAAAGTCCCTAGTTCCAAATCTCGACGGTTCATAGGCAACCTAGAGATCAACAGCGGCGTTCCTTCTCAACTCCAGCAGGCTCCAGATGCAACATCAACAACTGACCCCAGGGTCAAAACAACGGAGCCACAGCAGAGTCCCTAGTTCCAAGGCTCGACGGCCATATCTACAGCCTGGAGACCCACAACAGCGTTCCTCCTCATTCCAGCAGGATTAAGACGCGACAATCAATCTTGGAGCCATGGTAAAGTCCATGTTCTAAATCTCGACGGTTCACAGACAGCTTAGAGATCATCAACAATGTCCCTCCTCATTTCAGCAGGATACGGATGCGACATCCACCAAACGGAGCCATGGCAAAGTCCCTAGTTCCAGATTTCGACGGCGACATCTACAGCCTAGAGATCATCAACGGCGTTCCTTCTCATTTCAGCAGAATACGGACGCGACATCCACCAAACGGAGCCACGGCAAAGTCCCTAGTTCCAGATTTCGACGGCGACATCTACAGCCTAGAGATCATCAACGGCGTTCATCCTCATTCCAGCAAGATACGGACGCGACATCCACCAAACGGAGCCATGGCAAAGTCCCTAGTTCCAGATTTCGACGGTGACATCTACAGCCTAGAGATCATCAACGGCGTTCCTCTTCATTCCAGCAGGATACGGATGCGACATCCACCAAACGGAGCCACGGCAAAGTCCCTAGTTCCAGATTTCGACGGTGACATCTACAGCCTAGAGATCATCAATGGCGTTCCTCCTCATTCCAGCAGAATACAGATGCGACATCCACCAAACGGAGCCACAGAAAAGTCCTTAGTTCCAGATTTCGACGGCGACATCTACAGCCTAGAGATCATCAACGGCGTTCCTTCTTATTCCAGCAGGATACGGACGCGACATCCACCAAACGGAGCTACGGCAAAGTCCCTAGTTCCAGATTTCGACGGCGACATCTACAGCCTAGAGATCATCAACGACGTTCCTTCTCATTCCAGCAGGATACAGACGCGACATCCATTAAACGGAGCTATGGCAAAGTCCCTAGTTCCAAATCTCGATGGTTCATAGGCAACCTAGAGATCAACAGCGGCGTTCCTTCTCAACTCCAGCAGGATCCAGATGCAACATCAACACTGACCCCAGGGTCAAAACAACGGAGCCACGGCAGAGTCCCTAGTTCCAAGTCTCGACGGCCACATCTACAGCCTGGAGACCCACAACAGCGTTCCTCCTCATTCCAACAGGATTAAGACACGACAATCAACTTTGGAGCCATGGCAAAGTCCCTGTTCCAAATCTCGAAGGTTCACAGACAGCTTAGAGATCACCAACAACGTTCTTCCTCATTCCAACAGGATTCAGACGAGACAATCAACCTTGGAGCCATGGCAAAGTCCCTGTTCCAAATCTCGACGGTTCACAGACAGCCTAGAGATCACCAACAGCGTTCCTCCTCATTCCAACAGGATTCAGACGTGATAATCAACCTTGGAGCCATGGCAAATCCCTGTTCCAAACCTCGACGGTTCACAAAAAACCGAGAGAGCAAATCCTGGTCCCATAGAACACGGCTAAAGTCAATCCTGATCCCGTAGGAAACGGCCAGAGCAAATCCTGGTTCCGTAGAACACGGCTAAAGTCAATCCTGACCCCGTGGGAAACGGCCATAGCAAATCCTGGTCCCGTAGAACACGGCTAAAGTTAATCTTAACCCCATGGGAAACGGTCAGAGCAAATTCTGGTCCTGTAGAACACGACTAAAGTCAATCCTGACCCCGTGGGAACGGCCAGAGCAAATCCTGGTCCCCTAGAACACGGCTAAAGTCAATCCTCACCCCGTGGGAAACGACCAGAGCAAATCCTGGTCCCGTAGAACACGGCTAAAGTCAATCCTGACCCCGTGGTAAACGGCCAGAGCAAATCCTGGTCCTGTAGAACACGGCTAAAGTCAATTCTGACTCTGTGGGAAACAGCCAGAGTAAACCCTCGAACTCCCCGTCAAAGCAATGCTTTGACTCAGGAGCATGTCAACTCATTAATCACTTACGAGTCCTCTCGACTTGTAAGGAGAAAATTCTCTTGTGAGATCCTTACGACTCTCAGGAGAAAACGCACCTAGGAATCCTCACGATTCCTAAAGAGAAACCACACCTGCGAGATCCTCTCGACTCGTAGGGAGAAAAGTCTTTATGAGACCCTCATGGCTCATAAAGTTGAAAAGTCTTAGGTGGCAGATCCAAACCCTGTCTCCCAAGCCATCATTGCCTCGCAGAGAGGTCAAGGTAGATTTTCTACAGGCTACACTCTCCTAAGTCAAACATCGACAAGAAAGGAAACAACCACTTACAAGTCCTCTCGACTTGTAAGGAAGAAAACTCTCTCGTGAGATCCTTACGACTCTCAAGGGAAAAGTACACTTAGTAATCCTCACGATTCCTAAGGAGAAAATATACCTACGAGATCCTCTCGACTCGTAGGGAGAAAAGTCTTTGTGAGACCCTCACGGCTCATAAAGTTGAAAAGTCTTAGGCAGCAGACCTGAACCTGCTTCCTAAGCCATCGCTACCCTACAAGGAGACTAAGATGAAACGTTCTCTACTATCTACAGGCCACACTTGCTAAAATCACATGGCGATGACACAGCGAAGAGAACAAAGCAACAATAGAACAAAAAAATGTGTATCTTTTATTCATGAATTCAATGGAGTACAAGTTGAATCATATGAAAGAATAAAAAAATGGATACATATTATTCAAAGGTTACAAGTGTTCAATCTATACAAAAACAGTTACTGAGGAGGAGGTGTCTTCAATAAATCAGCTAGCTGTTCGTGCACTCCTCTCAACTCCTTCTTATGATCGGCCGCCGCGGCCAGCTCCGCTTCAATTCGAGCCCGCTGCTGCAAGCACGATGAAACCTTCTCATCGATTTCCTGTTGGGCAGCTTCGCGACTCTGCGTAACCCGCTCAATGAAGTCGAGCTTCCGCCTCAATGCCAGCCCGTCCGAAATACATCGCTGCAAATTATCAAAGACAGCTCTCAGTTGCGCGGCATTCGCTTCAACTTGGGCGCGCAACCGAGCAGATTCACCTGAAGCCTCCTCGCGTTCCTTCCGCCTCAAGGTCGCTTCTTGTTCAAAATGGCGGAGGAAAGACACGCTCTGCTTGACCCAGCAACCCGCTGGGAGTTCAAAGCCAGAATCTCAGGAGCAGGACGCCTAAGCTCAAGCTCATGCAGGCAGGCCTTAATCTTTCTGCAGTGGTTAACCCAAGACTCAATGACGCCTTCGTTATGGAAGTTCACAAGCGTCGCTAACAATGGATTAACCTCAGCAGCAAAATCTGCAGCGAATATAGGGGCCTCCGTGTCAAGCTCCTCGATATATTCGCTCAACATACGCAGACTGGTCACAGCGCTTTTTGAAGATGGACGTCTAGAAAAGGGGCCTGCCGGCATTGTGATGCGAGACTCGAACAGAGTTGGAATCGGTGCGACCGCTTCAAAACAAATCATAGTTAGATGTCGGCTCAAAAGATAAAGAAAATGCATGAACAATAGAGTCTACCATACCAACTACGACAGGGGGCAGAGTTGGGAGTACTGGTGGCGTGATGATTCCTTCGTCCCTTCCTCCAATTTGTAGTGCTGCGATCAACTCAAAATTAACAACGGTCGGGTCGCCCGTCTAAGAAAAGAAGGGACGTCGGTTTAGAAAGCTATACTCACCGGCACCAGCAGGCAGACTAACTTCCGATTGGAAGGAGAAGTGCGGGTTCAACACTTGATACAGATGATCGAAGAGAACTCCTGCAAGATCACGATGATACATGGTCAGTACGCGAAAGATGTTGTCCTAATTTAAATCGCAAACCCATACCTTCCAGCATTTGAGATGATATAAGAGGAGACGAAGGGCAGCGACCGTCAGAGCGGCAGCTGGTGGTGCTTTTTCAGGTGTCATAACCTCAGCGCTCACCATACCTACATTCGAAAGGAACAAAATGTCATCGGAAGGGATTGCAAAACGAAAAGAATGCAGCAACCCGAAACCTACCAGACAGGTCATCAGCCAAAACTGTGATGGAAGCATCACCAAGCATCATGACTTCTTCGATCTCAATCGGGGGGAGGGTTTCGCCACCCGTGGCTTCGTCTCCTGATTCCACGAGAGCTGTCGTGGCACTCGTAATGCCAGACGATGGCAGGGAACTGCAGGTGGAAAGAACGGCAATAGGAGCAGTCCCGGACTCTTGAGAAAGAGTAGCCACTTCGGGCTCGGTGGTTGCCGTCATCTCACCTGCCACCTCCTCACCAGGACTTGGCCTTGCAGGGTAGGGTATATGAGAATCTGAAGATTAAAACTCTGACAAAAGGACTCAGTGTTACGTTACCTTGGGACGGCTTTTCAATTGCTTCCCGAACCGCGCATACCGTCTGTCTATGAGCGGTAGACAGGACGGCCGGAGCACCTTTTGAAGAAGTAGGGACAGAGGGAGCAGCTCTCGTGCCTGCACCTACAGCCAAGGCAGCGTTACGTTCTCTTGCTGCATGCCTCCCGCGCTTCCTTTCTGCCTGGGCCGTAAGAGTTGATCTTCTTAAGACCTCCGTCAAGGAGACGTCATCGTCCGAGCCAGGAGCTACCTCTGGAGCCATTATGGCGTCCGTCATCGATTACTTATGTGAAGCCTCTTTTGGCAATACTGGAGAGGCTGAGACTTCGGTAGTCGGCCTGGGAAGAGTCTCCGCACCGCCCTGCGAAGTCGGCACTGCACTTGGGATAACCTGAGTCGAGGTAGTCCCTGTAATAAGATGGAAAAGAAGAGTTAGTTTACCCATAACAACGGGAATGGAGGCACAGTGAGCCGAAATGTACCAATGCCTAAGGAAACACGAAGCCTCTCTTCCTCTTCGAAAGTCTTGAGAGAGGCCGCGAGAGCTTCTTCAGTGGAGATGCCTGTTGAAAAAGAAGTGTTAGTCAAAGCATGATAAAAAATGTGTGATGAAACCACGCAAAGATACGACGGAAGTATACTTGACTGTGCGAGGATGATCAGTCCTGCTTTGTGGCTAGCTAGTCGCTCGGAAGCTACGACGGCGGCCTTCAAATCAGTATCATCCGGCGCCATAAATAAGCCTTCGTTGGTCCTATATTCACTTATGCCCTCGCTTTAAGGAGCATGAGGCTCCTGGCCGAATGCAACATCTGCAGAGAGTATTGACTTCTTTCTCTTCTGCGAGCGAGTGCCCATAGCCGCTAGCACAAGCTTACGCTTGGTGGGCACCTTTGGACGACGAGTCCCGATATCTGGACCAACGCCAGAATCGGGAGACGCCACAGTCACCGCTTTCACGGGAGCATAAGGTAGCGGCAGCTCAAACATCACGCGCGGGACCACAACCGCAGCAACCTTTCTCAAAGGAGGACGAATGACGGTCCATGGTTTCAAAGGAATAGCTGGATTACCAGCAGAGGCTGCACCCTTACGATCAAGCAACAACTTCTTTTCCTCCCTGATGACAGCACCCATCGCATGCTGGTACCACGCCACTTACACGTTCAACACCTTTGGGACACAGCTTGGTTCACTGATAAAAAGTTAGAACCGGTGTTGAGCTTCATGAAATGGTGTAGCGCACTGCGGATGCCTTCTTCTGTGGCGGGCGGCTCAGCTAGAAAGGCCTCAAGCGGAACACCCTGATTGTAGCTGGATTGTTGGGTGGAACGATGCGGGTTGTATCTCATAAACAACGCCGCATCATTCTGCCTAAACACCAGAAAGCCCGGCCTGATCGAATATAGGTGGATAACCTCTCGAGCTTTCAAGGTAGAGGCGCCATCTTTAAAGGTGTCCCGCAGCGGCTGCATCGCCTTCGCGGATTCTTTGCCGATACTTAAGGCCTTATCAACAAAGGTCATGCCATCCCCGATGGTACGCGGGCGAAGGAGCAAGCCTCGAGCCTCTCGTGGAGTCGGTTCCAAAATAGAAGCGTCAACCAGCCGCAGCAGTCGAGGAAAGTTATATCTTTCATAAAAAAGGGTCCTTTTGTGAATTCCAAAGGCGCCAAGCACATGCAACTCGAGCTACGAGGTGAAGTAATGCATTGAGAAGTTTATGGGCTGCATCCCCGGTTGAGTAGTATCTGCCGCTAGGCTAAGGCCGTGATACAAATAGGCTAACCCGGTGATCCCGACGGCCACTTTCACCCCAATAACCATTCGATGCGTTGGGTAGAAGACGGACGACCTCATACGGCGAAGGTGCATCAGAAGCGAAAACCAGCTCAGCCATAGCCCGAAACCCCCCAAAAAGAACGTTTCTTCGTCGATCCCAGGAGCTGCAAGCTCTGCAAAAGGGACGATCGAGGTGTCGGGGAGAAAGAAACTCTTCTGATCCGCCTCTGCCATCGGCAGGTTGCCCAAACCTAAGCCAAAAGGATTGTCAAGTTTGGCGAACTTCGCGGCTTCCTTCGACAGTACTTCCGAGTGGAGAAAACGAGCGATAAAATCCGTAAAATTAAACCCACGGCTCCCAGACTCGAGAAATAGGCCCTCGTAGATATTCAACACCTTAATCAAACTTGGTGATTGATGTTGGATGACGTTGTCCGGGGTAAGGACCATCATCACCGACTTGGTGGAAAAGACGTACTCATCATGAGGAAGTAGTTCCTCATAATGCTCCCCTCTAACAGGCAAGCTAGAGATCTCCGCGAACTCCTCTAAAGAGATGGAGACTTCCCGATCCAACAAAAGGAAGGTGTGAGTTGGAACGTTCCATTGTTCCAAAAAGGCTTTTACCCACCATGTAGGAGGCGTGGAGTACTGAAAGAGAGAAACGTAAACTGCGGGATACAACCCGAGCCTCAACAACTGCAATCTCTTGGTGGACAGAATATACCAGGCCCACTGCAAATATCCGGCTGGGTGATGGAGAGTCAAGCCTATGTTGTATGGTTGTCCCCAAAGGCGTGACTCACCCTGGCATATACGCCGCCGTAGGATATCCAACGCCATTGGAGGCTGTATGGGTATCGCAGCCAACGAAGGCTGAAGGAGACCATATGAAGTCCAATTAACCTCCTCCACGGCATAGTTCACCGGGGGTGGGTCGGCGTAAGAGATCGCCAAAATGGGCTCCGAGGGTACCACGCAAGAAAAGCTCCGCCGACCCCTGATGATTTGGTTGTATTATGTTCCCCATAGATGAAGATTCTTGTGCACCGGATCATGGTCTTTGATCATTGCAAAAACTTCTCGGTCTACGGGCGCTTCGGGGAATCCGCCTTCCGAACGGACGAACGGGAAGGAAGTGTCGAAAGACATAGTACCTGCACGGAAGAGAACAAATTTTCAGCCGCCAATGCTACAGATTAAGTTCTATCACTAAGCACTTTAAATCCGTATCGCACTGCAATGCAGTGAAAACTGAAAAGGGACCAAAGGGGACCCACATAATCTAGATGACAGTTCATCATTAATGAAACAGTCTCATCATTTGATGAGACTGTCATTAAATGAGGAAATCCTCAAAAGATTTTCATTCAATGAGAACCCCTCGGGCCAAGGAGTAGATCTCCCCTTTAGAGCAGCGCTCTGTGACAGAGTGACATCTGTCAACTCTGATGACAATAGGAATAAAAATTCCTCAAGAGCCTTGCTCTGTAAAAATGATGGAATAACCTATCAGAAAACTTAAAATAAAATTTTTAATAAATTAAAATTATGAGATCTTTAAGATCTATGAACAAACTCTAAGAGTTTTTATGAAAGAATAATAAATCTATATGATTTGAAAAGAGCAAAGCTCTGTTGATGGGTTAGGAAACCCTAAGAAAGATCTAAGATCTAACAAGAGCAAAGCTCTGTTGAGAAACCCTAAAAAAAAGGTTTTCTTGAAGATCTATGATCTAAGAAGAGCAAAAGCTCTGTTAATGGGTGAAACCCTAGTTTATTGATAATCTCTTTAAAGATTTGATCTTTTACCTAAAAATTTGACAGATTTCTGTCTTTAAGAGAGTTCTTAAAACAGAGAGCTATGCTCTAAAGGAGAAATTGATTCTCAGAAAACAAGAAGGAAGATGAACAAAAGTCATCTTAAGGGCCAAAGGCCCTATTTATAGGCATTGAGAGCCGTTTCAACTTCAAAATTGATTTAATGGTGGAGATGCTACCACCGCTGCACTCACGTGTGAGCCACGTAAGCGTAACGGTGGGGGGGGGCATTTGTTTCCCCAAATCAGAGCAAAGCTCTGTTCAAATTTTCAAAATTTGAAATGAGCAGCGCTGCATAAGAGCGCCAGCGCTCTGAGGAAGCGCTCATGTGCAAAGCACGAGTGCGCTAGCGCAAAGAGCTTCAGTGCTCTGAAGCAGCGCTCACGTGCAAAGCACGAGTGCGCTAGCACTGGAACTAAATGTTCCCCACAGTCAGATCAAAGATCCAATAAAGATGATAAATTATCAATTGGCCAGAATAAAATTCTGTTAAAGAAAGATTCCTCAAAATTTTTCCAAACAAAAGATTGTGCTTTGTAAATCAGAGCACCGTTGGATCAATGATCCAATGGTGATTAAAAAATCACCAAAATACAGAATAAATTCTGTATGGGAAAAAATTTCCCAATCTTATTAAAAACAAGAAGATTGCCTTCTGTAAATCAGAAGCTCTTAGATCAAAGATCCAACGATGGGGGAAATCCCCAAATCAATTGGAGAAAAGATCTCCTTAACCGATTGAACAAATCAGCTTGCCCTATATAAAGGCCCCAAGACTTCAAGTCTCATATAGAGGAACCCCCCACCCATAAACTTTGAGAAATTTCAAAGACAAAGAGCAAGCTCTTAGAAGAAGAAAATTTTCTTCAAGGTAAAAAAAGAGAGAGATGAAATCATATCATATAAAAAGAAGAATTTACTTCTTTTTCTAAGATCATAGATCTATAAGACTAAGGTCTTTCACAACAGAGATCAAAATATCTCATCATAAAAAATAAGGGGAAGAACTTAATCTTGTTCAGATCATAAATCTATAAGACAAATTGTCTTTCAGAGATCATAACATCTCATTAAAAAGGGGGGGAAGAATAATTCAATTCTCTTACGATCATCGATCCATAAAGGCAAGACCTTTCACCAAGAACATAAGAGATTGAAAAATCTCCTATAAAAGATAAGAACTTTGTTCTTAGATCCATAAGACAAAATCTCTTATAAGAGAGAGAATTTAATTCTCAGGGTGCAAAGTTGCCTAAAAAGAGTCTTAGCGCTCCAAATTGACAGAAGCGCACTGCGCTCATTATCTGGCGCATAGCGCCAAGCGCACCACGTGCTCCTCACGTGTGTGCTACTTGACAGAAGCGCACTGCGCTCATTATCTGGCGCATAGCGCCAAGCGCGCCACGTGCTCCTCATGTGCGCGCTACACAAACAGAAGCGCTCTGTGCTCATTGTCTGGCGCATAGCGCCAAGCACGCCACGTGCTCTTCACGTGTGCGCTACATAAACAGAAGCGCACTGCGCTCATTATCTGGTATACAGCGCCAAGTGCACCACGTGTTCCTCACGTGTGCACTCTTTCAAATAAGAGCGCTCTGCGCTCATTGACTGGCGCACAGCGCTAAGCGTGCCACGTGCTCCTCACGTGTGCGCTATCTCTCATAAAGCGCCTTAGCGCTCATGATCTGGCGCTCAGCGCCAAGCGCACCATGTGCTCCTCACGTGTGCACTGAGAGAACATAAATTGTTCTTTAAATAACAAAGCCCCAAAGTAATGATGAGTGCTCAGCACTCAATAAAAGACAAAAAGATTGTCAGAGCCCAAACCAATGCTCAACATTGTTAAATGTTCAACATTTTAACTAAATGGGCCGAGCCCAAAGTGGCCACAGAACCCTATCTTAGATTAATTGAGCCCATATGCTCACAAACCTTTGATCTTAGTCCCAAATTGGACTACAGATCTCCCAACCAATATTGGTTCAAAGGTACATATCTTCACTCCTATGATATTTGTCGTTGTAATCCTTCAACGTCTTCAGAGAGGTGACGGGTCCCAACAACCAGAAATTCCACGGACTGTGGGGTCCTTAAACTTATAGACTATGATGTCCTTAAACCTTACGGACTGTGGGGTCCTTAAACTATGGACTACGGACTGTGGGGTCCTTAAACTCATGGACTATGATGTTCTTAAACTTTACAGACTATGACATCTTTAAACTGGACCGCAAAGTCCCTAAACTATAACAATAGAGTCCAAATACTCTTTTGTTAGATCTAAATGATCCTGTTAAGTAGATCTTAGTCTAAAATTAAACTAACGTGTCCTTAATAAACATTAAGTTGATCTTAGTCTAAAATTAGACTAATGTATCCTTAACAAACGTTTAAGTTGATCTTGGTCTCAAATGAGACTAACGTATCCTTAAACCTAAACCAAAACCCAAATCTAAGAAAATACGGATTTGGACTAATCCACTCCCTACGGGCGACAACAAAAATTAGTCTCCGTATACAATCCACGGGCAACCAAAAACAAAACAAACACACACGACATGAAGTGACCATCTGGAAAAGGAGAAAGTTGTTATCGCGATGCGGTAGTGTAATTAACTGCAGGGGCTTGTGCTTGCAGGAAAGAGCGTCCCCACAATCGAAAACCCCTCAAACAAGGGGGAATCTGACGAAGTCTGCTACAACGGCCGCATCCGTCTAAACCTCCGATATACGGTGCCATAAATCAACTTGGCATCTTCGGAGAGGTGGACGGATAAAACCAAAATAGCATCTGTCCCTAAATTCAGGCAAGACGTTGGTCTTTCCCGGTCTTTCGGCGGTGAACAACCACTATATATTTGTAAAACCACTTGGATTCCTTCAATGATATCAAGTTCATTATGTTAAAGGTTTTTCACCAAAAACCAGCCGTAGCCCTCTATCATTTCAGATTAGTATTACTTAGTATTCATACTGCGTTTGTTGATTCTGTCAAGGCGTAGTGTACGGTAGCTGAGTGGTGCTTGTTTGTAGCATGGATATGCCATTGGTTAGGACAGTTGTACGGCCTTATTGACTCCGTCAAGGGCTCGTGCAGGTGGGTTTAATGCAATCAAGATAATGACGGATTGAACTTGACTAGGACTTTTTGATTTGTTGACTCCGTCAAGGTCATATGGGTCCTAGGGGTAAAAACACAAATCGGGAGTTTCTAAAGAAACTGAAACTTGCCAGGCATGCGCATACCTTCTGGAGTGTGATAACGTGAGTGGATTCCATCACGTTATCATACGATAATAATTGGATTCTGATCCCCACTGATGAGTTGGTTTACTCCTCGGGTGATCCTGACTAATTCTTTTTTCAGGTTTAGAGGAGAATTTAAGGATACAGTGGGAGACATCCTGATTAGATAAAGAGATTAACCATTCTGATCTAGGTTAGAGTGCACGCAGAGTGTTTCTTTCTCTCTCTCTTGACAGCGACCATGACCCAACTCTGGACTATAACTCAGTAACCAAGTTAACCGAACTTTCTTAAAACACTGGCTTTTGGATTGTCTGAATTGCATACAACATTGCCACTCTTTCTTTTACCCTTTACTTTTCTCCGGAACATTCCGTATCACTACGTAGATCCACTTCCATAGGATAAATCCATCGTATGGTTATATACGAACTCGAAGGAACTTGTTCCAGATTCAAGTATGGATTCTGGTTCTGGAGAGATTGAATAGGATTATTCAGTTATCTTTTCCTTTTACCTTCTCTCAGGTTGTGAGTACTCCTAGGATTGGGAGAGGGTACACCTATTGCGCTTATTGGATAGTCTTCTTCCAAACCATAGGCAGGTGCCGAAAGGTGGGGAAGGAAGAAAACCAATTAGCCTAAGTTGGGTGTACAGAAGGTAATAAGTAAAGACAAATAAAGGGATTAGAAAGAGGACAAAGTAAATTGCGACTGCTATCATCCACGACCAAACCGCGTATTTCATCGCCACTCCTACTTCACCTTTGCTTTTCTCCGGTTCAGGAGAAATAGAATAAGGTTTATTCATGTTGTCTTTTATTATCACCTTCTCTCAAGTTGCGAGGGCTCCTAGGATTAGGAGAGTACACCTATTACGCTTATTAGATAGTCTTCTTCCAAACCATAGGCTGGTGCCGAACGGTAGGGAAGGAAGAAAACCATTTAGCCTAAGAGGGTGTACAGAAGGTAATGAGTAAAGAAAAATAAAGGGATTTGGAGAGATGACAAAAGAAATATACGGTTATAGCCATGCATCTGATACTGGAAGAGGCATTACTAGGAATACCCGGATACCCCTTCGAAACATGTTCATGTTTCAGTTTTACTAAGCGTTGTTAATTGAAAACTGATTTCCTAATTAGATCCTTACTCCACGGTATGTATTTACCAGGTTTGATTCTCACATCTATATGGTTTTACAGATGATGAGTGAGAGTAAATTATTGAGAATTAGGTGATCATCCTCATTATATCGGAATTCGTTGTAGTTGGTGATATTTGAGGAAATCGCCTGGGTTTTTGCCGGACGGCAAATGTTTGGTTTTGAATATTCGTTGTTATGCACCAATTTCAAACTGATATATCTGTACGTTTATTTTATAAAGTGAGATATAACCTTTTGAAATTATGTCCATGACATTTACCTATACAAGTTGATGGTTAGGTAAGGAGCATTCAACAGCGGTGTAATTCTTCATCACCATAGTACGGTTTTCAACCTACGACGCACAGGGTTTGAGTTATTTAACTCAGGGGACTTATACAAAGTATTGCATGTTTTCCAGTGTCCATTAGGACAGAGGGTTGGTACTCGTACTATATTCTGTTTACTTGTGACTTCTTCAGTTTTAGACATGTGTTTCGTAGAAATACAAAGTCTAAGTTTTGAGAAGTTATAGGTATAAGAATAAAGTAGAGAACCAGGTGTCGCAAGTATCGGGATTTTTCAGGGTGATCGAAAATGTAGATACTTGTATTTGGTATTCAGTTGATAGTAATGATTTTGAGAAACTTGTTTCTCTTTCAGGTTACTCATGTTTGGATGCACTCCTAAGTTGAGTAATGCTGATCGACCTCTCTCTATTTAATTGACATGCACTGGAGACAGCTGCATGATTTGAATCTGGTTCCAATTAAATCAGTGCCTCTGTTTCTATATGGTATATAGAATGGTTCATATCTTAACGATGTTAAGGTATTTGGAGTTGTCCAGCTTATGCTTAAAACCAGACTCTGGATAACTCAAGGCACGTTTATGTAATGACAGTTTGTGGGTTAACCTGGGTTTTGACGAGGGTTAATTTCCTACCATCTGGAAGATCAATAGTGATATTGTTCTTGACTCGCCACAGTTTTAGCAAAAATGGATTTTTTCAGAAAACAGTAGTGGGAGTATGGTAGAACTGGAAGAGATTCCAGAACCACAAACGATTACTGAAAATTTAACAGGACCTAAAAAGTCAATCAGGTTTGACATTCTATTAGCCACTCCGTAGATATGGTGGGTAACCTCAGGCGCCCGAGAGGTACTTCGGTATCCTCTAGGACGGTGACAGGGAGGTTCTTGTTTACCCAGACTTGCCATTACAGCTGTTTGTAACACCTTAGATTGTGTTTTGTGGCTAATTATATTTTTATATATATAGTTTTTAATAAAAAGTTTACCAAATTGGTTTTTAAATATTTTATCCTATTTATTTAATATTTTATTAGATTTTTCTTAGGCTTGCACACACTTGTGCATGATAACTAGGGTTGTTTTGGGGGTTTAACCATGATTAGCAACATGGTGAACTAACCATTCCCTAATCTAGTTTAATATTGTATTAGGTGCTTTTGGGTTTTTATTTGTATATGGTTGTTTTTAAAATGAAATGAATTTAAAAAGGGGTTTTTAAATGGTTTGAATGTTGACCTTGGTGAGAGAGAGAGAGAGTGAGAATGGGGCATAATGGCTTTGCCATGCTTCATTAAATGAAGAGAGAGAGAGGAGGGGTTTGACTTTGTCTCTCATTATCACTTCTCTTTTCACTCACCATCTCATTCTTTCACAACACACACTCACACACTCACCCAGCAGCAGCCAAGGCAGCAGCAACAGCAGCCTCATTAGCAACAGCAACAGCTCCATCAGCAGCTCATGCAATAGCAGCAACAGCAAGCAACAGCCACAGCATCAACAACAACATAACAAGAGCAGCAGCAGCAGCAGGATCTTCAGCAGCAACAAGAGAAGCAAGTAGCAGCTGCACCTGAAGCAAACAATAGCAACATCAGCAACAACAACAACTACAACAACAGCAGCAACACCAGAAGCAACTTCAGCAACAGCTGCAGAAGCAAGTGTTTCCCCCAATCAGAGCAAGGCTCTATTGAATTTTGAAAATTCAAAATTTGAAGCAACGCTTCGGTTTCCGTGCGCAGTGCGCAATTTGCCACATGGCAGAAGCCAATTCGGCAGCGTAACGCCCGAGACGGTGCGTCCCATCAGAGCAAGGCTCTTCAGAAAACATAATTAAGACTTAACTGCGCAAATGCATGGCAGCGCGACACGTGTCTGCGCAAGCGCACAGATGCGTGACACGTGTCTGCGCAGTTGCGCAATCGCAACTGCGCAAGCGCACGGATGCGCGACACGTGTCTGCGCAAGCGCACGGATGCGGGACGCGTGTCTGCGCAGTTGCGCAATCGCAACTGCGCAAGCGCACGGATGCGGGACGCGTGTCTGCGCAGTTGCGCAATCGCAACTGCGCAAGCGCACGGATGGGGGACGCGTGTCACGCGCCGGTGAGTTGCGCAGCAACTGAATGAAAATTTAAGTGAATCTTTTCTGTTCTTCTGTAAAACAGGGACCCTTGGATCAGAGATCCAATGGTGGGAAAATTCCCAAAATTATTCAGGAAAGATCTTGGTAACAAATTTAACAAATTTATGAGCACTATAAATAAGAGCCCAGACCTCATTCAAAAAAAAGAGGGAGAATCATCAAGAGAAGGATAAACTTCTGAAAAGAAAGAATTCTTGAAGATTGATCAAGAACAAAAAAAGAGAAGGTAAAAATTTCTGAAGAAAAGAATATTAAAAAGTTAATAATAAAAAAAAAGAAATAGTGCCTTGTACTTGATATGAACCCTTGGTTCTGTATGATCAGGAAAAAACAAGAAGAACTTGTTTTCCTTTGATCCAAATTCAGATCAAAAGTGCCATGCACTTGTGTTCTCAAACCTGAAGATTTCTAGGGTTTCTGCAACCCCTTATTTTGGGCCTGGCCCAAATTAAATTACAATAATAAAAGGGCAAAGCCCTGTTTGGAAAATTCCTGAGTATCTGCAAACTCATTATTTAAAAGGGTCTGGCCCAAACTAAATTGCAGAACAATAAAAGGGCAAAGCCCTGTTTGTAAAAATTCTCGAGTTCCTGCAACTCATTATTCAAAAGGGCCTGGCCCAAACTAAATTGCAATAATAAAAGGGCAGAGCCCTGTTTGGACCGATTCTTTCAGTCAGGCAGAGCCTAAAATAAAAAAAAAAAATTGGACTTAACCCAATCCTGGCTGTAAGTCCTTAAATTAAATTGATTGAGCGAAATGGCTCTCCCAAACCAATTTACAACTGGTTCGAGGGTACATCTCCGAACCCCTTTGACACCTGTCGTTGTAATTCCTCAATGACGTCAAAGAGGCGACGGGTCCCAACGACCACTTATCTAAAATCGGACCGAAACGTCCCTAAACTAAAATCGGATCGAAACGTCCCTAAACTAATGACGGACCACCACGTCCCTAAACTGGCGACGGACCGAAACGTCCCTAAACTAATAATAGACCACCACGTCCCTAAACTGGAACATGGACCACTATGTCCCTAAACTGGCGATGGACCATCACGTCCTTAAACTGGCACAATAGGGCCCACACGCTCTTCCGTCGGATCTAAACGGTCCCGTCTAAGTTGATCTTAACCCCAAATACGGTTAATGTGTCCTTAGATATTTAATTAAACGATAAAACCCCAACTCAACTTTGGTTCGAGGGTACATCTCTGAACTCCTCAGACACCTGTCGTTGTAATCCCTCAACGATGTCAGAGAGGTGACGAGTCCCGACGGCAAGATAATTAAATCAATCACCACGTTAAGTTGATCTTAGTCTAAAATAGGACTGATGTATCCTTAACGAATGTTTAAGTTGATCTTAGCCGCAATGCGACTAATGCATCCTTAAACTAAAAAGCACCAAACCCAAATCTAAGCAAACACGGATTTGGACTAATCCACGTCCTACGGGCGACGGCATTACTCAGTCTCCGTATACAATCCACGGGCAACCACAAACAAAACAAACACACACGACACGGAGTGAAATTCTGGAGAAGGAGAAAGTGGCTACCGTGATGCGGTAGCGTAATTAACTGCAGGGGCTTGCGCCTGCAGGGAAGAGCGTCCCCACAATCAAAAACCCCTCAAGCGAGGGGGAATCTGACAAAGTCTGCTACATCGGCCGCATCCGTCTAAACCTCCGATACGCGGTGCCATAAATCAACTTGGCATCTTCGGAGAGATAGACGGGTAAAACCAAATAGCATCTGTCCCGAACCTCAGGCACGTGACGTCCCGACGTCGCCGGCCGCTGTTCGGAGGGGAACAGATTCTGGCACGCCCGGTGGGACCTTTTCCTCTTTCCACTCCACACTTCGTGTGTCGTCTTCGCGAACCCATCGCGGTTTGTTAAATGGTTGCTTTCGAATTTCAAATTGCTAAGATTTGGTTTCTTGTCTGGCGCAGAACTCAAGTATCCATGGATTCCCACTGCACCAAATGCGCGAAGCACCACTGCAACGGACGCTCCACCTCACCGAGAGGTGTAACATATGGGCCCCAAGCAGCCTCTTTCCTTACTCTGCCGGTAGAGCAGGTGACCCAGGCCACCACCGGCCTATTTTTCGGGACCATGGTCCCCCCTGCAAGCTTTTCTATGCCGATATCCGCACCAGAAGCGAACAAGAAGTCGGTATTTGACCGGCTCACTGCTACCACGACCCCTGTCAACGGGTCGCCTGCTACTAAACCGACAGCCTCTGTTTTTACCAGGCTAGGTCAGGATCATAAAGTGGCTGTCCCAAAGAGGGCAACGGCCACAGCTTCGGAAGTCGTTGAAGCGGCTTCTCCTATCAGAAAGTCAGTCTTCACAAGATTGACGGTTCCTACTCCTCCTTCAGCTGGTAAAAAAGCATCAGTTTTTGATAGGCTGACACCGGCAGTTACCCCACACCCAAACAGGGGGCAACAAGAAACTATCGCGATTTCCGAGCCAGTCCCAATGGCTCGTCGTGCGCGACGTCGTCATTGGCAACGAATAAGGAAAGCAGGGGGCAACTCCCCTTCAGGGCTAACCCCGCCTGCTCCAGTGGCGGAGGTCAACGCTGCTGTTCCAACTGGAACAGCTTTGAATTACTGAGGAAAGTGAGAAAGAACTCCCCAATCGCCGTATTGAAAAGATCTCCTCCGCCCGTGGAGAAAGCTCCGGAGGCAAAACAAGAACAGCCCTCTCAACGGCTGTCGTCCAAAATTTATAAAGTCTGGCGGAGAGTTCAAGACTCCGTGATTGACTCAAACCACTTCCGTCGCCAGAAAAGGGCGAAGGTGGAAAAAGACAAGAACCCCCCCATTAAACGGCAGGGGGCAACAAATGCTAGGATGCCCACTTCAGCGGCTCCTTCAACCTCAAAGGTCCATAAAAGGAAAAGACCAGAGAAAGCTCCCGCAACAGCAGCAAGGGTTAACAATGGTGAACCTAAACGCCCCAAGTCAGGGGGCATAATTGTTCATACGGTTTACATGGCTTCTGGAAAGGAAGAGAGCCGAACTTCTACGGGTCACCGACCACTCACCCGATCAGTGACCAAGGCTCAGGAGCAACAACAAAAGCTCCAGGAGATGATGACCACAATGGCTGCACTCACTGGGCCGAAAGAAACCCCGGAAACATCCTCAGAAGAACGTCAAGAACAAGAGACGGACGCCGAGTTCCTTCGGCGCGTGCTAGAGAAGAAAGATAAAGAGGCTGCGGAACAGGCAGCCAACATAAAGAAAATGGCCCTCCTGTTCCAGGATATGGTGGGTATGATGATTCAACCAGATCCACCTGCTGGAGATCCCCCGATCATTCTTGAAGATGATAGGGGAGAGACATCGAATCCTCCACCGGCTCTATCCGCAGCTAAAGAGGATACCATATCAAAAGCTGACTTGGATGAATATATTGCCCAACAAATACGGGTGCATCAGGCGACTGAAGCAGCCGGTCAGATCGTGAAAACGGGGCGGCCATATCCGGGCTGGTATGATCAAATTAAGTACCGCCGGGTTACACGATTCCCAAGTTTCATGTTTACAAAGGGACCGGCAATCCCCATCAACATGTTGCCCAGTTCAGGGCGCTTTGCGATAATACAGGCGGCGACGACAAGTTGTTACTTCGCCAGTTTGTTGGAAGCTTATCAGACACGGCGTTTGAATGGTATTCTGAGCTTCCCAATGACTCTATTAAAACCTTTGCGGAGATGGAGCTGCTCTTCACCCAACGTTTTGCAAGTGCCAGTGAGCGTACTCCAATGACGGCACTGATTAACGCCAGGGTAAAACCCGGTGAGACGTGGGTTCAGTACGCTATACGGTGGCGTAATCTATGGTCTAAATGTGAACAACGCATAGAAGAAGCCCCTGCGGTGGGAATGTTTGTTGGAACCCTTGATCCACAAGCAACTATTTCACAATTTATGATGTTCTTCAAGCCGACTTCCTTCCAGGCTTTGATCGACAAATTGGCGCAAATGGACCAGATGGGCCATAAACCCCCTCTCCCGAAGCCGGATCCCCGAAACGACAAAGGAAAGGGAAAAGCGATCGTCGTCGCTAATGCCCAACAACAACCGAACGATTCGAAGCCGGTTGCTCGTCCAAACAATACGCGCCCATACGTACCCCTTGAGGACAGGATGGGACGTGCTTACTCCTTCCCTCGTGATAAAACAAGGAGGTTATTCGAGCTGGCATTGCGCAACAGGCTCATAAATCTGCCAGATCCAAAACGTCCGTCGCAACCAAGTGACGTCAACGATCCTAATTACTGCCCTTATCATAGAGTGTTGGGACATCCAATCGAAGACTGTTACGTTTTCAAAAATTGGCTTGAGAATCAATACCGTCAGGGCAAATTTGCGCTGTCTGACAAATGGAAGGTGAACCCTCCGCAGCCCCACACCTATAAGGGGACGAATACGCCAGGGGCAACGTGCTCCGTCATTGAAGAGGCTCCCTGGGAGGTTGTATTATCAGCCAAAACGAGGAGAATGCTAAATGATCTTCAAACCTGCCCAGCGGTCAAGTGGAAGAACCCCTTGGAACCGCAGGTTATTGAGGGGATGTTGAAGCCACGACCGACTTCGAAGACCGATGGTGGTAGTTCAAGCGTTCATAGCCAGCCGTCAAAATCTTCGAAAAAGAAGAAGAAGAAATCTAAGAAGCCCGCGAAGCCTGGCGACAAGCGCACGGACTTACAAAAGCAAATCGATGCGCTGGATGAATATAACCAAAAGGCGCGAACTCCCATCACGCTCCAAGATTTCCTTGATCACGTCTTCCAAAAAGAAGATGAAGGAGAAAGTTCATCGGATGAATCTGACGAATATGTAGCAAGCTGTCATATGATCTCCCATTCGACCACGAACGATGAAGGAACTTCTGGCACTGAAACGCTGGGGGTAAATGCCGAATCAAGAACCCCAGGGTTACCAGTTGAAATGATTAGCGCGTTTCTTAATGAAGCACGGTTGAAAAGCAAGGCTGATCGAGAACGCGAGACGGCTATATTCGAAAGGGCCAAGCGTCAGCGACTTGAGGAAGGAGCCGAAATGATCCCGTTGGAGCAAAATGCCTCCACCACTGACAAAAGCCAATTCAAGATAAAAAAGAAATTTGCTAAGGCCATATCGATGGGCATGAAGCTACCACCCTCTAAAGAAAAAGTTACTGGCGCGGTAGAAATGCACCCCTCTTATTGCTTATACCATCAGAAGGTCTCACATTCCACCCAAGATTGCAAAGCTTTCAATGGATGGTGGCAAGGATACGTCGCTAATCGACAACGATTTAAACGGGAAAAACATAAAATTCGCCGAGAGCAAAGAAATACGACTAAAGAACTTGAAAGAACTGCCGGCAATTGTCACATGGTTAATACTACCGGGTCACAAGTGCCTACATTTGGGAGCGACTCCGATGAAGAGCTAGAGCTTGGTCCCCTCTTCGAAGAATCCACTTCGGGAAAAGAAAAAGAACCAAAGGCCTGCGAGAATATACAGCTGCGCAATCGAACATTACCCGAAAAGAACCTCGGACCCTTGAACAAGAAAAACAAAGGGAAAGAGAAGGTCTCTGAAGACATCGCTTTGGATGACCAAGTTGCGAAAGAGTTAACCGCCAAGAATCCCCCAAAAAGGAATAAAGTAGATTACAATGTCTTGGCGCATCTGAGAAAGCTACCCTCACAACTCAGCATTCTCGATGCCCTATTGCTATCAAAAGAGGCGAGGGATTCTTTGATTAAGGCCCTACAGGATCCGAACCAGTTCCAAGCCTTCTTAGCCGAACAAAAGATGAAGGATGAATTGGAAGAGGTGCACACAGCCGACGTTGCTTTTGGTGATGAAGACCTTCTCCTCGGGACGTGTGAACACAATCGCCCCCTTTATGTCTCAGGATACTGCCATGACATAAAGATAGGAAAAATCTTGGTCGATAACGGATCGTCTGTCAATTTACTCAATGTGCGAGTGTTAAAGGAGATTTGCATGAGTGTCCAACACCTCGCCCGGGACAAAATCACCATCTCCGGTTTCGACTCTCAATCCTCAAAGACTCTTGGATCTGTGATATTGACGCTGCGCTTCAGGTTGCTCGTCACAGATATCAAATTCCATGTTATAGACGCCAAGACGTGTTACAATGCTCTGCTCGGCCGACCATGGCTACACGAGTACAATATCATCCCTTCTACACAGCATCAGTGCATGAAGTATTCTAGGGACGGCCTCGAGTACACAGTGGCAGGAGAGTTGAATCCGTTTTCCGTGAACGAAGTTCGCAAGTATGAAGATGCCAAATACTTCTTACCGAGTTTCGAAGACACGGAAAGGTGTCACAAACCGGAGAACAAAACTAACGCAACCATCCCCGTCTTCGGCAGCGACACCGAGGAGGAGGAGGATATAATTCATTCAGGTCCACCCCAATCCAACAGGCCAGGACCATCCGTTCCTTCATTAATCTTCGGCAGTGATTCGGAAGATGAAGTTCATGCTATATTCCCCGCTCAACCTTCAATACGGATTTCCACTGGTGAAGAGCGAAGCCTGCAGATAACCATGGTACCCGCTTGAACACTACAAAGAACTGGATACACTCGACACCAACAGTGTGGAGGAATTAATGACGTTTTACGTCCCTCCCGGACGAGAAGGCCAGAGAGCAATCTTATTCTACCGTTCTGAAGAAAACAAGGTGGAAAAAGAAGTTTGGCATGGCGCGGATCCCATGCTCGACAGGATTCAACCTATCCGCCTTCCCAGATATTATACCAAAGGTTTGAAGAAACTGTTGAAACGCCAAGGGATGTCCTTCACACAGACCGCTAGAAAAGCTAAATTCTATGACAAGGTCTGGAACATTCCCGGGACTCAATGCAAACTGCCTAACGGGAGAACGGAAACAAAAGGGCTCGGGTACATCCGGCCAAAGAAACGGGAGTTAATAAACAGCTGTTATGCCATGTATGACTTTGATGAAGAGGCGGACGCTCAATGGGAGGACGCTGATCCTGAATCAGCAAAAGTCCCTGATACAAAACCACCCAGTCCATCGTCTGAAGACCAGATGAGCAAACTTATAAAGGATGCGAGTCAAAAAGCCCGAGATGATCATGATCGTGAAATGGCAATCTATGAGAAAGCCAAGACCCAGCGCCTCCTCCAACAGGCAGTAAAGAACGAAGATGCCGCTCCTTGTCAACCTGCTACAAAAAAGGTTCGACGCGAGAACAAAAACAAGTCGAAAGGCAAGAGAGGCGCTCGACAACCACAAAGCAGAGCTAAGAAGCCACGCATCCGAGAGTCGAGCGTTATTGACTTAGCCCTCAGAAAGAAAATGGGTCGAGCATACTCATTTCCTCGGAACAAAACAAGGAAAATATTCGATCTCGCTCTAAAACATCAAATGCTTACATTGCCAGAGTCTAAACACCCTGAGCACGCGGGCGAAGTATTCAAACCAAATTATTGCTTTTACCATCGAGTGGTAGGACATCCGCTTGAAGATTGCTTTACCTTCAAGAATTGGGTTGAGGACCAATATCAGTTAGGCAAATTCGCGCTTTCTGACAACTGGAGGGTAGCACCACCACAGAAGCACGAACCCGAGGCTGCAAAAGAAAAACCAACTCCGCATTGGGATTGGCAGAAAATTCGCACTTGCCACGTGGTAACAATATTAAAAGAAGAATCCGAGGACATGAACGACTTCCCTTGGTGCTTTGAAAACAGCAGCGATGAGGTAATCTCAGAATTTCCCCCAGCTCCGAAAGAACTGGAGGATGGAATCCACACCACTGCAGATAATCTCAAGAAAATTGAGTTGGGGACGGAAAATGACCCGCGACCAACATTCATCAGCGAGCTGTTATCTGAAGAAAGGGTGACTGCGTTGAAGGATGTGCTTCTACAACACAAAGATTGCTTCGCGTGGAACTATTCCGAAATGCCGGGACTAGATCCAGAAATTGCTGTACATAAATTGGCGATATCTCCGGACATCAAGCCCGTCAAACAAGCGCCGAGGAGAATGCGACTCGAGCTTGAGATGAGCATCAACGCCGAAGTCAAAAAGCTTATAGACTCTAGCTTCATCCAGGAAGTTCAATACCCTGAATGGATTGCCAACATTGTCCCGGTGATGAAGAAAAATGGGACGGTACGTATATGCGTAGATTTCCGGGATCTTAATAAAGCCTGCCCAAAAGAAGATTTCCCAGTACCAGTCACCGAGCTGATGATAGACAACACGTCTACTCATGAAGTTTTCTCCTTCATGGACGGCTCATCGGGGTATAATCAAATAAAAATGCATCCTGAAGATCAGAAACACACAGCTTTCAGGACCCCTCTTGGGATATTTTGTTATAAAGTGATGCCCTTCGGTTTGAAGAACGCCGGTGCTACTTATCAGAGAGCCATGACAAAAATCTTCGACGACCTCATACATGAAATCGTTGAATGCTATATCGACGATCTTGTGGTTAAAAGCAAATCATACGAGGAACATCTCGAGCATTTGAAGATCGTGTTTCAACGCCTTCGGCAATACAACTTGAAGATGAATCCTCTTAAATGTGCGTTCGGGGTTTCCTCGGGTAAATTCCTAGGATTCGTCGTTCGACACCGAGGTATTGAAATAGATCCGTCAAAGATCAAAGCGATCATGGAAATGCCTCCGCCGAGGACTCTCAAACAGTTGCGGTCTCTCCAAGGGAAACTCGCATACATACGGCGATTTATAGCCAACCTTTCAGGAAAGTGCCGCCCTTATAGTCACCTGATGAAGAAGGGAACCCCATTCGTTTGGGATCAAAAATGCCAAGGCGCACTGGATGAGATCAAGCAATACCTGCAGAACCCGCCGGTGTTGGCTGCTCCGGTTAAGGGGAAGCCTCTTATTCTTTATACAACCGCCCTCGAAGGTTCCTTAGGCGCATTATGGGCACAAGAGAACGATCAAGGGAAAGAAAGGGCGCTCTACTACTTAAGTCGAGTGCTGCTGGGGGCAGAAAGCAACTTTCTCCCATTGAAAAACACTGCCTGGCATTGATCTTCGCAATAACAAAGCTTAGGCACTATGCGTTGGCGCACGAGGTCCGTCTGATTTCAAAAGTGGACCCTCTCAAATATTTAATGTCAAAAGCCATATTGACAGGACGACTCGCTAAATGGGCCCTGCTCTTGATGGAATTTTCCATAACATATCAACCTCTCAAGGCAGTAAAAGGCCAGGCCATCGCTGACTTCCTTGCTGAGCATCCCATACCTGCTGACTCTCCTTTAAACTGCGATTTGCCAGACAGACATGCATTTGACGCAATCGACAGTGGTGATACCCGTTGGGAGCTTTACTTCGATGGAGCGTCTTCTATGAAAAAGCACAAACAAAGTACGCCAACGATCAAATCGGGGGTGGGACTCATCTTTGTGACTCCCCAAGGAGGAATAATGCGCTTCGCCTTCTCCTTAGCGGAGCCGAGGACGAATAATGAAGCTGAATATGAAGCTCTGATAGCAGGCCTTGAGATCGCCATTGATATGGGAATTGAGAGCCTCCTCATATACGGGGACTCCCAACTGGTCGTCAGTCAAGTAAACGGCGATTACCAAACATGTAAACCGGAATTGGTAAAATACGGTGAAAAAGTGCAACAACTGCTAACCCAAATTCCCTCTTACACGTTGGAAAGCATACCGCGCGCGGAAAACAGCAAAGCAGACGTACTAGCCAAACTTGCTAAAGAACTGGCTGACGAGAACCTCGACGACGTTAGAATCGTGGTGCAAAGCCGTCGAGTGCTCGCCCCAACAGAAATATCTCCGGAATCGTCTGAAGAAAAAGGAGCGAAAGAGGAGACAACCCTGCAAGTAAAAGACTGGGAAAATACCGGGGACTGGAGAGAAGTCTTCATAGATTACTTCAAGTTCCACCGAATACCTGAAGAAGCGTCCACAAGACATCAGCTCACGAAACGAGCTCTGTCTTTCGCCTTCGTCAATGATACTCTGTACAAGAGGTCATTCGATTCTCTGTGGTTGAGATGCTTAGGACCTGACGAAGCGAGAAGGGTCGTCCAAGAAGTTCACGACGGACTCTGCGGTTTCCACCAAGCAGGCCCTAAGATGAAGTTAAAGATAAAGCGGATGGGCTACTACTGGCCCACGATGATGCAGGATTGCCTAGAATACGTGAGGCAATGTCATTCATGCCAAATTCATGGAGACTTCATCCATCATCATCCCAATCCACTGCATCCAACAGTGGCTAGTTGGCCATTTGAAATGTGGGGAACTGACATAGTCGGTCCCATCGAACCAGCATCGTCAAAGGGACATCGTTTCATCTTGGCGACGACTGATTACTTCTCCAAATGGGCAGAAGCGGTACCGTTGAGGGAAGTGAAAACGGAAAACATCCTCCATTTCTTCAAAACGCATGTCATATACCGGTTTGGAACCCCAAGAAGGATCATCTCTGACAATGGGCCAGCCTACCGAAGTCATAAGATTAGCCGCTTCGCACAGCAGCACAATATAGACTGGAGATATTCCTCAGTTTATAACCCGCGAGCTAACGGTCTAGCTGAGGCCTTCAACAAGACCTTGACGAAGATCATGAAGAAAACAGTGTCACGAAATAAGAGAGATTGGCATGAAAGATTGCAAGAGGCTCTTTGGGCGTATCGAACTACATTTAAAACGGCCACAAACACAACGCCATACGCGTTGGTATTTGGGACGGAAGCAGTACTCCCCCTCGAGATAGAATTACCCTCTCTACGAGTGGCAGTCCATTACGAGTTGACGGACGAAGAAAATGCTCACCTTCGGTTTGAAGAGCTTGACGCCCTTGACGAAATCCGGCTTCTAGCACAGCAAAATCTGGAAGCTTATAAAGCAAAGATGACGCGCTCATATGAAAGATTGAGCCGCCCGAGGACATTCCACCAAGGCGAACTCGTGCTAGTCGTCAAAAGGCCCATGATCCCCAATCGCGCCAAGCGGGGAAAGTTTGAGCCAAACTATGAAGGACCGTACATCATTGATAAGGTCTACCAGGGCGGGGCCTATCTACTCATGGACATGCACGGTGAAAGACCTTTCAGGCCAATAAACGGTCGCTTCCTAAAGAAATACTACGCTTAACGAGCCTTAGTTTAGGTCAATGATAGATGACGACGACTATGTCCGCTCGCTATCTTCCTAAGCTCAAACTTTATAAGCAGTAGCCAGCCCTCTCAACGGCGGACCGAAATGTCCTTAAACTAATAGCAGACCGAAACGTCTTTAAACTACTACCGCAGCATCTTTAGGCTGACGAGATATATAAAAAAAAAACATATAAAAATAAAATAAAAAAAAACGGTATGTCCATAAGCAAAAAAGGGCACGGATGAAAACCCGAAAGGGCTCCATGAGTAAAAACAGCATGACTACCGGCGAGTGTTCGTGAGAACCCGAAAGGGCGCGACCTCGTAAAAAAAAAAATATATATATATATATATATATATATAATAAATAAAAACGGTATGTCCATAAGCAAAATGGGCACGGATGAAAACCCGAAAGGGCTCCGTGAGTAAAAACAGCAGGACTACCGACGAATGTTTGTGAAAACCCGAAAGGGCGCAACTTCGTTAAAGAACCCTTACAGAGTCCTCTCGACCCTGTAAGGAGAAACCACCCGCGTGAGATCCTTACGACTCATAAGGGAACAACACACTTAGGAATCCCCACGATTCCTAAGGAGAAAATACACTTGCGAGATCCTCACGACTCGTAAGGAGAACTCTCGTATGGGACCCTCACGGCTCATGAGATTTGAAAGTCTTAAGTTACAGAAACCTAAACCTGTGCTTAAGCAAGCCCCCACAAACTTCCAATATTGCCCTACAAGTGGCTCAATATTGATCCTTGTATACAATCCACGGGCGCGAATAAACATTTCCCTCGCCAAATTTCATCCATAACTGGGAATACGTTCGCATGGTAAACAACCCTTATAAATCCACTCGATTTATGAGGAGAAAACCCTCCTGTAGGATCCTTACGACTTACAGAAGAACAAAACACTTAGGAACCCTCACGGTTCCTAAGGAGAAAATACACCTACAAGATCCTCACGACTTGTAGGGAGAAATACCTTTATGAGACCCTTACGGCTCATGAAATCGAAAGCCTTAGTCGACAGGTCCCTAACCCTGATCGCTAAGCCCCCTTTATTCGACAATAACGGAGGCAAATGATGATTCGCTCCTGGCAATATTCCAGTTGCAGCGGTGCTGATGCCGAAATCGGTGTCCAATTTCAGGTTTATGGCGAAAGCCAGTAGGCCGCTCATGCATACAAAATAGCCGAAATGATAGGGCAACTTGCAATAAAAAGCAGCAAGTAAAATGTATGCATGCAAAATAGCCGAAATGATCGGGCAACTCGTAATAAAAAGCAACGAGTAAAGATAAAATAAAAAAGCCGAAATGATTGGGCACCGCGAAAAATAGCCGAAATGATTGGGCAATCGCGACCTTCGCGATATAAAAGCTGAAATGATAGAGCATCGCGGAAATAAAATAAAACAAAAATAAGAAATGATGAAACTTCGGCCCTACAGTTAAGATCACATCGATCCCTGTATACAATCCAAGGGCGCAAACAGAGAAGAAACCATACTTCCCCAGCGGATTCCGTCAAACGACGAAGCTAAACCCCAACGGTTCATTTCAACCGAAGAAACCAACGACTTCAGCAAAACTTCTCAACTCACGGATACAAACACTCCTTGACGAGAGCCTTCTGATCCGCGTCGACTCGCAGAGCCACCAGTGCCTCCGTGGGAACCATCGACTCGTTTCAAACCCCAAGAAATCCTTGGCGCTTGGGAAACAAATAATCCCTCGCAAAACTTCTCAACTCACGGATACAAACACTCCTTGACGAGAGCCTTCTGATCCGCGTCGACTCGCAGAGCCACCAGCGCCTCCGTGGGAACCATCGACTCGTTTCAAACCCCAAGGACACAAATAATCCTTGGCGCTTGGGAAACAAATAATCCCTCGCAAAACTTCTCAACTCACGGATACAAACACTCCTTGACGAGAGCCTTCTGATCCGCGTCGACTCGCAGAGCCACCAGCGCCTCCGTGGGAACCATCGACTCGTTTCAAACCCCAAGGACACAAATAATCCTTGGCGCTTGGGAAACAAATAATCCCTCGCAAAACTTCTCAACTCACGGATACAAACACTCCTTGACGAGAGCCTTCTGATCCGCGTCGACTCGCAGAGCCACCAGCGCCTCCGTGGGAACCATCGACTCGTTTCAAACCCCAAGGACACAAATAATCCTTGGCGCTTGGGAAACAAATAATCCCTCGCAAAACTTCTCAACTCACGGATACAAACACTCCTTGACGAGAGCCTTCTGATCCGCGTCGACTTGCAGAGCCACCAGCGCCTCCGTGGGAACCATCGACTCGTTTCAAACCCCAAGGACACAAATAATCCTTGGCGCTTGGGAAATAAATAATCCCTCGCAAAACTTCTCAACTCACGGATACAAACACTCCGTGACGAGAGCTTTTCTGACTCACATCTCGGGCAATAAGGATTCAAAAACTTGCTTCCTGAACAATGGGACCCTGCAAGTCAATCCTAAATGGTCTCTTGCATACTATTCACGGGTCTCACTCTCTGAAGTCGATTCTCGACAAAGAGGGAAACAACCGCTTACGAGCCCTCTCGACTCGTAAGAAGGGCAATGGGACCCTGCAAGTCAATCCTAAATGGTCTCTTGCATACTATTCACAGGTCTCACTCTCTGAAGTCGATTCTCGACAAAGAGGGAAACAACCGCTTACGAGCCCTCTCGACTCGTAAGAAGGGCAATGGGATCCTGCAAGTCAATCCTAAATGGTCTCTTGCATACTATTCACGGGTCTCACTCTCTGAAGTCGATTCTCGACAAAGAGGGAAACAACCGCTCACGAGCCCTCTCGACTCGTAAGAGGGAGAAATTCTCTCATAAGATCCTTTCGACCTATGAGAGAAAACTACACTTGGGAATCCTCACGATTCCTAAGGAGAAAATCCACTTACGAGATCATCTCGATCCGTAGGGAGAAAAGTCTCTATGAGACCCTCACGGCTCATAGAGTTGAAAAGTCTTAGGCAGCAGATCCGAACCTGCGGCCTAAGCCATCGTTATATCTTGAAGAAACCAAAATACTTACTCTGTTACCTGTCAATCATGTTTATCAAGACAGCATGCTGATAATAAGAGAAGGGAGAAAGCAAAGAAATGATACAAGACATTGCAAAAAAAAAATGTGTATCTTTATTTATTAACTCAATCAAGTACATGGCGAATCGTATAAAAGAATAAAGAATGTATACATCTTATTCAAAAAAAAAAGAAAATTACAAGTATATTGATACAATGGCAGCTACTGGGAAGGGAGCGTCTTGCACAGATGTAGCAATCGCTCGCATATCTCCTTCCACGCCTTCTCCTGCTCGGCTACCGCCGTCAACTCTGCCTCCACTTGGGCTCGTCGCCGCAAGACCAGTGCAAGCTGCTCCCTCACGCCCTGATAAGCAGCCTCCCGACTTGGGATATGGCGCTCAGCCACGTCAAGCTTCCTCTTTAAATTTAGCCCATGGGAGATGCGCTCCAAGAGACCCTCAAAGATAGTCTTCACTTGGGCAGCATTTGCCTCAACCTCAGCGCGCAGATGGGCCGTTTCATTTGAGGTCTTTTGGCATTCCCTTAGTCTCCGAGCTGCTTCTTGCTCCAAGTGGCGGGAGTGCGAAGTGCTTTGCTCGAGCCAAGTTGTGCGTTGGGCGCTCAGAGCTAAAACTTCGGGAGCAGGGCGCGTCAACTCCAGCCGGTACAAGCAAGCCTCAATCTCCCTGCAGTGATTAACCCAAGATTCAACGACGCCTTCGCTGTGAAAAGTTACGAGCGCCGCTAACATGGGGTTAACATCCACAGCGAAATCTGCAGTGGAAGGGAAAGCGTCCATGCTGAGCTCGTCGATATACCCGCTCAGCATGCCTAGACTCATCACCGCACCCTTTGAAGACGGACGTCTCAAAAAGGGGCCTGCCGGTAAAAGGACGCGAGCCTCGAAGGGGACCGAAGCCGGAACAATAGCTGCAAAACAAAACAGGTTTAAACGACGGTTCAAAAGATGTTGAAGGATTACCAAAAGGAAATTTACCATACCAGGTACAGCGGACGGCAAAGCCGAGAGGGCCGGTAGCGCGACAGGGCTTGCATCCCCTCCTTCGATTTGTGGCACTGCAATAAAGAAAAGGAAAAGTCAGAAATCGTCCCATTGCTAGAAAAAAGGGGTAAACAAAGATATTACCGGCGCCACTAGAGGGAGAAGCGAGTTCGGATGGGAAAGAGAAGTGCGGGAGCAACACTTGATATAGGTGATCAAAAAGCACTCCTGCAAAGGCACAATAGTGTAACGTTAGTACAAAAGCCGCATTTTTGAAAGATTAATGCATGAGTCGTGAACCCATACCTTCCAACATCCGTGACGGTACAAGGGAAGACGGGGAGGTGACTACTGCCAAAGCAGTAGTTGACGGTGCCCCCTCGAGCAATGGAGCATCGGTACTGGCCGCACTTGCAAGAACAAGCTTGTTAGAAGAGATTACAAGATATACAAAAAAAAGGGAAACGCTGGTGACAAAAAATTTTTACCTGACGAGCTGCCAGCAGAAACTGAGGCAGTCCCTTCCTCCACTGACGGAAGACCACCGCCTGTAGCTTCATCACCCGACTCAAGGGGAACCGTTGTTATGCTCTCAAGCTCTGCAGGCGGCGGGGAACCATAGACAGGGAGGGCCAAGATAGGAACATTGCCAGATTCCTGAGAAGGAGCGCCTAGCTCGTCCTCAGGAATCATGGCCGCCTCACCTGCTGCTCCCTCAGGATCAGCGATTACAGCTGCCCCGTCCATCGGCACAACGAGGTCCCCAGCCTCAAGTACCTCGCCCTCTACCGCCTTCGGCTCGGTCGAGACAATCATCTCATCTGCCGCCACTTCGGGTACGGCATCAATGACTTTCTCCGCGGTAGGTTCCTCAATCTCGGCTCCAGGCCCCATGGCCTCGACAAAGTTGTCCACTGTCGGTTCGGGTTCGGCGAGTACCGCTTCTTCCGCTCCCTTGGGTTCGACGGTCGTCTCCGCCTCCCCCTCAGTTGGACTTGACCCTGCAAGATGAGATATGTATAAGCCAATAGTTTTACAAGTCATACAACAAGGCTCTGAAAGGAGTACTACCTGAAGCGGATTTATCATTGGCGTTCCGAACCGCGCGCGCAACTTGCCGATGAGCGGTAGACAGAGCCACAGGGGGCTCTTCAGAAGGAGTACTAGCGTGAGGAACAGTGCTAGGGCCCGCTCCTGCGGCCAGAGCAGCTCTGCGCGCCTTAGCTTCGCGTCTGGACCGCTTCCGCTCCTCTTGAGCCGATGAGACAGATGCCATCAGAGCTTCCTTGAGCGAAGCCTCCTCATCCGTGTAGAGGGATGCCTCCAGATTTTTCAGAGCATCCCTCGTTGTTGCATCAAGCCGAAGCTCTTGCGGCAGCTTCGACGGAGCTGGGACTTCGATGACGGGCTTGGGAAGGGTCCTTGCGCCGATTAATACAACCCCTGTAAAGAAACAAGAGAAGGTCAGGTCGACTATCATAAAAAGATAACGAACTTTCCGTATAAAAGAGAAAGGGATAAAACATACCGACGCTCGCTAGGGTACGCTTCTTCTCCTCCTCCTGGAAGGTCTTCAGAGAGGCAGCAATGGCCTCTTCAGTGGATACACCTGTTGAAAATGAGGCAAATATTAGCTAAAGATAATAATAAAAAGTGGGATAAAATGACAAATAAGGAGGCTGAGGATTACCTGACTCAGCGAGTCTGCTTAACATTGCTTCGAGCCTCGCCGATCGCTCCGAAGCTGCAATGGCGGTGGCTAGGTTGGTGTCCTCAGGGTCCACCACGAAACCCTCGTTGCTGCCATACTCACATATAGTCTCGGCAGGATGAGCCGCGGACTCTAAGTTAAGAATCGCGTCGAGGGATAAAGTGGACTTCTTCTTCTTTTGCCTGCCAGCCTTGGACCCACTGGGAGCAGCTTTGCGCTTGCCAGTTTTGGCAGTCACTTTCGGGCGGCGAGTCCCGATGTCCGCTCCTGCACCCGACTCCGGTGATGCCGCTTTAACCGTCTTTATCGGAGCACGGGGCGCCGTTGGGGCATCCACCGTAGTAGGCAGTGGCAGTCCACGCGGAGGGGCCAACACCCGTGGTCGATCAGCTCCGGCCTCTTTCGTCGGAGGGATAACCTGAACCCTGGGCTGCAATGGAGCCTTGCGATTGCCGCCGGGAGGCGCAGCCCTACGATCGACCAATAGACGTTTCTCCATCAAGATGATTGGGCCCATCGCGTGCGCGTACCAGGCCACATACGAATTGAGTATCTTAGGGGTACAGCTGGGCTCACTGATAAAAAAGTAGGAGCCTGTATTGAGCCGGATGAAGTGATGCATCGCATTCCGTACTCCCTCTGGACCGACTGCAGGTGTTCTCAAGAAGGCTTCCAACGGGACTCCTTGGTTATAACTCGATTGCCGGGCAAATCGATGCGGGTTATACCTCATGAAGAGGGCCGTGTCATTCTGCCTAAATACCAAGTAGCCCGGCCGAATGGAATAAAGATGGAGGATTTCCCGAGCCTTCAACACGGAGACACCGCCCTTAAAGTCATCACGCAGCGGCACCACCGACTTAGTGGTCTCGGAACCCATGGTGATGACCTTATCCACAAAAGAGGTCTTCGCCCCGACTAGATGCGAACGCAGAAGCAGTCCCCTAGACTCCCGCGGAGGCGCAAACACGATGGAAGCCCCGACTAATCGCATGATTCTTGGAAGTGTGAATCTCTTAAAGAAGGGAGGAGTTTTGTGGGCACCAAACACTCCTCGAACATGCATCTCCATCCAAGAAGTGAAGTAGTGCATCGGGAAGTTAGCAGGCTGTACCCCAGGCTCATTAGCGTCCGCCGCTACGCTAAGTCCATTGTAGAGGTGAGCCAACCCGGCGATCCCCACTGATAACTGCAGACCGGCCACCATTCGATGCGCCGGGTAAAAGACAGAAGACCGCATGAGGCGTGGGTGCATGGGAAGCGCAAAGCTGCACAGCCACAGACCTAAGAACCCGATGAAGAAGGTCTCCTCATCCATGCCAGGAACGGCGATCTCTGAGAAAGGGACGCTAGCAGTGCCGGGAAGGTAAAAACTTCGCTGATCAATTTCCGATGAAGGTCGGCGGTCCAGGCCGAAACCAAAAGGATCAGCAAGTTGGGCGAACTTCTCACCTTGCTCTGATAAAAATTCCGGGCGAATAAAACGAGCAATGAAGTCCGCGAAACTAACGCCTCGGTCACCCAATTCCAAATGAAGCTCCTCGTAAATCTCCAACACCTTCACCAAGCCCGGATGCTGATGCTGGATGGCATTTTCCGGAGTCAAGTCGAGTACCACCTGCTTGGTGGCAAAGACATACTCATCAGGAGGAAGCAGCTCTTCGTAGTGCTCCCCCCTCGCCGGTAAACCTGAAAGCTCAACGAATTCCTCTAGAGAAATGGAAACTTCCCTATCCGCTGCCAGGAAAGTATGTGTGGGGATATTCCATTGTTCAATGAAGGCCTTTGTCCACCACGTTGGAGGAGTAGGATACTCGAAAAGCGAGACGTAGACGGCGGAGTATAGACCAATCTTCGTCAGGTGAGCTCTTTTTGCCGCTAAAATGTATCGGGCCCATGGCAGGTATCCAGCAAGTGGCCGCAGATTCAATCCAATATTGTAAGCCTGTCCCCAAGGGCGTGCTTCACCCTGACAGATTCGCCTTCCCAAGATATCTATGGCCGGCGGCGGCTGTACCGGAATAGCGCCGATTGCAGGCTGGAGAAGGTCGTCTGAATTCCAATTTTTAACCTCCACGGCATACTCCACCGGGGGTTTGTCCGCATAGGGGATCGTAACTATGGGTTCGGAAGGCGAGGCGGAACTAAAACTGCGGCGGCCTTGGATAATTTGGCTATACCACCTTCCCCATAGGTGGAGATGTTTGCACTCAGGATCACGATCTTTAATCAAGGCAAACACTACCCGGTCCACTGGTGCGTGTGGGAACCCTCCTTCTGAGCGAACGAAGGGAAAAGACAAGTCGTCAGACATCCTTCCTGCATAAAATATATATATATCATTAGTGGCCTGACACTTAACATTTAATAAAAATAATATATAAAATAAAAAAAATAATAATAATAATAAATAAAAAGCTGGCTCCACACTGTGATGCAGTGGGTAGGGGACCAAAGGGGGACCCACAAAATCAAGATGACGGCGCATCATTTGATGAGACAATCCCACCATTGAATGGGACTATCAGTCAATAAAAAAGACCCCCAAGAGAATATCCTCATTGGGGGGGGGGGACCCTTAGAGACAAGGAGAAGATCTCCTCTTTTCAGAGCAAAGCTCTGTCACAGAGTGACATTTGTCAAACTCCTGTTTCAAAAGAATAAAACTTCTAAAAAAAAAAGATCCTAGCTCTGTAGCAGTAATAAGAAATTTATAACTCCTAAGAATTAAAATTTTGGGACCTTAAAGATCCATGGAAACCTTTACAAAGTTTTCTAATTGATCTGTGAGCAGGGCTCTGTTCATGGGTTAAAACCTAAGAACAGGGTCTCTGCAAAGTTTAAGAGCAAGGCTCTGTTGTAGAAACCCCAAAGGGGTTTCCTTTAGATCAAAGATCTATAAGAGCAAGGCTCTGTTAATTAAGTTTAATTTAAATTAAATTAATTTAATTTTACCTATAATGGTTCTGAAGTTAGAACTTGGAAGTTCTTAAGGAAATCACAAGAGCAAGGCTCTGGAAGTTCTCAAGTAAGAGCAAGGCTCTGAAATTCAATTTCTTGAGAATGGTAAAAAATTACCAAGGACCAAGGATCCTATTTATAGGCGCCTGCGCCTGTTCAGATGACCCCTAGATCCGACGGTCAGGATGTTGCCACCGCTGCACTCACGCGCGCGCCACGTGAGCGCAACGGTGGGGGGGCATCTGTTTCCCCCAATCAGAGCAAGGCTCTACTGAATTTTGAAAATTCAAAATTTGAAGCAACGCTTCGGTTTCCGTGTGCAGTGCGCAATTTGCCACATGGCAGAAGCCAATTCGGCAGCGTAACGCCCGAGACGGTGCGTCCCATCAGAGCAAGGCTCTTCAGAAAACATAATTAAGACTTAACTGCGCAAATGCATGGCAGCGCGACACGTGTCTGCGCAAGCGCACAGATGCGTGACACGTGTCTGCGCAGTTGCGCAATCGCAACTGCGCAAGCGCACGGATGCGCGACACGTGTCTGCGCAAGCGCACGGATGCGCGACACGTGTCTGCGCAGTTGCGCAATCGCAACTGCGCAAGCGCACGGATGCGGGACGCGTGTCTGCGCAGTTGCGCAATCGCAACTGCGCAAGCGCACGGATGCGCGACACGTGTCACGCGCCGGTGAGTTGCGCAGCAACTGAATGAAAATTTAAGTGAATCTTTTCTGTTCTTCTGTAAAACAGGGACCCTTGGATCAGAGATCCAATGGTGGGAAAATTCCCAAAATTATTCAGGAAAGATCTTGGTAACAAATTTAACAAATTTGTGAGCACTATAAATAAGAGCCCAGACCTCATTCAAAAAAAAGAGGGAGAATCATCAAGAGAAGGATAAACTTCTGAAAAGAAAGAATTCTTGAAGATTGATCAAGAACAAAAAAAGAGAAGGTAAAAATTTCTGAAGAAAAGAATATTAAAAAGTTAATAATAAAAAAAAAGAAATAGTGCCTTGCACTTGATATGAACCCTTGGTTCTGTATGATCAGGAAAAAACAAGAAGAACTTGTTTTCCTTTGATCTAAATTCAGATCAAAAGTGCCATGCACTTGTGTTCTCAAACCTGAAGATTTCTAGGGTTTCTGCAACCCCTTATTTTGGGCCTGGCCCAAATTAAATTACAATAATAAAAGGGCAAAGCCCTGTTTGGAAAATTCCTGAGTTTCTGCAAACTCATTATTTAAAAGGGCCTGGCCCAAACTAAATTGCAGAACAATAAAAGGGCAAAGCCCTGTTTGTAAAAATTCTCGAGTTCCTGCAACTCATTATTCAAAAGGGCCTGGCCCAAACTAAATTGCAATAATAAAAGGGCAGAGCCCTGTTTGGACCGATTCTTTCAGTCAGGCAGAACCTAAAAAAAAAAAAAAAAATTGGACTTAACCCAATCCTGGCTGTAAGTCCTTAAATTAAATTGATTGATTGAAATGGCTCTCCCAAACCAATTTACAACTGGTTCGAGGGTACATCTCCGAACCCCTTTGACACCTGTCGTTGTAATTCCTCAATGACGTCAAAGAGGCGACGGGTCCCAACGACCACTTATCTAAAATCGGACCGAAACGTCCCTAAACTAAAATCGGACCGAAACGTCCCTAAACTAATGACGGACCACCACGTCCTTAAACTGGCGACGGACCGAAACGTCCCTAAACTAATAATAGACCACCACGTCCCTAAACTGGAACATGGACCACTATGTCCCTAAACTGGCGATGGACCATCACGTCCTTAAACTGGCACAATAGGGCCCACACGCTCTTCCGTCGGATCTAAACGGTCCCGTCTAAGTTGATCTTAACCCCAAATACGGTTAATGTGTCCTTAGATATTTAATTAAACGATAAAACCCCAACTCAACTTTGGTTCGAGGGTACATCTCTGAACTCCTCAGACACCTGTCGTTGTAATCCCTCAACGACGTCAGAGAGGTGACGAGTCCCGACGGCAAGATAATTAAATCAATCACCACGTTAAGTTGATCTTAGTCTAAAATAGGACTGATGTATCCTTAACGAATGTTTAAGTTGATCTTAGCCGCAATGCGACTAATGCATCCTTAAACTAAAAAGCACCAAACCCAAATCTAAGCAAACACGGATTTGGACTAATCCACGTCCTACGGGCGACGGCATTACTCAGTCTCCGTATACAATCCACGGGAAACCACAAACAAAACAAACACACACGACACGAAGTGAAATTCTGGAGAAGGAGAAAGTGGCTACCGTGATGCGGTAGCGTAATTAACTGCAGGGGCTTGCGCCTGCATGGAAGAGCGTCCCCACAATCAAAAACCCCTCAAGCGAGGGGGAATCTGACAAAGTCTGCTACATCGGCCGCATCCGTCTAAACCTCCGATACACGGTGCCATAAATCAACTTGGCATCTTCGGAGAGATAGACGGGTAAAACCAAATAGCATCTGCCCCGAACCTCAGGCACGTGACGTCCCGACGTCGCCGGCCGCCGTTCGTAGGGGAACAGAAAGCAGCAGCAGCAGCAACTGTAGCAGCAGCAGCAACAGGAACCCCAGCAGCAGTAGCAACCCCTCGTCTCCCCCATACACTCATTCTCCTGCTTCTTAGGGTTCATTAGGGTATATTTCTGAACCCCATTTCATGTTTGCTTAAGTTGTGTGTGGTTTAGTGTCAATTAGTGTTAATTAGCTAGTTTAGGGCTAATTATGGTGTTTTGTGAGATGTTGTGGCAAATTGATGATTGTATTAGATAACCCTACCTATTTTAGTGTTAATAGGGTCACTTGAACTGAGATTTTACCCAGATTACACTAAAATACCATAGGGTTTGCGTTACGTGCTAAATTAGCGTTTTTGAGCATTATATTGGTTATCTGAGATCTGCTATTGACCCGGGGCCTTCAGGTTAAATTTGAGAATACTGGAGCATACTGATTAGGTATAGAACACACCACCAGAATACGAACCCTCCACTCTCTATTGTGGCCGCATATTTAATCAATCTGGCCGCAATTTGCGGCCAGGAAGAGGGGTGGGGTCATGGGGTTTTGGGTAGGATACTCTTCTGTGTTGTCTAGTGTTTTGGCATGTTTAGTTTTGTAAGATTTGACCTGTAGGAAAATCTAGGGCAATATATCGTTTTGCATGTCCGTTTGTTTGCGCGATACACGCGATACGTGAGTTGGTTCGGTGATTCAGCGTATCGCGGCGTGTCGCGATGGTTTTAGACGCGTATACACACGTTTTAGCGTATCGTGCACACGCGTTTAGTTCGCGACGCGAGTTTCCCGTTTTGGTTCGATATCGCGTTTTGCGGAATATTTGGCTTATAAATGATTTCCGTGTCTTATTTACAGGTTTGCAGGCAGGGACTACGGACACTACTACAGGAGGGAGCCGATGGTAGGATTCACCTAGCGTGGAGCGTAGGTGAGTAGATTTAAGATCTACAGGGGAATCCCCCGCATAGCGTTATGCGTCTGGGCTAGGATTCAATTACCTGTTGCATATTCTACGTCATTGTTAGAATTGCGCCTTTACTTTATTTCCTTGATATAGTTGTTCTGTGACTAGCCGCCGTAGGACACTGCACATATTATTGACGGTTCATGTTGCACGAGCACGGATTGTATGCTACACACACACCGTCAATAATTGCCATGTCACACACAACCCTTTATAGATACTATATTGCTTATCATACTTGACATCTAGCTTATCGGTATACCTATAGTGTATCTTACCTTTAGTGATAGGTACATCTACACCTTGCGATACAGCTACATGTATACCTTGCACATATTTTACTTATACCGGGGGGATATCTTACATATTTTACTTATACCCAGGGGGTATACGACATCTTTTACTTATAGGTAGATACCTATACTTAGCTGTACCTTATTGATTTTGCATACATCTGGTTTCAGCTATATACTTTCATTTACATGCTCGCATTCAGATATATCGCATATATTATTCCTGGATTTGCGTATTGTTTATTTGGATTTTATATGATGTTTTCTGGATTTGGGAACCGCGGGAGTTCATGAAATTATGCATACATTGAAAAACCCGGTTTCCTTGATATGATATTTTCGCAGCCACCATGAGATTTATCGGTTCTGATTATATACTCCATACGAGATGTGGTTGCCGTATGAGGGTACATGGCGGGGCCCGGTATGGTTCCCCTCGACAAGAAGATTGATGAATTTTGCCGATTGAGCCTGGAGGCGGGCGAGTACCTACCGGTGACAGTACCCATGACTCGGCGGGGATCACGGAGACACCGCTGGGAGTCATGTATGTATGCATACGTCGAAAGGCGAGGGTCATCGCTAGGCACTCGTGCTTTCGGGATAGCGTATGATACGTGATCAGGATTTCTGTGTCGATGCTTGGCACATTGGTTTTCATGATATTTCTTTTAATACCTTTGTATATATAACATGGGATTTAGCCGTTGTTATATATACCCTTACACCAATATTAGTGGAATGGGACGCTAATATATGTGTATTGCCCCCATCATATTTATTTCTGCAAATATATATACCTTTAGGATGTTAGAACTTACTTGAGATTCGACTTGGGATATAGGTGATTCATTGACATTGGATATTGGATATGAATGAGATTGTTGATTTGTACATTCGAGATATAGGAGAGCTATTCGATATTGTACATTGAGGTGATGTGAGACTTATATGACGTGAGAGCCCAGTTTGGGGGCTGAATTGAGGAATTGTGGATTTGAGTGTCTTGATGGATTGTGATCCTGCCACGATGTCAGGTTTCCGTGGAAATGACATATTCCACCCCATACCTCACACTTATCTATTTTATGCACAGATTCATATATTGGTAGTACCTGTTAGTATACCCTTATGATAGTTGCATATTAGCTTTGTCATATCTCTATTGCATAGTTATTGCATACTATTATCATGTCATCATTGCTTCATATATTGATCGTACCTGCTAGTGTACATCTCCATTACATTGCTTTCACATGACCTGTTATTACTGTAAATAGTATATCTTAGATTCATGCTGTACGTACATTCCTGCGATTACCTGCATATGTTATCTACTATTCACGAGTTGGCAACTCACCCCCGTTGTGCCACAGGTGTTTCAGGTTTTTCCCCAAAGTAGTCGAGGCAGGCTATTCAGCTATTGAGCTATTCAGCTATCATCTTTTGCTACAGATATCGTATCAGCTCACAGTATACCGTTTTGCTTAGGTGGGTTAGATGATTATCTGTATTTCATATTATACATTCGTTGTATTTTGTACTCTCCATCTACTATTGTACTGTTGACTTAGAAACTTGGTGAGGACGTTACTGTATATTATTATGGATTTGTTGTCTTTTATATACAGCTTTCTCTTTATTGCCTCTTGTTTCTTCGCTATGGCGTCGTATAGTTATGCTGTTATTGTTTTCCGTCTTGAGCTAGTTTTTACAAAAGGGGTGTTGCCAAAATTTTAAAGAAAGAAAGTGGGACTTTTAAAGAATTTGGGTTGTGATTTCAAATGTTTCAAAAACTTATATTATCTTTTCCGTATTTTATGGTTTAGATTTCTGGGTTTTGGCTTTCTTTTACCACGCTACGTCTTTAGGCGTTGCGTAGCATTAGGGCCGTCACGTGCCAATTTTCGGGTCGTGACAAAGTTGGTATTAGAGCGCTAGGTTTTACCTTTCGGAGTGTAGGATGGCCGTAGTATAATGGAGTAGTTAGCTTAAGCAGAGTAACGTAGTGTGTATATGTCTGCAGCATACCCACGGTGCGGTACTTTGCATTAAGTGACCTAAGTACAATTTGCTTGAAATCCCTTCCTTGATGATTCATATCCTTGAGATTCATTCCTTATTCTCATCGAATCTTATATCTATTTATAGCCTTGCCGCCGATGCCTATGGGGACTCAGAGTGATGCAGCGAGGGCCGAGGTCAGAGTTGGCTCGGGTGAGACGAGTACTGACCAGGATGGCACTCTAGTTGCACAGGTGCAGACGGATCAGCCTACGACATATACTATTGATATACTTTTGGCAGAGATGCAGGACTTCCGCCAGACGATGAGTTCATTAGTTGATGTCGTTCGGGAGCTACGACAGGAGGTTGTCACCCCTGTTACTCAGCTGTCCCTTACGATCAGTATGCAGCAGTCCGTCACCTACATAGCACCAGTGGTTGCAGCTCCAGTTGACGAGGCACTTATTCCAGAGGCTCAGAGAGTTCCAGGACAGTGGAGGACTCGTACCAGTGTACCAGTCCAGAGACAGGTATTGGGTCATCGAGACAGATTTCGTGGCCGTCGCGGGAGTAGCAGAGGCTTAGGACGAGGACGGTCGTTTAGCTCTTATCCCCAGGATGGTCAGCAGTCAGCGCGTGGATGTTTTCGATGCGGGAGCCTTCAGCACTTCGTCATGGATTGTTCCTTAGCACCTCGTCATGATCGTTTTCAGAGAAGCCGTGGACGTGGAAGATTTGCTCAGAGGGCTCAGGCTACCAGAGGAGTTCATCCAGTTGCGGGTAGAGGGCAGACACAGGAGTTTGCTTCTACTCATCGAGACGCACAGACGTCCAATGTGGAGTTTTCAGGTACCCTTGATTTATATGTTCTTTTCATGTATTCATTATTTTCATGCTTGTACCGTGGTTAGGTAGATTAGCCGTAGTTGTTGTTTTAACTGCTGTCAGCGATTCTTTTGTTGCGCGACACGTATTTCAGTTGTGTGCCAACCGGATAGGAGATAGAGATTCGTCCGTCGTTTTGATCTTTCTAGAGATGTTGGATTTGACGTTCTCCTGGACACGGACTGGTTAACTACGTGCTAGGCGTCTGTGGACTACCATGAGAAAACCGTCAGGTTTTGTTTTCCCCGGCAAGTCAGTTCTTGTTGTGCAGGTGGATAGTTGTGCCGCCTCTCACAGCTTGAATTCAGCCTTTTTCGCTAGTCGGATTTTGAGGAGATGTCGTGGATTCTTGGCGTTCATTCGTGATACCGTAGCCACAGAGGGTTTGTTGGACCGGTGTTCCTTCCGTGCGAGAGTTTTTCCGACGTTGTTCCGGATGAGCCGGCGAAGCTTAGGGAGCTTAAGGATCAGCTGCAGAGTTGTTTGTTGGGAAGTTTTGTGCGTCGGAGTGTTTCGCTTTTGGAAGCTCCTATTTCTGTTCGTCAAGGAGAAAGACGGCAGTTAGGGTTGCGTATCGACGGATCGTTAATTGAACCGGCTTATGGTGCGGATAGGTATCCTTTACCTCGCCGTGACGATTTCTTCGATCAGCTCCACAGTGCGAGACATTTCTAAGTTTTCTTGGGATCAGGTCATCATTATTGCGGTTCGGAGTGACGGCATTCCAAAGACTGCCTTATGCGTGCTACGGGCTTATGTGTTTTGGTGTGTCATTGGACTCACCAGTGCCCTGGCAGCATTTGTAAATGTGATGAACCAGATTTCTGCAGGCCGTTCCTCGACCAGTTATTGTTGTGTTATTTACGACATTCTGGTCTATCTAATGTGTCTTGAGGGACAGGAGCAGCACTTGAGGATTTGTTATGCAGATACTGGGAGAGCAACAGCAGTTTGCTAAATTCTCGGAGTGTTTCTTCAGGCTTGTTTTGTGTTGACTCCTAGGTCTTGTAGTCACGGGAGACGGTTTTGTATGGTTCCGAGGGAGATCGTGGCCGTACAACTTAGGCCCAGACTTGTGTGCTGGACGGAGATCCGCAGATTGTTGGGCTTAGTTGGTTCTTACCGCCGTTTCATACAGGATTGCTAGAGTAGTGCTGCACCATGGACTGAATGGATCGGAAGGGAGGTTTCTTTTCTGTGGACTGAGGCATGTGTACGGAGTTTTCGGCAGTTGGAAAGTCGGTTAACAACTGCATCAGTTCTTTCTTTGCCTTTGGTTCGGGCGACTTTGTTGTTTAACTGTAATGTTTCTTGAGTGGGCTCGAGTGTGTACTGATGTGACACTACAGAGTCATCGCTTTTGCTTCCCTACATTTGGAGGAAGTACGAGAAGGATATTCCACTCATGATCTGGAGATGGCCACGGTGGTTTTGCGTTGGAGATTTGGAGACACTATCTGTTCGAGAGCCGTGTCAGATTTCCACGGACCACCAGAGCTTAATGTACATCTTCCTACGGTGGATTTTGTTTGTTGTGATAGTCTGCTGCATATTTACAGTTCTTGTGTGATCGTTGAGTACAGCTTAAGTTCGTCTCTACGGAGGGGACAGCTTGCTCATGTCCGCGCCCGACCACTTGTCCTTAATCGTTTTTGCGAGACACTGCCCGCCCACGCTCGTTCGTCAGTAATACTTGAGCATACTCGGCTGGGTAATGATTCGGAGACCTTGATTTGGGACAATGGTGTGCTAGGTTAAGGACGCGCTTGTGTACCTGGTTTCATCGGGTGGAGACGTGAAATCCTAGAACATGCACATCTGTCAACTCTCTATATGCATTCAAGTTCCACCAACATTTAACGTGACTTGTGAGATAGTTATGGGTGGACAGGAATGTAAAGAGAAGTTTCAGGTTTCGTTTCAAGGTGTCTGTCTTATTGTGTGCTTGGGTCGAGCATCTGAGGCCGGCTGGAGAATTGCAATCTTTTACCATTCCGAAGTAGGAGTGGAAGCAGATCTCCATGAATTTCGTTATGGTTTCTACCCAAGTTTAGTCAGGGTGTGACTCCATTCGGATTCTTGTCGTCCGGTTATACTCAATGTGCTCAGTTGTTTCTTGTTAAGTTGTGTGTTTGTTTTGATTGTTGTCAGCAGTGGGGGATCGTCACTCGCCCTCGTTAGGGTTCTCCTTCGATAGCTGTTATCAGGAGACACTCCAATTGGCCACCTTTAGGCTTAGGGGTTAGGTCGTGTCGATCACCAGTCTGTTGTTTTTCTGACTCTGCGTAAGTAGGACTTTGGACCCCAGCTAGTCTAGAGATTTCGGAGATGGTCCAGTTGTGTTAGGTCAGGATGGGAATTGTCCATTGCGAACTGAGGTCTTGTGCCGACTGCCTTGGTCATAGACTCGAGTTCACAGGGACAGATCATGTATTCCTACGGACTTTCCGATGAATGACGTGTTGGATTTTGGGAAGCTTGTCCCAGGATTTAGGTCCTTCTGAGATCCTATAAGCGTGTTAGCTTCGTTGCCTTTAATTTGGCACTTCCGCCCAGATTATTGGATTTTCACCCCGTATTCCTTATGATGATACTCTACAATTACCTTCTTGACCTTTCTCACATGATTTAGCACCAGACCATTTGGCTTGGACGCGATCGTTTCGCTCACCGGCAGCCATTGTGTTAATGGCTCGGCAGAGGAACGTTGGTCAAGGGTCTTGCCATCTGTGAAGGGTTTTCTTGGGCGTAGCCGTATAGTGAGATAGTCACTTGGGATGCTGCGAGCGAGATTTGAGAGTTGTAATCTTCTCTTTGAAGGTACGCGTATCGGTATATTTTTAAATTCGGGGACGAATTTCTTTTAAGGGGGGAGATTGTAACACCTTAGATTGTGTTTTGTGGCTAATTATATTTTTATATATATAGTTTTTAATAAAAAGTTTACCAAATTGGTTTTTAAATATTTTATCCTATTTATTTAATATTTTATTAGATTTTTCTTAGGCTTGCACACACTTGTGCATGATAACTAGGGTTGTTTTAGGGGTTTAACCATGATTAGCAACATGGTGAACTAACCATTCTCTAATCTAGTTTAATATTGTATTAGGTGCTTTTGGGTTTTTATTTGTATATGGTTGTTTTTAAAATGAAATGAATTTAAAAAGGGGGTTTTAAATGGTTTGAATGTTTACCTTGGTGAGAGAGAGAGAGTGAGAATGGGGCATGATGGCTTTGCCATGCTTCATTAAATGAAGAGAGAGAGAGAGAGGAGGGGTTTGACTTTGTCTCTCATTATCACTTCTCTTTTCACTCACCCTATCATTCTTTCACAACACACACTCACACACTCACCCAGCAGCAGCCAAGGCAGCAGCAACAGCAGCCTCATTAGCAACAGCAACAGCTCCATCAGCAGCCCATGCAACAGCAGCAACAGCAAGCAACAGCCACAGCATCAACAACAACATAGCAAGAGCAGCAGCGGCAGGAGCTTCAGCAGCAACAAGAGAAGCAAGTAGCAGCCGCACCTGAAGCAAACAATAGCAACATCAGCAACAACAACAACTACAACAACAGCAGCAACACCAGAAGCAACTTCAGCAACAGCTGCAGAAGCAAGCAGCAGCAGCAGCAGCATCAACTGTAGCAGCAGCAGCAACAGGAACCCCAGCAGCAGTAGCAACCTCTCGTCTCCCCCATACACTCATTCTCCTGCTTCTTAGGGTTCATTAGGGTATATTTCTGAACCCCATTTCATGTTTGCTTAAGTTGTGTGTGGTTTAGTGTCAATTAGTGTTAATTAGCTAGTTTAGGGCTAATTATGGTGTTTTGTGAGATGTTGTGGCAAATTGATGATTGTGTTAGATAACCCTACCTATTTTAGTGTTAATAGGGTCACTTGAACTGAGATTTTACCCAGATTACACTAAAATACCATAGGGTTTGTGTTTCGTGCTAAATTAGCGTTTTTGAGCGTTATATTGGCTATCTGAGATCTGCTATTGACCCGGGGCCTTCAGGTTAAATTTGAGAATACTGGAGCATACTGATTAGGTATAGAACACACCACCAGAATACGAACCCTCCACTCTCTATTGTGGCCGCATATTTAATCAATCTGGCCGCAATTTGCGGCCAGGAAGAGGGGTGGGGTCATGGGGTTTTGGGTAGGGTACTCTTCTGTGTTGTCTAGTGTTTTGGCATGTCTAGTTTTGTAAGATTTGACCTGTAGGAAAATCTGGGGCAATATATCGTCTTGCATGTCCGTTTGTTTGCGCGATACATGCGATACGTGAGTTGGTTCGGTGATCCAGCGTATCGCGGCGTGTCGCGATGGTTTTAGACGCGTATACACACGTTTTAGTGTATCGTGCACGCGCGTTTAGTTCACGACGCGAGTTTCCCGTTTTGGTTCGATATCGCGTTTTGCGGAATATTTGGCTTATAAATGATTTCCGTGTCTTATTTGCAGGTTTGCAGGCAGGGACTACGGACACTACTACAGGGGGGAGCCGATGGTAGGATTCACCTAGCGTGGAGCGTAGGTGAGTAGATTTAAGATCTACAGGGGAATCGCCCGCATGGCGTTATGCGTCTGGGCTAGGATTCAATTACCTGTCGCATATTCTACGTCATTGTTAGAATTGCGCCTTTACTTTATTTCCTTGATATAGTTGTACTGTGACTAGCCGCCGTAGGACACTGCACATATTATTGACGGTTCATGTTGCACGAGCACGGATTGTATGCTACACACACATCGTCAATAATTGCCATGTCACATACAACCCTTTATAGATACTATATTGCTTATCATACTTGACATCTAGCTTATCAGTATACCTATAGTGTATCTTACCTTTAGTGATAGGTACATCTACACATACAGCTACAGGTATACCTTGCACATATTTTACTTATGCCGGGGGGATATCCTACATATTTTACTTATACCCAGGGGGTATACGACATCTTTTACTTATAGGTAGATACCTATACTTAGCTGTATCTTATTGATTTTGCATACATCTGGTTTCAGCTATATACTTTCATTTACATGCTCGCATTCAGATATATCGCATATATTATTCTTGGATTTGCGCATTGTTTATTTGGATTTTACATGATGTTTTCTGGATTTGGGAACCGCGGGAGTTCATGAAATTATGCATACATTGAAAAACCCGGTTTCCTTGATATGATATTTGCGCAGCCACCATGAGATTTATCGGTTCTGATTATATACTCCATACGAGATGTGGTTGCCGTATGAGGGTACATGGCGGGGCCCAGTATGGTTCCCCTCGGCAATAAGATCGATGGATTTTTCCGATTGAGCCTGGAGGCGGGCGAGTACCTACCGGTGACAGTACCCATCACTCGGCGGGGGATCACGGAGACACCGCTGGGAGTCATGTACGTATGCATACGTCGAAAGGCGAGGGTCATCGCTAGGCACTCGTGCTTTCGGGATAGCGTATGATACATGATCAGGATTTCTGTGTCGATGCTTGGCACATTGGTTTTCATGATATTTCTTTTAATACCTTTGTATATATAACATGGGATTTAGCCGTTGTTATATATACCCTTACACCAATATTAGTGGAATGTGACGCTAATATATGTGTATTGCCCCTATCGTATTTATTTCTGCAAATATATATACCTTTAGGATTTTAGAACTTACTTGAGATTCGACTTGGGATATAGGTGATTCATTGACATTGGATATTGGATATGAATGAGATTGTTGATTTGTACATTCGAGATATAGGAGAGCTATTCGATATTGTACATTGAGGTGATGTGAGACTTATATGACGTGAGAGCCCAGTTTGGGGGCTGAATTGAGGAATTGTGGATTTGAGTGTCTTGATGGATTGTGATCCTGCCACGATGTCAGGTTTCCGTGGAAATGACATATTCCACCCCATACCTCACACTTATCTATTTTATGCACAGATTCATATATTGGTAGTACCTGTTAGTGTACCCTTATGATAGTTGCATATTAGCTTTGCCATATCCCTATTGCATAGTTATTGCATACTATTATCATGTCATCATTGCTTCATATATTGATCGTACCTGCTAGTGTACATCTCCATTACATTGCTTTCACATGACCTGTTATTACTGTAAATAGTATATCTTAGATTCATGCTGTACGTACATTCCTGCGATTACCTGCATATGTTATCTACTATTCACGAGTTGGCAACTCACCCCCGTTGTGCCACAGGTGTTTCAGGTTTTTCCCTAAAGTAGTCGAGGCAGGCTATTCAGCTATTGAGCTATTCAGCTATCATCTTTTGCTACAGATATCGCATCAGCTCACAGTATACCATTTTGCTTAGGTGGGTTAGATGATTATCTGTATTTCATATTGTACATTCGTTGTATTTTGTACTCTCCATCTACTATTGTACTGTTGACTTAGAGACTTGGTGAGGACGTTACTGTATATTATTGTGGATTTGTTGTCTTTTATATACAGCTTTCTCTCTATTGCCTCTTGTTTCTTCGCTACGGCGTCGTATATTTATGATGTTATTGTTTTCCGTCTTGAGCTAGTTTTTACAAAAGGGGTGTTGCCAAAATTTTAAAGAAAGAAAGTGGGACTTTTAAAGAATTTGGGTTGTGATTTCAAATGTTTCAAAAACTTATATTATCTTTTCCGTATTTTATGGTTTAGATTTCTGGGTTTTGGCTTTCTTTTACCACGCTACGTCTTTAGGCGTTGCGTAGTATTAGGGCCGTCACGTGCCAATTTTCGGGTCGTGACACTGTTCTAGACTATGTGACCTGGTAGGAGGATGAGTATAGCGTCGTTCTAAACTAGTTTAGAAGTGCACGTGTATATGACTCTGCCAGAGGGTTGTCATAGTCAATGGGAGCAACGGAAGCATAGTGGATAAGTAGCTTGCGTCTATTTGTAGACTAAAGCAGATATAGCGAAGATAGATCATCTATTTTTGATATGACAGTCATAGGTTTTGATTTCATCAGAATAGGGGATGGATCTGTTAAGAATGTAGTATGGTGTAATGTCCTGGTATTTGGATGACATACACATAGTAGGAAGTGAAATTCCTATACTACGATCGGTTATACTGTGGTTGTCACACAGTGGTTTTCTCCATATAGGACATGGATAAAATATTAGGCATTCTGGATACTAGATCTATGGTTTTAGATCTAGATTTGGGTAGTTTCCCAATCTGGGTACTTAGACAGTATTCTAAGGGTATTTTCAAATGGACGACTCCTGGCACGGTAGTATACCTGCAGGTGATGGAGGCACCCTCTCTGAAGGTGTCTTACAGACTAAAGGGGAGAGGGATGTGCATGATTGACATCATGAGATGTCAAGTACCACACCAGATGTTGTTTTTGCACTAGATACAATAAGTTGAGATATTAATCCAATCTTGGAGAAACGTTCGGAAGCAGTTTTAGAACATAAGTGGATATTCTAGGGATTTGATAACGGCAGCCTTCTTCGGGAAATGGTTATTATTCCAGGCTTCCAAGGTGACCTGGCTGACATAGTGACTGTCAGAGTTATAGTTTTCCCTCTGATGAGGGGCAGTAGTTTGGACAGGTGGTCCAAGCGGATACTGAGGGAGGCATGGCGCAGGATACTGATTAAATTCGGTTGAAGATACAGTCTAAGAAGTTTGCTGAATTTAGAGTTCATTTGTGAACTAGGTCTCATAAGATATCCAGACATATTCTAAGACAGGTATTGCTTATTTCGGGAGATGGCTTTCTCCACGAACTTGAGATAAAGAGAGACATAGAAATAAACATCAGGACGGATCCACTCACTGAGGCTATTTCTCGAACGCAATAGTTTCACAAACAGGCTTTGTGAGACTGATCAGTAGAGGAGTTGGGTGTTCGGTATCACACGGGCTGTGAGTATGCGACATCGCAATAATTAGCCTTAAGTGCATCTGGGAGATTGGTGGATATAGTGCCCTCAAAGTCAATTATTGGATTTCAGGCACGTGATTGCAATGATTGAGGGAGGACCTATACCGGTAGGACAGTCTTACTCGAGATGATAGCATGCTATCTGGTTTGTCTTTATCATCGTGTACATGCTTTAGGTGACATTACAAATCACTATTACACGTTGATAGAGCCCATAGGATTCTTGCTTGACTGCCAGCAGTATGATGGCGATCATATACGTAGGAGCTGGGGGTTTATAAGCGCATCCTTAAATGTCCCTAGTCATGAGAGTTTCGAGACTGGGCATCGATACTCCAGAGTAGACTAGTGTATACTGATCGAGACCCCGACGAGGGGTGGTGGCCAGGTCTCACAAGCCATTGGTGTTAGTTTGTTCACCTAAGATAGTATACAGGTGCTCATTGGGTTATGAGTACACTGGACGGACTCGCCAGGAACCTATTAGTTGGTATTATACTTATTGTCAGATAGAAGTTTCCAGGTGACATGCGTACAGGTTAGTCTGTCGACCTGAGATCGTTATTTGTCTCGTGTGAGTTCCCACTGTGCTTTGATTACTACTCTACCACGGCTAAAAGGAGTCGTGCAAACAAGTTTTAGTTGGGTACAGTCCCGAGCCATATGGAGGCAGTGAGCGGATTGGCAGGGGATTCGTCTCTCCCGGTATTGGGGGTGAGATCGCGCTGTGTCTGGAGAGCCATTACATGAAGTCCTTGGCCAAGGCAAGTGATATTTATTGGTAGGTATTCCAGTAGTTTCTCAGGGTGTTCTGGGCTACACTCTGACACGACTTATACCGCTTTTGGGGGTCTGACGTTTACCAACCCCCTAGGAATGATATGCGATACTCATAGATGAACGGACCGGACTGTACGGATATTGTCACCGACAGGCTCAATAGGGTTTCAGGATGAGTTCGATCATCGGTCTCCCTTTTGGTCAATACATGGGTAGCTGTTACGTACAACTAGTACCACTGGCATGCTTGTGGTTAAACCCACTTCCAGAGTATTGACGAGTCTTTAGAGTCCCCCACAGAAAGTTTTCCAAGTTCGGGGGAAACGTTGTAGAGGCCATATGGTTTTATGGAAAGGTTTGATCATATACGTGCACTTGTGCACGGATCATGATCGGACGGATCATACTAGTGGACTTTGGTTTAAGCCGGATCCTAGTATTAGATTTGTTGGATTGCTTTAGTCTCATTGCATTCGTATTTAGTCGGAATGCGGATGCAGGTATGTATTTACAGGTGAGGGGTATTCTTGTGATCCATCACGAGTTTACTTTAGTTGATGCCATATCTTTTTGTTGGATTAAACATTTTGGTTTAAATGTTTTATTAGGTAGAAATGGTGAGCTCAAGTTATCATGAAGAGCATTAAATGTGGCATGTGCATGGGTGATGACTCATGGTGTGTTTTCTTGTACTATGACCATTTTCATATTTGTTTATTGTGTGGAATTGATGGGTGGAGAGAGAGGGCAGCCACTAGTAAGGGGTTTGCTCTTGAGATATCATTCTAGCTCTCACAATTTATTCCACACAATAGCAAGCTCTTCTTCTTCTTCTTTCTTCTCTTGAGCTCACAACTTCCATCAATGGCTTCTTCTTCAACCTCCACTCTATCCCTCTCATGTGTTGAGAATTCTAGAGTGTCATGAGACAAAGTAATCACACCTATCTCTACTTCACCTTGGACATGTCGGCTAGCAAACTTTATGTCCGAGTTGCTTCGGTTTAAAGCGGGATCCCGTATAAAGAATCCTTGACGTGGAGCCACTTCGACGAGCGAGATCGGAGAACGAGTTTGTTCAGGGGAAGCCGACGAGGAGCTAGGAAAGAGATTGAAGACCGAAAGACACGGATCGATCGGTATAATCTCTGAACTCTTTACAGCAGTTGCTAGTTAACGGTTAATGGTTCAATCCGGGTAATTGGTTGCGGTAGCGCTAAGTTAGAAAAGTTTTTGTTTCGCATTTGACTCTAGGATTGACGGCCGAAGTGCTGCCGTAGCCCAACAAAAACTACACGAAAATTATTAAATATCGGACGATATCGTCCGGTCCTAACAACTGTCGTGTAGTCTATGTGACGAGAAAATTCAATCGTATGATAACCGCTAGATTTGTTCCGTGTGGACAAGTTAGGAATATATAAAGCAGACACTTGCATTCACTTATGTTTTCATTCGTTTCGAGAGATTTCGTTGATACATTTCCGCTAGTTCTCTATGTACAATGATAGATTAGATGTTTGTTTCAATACTGTTTGACGGTATTGAAATGATCATTTTTCTATTACAGTGTACTCGGAGAACAACGGGGAGGTGTTGCCAAATTTTTTTTGAAACGGATGAAAACATAAGTGAATGGGTGTATGCTTTATACATTCTTAATGGGATATGTGCCTTACCCCCGACAGCCGCTACCCTCGACATCCAATATAAAACATTTAATATGATCATCTTTTTAGGAAGAAAAATCCAACTCCCTAGCTATGAGCATTTGCTCTCGGTCCTTGATAATCTTTATAGCTAAATCATCAATTGAAACTTAAATTAACCAAGTCGTCAATAAAACCTAGCACTAACACTTCTTAGTATCCCGTCTATCGCGTATCTGTCAAGAAATCTTAATCCGATACGTTTTTTCTATAGGAACCTTGCTTCGTCTGGACTGTTCCAATATGACATTCTCGTACCTCCACGACAAAAGTTGGATGTACATCGATACTCCCTCGAGAGTGAACCACTCTTTCGTTGATGGTATTAGTTTTTTCACTGATTTTGCCTACGCACGTCTTGGGTTACCGAAAGAGCACGAAATCTATTGTCCTTGCTCTAAGTGTATGAACAAGCGATTGCTCAAGAAGTCGGAAGTTGAGTTACATATCGTGAGATACGGTTTTGTTAGAGATTACATTACGTGGGAACTTCATGGAGAAAAAGCCGTTGTAAAGGGAGACGAGGCATGGGTGCAAGAGACGGAAAATGAATTCATTGGAAAGGGATAGTAGAAGAAGAGTAGGAAGAGGAATGACAGTTTGAAGAAGATGAAACCGTCGAAGAAGATGATATTGTATTCACGCCAATCGATAACATGGATTAGCTTATAAATGCTCCTGAACTTTCTTATGATACAGAAAGCACTAAACCCTCATTATTGGAGAAGTACAAGTGTAGCATTTTGAAAATCGTTTCGGTGAAATTTCGGAAAATCGGTAAAATGAGGGGGGTTTCTGTAAAAAGTCAAAATACAAATATCATATTATAAAAATTAAATATACATATTCTAGCTATGTAATTGATATTATTTGGTGTTTATTGAGCCGCTGGTGAAATTTCAAATTTTCTGAAAAAAAAAAATTATTTTATTATTATTTAAGCCGTCACTAATACATTTAATTAGGGAAAATTACAAATTGGAATGAGTTGAAACAAATTTTGTGCATCATAAAACATTAAATAAAAATTTATCATGTGGTTTTTGGAACGAAATCATTTGCCAAAACGGTTTAGAAATTATTGAAAAAAAGGCTTTTTTTAGCGTAAATGGATGTTTGGGGTATTGTATTTATGATTTTTCATCACCCCACACCCGTATCCACATCCACACACCCCACTTACCCCTCCCCATGGCTGAATTCAGTAGCCACCATATTTTTCCCACTTGAATTTTCAAAGGAAAGGAAATGAAAGAAAAGAAAAGAAAATGGATAATTGTGTTGGACTTTGACCTTGTGTTGACTTGGACTTCTTTACTTGCTACTTTCCTCACCTCACTCTCTCTCCAATCACCCACTAGTGGCCGACCTTCCCCATTTCCTGCACACAACAGCCCCTCCTCTTTTCTCATCACATTTCTCTTCAAAAAACTCATCAAAATTGTCTCACAAATCAACACAAAACCTCACAAATCCCAAATCCATTCCCTACCCATTTTTCCTTAGCCCTTATAGCATGGATCTTGATGCAAAGATCTCAATTTGGAGGTCAAGTTCCATATTTGATCTCATGGTTTGTGAAGGTATAACTCTAACCCTTTTGCTTAATTTATGTTAGATACTTTAAATCAACTTAATTAGGTGTTTAATTTAGGTTTTAAATTGCAAGTTTAAATTCAAGAGAAGGGTTAAATTAAAGTTATGGTTGTATTAATTTGTTCATGGTAGTGTGATGTATTTTAGCATCTTAAGTTATGCAAAACCAAATCTTGTAGCTAATTTGCATATTGTTATATTTAATTTGCCCAAATTGTGATAATTATGCTAATTTGCTAACTAGGTTTTAGAAATTTTATTAAAATGTGGGATTAAAATCTAGTTAGGGTTTTTAGCATATCATTAAGGTTTCCATGAGTGGTTTAACCATTTAAAATATGCAAAGCCAAGATAAATTGTTAAATTGTGAAATTTTGCGTTAAAAAGTGTTAAATTGGATATTTTTGCAAAATTAGAATTTTGGAATTTATACAAGTTGATGAGAATAAATTATTGATATGGTTTCTATAACTTGGTTATGATAATTGGTGGATATTGTGGCCATTAGTTTCGTTTAAACATCGAGTTTTAAAGTGAAACGGCTAATTGATGCTTACTAGGTTTCTTGTAATAAATCGATTTAATCAATTTATTGGTTTTGATGAATTGCATCGTATTTTATATATTTTAGTGAATTGTAAAACCATGATTTGGTACGTTTGGTGTTTTTCTCGATCAATCGGCGTTTGTACGCCGATGTCGAGGGTTTTTGGGTTGATTTGTGAAAGCAAACCATAGGTTTTGACCTATGTGAGATTCGTGTGTCGATTTGGTCATGAGTCGGATTTTAATGCGATACGGTGCGTTATGATATGTAGGTACCCCCACGTGGACTTCGAGACGACAAGCAAGCGCCTGGCGACGTCGGCACCGGCTAGCGAGGACCAGGTGAGTAGATTTATATCTACGGGGAGAAGTCGGGTGGATGGCGTATAGCACCCCCGCAGTCCGTGGTGGTGTATACGGATGCGTATACACACCAACAATTATTATATGTTATTTGGGATTAATAACGATGCTTAGGATGGATATTGGTGTGTTGGATTACTTTAGTGTTGCGAACCCTAGGGTAGTGTTACACACACACATACACACATACATACTTGCATACATTCCTATTGATATGTGCTCATGGGATTCTTTATAGTTATGTGTTCACATGGGTATGGGACTATGTGTTCACATACGGATTGAGGATGATACTTGGGATTGAGCTGAGTCGATGAGATTTGATTTGAGGCCGTGAGATCGGTGATATAGCAGGGTTCGTATCTTAGATACGACATGACGTTGTAGCGGGTCCTTGACGTAGTGTTTCACACACGTCCATGCATACGTAGGCGGTATCAGTATGGTACTAGACGTAGATCAGTATCCCGATCATGATATTTGATAAAGAGGATACCAGGTGAATAGTATGATGAATGTGATATTGAACCGTACCCAGATTGGGATGCCGTACGACGGATTTACGTACGAGCTATATTGATGATTGATCCGCACTCTTGACTTGGGATGCCTGGTTATAGATATGGTATCGGATATGATATTATTGAGGCGGGATCACCGACTATACTATACAGGTATGTATATGTATCGACTCAGATGATAGGCGGTTTCCTTACCTGTAGTTCAGCTTGTTAGTTCAGCCGTATAGTTTAGTGTAGTTGTTAGATTAGATTAGACTTCTTACCTATTTCAAAAACTAACGAATCGTGGGCATTTTTAAAGACAGCTCAAGGGAATCTACGGATATTTCAAAAACGACGTATCTTTTCATAAAAACACCGTAGCCCCTATTTTCAAAACCCCATGATTCGTGTTATTTCAAAAGGCACCATTTGTAGGACTTATATTAGATTATTGCAGATTAGTTATCGTTGTGTCTAGTATTCAGCTCCCGCAAATTATTGTTGTTCGCTCTGCCTCGCATATTTATTTTGCTGCATATTCCATTATTGATATCATGCTGTTAGGACACCAGCACCATTACCGATGATGCGTATGTACCACGTACACCTACTTGCCGGCTCACACACATCTTCATCGGTAATTGCCATGTCACGTACACTTTAGAGAATATAATTGCTTGACTTAGATTGTTAGCTAGTAGTGTTGACATGATATTAGTGTACTTCCCTTATATGTCATATTAAACATTGTAGTTATTACCTACCACTTCATGCATACTGTTATTCAGTTGTTCATGCCTAGTTCATTATCATTGATATATGCACTTGTGATGATTTCTTGAGATTTATGATATTTCTGGATTTCGGGGAAAGCCGCAAAATTTACAACTTATGATCTTTTAAAATATAAAATGTTGCGGTTTTCTAGTGATGTAAAGTGTCGTCCACCATGAGTTTGCTGTGGTTTTGGAGATCCGTGTCGAGGAGTGGAGGAACCGTCATGGGTACATGGTGGGCCCGGTATGGTACCCCGGGGCAAGAGGAATGTGGTGTTGACGTTGAGCCTGGCTGGGGAGCACTACCTACCGGTGATATTACCCGACGCGTCGGATCTCCGGAGGATACCGTCGTGGTCTTGAGATGGATGGTAGGGGCCGGTCTGGACTGACGGCGCCCTAGATATTGAGATTGAGACATTGATATTTCGAGACAGTGAGATTTATGTTTTGTGTCGATGCTAGACACTGTTGATGCTGATTTCATTTATGATACCTCAGTTTAAAAATACGAAGGAAATCTCACTAATTTATGAAAACAGTTTCTTCATTTACATGTATTTTGTTTCATGCATTCATACCTCATTCATATGATATATTGCTACCTGAGGCACTGACACGGGCACATGAAATTATACTCGGGTTAGATATTACCTTAGCCATTGTTATAGGCTGCCTGTTATACTTATATTTGAGGATATATTATGATCATTGACCTAGGTTGCGTTATTTATGCGATTTCTGTGCGTAGATGTTTTTCTATTCACGAGTTGGCAACTCACCCCCGTTGTGCCCCAGTTTCTTGCAGGTTTGCCGTACAGGTTTCATTACGGCTTGCGGGCTCAGTTTCATTCGGGTGACTTGCTAGTAGGTGGGTTTTTCTTGTATCGTACCCATCATATTACCTTGTATGATATTATTCAGTTGTATCTAGTAAATTCCATCAACCAAACATATATCTATTGAGATAGAGACCAGTGTTGTTTATTCTTTCGACCTTAGAGTCGCTCGTTATATTTCTGGTGGTTTTGAGTTCCCTTTTGAGTTTTTGATCCTCGCCGTTGGCGTTGTATATTATATTGCTTGTGTGGTTGTGACCGTCGATTGACGAAGAGCTAGCTCCCGCTTGGGGATGCCTTTTATTGATTTCGTATACTATTCATGTTGTATCCCGTTTGGGAGCCAGTATTTACAAAGGAGACTCTGCCGAAATTTTCAGTAAATTTTTGATGTTTTTAGAAACCCGCATAATTCGGCTTATGCTATTAAAACTACTTGATTTAAATTGGTTTTTCCTACTCTCTACTACTCTTCTTGGTTTGGATTTCTGGGTTTTCGGTTTACTTAGATTACGTACGCCTCGAGACGTTCGTAGTTTAAGTGCCGGTCATGTTCCGTACTTTCGGGTCGTGACAACAAGGCTGACTCTACGATCCCGTTATATCCAAATTGTAAAGGGTTTTCAAAACTGTCCTTTTTCGTACGTTTCTTCCAGATCAAGTGCAAGAATAGATAGAGTGACCGGTCTTTCACTGATCTCTTAGAATTGCTGAAGGAAGCTTTTCCCGATGGAAATGAAGTGCCACCGAGCTGGTACGAGACGAAAAAGATAATCACAAATATCGGCCTGAAGTATCATAAGATACATGCGTGTGAGAATGATTGTGTTTTGTTCCGGAATGAACACGCCACACTTAGAAACTGCCCCATGTGTGGGTCTAGCCGATTCAAGTCTAAGAAAGACCCTCAGTCGAGTGATGTGCCCATGAAAATTCTTCGTCATTTTCCATTAATACCGAAACTGCAACGGTTATTTATGTGTGAGGAGATGGCGTTCGAAATGTAGTGGCACCATAAAGCGTCTCGTGAAGTGGGAAAATGAGTCATTCCAGAGATTCGATATCGTGGAAAGTTTTAGATGGAAAACATCCTTCATTCAGCGCAGGCCCTCATAACGTGAGGGTGGGAATTGCGAGCGACGGTTTCGGTCCATTTGGGATGGTTCGCGGTGGGCGTATTCACAGTACTTGGCTCGTTATGGTGACTGTATACAACTTGCCGTCATGGAGGTCTATGACGTAGTTTTATTTTACGTCGGCATTTTTAATCGACGGTCTCTCATCTCCTGGGAAAAATATCGACGTGTACGTTCAACTGTCGATCGATGAGTTAAAGTTGCTGTGGGAACCTGGCATGAGAACCTATGACGTAAATGGTAAACAATTTTTTCAGACCCACGCTGCTTTATTGTGGACTATTAATGATTTTCCTGCTTACAGCATGTTGTCTGGGTGGACAACTCAAGATAAGCTTACGTGCCCCAGTTGTCATATTCATATTAGCACCGTACGCTTGAAATTTAGAGGGAAAGAGTCGTTTATGAGTCACCGACGTTTCTTGCCTATAATTCACAGATTCAGAAAGAATAAAGAATTGTTCAACGGTAAGACGAAGACCGGTAGGCCTCCTAAACTATTGTATGGTAATGACATATTGCAACAATGGAGAGATTATCAGAATATCGCATTTGGAAAGAAACGGACAAATATGCAATGTCATGCCCAACCGGTTGGAAGAAGCTAAGTAGTTTATTTCAACTTCCGTACTGATCCGATCTACCGTTGTGCCACAATTTAGATATTATGCATATCAAGAAGGGTGCTTTTGAACATGTCATCAATCTTCTGCTGTATAAAGATAGAAAAACGAAGGACAATTTCAATGCCCGCCGTGATTTGACGGATTTGGATGGTTTCTCCATTAAAGAAGAATTGCATCCTTGGCCTGTGGCTGGTAAACCAGATTATTACGAGATCTCACCGGCAATCTACAATCTGGACAAAGAGGAGAAGCGATGGTTCCTGTGGATGTTGAAAGAATTGAATGTTTCCAATGGTTTCTCATCAAACATTTCCAAATAGGCATAAGTAGAAAATGAAAAAATCGTAGGACTCAAGAGCCACGACTACCACATATTGTTGCAATATCATCTTCCTTTATGCCTGAGAGCATAGGTAAAATCCGAAGTTGGTCTCATTCTTAACGAGTTTTGCACGTATTTTCGACAACTGTGTTCCAAAAACGTGGACGTCAATGAGATGTCAGAGCTCAAAAAAGACATTTCTTAGATGATGTAATTAACAACAAAAAAAATTAGAAAAATGACAAAATTCCAATAGCCAAACTTGAGCATTAGAAATATCCACCTCATCCAGCACAAAATACAAAAATAAGAAATTGAAGAGTGAACAACCCCTCTCTCTTTTCATTACACATTCTCTCTCATGCTCAAAAGAATAAAAAGAGATATGCCTTACAAATTTATACATAGGTCCTTTTATCTTTGTTATTTTGTATTACTCATAAATTTCTCAATTCTAATATTATCACAACCATATTCATTTAATTTAAATTTAGAAAAACTACTGATATATTTAGAAATTTTCGTGTAATGCCCAGAAATAAAAAAAGATTCCACATGCCTTTAGTATATAAACTATTCAAAATATACACACGTGTATCACACGTGCAAAATATCGGTATTTAAAAACCCGAATAAGATAGAAAATTTTGAGATTTGTAAAAAATTAGTTTAACATGCATAATATAGCAAATAAAATATTGGAAAATAAAAATTTTGAGATTATTAAACTTCACCATATTCGTGTACTATACAGCTTACAAAATGTTAAAAATTTGAAGAAAACAAAAAAAATATATGATTTTTGGTCATTGCATGATTCATGTGTGTTACAACAATCAAAATACTGAAAAAACCGGATTTTTTTACAGATTTTAACAAATATCATGATTTTTGTATATTATAACAAGAACATATTAAAAATCTAAAGAAAATACCCAGGCCGTTTTCGTATAAAATTCACACATAAGAGAGAGATTGTGATAGTGCTCGATATTGGCGATCCCCAAGGTCATGACACGTGGCAGGTGATGTGCCCTAGAACTCAGAAGAAGGGGTCCACGGGGGCCAACCAAGCCACCCTGTACCCGACCTGCAGGCGCAAGCTGGCCCTCCTCAGGGCCCCCTGCAGATGGGCCTCCTCGGCCCCGTGGTTCACGCCGAGCTGTCACAAGACCAGGACTCCTCGGCCTCCTCACTCGTCCCGAGCTCCAGTCCGAGGCCGCCTTCCTCGACCCTCTGACCGAGGTTGTCGCTCACAGGCGTAACCGCCGCTCCGCGAATCTCGCCATGCGCTGATTCTACGCCAGCAACATCCCACGTTCCACACCATCAATCCCCATTAATGGGCGATCCGCTTTCTACGCGGGCGTGACGTCGGGGGGCGTAACCGCCGGCGAGATTTTTGCGTCCGCTGCTGCGTGCTCCACCGCTATATGAACCCCCATCACAGAGGGGTCAAGTAAGCCATTTTTACTCTTTTAAGCCGTTACTCTGCTCGGATCTCATCGCTAACTTGAGCGTCAGAGGGTCCTTGGTGGTACCAAACCACCCCGGGACTTCTTTGCAGGTACTCGACACCAACTCCCTCACTTCACTTCTTCCTCCAAAAACCCATTGAGACCCACACGCAATGGAGGATAATCAACTAAGTCCACCGCGAGATCAACGGAAGACAACATCTGACGGAGGCCTGAAAAGGAGCTCCATCAGTTGGCGCCGTCTGTGGGAAACACTAAAACAAAAGTTGGCCTTTTGATCTCTGCCTACATGACAACCGATTCCCCTAAAAATCCAAACGCCCGCCGTCGCCTCCCTCGCAATGGAGACGCGGGCAAACCCTTGCCTAAGGTCATCGGTCCCCCCACTGGTTACCGTCTCACAGGCTCTGGCGACCGCCCGAGCAAAAGGGCTAGGGGCCGAGAGCCCATCACCTTTGGCGACGAGGATCTCCACGGCATATCTGTGCCCCATAGCGACCCGCTGGTGATCGTAGCACAAATTCACCGATACGAGGTCCACCGAATACTCCTTGATTCGGGGAGCTCGGCGGACATCCTCTTCCACGACTGCTTTTTGCGTATGGGGCTCGCCCCAGCAGACTTGAGACCGACCTCCCACGTCCTCTCGGGGTTCACCAATCACTTCATCCCGGCACAAGGGGTGGTCACCCTGCAGTTCACGATCGGGGAGCCCGGCCGCACGCGCACACTGCCTGTGGACTTGATTGTGGCGAGGGTCCCATCAGCTTACAACGTCCTCCTCGGCCGGCCGTCGCTGAACTCCCTCCAGGCCCAGATCTCGACATACCACTTGGCGATAAAATTCCCCCTCGATCAGGGTGGAGTAGGTCGGGCATACGGGAGCCAGCGGGTCGCGGAGATAGGCCTGACAGAGGCAACTTCCCCCGAGCGGCATGCTGATAGCGCCGACGCATGCGGCGACATTAAAGGGTCCCTGGACACCCGGGACGAGCGGAAGGAGGTCCGTGGAGCACCGGTCGAACCTCTGATCGAGGTGCCCTTAGCGGAAGGAGACCAAGGAAAGACCGTCCATGTCGGGTCACTCCTGACGAGAATTCAGCGGGATGACCTGATCGAGTTCCTCAGAAGCAACTCCGACGTCTTCGCCTGGGCACCGGCTGACATGCCTGGGATCGACCCCAAAATCATCTCCCATAAGCTCGGAGTTGATCCTACGGCCCGGCCCGTCAGGCAGAAGAAAAGAAGCTTCGCCCCGGTCAAACAGAAGGCTATTGAACAGGAAGTTGACCGGCTCCTCGACGCCAAGTTCATCAGGAATGTGCCCTACTCGGAGTGGCTGGCAAACGTAGTTCTGGTCAAGAAGTCGAGTGGGAAGTGGCGTATGTGCGTCGACTTCACTGACCTCAACAAGGCCTGCCCCAAGGACAACTTCCCGCTCCCCCGCATAGACTAGCTCGTCGACAGCTCGGCCGGGCACGAACTTCTGAGCTTCATGGACGCTTTCTTCGGCTATAACCAAATCCGCATGAACCCTGACGACGAAGATATGACCGCATTCACAACGGACTGGGGAGTGTACTGCTACAGGGTGATGCCCTTCGGCCTCAAGAATGCCGGAGCCACATACCAGAGGCTGGTCAATAGCATGTTCAAGCCACAGATCGGCAGGAACATGGAAGTCTACGTCGAAGACATGCTCGTCAAGTCCGTCTCGTAAGTCGACCATACCAAGGACCTGGGCGAGGCATTTAGAGTGCTCCGCAAATTCAACATGAAGCTGAACCCCGCCAAGTGCGCATTCGGAGTCACCGGAGGGAAATTCCTCGGGTTCATGGTCACTCACCGCGGAATGGAAGCTAACCCAGAGAAGATCGACGCCTGATTGATAAAGATTTAGCGTGCTTGCGCTTTCAAAAGATGAATCAAAAATATTTATAACAGCAATCAAGAACGGCGTCGCTTGGTAGCTAGCCGGTGAGTACGGGTCGGTCCACAGGGATGTTGTGTATTTCCTAATTTGGTCAAACGAGTTAATTCCAAACGGTGTGAATGGATTATGGCTAAAAACTAAGATTTATATTAAGACTAGAATCTTGCTAGGGTTAGATTTGGTTTACGTTTGGAAATTGAAGATTTCCTCACCGCTTTCAATGCCCTAATTTAGATCTCTTTAGGTGTTATGGTAACAATTAATAAAGGGGATTAGTTCCATCGGGAAGAAACGATATTTCTTATTCTAGGTTCTAGTCCTTTCCTTTCTTAATTCTTACCCTAACCTCCATGGAAAACATATACAACCGGTCGTTTATACTACGGTATCACCGTTACCACTTGGGGTAGGGTCCGTAGGGAACGGTGTGTGTATGTATGCATGGAGTCCTATTAATTATATGTGACGGGGCAAGAAAGGGGTGAGAGATTTCATCTCTCAAGCCTTTCCCAAATCTAACACTAACAAGCGAGGAGACTACTCGCTCATTAGGGAATTAAAAAACATCTCTAACTATCTAAGTAGGGCAAAGAATGAAAAATCTATACTAAGGCAGAATAAAAATTAACTAGGCAATTAAATAAAACTACTTACTTTATTGATGGCTCTCTCCAAACATTTACATAGGAATTTTCAGATCTGAATAGATGAATAAAAGAGGCATAACCTAAAAAAGGTTTTTAGGGCTTCTATTTATAGATTCATAGAAAATCCTAGGGTTACAATCGACGCACATCTGCTTTTACAAAAATACCCCTAGAGAAGACTAGTCAACGCACCGACGCACCGACTCCAGAATTTGCCACTGACACGTGTCTCACATGGACGCGGTTCCGCGGCCAAGAGCAGGGTTTGGCCGCGGTTACGCGGCCAAATAGAGGCTTCTTTAGCTGAAATTTTCTGGTTATCTTCCTGATGCATTTTTTATACTTGTTTCTTCATTTGTTCTCTCGGATTGGCTTCCATATTTCTTCCAGATCTCCATATTGAATAATTGTAGTGGACTTTTACCGTTGCTTCGTGACGAAGTCTTGAACCTTGCACTGCCTTTGTACTCTGTGAATTTGTTAATTGATCTTCAATGTTCCTCAAGATGTGGGCACGATCAAGATTCCACCATTTATCGGTCATAGTCTCACTTTTGTATCATCTTTTCATCAATTTCACTGTTTTTGTTCCGAGAACCTGTAACCTGCAACTATGTAGCAGATATGGGTCAAAAGCACCTGTTTATTTGTAAAATGAATAAGAATGGGGAATATAATAATGCAAAATTATGATATGAACAAATACCCCCAAACTTATCTTTTGCTCATCTTCAAGCAAACCTAATTTTATTCTCGAAAAAGACCTAGCCTCACTTTTGCAGGGAAACACGATTGCACTGAGCTCGTGCAACAAGCCGTTAAACCTCTAGGTGTCCATAGTAGGAGGAGTGTTGTCTCCTGAGGGTTTTCAGCGGATAGTACCCACAAAATCCTATCAATTGGCCCATTGATTTTTATTCTCCAATTAGGTTTTCCAACAAGGAAGTCTATTATCTTCGACTGATAAATTATCCACCCGTATTCTTCATGCTTCCTTATTATTTAACTTAAGATTATATATGTTCTGTAGACTTACTTAGGTTTTGGCATCTTTTAAGTTTTCCTTCTAGGGTTCCATCTCAACTTAGGAATTTTTATCATCTCTATTAAAAATATAAGTCCTATTCTTCATTCCTATCTCTTATCTAAACCCCAATCACATACCCCTACGTGTGTGTATATATCACCCCTACACTTGGAAATTCAAATCAAGCTATCATACTCTTGTCCATCGTCCAAAACACTTCTTAATTGGTGAATTTTTAGATGAATTTTGCTTACACATCCTTCATGCAACCGTTAATACTTCTTGAGGTACCAACAACCGATTACAAAATGTGTTTGCACATTAAAGCGTAATTCCTAGTCTTGTAACACCTAAGGCTTTAGCAGTGACTCCTAAACCAATTGGTCTAAGGCACTAGGTGATGAAGCACCCTCGCTAAATATTTTTTCTATTAATGCAGCCTTAAGTAATTACAAAAACCAGTGTTCATTTTTTTTTTATCTCTTTATTCACACTTGTATTTTTATTTTATTTCCTTTTATACTAAGGACTTTAGATAAGAGCATTTCAAGGTCTCTTCTACTATTCCAAGTTTTAAGGTTCGTGTTTGTGCAATTTGTAGGGTATATATTTTCAGAATTTAGACTTAAGCTTAGGAATTATTTTTCAAACTTACACTTTAATAAAAATATCAATACTCTTCCCCTGTTTTAACTTAGCCCAAGAAGTGAACTAAAAATTTGCCTATTTCTAAATAAACTATAAAGACATATACTTTCTACCGTTAAATTTTAAGAAAAGTTATTTTTAGGGTTTTTAATTTACTAAGTTTAGGATCTAGTTGTTCCTAGCTAGTTAACCTTCTTGTCAAACTCAAGTCAATTATCGCCAAAATTGAATACTTTAATTTTTATAATTTTTCATTTTTTTTTCAATTTTTATGGATTTTAAAATAAGTATGCAAATGCAAAAATATACACATGAATGCGAAGGAAGAAGGCTTACCGAGCATACCCCCAAATTTAAACTTGACAGTGTCCTCACTGTCATGCTACACCAAGAGGGTCAAAATGTCGGCACTCCCCTGTTTATTTATTTATAATTTTGTTTTTTTTTTATTTTTTATTGTTAAAAAAAACAAAAATATATATACAAAAAGGTCCCCCCCAAACTTCATTGAAACAATGTTAAACGTCATTGCCAAACTTTGCAAAGACCAAACGTCAACACCAACCAGTTGAGAAATTTATCTGTGTAGAGTATAGGTCGGTGGAAGAACATATTGTACCGAGCCAAAAAGAATTGGGGAAAATATACGTGGTGGTATGGAAAGTGTCTGTATGTACGTGAAAGTGAATAGATAGGAGGTGATGATGAATCAAAACGAGAATGTGAATGATAAAAAATCAGTGGAATATTGGCATTCTCGTAGCTTATTAAAAGAAAAGGGGGTGGTTCAACTTCTAAAGGAGGAGGTTGATTATCCACACAATCCCCAAGATGTTTCTGTGGATCCTTTATTGACTTGGCATCATCCATCATATGCATATGCTATTCAATTATGAGGGAACTAATCTCCTCGATGTCCGCCATAGTCCAGTCGAAAGCTTGCCGCTTATCTTGTAAGACCATTAAAAGGGCTTTCTCTTACTCGAGGGCTAGAGAGGCCGATATGATAACGGGAAAGGTCTCATTCTCACCTAGGTAAGCATATTTAAGGTGAGACGGCAAGAGCTTGAGTTCGAGTTTCGGAGGCAAAACAATCAAAGGTAAAATTGGGGAATCTACCTCGAACTCAAAGGATTCCAACAATAGTTCGAAATCACTGTAAGCAACTGAATCGGGTGGTTCAACTAACTCATCCAAAAATTCAAAGGACTCATATTCGGGCAGTGAGTCGTCAATATCGTCCGAAAAAGTGAAACATTCATAATCAACATCGGTTGTGCAAACTGTGTTAGATTCCAGGAGGGACGCACTAGTGGCGTCAAAACTGTTGTCATCAAATAGAAAATTTTCAAGCTCACAATCCTCCTGCGTGATTTCGTGAATAGAGCAAACTTCTCGTGTACTAGTTTTAGGCACGGGGGGCAGACTTCCTATCTTGTAAATATTGAACTCACTAGACATCTTCCCGAAGGATAGAGTCATAGAGCCATTGCGACAATTTATTAAGGCATTGGAAGTGGCCAAAAATGGTCGACCGAGGATCACCGGAATTTGGTTCCGTGAGTTAGCAACAGGTTGTGTGTCCATAACAATAAAATCAACGGGGAATATGAAGTCCCCTACTTTGATCAACACATCCTTTAACCCACCCCTAAGATGGGTGATTGATCGATCAGCCATTTTGAGAGTACAACGAGTGGGTTTCAACTCTCCAACCCCTAATTGCTCGTACACGGAGTAGGGAAGCAGGTTAACACTAGACCCAAGATCTAAAAGTGCTCTATTGATGTTCTTATCCCCAATTGTTATTGAAATTGTAGGACAGCCAGGGTCCTTTCGTTTTTGGGGTAAGGGTTGACGTTGGTTAATAGCATTGCTTACGACACTAGCTACTAGCACTTTCTTGGGTATTTGTGACTTTCTCTTCGAGGAGCATAAGCCCTTTAAGATTTTTGCGTAAGAAGGGACTTGTTGGATTGCATCCAAGAGAGGTATATTTATGCTAACCTGTTTAAATAACTCTACAATCTTCTCCATTTGTGGAGTTGGTTTATTGGAACTCAACCTGTTTGTAAATGGAGCATTTCGAAAATCTGTTGAGTCCAATATTTGTGGAGTAGAATGTGGAGTTGGAACGGATCCCAGTATGGGTGTGTTCGTGAAGTGAGAAGTGGGTCCGTTCGGATTAGAAGAAGAAGAGCCTTTTGAAGAATGAAGAATAGGCTCTAACGAAGAAGATGAAGGTGAAGAAGAAAACGATGGAGAAGAAGAAGAAGAAGAACCACCGGCGGGGGTGTCATCATTAATACCCACGTTATTTTGCAACTCTCTTCCAGATCTCAACGTGGTCGCCGCATTTACATTATGATTTTGATATTCATATGCGACATGTGCGTTGTGTGTGTGACCGGGATTTGGCAATGGTTGAGATGGAAGCTTTCCCTTTTCTCTCTCGCTCAACGCAGCAGTTAGTTGTGCAATTTGTGCCTCAATAGATTTGATGCTTTGATCGTATGAAGCATTATTGTGCACCAAAGACTGGATGGAAGTCTCCAACCTTACTGCGGATTGTGTAGATTGTTTGAGAAACGCATCTAGACTTCTTTCTAGCGAGGTAACCTTATCATCATTTGATTGAACAAAATTGTTTTGAGGGTAAAAGTTGTTAGACACAAAATTGTTCGTTTGATTTGGATAAGGTTGTGGTTGGAAAGGTTGCTAGTATTGAGTTTGTTGGGGTGCTTGTTGTTGTGGAGGAGGAGGCCTTTGAAAGTTGTTTCCTTGGAATTGTTGATTTTGATTCTAAGCAAAATTTGGGTGACTCCTCCAACCCGGATTATAAGTCGAAGAGTATGGATCATTTCTTTGTCGTTGCTGAAAGGCAGCATTGACTTGATCTTATCCTTGAACAGGTGGATTGTAAGGACACTCTTCGGTAAGGTGTGATGGATCCGAACAACAAGCACAAACAGTTCGTGGGGGTAAAGCAGGGGCAGGAGAAGACGATGAGATTTTGGTCTCAATGGCTTCTAGCTTTTTCGTAAGTGCGGCCATCTCGGCCTTCATAGCAATCGACATATCTAAGTGATGTATGCCTGCCCTAGATTGACCAACAGAAGAAGATGAGGTGGTCCTGGTGCTTTCCCACTGAAGTATTTATTCAGCAAGATCCTCGAGAAACTGCTATGCTTCCTCACTAGATTTGGTTAGAAAGTGACCTTGACAAATGGTTTCTAGCAACTGCTTCGTTGCTGGGTTCAATCCCTCGTATAAAGTTTGGCAAAGTTGCCAATTTTCGATCCCATGGTGAGGGCATTGAACAAGTAGGTCTTTGAATCTTTCAAAACACTTCCAAAATGGTTCGGAAGGAAGCTGGGAAAATTGTATAATCTCATTGCGAATTCTCGCGGTTTTGTGATGAGGATAAAACTTTTTAAAAAAAGCTTTAACAAACTCGTCCCAATTTTTAATTGAATGTGATGCTGTGCTGTATAACCACTTCTCGGCTAAGTCACATAAGGTGAAAGAAATGACCCTTAGCCTTATAGCATCATCTGATAATTGGGTTATTTTCATCATTGCGCAAACGTTTTGGAATTTGTTTATGAAGATACAGGCATCTTCGGATTCTAGTCCGTGAAATTTTGGCAACATATTGATGAAGTGGGGTTTGATCTCAAAATTGTCCCCATTTGCCGGTGGGAGTGAAAGACAAGTAGGTAAGACGGTGCGGACAGGGTAGAAGAGATCCTGGAGCGCGATTCGTTGGGGCGCTTCAACAGGCGGGTGCTGCGAGTTATTCGCACCTAACGGAGGAGGAATCAGTCCCGTGGGTAAGGTGTTGTTAGGATTATATCCCGACATACCTTCGGAAGAAGAATTTGAAGGTGAAGGTAAGGAAGTGGAAGGAATTTCGACTTCGGAGTCGAAAGCTTCGTCGGTCGGTACCAACGAAACACGGACTAATCGGGCGCTAGTGTCCCTAGTCCAACCAGACATACACTAAAGAGGTAGTGTAGTCAAAAAGTGAAAAACAGAATGTGGGGGTAAGAAAACGTCAATGGAAAAAAGGTGGGTGGTGTTGTGGGGTGCACGGATTTTTAGCGACAAGTTGCAAGTTTTTATAAAATTTTTTCCTTTCTCTTTTTTTTATATGGTGCTCTCTGCAAAAAGATTTTGATAAAAGGCTTAAACACACGTTCAATCAACCACAAATGCACAATCAGGCCTAGATCTAGGGTCACCTAGGTCAGCTAGACAGCTCCTAACTGTTCCAAAGGGCAAGAAGTAGGACCTCAAACCGCCTCTTCACCGCCAATTGTGGCCAGGTAAGTGCCAGGTAAGTGGGAGGTTCTTTACCACGTAAGTAGTGGGCCTAATTAAGTAACCACCTGCCTTAGACACACTTTCCTAGACACCACAAAGTCAGGTTAGGATCAACGGTCGATGCCTACAACTAGTCCTTTGTCCTATTGAGCGTGAAGTCCTTAGGGCTGAATCTAATCTTTTTTAATTAAATGATGGTCAATGCAATATACTTTATGTGATTTCTGGGGTCCTGAGAAGGGTGATGAAATCCTCACCCAATCTGGATTGGTTTCAAGCCCCTTAAAGTCCGATTAAAAATATGCAAAACAGTAACAATCACTTGCAAACAATTTTTTTTATTTTTAGCACGGCGCAAAGAATCCTGCACAAGATCAATTATTGGAAGGGGAGAGATTTTTTAGCGCAAAGAATCCTGCAGGAGATTTTACAGAGAAGATATTTGGGCTTGCAGAGAATGAAAAAAAAAAGCTTACAGAGGAATTTCCACAGGCTGACGTCACCAGGTCGCGGCGGTTCCGCGGCCGGAAGGAGGGTCGCGCGGCGGTTCCGCGATGGAGGAAGCGGCTCGGTTCCCGAAAAAAATTCTGCTCCTCTGGTTTGACTTTTCTCTGTTGTTCAAATCTGCCGTTTTCTGTTTTGATCTCTGGATTTTTCCAGATCCGAACTCGTTCGTCGATCCTGCAAAATTCACACGAAAAACCCTTCAAACAATAAAAAGATGATAAATTTTTATATTTTTTAATTTTTAATTTTTCTTAATGATTTTTATATTTTATATTAACCCGAAATTGCAAAAAGGAAATACTACGCCATCCCCGGCAACGGCGCCATTTGATTGATAAAGATTTAGCGTGCTTGCGCTTTCAAAAGATAAATCAAAAATATTTATAACAGCAATCAAGAACGGCGTCGCTTGGTAGCTAGTCGGTGAGTACGGATCGGTCCACAGGGATGTTGTGTATTTCCTAATTTGGTCTAACGTGTTAATTCCAAACGGTGTGAATGGATTATCGCTAAAAACTAAGATTTATATTAAGACTAGAATCTTGCTAGGGTTAGGTTTGGTTTACATTTGGAAATTGAAGATTTCCTCACCGCTTTCAATGACCTAATTTAGATCTCTTTAGGTGTTATGGTAACAATTAATAAAGGGGATTAGTTCCATCGGGAAGAAACGATGTTTCTTCCTCTAGGTTCTAGTCCTTTCTTTTCTTAATTCTTACCCTAACCTCCATGGAAAACATACACAACCGGTCGTTTATACTATGGTATCACCGTTACCTCTTGGGGTAGGGGTCCGTAGGGAACGGTGTGTGTATGTATGCATGGAGTCCTATTAATTATATGTGATGGGGCAAGAAAGGGGTGAGAGATTTCATCTCTCAAGCCTTTCCCAAATCTAACCCTAACAAGCGAGCAGACTACTCGCTCATTAGGGAATTAAAAAACATCTCTAACTATCTAACTAGGGCAAAGAATGAAAAATCTATACTAAGGCAGAATAAAAATTAACTAGGCAATTAAATAAAACTACTTACTTTATTGATGTCTCTCTCCAAACATTTACATAGGAATTTTCAGATCTGAATAGATGAATAAAAAGAGGCATAACCTAAAAAAGGTTTTTAGGGCTTCTATTTATAGATTCATAGAAAACCCTAGGGTTACAATCGACGCACATCTGCTTTTACAAAAATACCCCTAGAGAAGACTAGTCAACGCACCGACTCCAGAATTTGCCACCGACACGTGTCTCACATGGCCGCGGTTCCGCGGCCAAGAGCAGGGTTTGGCCGCGGTTCCGCGGCCAAATAGAGGCTTCTTTAGCTGAAATTTCCTGGTTATCTTCCTGATGCATTTTTATACTTGTTTCTTCATTTGTTCTCTCGGATTGGCTTCTATATTTCTTCCAGATCTCCACAATGAATAATTGTAGTGGACTTTTACCGTTGCTTCGTGACGAAGTCTTGAACCTTGCACTGCCTTTGTACTCTGTGAATTTGTTAATTGATCTTCAATGTTCCTCAAGATGTGGGCATGATCAAGATTCCACTATTTATCGGTCGTAGTCTCACTTTTGTATCATCTTTTCATCAATTTCACTGTTTTTATTCCGAGAACCTGTAACCTGCAACTATGTAGAAGACATGGGTCAAAAGCACCTGTTTATTTGTAAAATGAATAAGAATGGGGAATATAATAATGCAAAATTATGATATGAACAACGCCATCCTGAGTATGGCCGCACCCAAGACCAACGTCGAGATCATGCGGCTCACAGGGCGGGTCGCCGCTCTGAGCCGTTTCATGTCCAGGTCGGGGGAGAAGTGCCTCCCGTTCTTCAAAGCGCTGAGGAAAATTCCGAGGTTCGAGTGGTCAGAGGATTGCCAAGCCGCCTTCGACCAATTGAAGAGGCACCTCGCAACACCGCCCCTGCTCACCCGGCCAGTGGAAGGGGACGAGCTGTCGCTGTACCTGGCAGTATCTGACCAAGCAGCAGGCTTGGTGCTCGTCCGAGAAGCCGAGAGAGCACAGAAGCCGATGTACTATGTGAGCCATGTGTTCAAGGACGCGGAGACGAGGTACCCTACCATAGAGAAGATTGTCCTGGCCTTCGTGGTAACCTCGCGGAAACTGCGGCACTACTTCCAAGCACACACCATCATCGTCCTCACTGAGCGCCCATTGGGGGCTATCCTGGCATCACCGGAATCCTCAGGCCGTCTAGAGAAATGGAGATGGGAGCTATCTCAATTCGACATAAGGTATCGCCCGAGACAAGCCATCAAGGCGCAGGCCCTAGCCGATTTCATCGTTGAATGCACCATCCCTAGCAGGAAGCCGGATTCCACGCCGCCCCTCACAGCCCGGCATCCCGTCCAGGAAGGCCCTAGCTCAGCTCCGGAGTGGATCATCTATGTCGACGGGTCTTCTACCGAGGAAGGCTGTGGTGCCGGCCTCATCATCCGGGGCCCAAACGAAGCTGAGATGGAGTATTCCTTGAGGCTCGGTTTCAAAGCGTCGAACAACGCGGCGAAATACGAGGCCCTTCTGGCCGGACTGCGCATGGCCGTCGGGCTGGGGCTGAAGATTATTCGAATCCGCAGCGACTCGGCCCTAGTTGTCGGTCAAGTGACTGGCCGCTTCGAGGCTCGAGAACCTCTAATGATGAAGTACCTAGACGAAGTGAGGAAGCTCCGAAAAAACATCGACGAAGTCCAGATAGAACAAATACCCAGGCAACTAAATGCTCAAGTAGACGCCCTGAGTAAGCTGGCTTCGTCGTACTCGGCCAACAATAGGCGGTCAATACTCTTCGAAACCTTGACCCGACCTAGCATGGGAGACGAGGCGGCGACACTCCACGTGTACACGGCGCAGGAGAACTACCAGGATTGGAGGAAGCCCCTCGTGGAATTCCTGAAGGACGACATGCTCCCAGAGGACAGGGCGGCCGCCCGCCGCCTCCGGGCCAAAGCCACCCACTTCGTCTGGAGCAATGGGAACCTCTATAAGAAGGCCTTCACCTAGCCCCTGCTCCGGTGCGTTAACTCCCACGAAGCAGAGTACGTCCTGCGGGAAATCCATGAAGGGGTGGGCGGCGCACACCAGGGGGCTCTAACCTTGATCCAAAAGGCACTACTCTAAGGGTACTATTGGCCCACCATGCACGAGGATGCCCTGAAGCTGGTCAGGAGGTGCAAGAGCTGCCAACTCCACGGTAGTATTCCCCGCCTCCCGGCTACCGAGCTAACTGCCCTGACGTCCCCGTGGCCATTCGCCCAGTGGGGATTGGATATGATCGGCCAGTTCCCTACCGGAACTGGCGGGCATAAATACGTCCTCGTCGCGGTGGACTACTTCACAAAGTGGGTCGAGGCCGTCCCCATCAGGAAACCGGATGCCGCAACAACCATCAAGTTCCTGCAAAACAACCTGATACTCCGGTTCGGAATCCCGAGGTGCATCATCACCGACCACGGGACAAACTTCGAGAATGAGAAAGTAAGGGACTTCTGCAAACAATACCATATCCTCATGAAGTTCGCCGCGGTCGCGCATCCCCAATGTAACGGGCAGGCCGAGGTCGCTAACCAAGACGTCATCCGGGGTCTCCAAACTCGCCTGGAAGGGAGACAAGGCAGTTGGGTCGAAGAGCTACCCCGGGTCTTATGGGCCCTGCGCACGTCAAAAAAGACTCCCACCGGGGAGACCCCTTTCAGCCTTTGCTACGGGACCAAAGCGATGGTCCCAGAGGAGATCGGGCTATCCAGTCACCGGGTCGAGCATTTCGACGATGACGCAAACACCATGGCACTACGAACCAACCTCGACATACTGTTGGAGAAAAGGGACCGGGCCTAGATCAGAGCCGCCGCCTATCAACAGCAGACGGCCCGATACCAGAACGCTCGGGTGAAACACTGCTCCTTCAAGACCGGGGACCTAGTCCTGCGGCGGAACGAATTCATCGACCAAGGCAGGCTTCACAAGTTATCCCCAAAGTGGGAAGGTCCTTTCCTCATCTCTGAAGCGCTCCCCGGCGGAGCCTACCGCCTACAGGACACGGACGAACGGAAGCTCCCGCGGCCTTACAATGCCGAAAAGCTCAAGCTATACCTATGAGGTCAAAGCTAGCGAAGTGTCACACCCCAACCACCTCTCGAGATTTCCCTTTAACAAGATGGTGTAAAGCGTTGTCTAAAATTCCTACCCGTACGAATAAAGAAATGGCGAATCTTTTTTCCCCGGTAGAGTTCCTCCTTTATAACGAAAAGCCCTCCCAGAGGCGGTCGAGCCCGAGGATCCCTCGCTCGGCTATCCCTTGCGGGAAGCTTCCCTGCCGCAACGCCGGGGATCAAATAGCCCTCCCAAAGGCAGTCGAGCCTGAGGACCCCTCGCTCGGCTATCCCCAGCGGGCAGCTTCCCTGCCGCAACGCCGGGGATCAAAAAGCCTCCCAGAGGTAGTCGAGCTCGAGGATCCCTCGCTCGGCTATCCTTCAGGACAAAAGCCCTCGCCAAGAGGCACCGGGCAGTAACTCTGCCCGGCAAAGGGTCCTTGGTAGGCTTCTTACAGCCCTATAGCTCTTCCCGCGCCAAGGACCAAAGTCCTCCCAGAGGCAGTCGGGTCCTTACTCGGCTATCCCCGGCTGGTAGCTTCCTGCCACAACCGACAGGGATCAAAGTCCTCGCCAAGAGGCACTGGGCAGTAACCTTGCTCGGTCCCCGTCCTGAGGGATCAAAGCCCTCATAAGAGGCAACCGAGCAGCTACCCTGCTCGGTCAAACTCCGGCTGGTAGCTTTCTACCCGCGACGCCAGGGATCGAAACCCCTCACAAGAGGCGCCAGAGCGGCTGCCCCGCTCGTTCATCCCAGGCTAGAGGTCGAAGCCCTCGCTAAGACGCTAGAGGTCGAAGCCCTCGCCAAGAGGCAACCGCGCAGCTTCACTGCCCGGTCATTCTTAATGGCCTTCCGCTAAGGCCCAAAGTCCTCCCAGAGGCGGTCGAGCCCTTGCTCGGCTATCTCCGGCTGGTAGTCTCCTACCACAACCGACAGGGATCAATGCCCTTGCAAGAGGCAACCGAGCAGCCACCCTGCTTGGTCAAGCCTGGCTGGTAGCTGTTCATACCATAATTTTGCATTATTATATTCCCCATTCTTATTCATTTTACAAATAAACAAGTGCTTTTGATCCATGTCTGCTACATAGTTGCAGGTTCTCAGAACAAAAACAGTGAAATTGACGAAAAGATGAGACAAAGTGAGACTACGACCGATAAATGGTGGAATCTTGATCGTGCCTACATTTTGAGGGACAATGAAGATCAATGGACAATTTCACAAAGAACAAAGGCAGCGCAAGGTTCTAGAAGCAAGCGGTAAAAGTCCACTACATTACTCACTGTGGAGATCTGGAAGAGAACTGGAAGACATTCTGAAGAACCAACTAAGGAAAACAGAAGACAAAGTCAAAAAGAAGAAATACAGTGAAATTCAGCCCAAAATCCTTCTACTTGGCCGTGGAACCGCGGCCAAACATGGGTTTTGGCCGCGGATCCATGGCCATGGTGCGCCCGTGTCGGTGCAGAAATTTTGTGGAGGCTGGCGGCTCGTTGACTAGTCTTCTTTAGGGGTAAAATTGTAAATGCAGACATGAATCGATTGTAACCCTAGGGTTTCTATGATCTATAAATAGAAGCCCTAAACCTCTCTTTGAGGTATGCCTCTTCTTGTGCCTCATTTCATTTTATCAAAATTCAGATTTGTAAAATTCTGCAATGTATGAAGAGAGCATCAAATAAAGTAAGTAGTTTTTTATTTCCATGCCCTAGGTAATTTCTTTCGCCCTAGTATAGATTTTTCATTATCTACCCTAGTATAACTTTCATTAATTGCCCTAGTTAATTAGTTTAGAATATATTTTTCAATTCCCTAATGAGTGAGTAGTCTCCTCGCTTGTTAGGGTTAGATTTGGGAAAGGCTTGAGAGATGAAAATCTCTCACCCCTTTCTTGCCCATCACACGTTTTTACAGGAATCCATGCATACATGCACACACCGCTCCCTACGGCACCCTATCCCATGAGATAACGGTGATACCGTAGTATAAAAGACCGGTTGAGCATGTTTTCCGCGGAGGTTAGGGTAAGAATTAAGAAAGGAAGGACAAGAACCTAGAGGAAGAAACACCGTTTCTTCCCGATGGTACTAATCCACTTTATTAATTATTACCATAACACCTCATAGATCTTAAACATGGCATAGAAAGCGGTGAGGAATATTGACTTTCCAAACTTAACCTAAACCTAACCCTAGCAAGATTTTAATCCTAGTCTAGATAAACTTAGTTTTTAGATTTAATCAATCCGACACCAATCGGAATTAACTCATTATAACAAATCGAGAATACAAAAAATCCCTGTGGACCGACCCGTACTCACCGGCTAGCTACCAAGCGACGCCGTTCTTGATTGCGGTTAACAAATTCTTTGAATCAATCAAATGGCGCCGTTGCCGGGGATGGTGTGTTATTTTCTTTTTGTAATTTCGGGTTAATATAAAAATTGAAAAAATCATAAAAAATAAAAAAATAAAAAAAATATATAAAATTTTTTATCATCTTGTATTGTTTGAAGGGTGGTTCGTTTGAATTTTTTTGCAGGACCGACAATCGAGTTCAGATCTGAAAAAATCTAGAGAGCGAAACAGAAAACTGTAAATCTGAACAACAGAGGAGTACCACAACAGAACAACAGAAAAAGTTTGGGGATCTGAACCGTAGAGGTGACCGCGGAACCGCCGCGCTTGGGGCCTTTGGACCGCGTTTCCGCCGCTTGGTGGTGACGTCACCTGTCAAATTTTCCTCTGTATGCTCCCTTTCTTCTTTTCTGAACCCCTTGATATCTCCTCTGTAAAATTTCCTGCAGGATTCTTTGTGCCAAAAATTTCTCCCCCTTCCAATAATTGATCTTGTGCAGGACTCTTTGCGCCGCGCTAAAAAAAAAAATTGTTTGCAAGTGATTGTGTTACTGCTTTGCATATTTTTAATTGACTTTAAGGGGCTTGAACACCAATCCAGATTGGGTGGGGATTTCATTACCCTTCCCAAGACCCCAAAAATCACATAAGGCATATTGCATTGACCATCATTTAATTAAAAAATATTAGACTCAGCCCTAAGAACTTTGTGCTCAATAGGATAAAGGAATAGTTGTAGATATCGACCGTTGATCCTAACCTGACTTTGTGGTGTCTAGGCAAGTATGTCTAAGGCAAGTGGTTACTTAATTAGGCCCACTACTTACATAGTGGAGAACCTCCCACTTACCTGGCACTTACCTGGCTACAATTGGCGGTGAAGAGACGGTTTGAGGTCCTACTTCTTGTCCTTTGGAACAGTTAGGAGCTGTCTAGCTGACCTAGGTGACCCTAGATTTAGGCTTGATTGTGCATTTGTGATTGATTGAATGTGTGCCTAAGCCTTTTATCGAAAATCTTTTTTTTTTGCAAAAAGCTCCACATAAAAAAAAACACAAAAAGAAAAAAAAAGGATTTTTTTTTTACAAAAACTTGCAACTTGTCGCTAAGAAATCCGTGCACCCCATATTCTTTTTCTTCTCCTTTCTTACATCATGGGTACCCCACCTCCCAAAACTCTTGCCGAACTTTGGTACCCTCATCCAAACATTGCTTCATACGCGAATTGTTTTGGTCGAATTACGGACGACCCCTCCATGCCCAAAATTTCTTTGAAAGATCGAATAGAAGCGTTTAGGAGAAACAGTTCGACTCCACAATCCACTTTTTATCAACCATTTCAACCTTCACCGCCTTCTTATGTTGATACTCCTTTTTTTCGAGTCCTGTTGTAACTCCTTAACCCATGTCTATTGCTGAACATATTGAACAATCTCGTAACCGATCTTTCACTCCTTTCAATACTTCTAGTTCTTGGGATCAACAAGTCCATTCACCTTTTTATCCAAATGTTGATCCTACTCCTGTCCAACCATTCAATTCCTACCAGTCCTACCCGACTTTCACACCTTCCCTAGACATTGCTTCTACACAGCCATTTGGGAGTTTCCAAAATCCAAGCAACTTTGAATCTTTTACTGAAATCCCTTCACAATCCATGTCTATTCTGGAACAGTCGTTGGAAGCTTATATGGTAGCGACAAACCAAATGATGAGGAATGTGGATGCGTCCATGGCCGCCCTTATACAACCTAGTGAACCGGTAGCTAGTTTCCAACTAGCTCCAAATTTTCCAATGTATGATGAGGCGGTTGGACAGAGTGAGAATTTGAGTGGTGAGAGTGAGTTCTACATACTTCCAAATCAAACATACCCATCACCAATTGAATCCCACAACTCCGGTTTTCAAACAAGTGTCCTAAATGATTCACCAGTTGAAGATAAAACGTTTAATGAGTTGTGCGATTTTGTAGTGTTTGATTTACCTGATTGTGAAGAGCCCTTTTCGAGTGAACCCAAACCTAATCCTTTTGAACTTTACACCTCCAATCTAGAACCTGAATTGATAAATATCCATGCTTTTGATGAGGTGTCCGAAAAAATTGATTTTCACTTGATTGAGGATATTGACGCAAGGAATATTTTGGATGATGAACCCGTAGATTTGACTGAAATTTTCTCTCCAATTCATCATCCCGTGTCATTAAATGTTTCTCCCGAACTTCATATGCGTCTTGATTTTGATGATAATTGCATGGATGAGATAACTTTTGAGGAGAATTATGAGGATGGTATTGAGGAGAGTATTGAGGATAGTATTGAGGATGAACCAGTTTTCTATGATTTGTCGGATTTTCCAATTCATCCTCCTAAACCTTTAACAGTTATACTTCCTAAATCACCCTCCCTCCTTTCCATCATTCCGACCACGCAAAAGATCACGCAGGAGGACTGTGAGCTTGAAAAATTTCTGTTTGATCACAACAGTTTTGACGCCACTAGTGCGTTCCTCTTTGAATCTGACACAGTTCTCACAGCTGATAACGATTACGAGTGTTTCACTTTTTCGGACGATTTTGAAGACTCACCGCCCGAGTTTGAGTCCTTTGAATTTTCAGATGAGTTAGTTGAACCATCAGACTTGGTTGCTTACAGTCATTTCGAACCATTGATAGAATCCTTCAAGTTCGATACAGTTTACTTAGGTGAGAATAAAACTATCCCTAAATCACTCCCCTTCGTCCTTTCCATCATTTCGACCGCGCAAGAATCCGTCGCGCTTCCATTTTCAATGGATGGTTTACCAAGTTCTACGTACCCATATTTTCTTGCGAATCTTGAGGGATTTGACCCCATTTCTCGACGGGTTGATAGATTAGCACAATCGCTTTTAACAAATCGGTCATCACAAATTGCGCTAATTTATTCACTCAATTTACACCCTCAAGTTCGTGCTACACTTCTTTCTCTTTTCCGTCATTCTTCTCCTCCACCGAGACCATATTCCACCTTTCTTCCCATACGGTCTCGTGTGTTTCTCAACTCCTTTCTCTACACTCCATTCTTTCACCAACCCTACCATTATCACGATAGAATTTTTGAATGGTTGGTGCTAATCTTTGGCCTGTGTAAGGCCTTGTATAGTTTGATTTTTCTCCTCCCTAACTCTGAACTTTAAACGCTTAATACAGTGGAAACACTAAGTTTGGGGGGACCTTTTTGTATATATATATTTTTTGTTTTGTTTTTCTTTCAACAATAAAAAAATATAAAAAATAAAAAAATAAACAGGGGAGTGCCGATATTTTGACCCTCTTGGTGTAGCCTGACAGTGAGGACACTGTCAAGTTTAAGTTTGGGGGTATGCTCGGTAAGTTTTCTTCCTTCGCATTCATATGCATATTTTTGCATTTGCATACTTATATTAAATCCCATAAAAATTGAAAAATTTCAAAAATTATAAAAATTGAAACATTCAATTTTGGCCATAATTGACTTAAATTTGACAAAAAGGTTAACTAGTTAGGAACAACTAGACCTTAGACTTAGGAAATTAAAACCCTAAAAATAACCTTTCTTAAAATTTAACGGTAGAAAGCATATATCTTTGTAGTTTATTTAGAAATAGGCAAATTTCGAGTTGACTTCTTGGGATAAGTTAAAACAAAGGAAAAGTATTGATATTTTTATTAAAGTATAAGTCTGAAAAATAATTCCTAAGCTTAAGCCTAAATTCTGAAAATATATACCTTACAAATTGCACAAACACGAACCTTGAAACTTGGAATAGTAGAATAGACCTTGAAATGCTCTTCTCTAAAGTCCTTAGTATGAAAGAAAAATAAAATAAAAAAACAAGTGTGAATAAAGAGATAAAAAAAAATGAACACTGGTTTTTGTAATTACTTAAGACTGCATAAATAGAAAAATATTTAGCGAGAGTGCTTTATCACCCAGTGTCTTAGACCAACTGGTTTGGGAGTCACTGCTAAAGCCTTAGGTGTTACAAGACTAGGAATTACGCCTTAATGTGAAAACACATTTTGTAATCGGTCGTTGGTATCTCAAGAAGTATTAACGGTCGCATGAAGGATGTATGAGCAATTTCATCTAAAAATTCACCAATTGAAAAGTACCTTGGACGATGGACAAGAGTATAATAACTTGATTTGAATTTCCAAGTGTAGGGATGATATATACACACACGTAGGGGTATGTGATTGGGGTTTAGATAAGAGATAGGAATGAAAAATAGGACTTATATTTTTAATAAAGATGATAAAAATTCTTATGTTGAGATAGAACCCTAGAAGGAAAACTTAAAGATGCCGAAAGCTAAGTAAATTCACAAGAATATATATAATCTTAAGTTAAATGATAAAGAAGCGTGAAAAATATGGGTGGATAATTTCTGAGTCGAAGATAATAAAGTTCTTGTTAGAAAACCTAATTGGAGAATAAAAGTCGATAAGCCGAATTGATAGGATTTTGTGGGTAGTATCCGCTGAAAACCATTAGGAGACAACACTCCTCCTACTAGGGACACCTAGAGGTTGAACAGCTTGTTGCATGAGCTCAGTGCAATCGCGTTTCCCTGTGAAAGTGAGGCTAGGTCTTTTTCAAGAATAGAAACTAGGTTTGCTCGAGGACGAGCAAAAGATAAGTTTGGAGGTATTTGTTCATACCATAATTTTGCATTATTATATTCCCCATTCTTATTCATTTTACAAATAAACATGTGCTTTTGATCCATGTCTGCTACATAGTTGTAGGTTACAGGTTCTCGGAACAAAAACAGTGAAATTGATGAAAAGATGAGACAAAGTGAGACTACGACCGATAAATGGTGGAATCTTGATCGTGCCTACATTTTGAGGGACAATGAAAATCAATGGACAATTTCACAAAGAACAAAGGCAGCGCAAGGTTTAAGAAGCAAGCGGTAAAAGTCCATTACATTACTCACTGTGGAGATCTGGAAGAGAACTAGAAGACATTCTGAAGAACCAACTAAGGAAAACAGAAGACAAAGTCAAAAAGAAGAAATACAGTGAAATTCAGCCCAAGATCCTTCTACTTGGCCACGGAACCGCGGCCAAACATGGGTTTTGGCCGCGGATCCACGGCCATGGTGCGCCCGTGTCGGTGCAGAAATTTTATGGAGGCTGGCGGCGCGTTGACTAGTCTTCTTTACGGGTAAAATTGTAAATGCAGACGTGAATCGATTGTAACCCTAGGGTTTCTATGATCTATAAATAGAAGCCCTAAACCTCTCTTTGAGGTATGCCTCTTCTTGTGCCTCATTTCATTTTATCAAAATTCAGATTTGTAAAATTCTGCAATGTATGAAGAGAGCATCAAATAAAGTAAGTAGTTTTTTTATTTCCATGCCCTAGGTAATTTCTTTCCTGCCCTAGTATAGATTTTTCATTATCTGCCCTAGTATAACTTTCATTAATTGCCCTAGTTAATTAGTTTAGAATATGTTTTTCAATTCCCTAATGAGTGAGTAGTCTCCTCGCTTGTTAGGGTTAGATTTGGGGAAGGCTTGAGAGATGAAGATCTCTCACCCCTTTCTTATCCATCACACGTTTTTATAGGACTCCATGCATATATGCACACACCGCTCCCTACGGCACCCTATCCCACGAGGTAACGGTGATACCGTAGTATAAAAGACCGGTTGAGCATGTTTTCCATGGAGATTAGGGTAATAATTAAGAAAGGAAGGACAAGAACCTAGAGAAAGAAACACCGTTTCTTCCCGATGGTACTAATCCACTTTATTAATTATTACCATAACACCTCATAGATCTTAAACAGGCCATAGAAAGCGGTGAGGAATATTGACTTTCCAAACTTAATCTAAACCTAACTCTAGCAAGATTTTAATCCTAGTCTAGATAAACTTAGTTTTTAGATTTAATCAATCCGACACCAATCGGAATTAACTCGTTAGAACAAATCGAGAATACACAAAATCCCTGTGGACCGACCCGTACTCACCGGCTAGCTACCAAGCGACGCCGTTCTTGATTGCAGTTAACAAATTCTTTGAATCAATCAGTAGCACCCTACCCTAACGCCAGCGGTCGAGGATCCAAGACACCCAAGAGGAACGTCAGGTTCATCCAAGTCTGAACGATTTCCCATCGACCTCGGGGGCTATGAGGATACCTCCGCGGCAGTGCTTGACACACTCGCCGGCTAGTGATTGAAGTCAACTCGACAGAAGATCGCCAGACAAATGGCCAACGTGACACGAAAACACGACAAGACAAGCAAAGATATCCTCCGAACATCCTTCACACACAGCAGATGAAATGCAAACCAACGAAACAAAAAATTTTCTCTTATCACCAAAGCAAAGTTGTTACAAAGGGTAGTCTGGGCCTCCCCTGCCTACAAACTGCCCGGAGGCTTACTCCGGTCCCTTCATCGCTGGCATCTTAGCCCACCGAGGGCTCTACCGCCGGTGATCTTGCCGCCCGGGGCGCGCCCTGCTCCCCTCTCCATCTCCCACCGGAGGCCTTACCACTGGAAGCAGAGCCCGAGTGCGGAGCTCACTATCATCGAACTCAGGAAGCCTTTCCTTCACGGCGTCCAGAGCATTGTTCCATGCGACTGCAGAATACTCCCCGAGCTCGGCATAAAACTGCTCCGACGTCTTATAATCGGCCACAGCTTTCTTAGCCCGAACCTCGGCAACTCGGGCTACCATAAGGGCCGCCTCGGCATCTCTTCTGCTGGCGTCCCTCTCTTTTTCCAGGGCCGCGAAGCGTTCGGCCATGTCTGCCAGTTTCCTATCGGCAACCCGGAGAGACGCATTCAGACGATGGAGGGCACCCTGAGTCTCCGAGTTGGTAAGTTCCGCAGCCTCCGCCTGGCCCGCCACAACGTCAGCCCTTGCCCTCTCCTGGCGCAGGTCGCGTTGCAAAATCTCGACCTCCGAAGGGAACGCCTCCACTGGCCTCGGAGCGTGGAACGCCCCCTCGGCCTCCATGCGAGTGGCAAGGGCGCAGTGTTGAAGAACCTGACGGAAAGCCGATGAGAAACCAAGAGGCCCCCGAGCCGAGGGAAGGTGTACCGAGACAAATACACGTGAAGAGATTCATACCTGGACCGCCCCCTGGGCCATGGCCTCCAATTGGTCCCTTAAGGAGCCGTACGAGAGCTTTCCCCCATCCGACTCTTCCATCCCGGCGAGCAGGCCAACGGCGACAGAAAGTCCAGACGGAACCATGAAGACGGCACCCCCTCCCACACGGGAATTCCCTCAGGGACCCTCGATGACGGCGCGCGAGAAACCGTCCTCTTCCTCTTGAGAAGGGGCCTGCTCTCTCCCTTCCCTCTGTCCCCCGTCTGGGACTCGGGTAACTGTGGACGGCTCTGGCCGCTGCCGAAAAAGCCACCCGATGCCGTCGACGAAGCGGATGACCCTACCATCGGCAGAGAATCCGGCGGGGGGCACGAGCTAGCCGGGGGCTCGACCACGCCGCTAGCTTCCTTCTGGCGTGGGTCGCCCGAAGAGTGGGAGCGAACCATGTATTCCAAAGGAAGACGAACGCCGAACGGCGGCGACATAAGGAAGAAAGGAAATGAAAGATTGAGGGGCCCTGAGGCGGACCCCGCCCCCGTTTTATCACTGCGTACGTCCGCATCCAACGGCGCTTGACATCTCCAGCCGAAACGACTCCCCGTTCCCAGCGGCTCCGATCGCTCCACGTGTCGGTCCTGCGCTGAACCGTGTCCCATCGGACGCCACAGGCCCGCATACGTCGTGCCGGCTGATCGTCACTTGACACGTGAACCATTGCTTCAGTTACAGAGTGCACGAACCGGCACACCCTCTTTAAGATGCGGAGATCTCGCCTTGATTCGCAAGCGGGAGAGACAACCGACGGCCCGAGGACTCGTCCCGACGAAACCCCAGAAGGGATCCTACCTCGGGAGGCCCAGCAGTCCACTCCTGACCCGACCCGCTAGCTGGTCAGGATAAGAGTGGGGGGCTAATGATAGTGCTCGATATTGGCGATCCCCAAGGTCATGACACGTGGCAGGTAATGTGCCCTAGAACTCAGAAGAAGGGGCCCACGGGGGCTAACCAAGCCACCCTGTACCCGACTTGCAGGCGCAAGCTGGCCCTCCTCAGGGCCCCCTACAGATAGGCCTCCTCGGCCCCATGGTTCGCGCCGAGCTGTCACAGGACCAGGACTCCTCGGCCTCCTCGCTCGTCCCGAGCTCCAGTCCGAGGTCGCCTTCCTCGACCCTCCGACCGAGGTCGTCGCTCACAGGCGTAACCGCCACTCCGCGAATCTCGCCATGCGCTGATTCTACGCTAGCAACATCCCATGTTCCACGCCATCAATCCTCATTAATGGGCGATCCGCTTTCTACGCGGGCGTGACATCGGGGGGAGTAACCGCCGGCGAGATTTTCGTGCCAGCTGCTGCGTGCTCCACCGCTATATGAACCCCCATCACAGAGGGGTAAAATAAGCCATTTTTACTCTTTTAAGCCGTTACTCTGCTCGGATCTCATCACTAACTTGAGCGTCGGAGGGTCCTTGGTGGTACCAAACCATCCCGGGACTTCTTTGCAGGTACTCGGCACCAACTCTCTCACTTCACTTCTTCCTCCAAAAACCCATTGAGACCCACACGCAACGGAGGATAATCAACTAAGTCCACCGCGAGATCAACGGAAGACAACATCTGACGGAGGCCTGAAAAGAAGCTCCATCAGATTGCAACTTATAAATATGATTATTCTTGACGTAAGATTTCATGCCCACGCATTGCACATTGGCTATTGCATGTTAGTGAATAGTTTGCCAAATAGGGGGCTATTGCATGTTATAGCAGTAGAGATCGTGATAGAAGTCCTTTTCGGGTCTCCGTCAGATGTTGTCTTCCGCTGATCTTCTGGCGAACTTGGGTGGTTACCTTCCGCTGCGTGTGGGTCTCAATGGGTTTTGGTGGAAGAGGTGAAGTGAGGGAGTTGGTGCCGAGTACCTGCAAAGAAGTCCCGGGGTGGTTTGGTACCACCAAGGACCCTCCGACGCTCAAGTTAGTGATGAGATCCGAGCAAAGTAACGGCTTAAAAGAGTAAAAAAATGGCTTACTTGACCCCTCTGTGATGGGGGTTTATATAACGGTGGAGCACGCAGCAACGGGCGCGAGAATCTCGCCGGCAGTTACGCTCCCGACGTCACGCCCGCGTAGAGAGCGGATCGCCCATTAATGGGGATCGTGATGGCGTGGAACGTGGGACGTTGCTGGCGTAAAGTCCGCGCATGGCGAGATTCGCGGAGCGGCGGTTACGCTTGGGAGTGGTGGAGTTGGTCAGAGGGCCGAGGAAGACGGCCTTGGCAAGGAGCTCGAGGACGAGCGAGGAGGCCGAGGAGTCTTGGCCCTGCGGCAGCTCGAGGCAAGCTGAGGGGCCGAGGAGGCTAATTTGCAGGGAGCCCCGAGGAGAGCTAGCTTGTGCTTGCAGGTCGGGTACAGGATGGCTTGGTTGGCCTCCGTGGGCCCCTTCTTTTGAGTTCTAGGACACGTCACCTGCCACATGTCTTGATCTTGGGGATCGCCAATATCGAGCACCATCCGAGTGAATAATTTGCTAAATAGAATGCTCAAAACATGTCAGGCTTTATCAAAACTATGAAAGTACATTAGCATACCGCTCACATCGAACAAATATGCATCACCCAAAACGGACATCGACAACAATCTAAATCCCCTTGCTTTATACCCAGTAGCATTAAAAAGTAAATAAATAAATAAATAAAGAACTTAAGGTAATTGAAAGGAGCTAGAAGAATATCTAAAAGGGCATGTGATGATGCTCATAATCGGGACTCCCCAGATCATGATGCCGTGTCCCGTGACACACGGAAACAGGGCATGGACCAAGCATTGGAGACGTCCCCGGGCTATCGTCCCTCTATTTGGACCCGACCTCCGAGGACGCTCTGAACGTTCCTACGCTCGCCATGAAAACGGCCATTGGCTCGCCTTTAGGTGCCTTAGGCCAAAAGTAAAAGAAGTTATTTAATTTTGAAATTGATTGGCGCTACGGCTTTTTATTTTTTCAAAAAGATCAAACAATAAAACACCTTTGTTTGATTTGCAATGCATGTAATTAAATGGCACGTCATTACTATTTTACAAATGCGATGCAGGAAAGTAAATTTGCCATCTCATTATTATTTAACAAGTATTGTGCACGTAGTTAAATTAATAAAAAAACTTATCATGAAAATTTCTATAATCGCATGGGACGCATGTGCCAAAAACGCTAGTGTAAGAGAAGGGATGCACTATCTAATCGGTATTACCTTCTTAAAAATGATAAGTAGGTTTTCTGTTCTCCCACCCTTCTCTACATCTCTGCATGCATGGCCAATCTCAACAAGCAAATCATAAGCCCTGTTCCTTGTTTTACTATTAGCCTGCATGCAAATTCCAGATTTGTCGGTAATAATTGAGATTGATAAACTAATTACGCCACGGAAAAAAAAAACACTATAACTACGATAGAAAAGAACATGATCTAATATAAAATTATCAGCAATCATGCATCTGTCGGGGGGGCATCTGGAAGAGCATACAGATTAAGAAAGCATAGCAGATGAGCATAAAAATAGAACTAAGGTGTCTAACATACCTGCTACCTGCCAAAGAACCACATAATTAGAGCTCATTGCAGTGAAGAATTTCACATCAGGACAAGTTTAATTTGTCATTTCAGGTAACCTTCAAATTTTAGAAATAGAAAAGAACTATCGATACCCTCGAGCAATCTAGGTACAGTTAGCTTCGAGAATTGCTGAAGTCTTGTACTTTAGAACATATGTAAGGGATATATTCATTTGGTAAGTATGAAGCAGAGAACAGGGACAAAGTAACCCAATGTAAAGGATACGGGTGAGGCTTCTTTCTGAGAATATAGCTAAACATTATGAAGAAGACAATAAATTCATCCAGTTGCCAAAACACTTTTTAATCATGAACATTTCAATTGTCTCCTATGTCACTTCCGCTACAGGCAAGCAATATGACCTATTGCCATCAAGATCCTTATAGCAAAACTTAATACTCATCTCATTAAGTTACATTTCCCCCACCGATAACGATAACTGAGACGCCAATACAGTACTAGATACCTTTAAAAAACCATCTCTCTGGTTGGAAGTAAGCAACTTCATTTGCTGATCGGCGAACTAGGATCGTAATAATGCCAGCACCAGAATATGGGGACAAAACCTGATTTAATAATCTCAAGAAGGATACCTGATGAGACAATATCATGGTTCTGGTACATATATCCTTGCCGCGCACAAAGGCTAATCCATGAATAGCATTGTTCTTTCTTTTTCTTCATTTGTATGTCCCCTTAAATCGTCGGTTTCGTTAATACATAATGGTAAATTAGTTCCAATGCAAAAAAGAAGAAAAAATACGGGTTCTCCAAGTATAATTAGATATTACTTCATCTCAAAGAAGTAGTTGATTAATTCAGATTCATTACCAAGTTCGCACATGAACTTCAAACATATTGAGGTATATTTTCCTTCCATATTAGGCTCCCTAATTAGTTGTATTTCTATATTTGTTCATCAAATTGTGGTATTCTTACCATAGTTTGGAATCTCGGCACATCCCGATCCGAGATGGGCGATTCCGATTCCAAAAGTGACCATTCGAGTTCCGAGACCGCTATCATCCGATATCGAGTAATATTGGGTATATCATTTAATTAGTGGAGTTTTCGTACTAAGTTATTAATGATTATTGGGTTAATGGGTTCATTGATGAGCTAATGGGTTCATTGATGGGCTAATGGGGTTTATTATAGGTTATTGGGTTATTATAGTTAATTTGATACCATAAATACAGTAATATCGAATTTACCATTCGATTGGTGGGATTTCCAAATTAAATTTTAATGGTTATTGATAGGCTATTGGGTTCACTAATTGTTTGACGGGTTTATTCTATGTTATTGGATTATTATGGTTAATTGACACCATTAATACACTTTACACATCATTAATTATTAAAGAATTTTTCCAAATTGTTATAGATACTTGACGGCTTATTTTTTCTAAAGATCTTATTAATTCTATTTCTCAAACTATATAAAATTCAAAATTTCCAATCTGAGACGGTCAATACGACACTGATTGGCAATTTGGCAATTCCAATCCCAAAAGTGACCGTTTGATTATGGTTCCGATACTGAGATATTGTTTGATTATGGTTCCGATACTGAGATATTAAACCTTGATTCTTACATTACAGAATCAAATCATTTAAATCACAGAAAATTAGCTCATTCCACTACCTCTTTCACTCATATCAATCACTTTAGGCATGTTTTCTCATTTTACTCTCTAACTCAAAGGATCTTGTTTGGTATTTTATATTGGTTTCTTTATATTAGTACTTCAAATTCACGGTTCCTCGAATAATAGTAATTTCTTTTAGCACCCCAGATTACGTAACGTTCCTCCTCTGCAATGAGGGCTCCAAAGGTCAGTCAAATCTTTTATGCGACTTTTCTCGGATTTTTTTTCTCACCAATTTTCAGACCGCACTTCAACGTAAGGATCAAGAACATTATAATCATTTACATACTTGGATTGCAGCGTTGTCTCTTTTCTCCATTTCACAGAGATTTTCAGAGTAATGGAATGCAAACAATCATTATTTACAGGCCTACCATTCGGCATGAATCCCTTCTTTACATTTCTGTTTCTTATCATAATAGCTGTTAAGATGCATTAAGCTGTGAAGGTCAATCTCAGTAGTGTTTCCCATCTTCTGGACAATAACATACAGTTGTAATATAGGTGCTGGCAGATATTGAAATTATATAAAACGAATGAATCGAGCCATTAGCCACCTGTAGTGAAGGTTTAATGGCCGCGAATAATCCGTTAATCTCTCCCTTTTCCACTCCAGGAAGGAGAGAGACGGCTAAATCCAATAGCAGGCCCCTGCAAATGCAAGCAAGGATTCACTAAATGGAACACCAAAATCTGGTCCAACATAACAAAACAGATTCACTGGCGTTGAAAGTATAATGCTAAAAGTAACCTACACATAACAGATTACCGTGCATATGAAAGAGATGCCTCATTTGATGGTTCATCAATTTGCAAGGCGCTTTCAAGCTGTTTTCCTTTGTTCGCTTTTTCAGTCATGCGTAGAAGTTTTAACAAAGCCTTCTTTAAAAAAAATCTTCACTAATTTCTTATCTGATACAGAAGCAAGCTCACGAATGGTAGACTGAAATTCAAGAGTGAAAAAATTGTTCACCATGTTGCCTTCAGGAAAGTAGAAGGTACATATGGCATTGACAGAAAAATAAAGGAATATCAATGCTAAAAGAGTTAATAGTTGAAATTGGTAATATGTGTTGTCTATTTTTTCCAAATAGGATAAAACCAACAATAACAAAGTGAGTCTAAACCAAAAAATAATTCACATAGTTCCTAAAATTATCGAGCTTCAGATTTTACCAATACAGTTTGGGAAATAAGCACCTTAGGCATGGCAGAACTACATACTATGCTAGACATGCAAACAGTACCGGAAGCGGACACCTTACAATATCCAAAGAATGGATTAGGACCACATCTTATAATTCCTAGGATACAATTACCTGCAAGCAACCACCGTTGTCCTCTGTAGATTTCAAGAAGACATCGGATAAAACTGACAAAAGTTCTGAAGAAACAGATCGTATAGCTTTTTAAATTTTCTTCTGCAACCACTCGGGTATAATGTTCCTTTGCCTTCCTTTCTGGATCAGATAGATCATCATCCAGTATGATATAGTTTTTATCAACCACGCTTCTGTTCTGTCGAATCAGAATCTAGTTGCCAAGAGAACACAGAAATAATTATAAGCAGGATATCACATATATCACATTGTAACTCTGCCATAAGCACCAGACAAGTGAACAATACCTGAAGGCTGGAACAATACTCTGGGTTTTCTGCTGTAGGAATCTCGCCATATCCAAAATATTGTGTCAAAATAATTTTAGAATGGCACCAACAATATATTGCTTCAAAATTGGAAGCAGTCAGACACTGGCGTCGGAGATTTCTTCAGAATCCAGATTAAGTGGCAGAAGGTTTAGCAATATCTCAGGCCCTGAAGCCGCAACAGCTGACCCAACACATTCATGAAGCTGCATGTTTAATTGAGGAAAACAAATGCATCAGACAGGAGTTTGCCAGTAATCGACCTTTAAATTTTGCGAATTAAAATATATATGTCAAAATTACATTACTCATAATTGTCTTGAGGTTCCGAAACTATAGATGATGGATATAATTTTCGAGCCTGTCTTTCCTCAGTTCATTCTCATACATTGGACCTACTCACAGTTTCTTCGCATATGAATATTCTCTCTTTATGCAGAGTCAATCCAAGAACGACTCGTATGGTTAAGAATCATGTGAAAGTGGACTCCAATTGAAAGATCCTTCAGGACCAGTCATGTCCATGGGCCATGGCAGCAGAAGGATGTAATAAGGTACAATAATGCCACCGTGCCAAAACAATATATTCAAGGTTATAAGGAAGTTTGAAACAAAAAACAAAAACCCGCAAGATTAAATACACAGACCTCAAAAGCAATGTCCTATGAGAGCAATATTTCGCCTCGAACAAGCACCCTAGAACCCCTAAACCCTCAAGGAAAAAAGAACAAAACAATATATAAGGCTTTCTAAGCAACAAATTTCACCTACATGTATTGTGAGACTTTGCCGAACGAAGTATCAGATGGTAACTATTAAGCTGAAAAAATAACAATCAAGGAGCTTAACCATGATCAGGACCATAAGCACAACAGAGATGCCTCCTAGAAGAGGACTAACAAAGGAGACACTAAAGAGGAACTTTGGTACAAGGCAACAGAACATGCCAACAATGTGGAGCATCTGAATCCAATGAATGGATCTTGATTAAGCGAGTTCAAATTGAACAAATCATCTACAATGAATTAGTACCACAAGCTAGATGCAAACCAAGAACATTCAAATTGTGATTTTCATACAGGAGTTGCATCAAGTTAAAATCTATCTAAATTCTAGACTCTAGCTAAGCAAAATAACCACTTGGATGAAAGCAAAGATAGCACACGAGAAAACAAAATTCACTGAAAATGTTTTTACAGCTTCGCTACCAGCATTTCTATGTGACATCTTAAGCTGTTAACATCTACAGAAGCACACTGGAAAATGCAAGTTTGCACTTGAATATACAAGTGATAAAGTACCAACGACTTCTTAAGTCTAAACGCATTGGTACTAGAATTCTGCAAAATGATGAAGTCTTCATAACAATACTGTCTAAACTTGAGGAAAAAGAGAGGTTCAGGGGTATGAACAAAGTGTTGCATATATGGATAATTACCTGCTTTCTGAAAGCAAACTCTTTATCCTGTAAATTCTGCAAATTTTGCTAGGCTCCTAACTGACCCCCCCCCCCCCCAGTAAGACTTAATGAATATTTGCCTACATTTCATAAAAAGAAAGAAACTATAGTACAAGCCATATAAACAACTACTCACATAAAAAGAAACAGGAGATAAAATAAACTTTGCAGTTATTTGAAGACCATGTATATTCAACAACTTTCTATGTAGAAGCAGATAGATTATGCAGACAATATATCCTGTCATCTGCAGAAATATAACTCATGCCCTGAAAACAAAGTAGAAGTATAAGAATAAAGAAATACTAACGGACATAGAAGCAAGGAAAACTACCATTCTTTGCCATTACAAGTAACATAAATTTTTGGCCAATAAAGTGGAATCCCTGCAGAGTGCAAATCTAAATTAAGGAAGCTCGAGAGGAAGATTAAATTAGTTTCTTACAGGTTCTTGTGAACAACCTGATGGAGCTCAGGATCGCTTCAGATGTTGTCTTCCGTTGATCTGCCGTGAGTGTCGATAAGCGGCTGAGACTGGATTTGACGGTTGCCTCTTGATGCGTGTGGATCTCAATGAGCTTGATTTGGAATGAAACCGAGCTACCTGCAAAGAAGTCCCGGGTAGGTTGTACTACCGTGGACCCTCCGACGATCAAGTTAGTCGAGATATTTGGACAGAGTAGCGGCCTATTGGGTAATAAAAATGCCTTACCTGAGTCGTCTGAGAGGGGATATATATAGTGGCAGCCATGGGCTGGCCGGTGCGAGATTTACGCCGGCCGTTATGCCCTCGGGGCCGCGTTTGCCGAATGGTAGGATCCCCCATTAAGGGCGAGATACGCCCGTGAGTGGGGGAACGTGATGGCGTGGGACGCGCGATCGTGGGGCGGCGGATATCCAGCGTATGGTGAGATTCGCGGGGTCATGTCCGGGATGTTTATGGTATGCGATCTGGGTCGGTCGATGAGACCGAGGAAGCTAAGCTCGGCGGGAGGCTCGGAGGCGAGCGGGAGGCCGGGCAGGCTTGGTTCTGTGATGGCTTGGAGGCGAGCCGGGAGGGCTGAGGAGGTCCATCGTGCAGGAGGGCTCGGAGGTGAATCAATGGTTGTTTGTAGGACGAGCATAGGAGTGTTCTGGGCGGTCATCGAGGGCCGAGAACATACCTCGGGTCGAAGGCCGAGGGCGTGCTTCCAATATACCATTCTTGCTCCTTTCTCGTAAGCTTTGGGACACGTCATCTGCCACGTATCATGATCTGGGGAGTGCTCAGTACCGAGCATCATCATTAGCCCCCCGCTCTCGTCCCGACCTATTTATGGGTCAGGTCGAGAGTGGTCTGATCGGTCACCCAGGCTAAGTTCTTATTTGAAGATATTGTCGGCGCGGATTCCCGGGCGGTTAGTCGTATTTTTTGATGACGTCAGCGGATCAGAGAAGGGATCGTGCATTAAAGGGAAACGCCGATTAGATCGTACGTTTGCAGAGGCGCCAGGCTACGCGTCCGGCGCAGGTTGGCTGATATGACTGGCCGCCGGTGTTCTTCGCGCTCGACGAGACACGCCCAATGCGTGTGCGACATGTGGAACGTTGATAACCGTTTGAATGCGAAGTGTTGTTTTGGCGGGAGACGATCGGCGCCGTAGGATGTGTTCGCCGACTGCTATAAATAGAGATGGGATCCCCTCTAAGATCCACACTTTGCTATAATTTTCTCATCCCTTTATGTGTTAGCTCGGTGCTCTTCCCTTTAGGTTGGATTTCTTGCGTTCTTTTCCTCGGAGGACTCCTTCCTTCGCTCAGGTTAGATGTCTTCCTCTGAAGAGTCCTTAGAAATAGTTCGGATAGAGTTTAGGGAGTTTTCTGCAACTTCCTCTTCTGCTTCTTCCTCTTCCTCATCCGAGTCGGGACTTTCCCGGGAGGTTAGGGTTAGTCATGCTCCCCGGGGTCGTGCGACGGGGACGGTCCCCAAAGTGCGTGTCAGGAGTGTCTGAGACGTGCTTTCCCTCCTGAGGCATGTGGACGAGCTCACCAAAATCCGGGTTCGCTTCCACATTCCTCCCGGCCACTCGCTTCGCTTGGCCGGGGAGAGAGAGAGGGTATACCAGGTACGTGGCAAGGAGATTGTCTTGTACTTGAAAGTCTTTTGGACCGGAATGCGTCTGCCTTTCTCCCCCGAGGTGAGTACGGCGTTGCATTGCTTCCAATTAGCCCCAGATCAGCTAGTGCCGAACTCGTGGAGGATTCTCCTCGGGTTCCTGGTCAGGTTGAGACTGCAGGAGATCCCTTCACCCTTCTCTTTTCCTCTCTCTGCTACAAAAATCACCCTGGCACTCGTAAGGACGGGCCTAGCTGGGTATACATTTCTTTTAGAAAACACAGAGGAGGGGCAGCCAGGTCGGGGGTCATAGCAGTACCTTCTTCTATTCATGAATGGAAAGAGAAGTTCTTGTTTGTCGGGCCACCCGAGGGTGAGAAATGACATGTGCCTGTCCAGTGGCACAGGGCCAACTGCCCACGGGTGAGGCGGTCGTCCGATCCCGATGCGATGGCAGTGTCAGCATGGGAGCCCGTCCATCGGGCCAATGTGTTGCTGTCCGAGCAGGCCTTCAGTTGGGCCGGGCTCAGCCCTGCTCATTTTGCGGGTAAGTTAGGAGCTTAGGCGACCTGTTTTTGTGTATTCTTCTATTCTTTCTGGCATTGCTAACCCTCTCTTTGTATTTTCGCTTTTTTGCAGAGCCAATGGACCGATCTAAATTCCGGACCGCCATGGCCGAGAAGAAAGGGAGGAAAGCCGGAGGCGCCTGCCCATCACGCCCCACTGCGAGCCCAGCTCCGTCGGCGGCCGCTCCGGCCAGGCGCTCCAGCATGCCCCGGGCCTCGGAGGCCGTCCCCACGCAGAGCCGCAAACACGCTCAGGAGCAGGAACCCCAGGTTTTGGAGGTGGGAGACGAGGCAGATCCTCCCGCGCACTAAACCTTATTGCAACCATAGACAGAAATACAGCAGGCATGACGAGGAAAAGCATACAAAACGACCAAGTCGAATAAGAGGATTTGCATCAAAATCATTGAGATGTTGCCAAGTCCACTAAGAAGATTTGCATCAAAATCATTAAGATGTAGCCAAATAGAATAGTCAGGGAATGTTAATGCAGAGCACTTTAGGGCATGATGAATGATAGAATCAGTTAATCCTATGCCAAATAAGATTAAGCAACCTAGTAATTTTTTAAATTAAAGCAAGAAGCATTGTTTTATGAAATAGTTAATCCTATGCCAAATAAGATGATAGAACCACATGATGAACAATTCTTTTGTAACTGTCTTTTATTTTAATATATAATATTTGGGCTTTTGGCCGTCGCCTTTAGAGAGAGCGCGCACACACACACATAAATAAAGAGAATAATGGAGGACAAAAGCCATAGGAGGGTAAGTCTACACTACATCGTTTTTTCCGACGATCGGCACCGTCTATCTTGATCCTCATCACCTAGATGTAGTTGCACCAAATTTCATATGATTCTAACACCTTTTCTTCGTTGATTTAGTAATGTAAAAATGATAAAGATGTTCTATTATCAGAAAACCGTTAACTTTGTACCCACTAAATCACCGGTGAAAAGTATTGGAATCAAATGAAATTTGGTATATCCACACCATAGCTGATGAAGGTGAAGATGGAGGATGCCGTTCGCCGAATAAAATGGAGTGGAACTCTTTGGACTCCATAGAAGGAAATCCTCACCTAAGGTCTTTATGTGTGTGTTTATATCAATGTTGAAAAAAACTTGTTACTAAACTCGTTATTTTGTGTTATATAACATAATTCAACCTATTTGCTATGTAACTCAAGCACATAACTTAATACAAAGTAATTTACGATATTTTCCGTGATTTCTACAAATAGCTTACGTTACGCTACGAATTGATAGCAATATCAGAGCCTACGATATTTTATAAATAAGATTTTGCATATGATTTTTGTTATCAAACTGGATTTGGACTACAATAGATTAAGGGAATCTATTATTTTATGTAACACATCCTCCAACTTTAAATTCTCTACAAACTAAAGATAAAAAAACCTAATTTCATTTGATTACTTGAATACCTAAGTATGAATGTAAACTTGTTAAATTAAAAATTAGGAATTTGTTACGTTAATTCTGGTAGGTTTTACATTATTTTCTTGACTCTTTCAGTTTTAAAACTATTTTTACTTGAATTTGTGATTTAGTGTGTGTGTGTGTAATTATTAAAATTAATTAATAATAATCTATATGGCTTACGCTGTGCGCAACACTATTTAAGCTTTTCGCTTTTTAGAGACGGAACATTACGCTCTACACTATCGTTATTTTCAAAACACACACACATATAAGCAATGTCGCAAACAAGGTTTAAAAGGTCGATTAATTGCACTTAAACTGTTGTTAGATACAAACCGCATCGAATAGTGTTAAGAGATCAAATGACCACATAATTGGTCGCATGCAAGATATGCAAATGAAAGGTCGTTTTACTGGCACATATATGACGCATATAGCCCACCAAATATCCAAAACACAATGCGCAATCTCCATCAATACCCACTTAATAAACACCTAAATTTATACTCCTCCACTGCTTATGTTTCTATTATTGTGAAAATTGATGAATACAACCATCATTAAGAATTTCGTCTTTGGACCAGAAACAAGCAAGAGGTGGAATACCGCAAGAGAGTGTGCCTAATAAAAAAAATTCTTGTAATAGGAACATATTTTGTTAGACTGTCCATAAGAATCATATTTTGACTTTTCTCTGGTGAATATCCAACAGTGGGTTCCATTGAATGACTAATGGATCCGGATCCCAAAAACAATAAAGCTTTTGAATAAGCATGAGTGATCAAATGGAATAAAGCAGTTTGATAAGAACCTATACCCAAAGCTAACATAATATAACCCAATTGAGACATTGTAGAATAAACTAAACTTTTTTTAATACCTTCTTGAGCAAAAGCCAAAGTAGCTCCTAATAGTACTGTTATTACGCCCATTAAAAAAATGAGATTCATTATATAAGATATAACTATGAAAAGAGGAAGAAACCGAGCTATGAGAAAAATTCATGCTGCTACCATAGTAGCAGCATGTATAAGTGCCGAAATGGAAGGGGTCCTTCCATAGCATCAGCTAACCACATGTGAAGGGGATCTTTTCTTGTAGCCGGAACCGTCATATCTTTTCTTCCTTAATTCATTATTCCATGAATTTATCAAAATGAAAAATCTAATAACTACTATTAACTAATAACTAAATAATTAAAGATAAAAATTCACATATATAACAATAACACGCTATGGAAAAAATAGAAGAAATGACGGGAAATTTGAAAAGGAATTTTTGACAGTTAATTATAATTGAATAAGCTCATAGTCTCATGTCTATAATTGAAGTTCAAACTTCAACTATAACTAGTAGTTAATATGTTAAACAATGCATTCTGTTGCCTAAGAAGAGGATCTTCTATTTTTAGTTATTTTTTTATTTCAGTTCTATACGAAGCAAAGCGTATTATAAGATTTTCGATACTTTCTTATTGGATTGAAATTCAAGCAATCAGTTCCTCAATGAATTAGGTAATTCCTACAAATAAATTCACTATAATAACTAGGTCTTTTTTTAGTCGATTTATTGACGTATATTATGATCCATATTCTACTGTTTTGGTATAATTGTTTTTACTTAACTATACTATAGTATATGATATGATTCCATATTGCCATAATAGAATATGGTAGTATAGTTGTAGAATGATTCAAAATCTCATATGCCCATTTGTTAATAAAGTTAATAACTAAGTAATTTCTCTTACCTAATTATTTGATCATATCATTTGATCAACCGATTCTCATTTTTTGAATATTTATAATATTTGAGAAAAGTGAGAATAACAAAAATAAATATTTGAGGATCTCTCTCTCTCTCTTGGTTAATTTTTATTGTTTCTTTGGAAAGCGATAAGAATTAGCGAATCGGAAACAATTATGATTATAAGAAAAAAATGATTTTTTTTATGGAACATAAATTTAAATATGCATGAGCCTGTTTCCTTGCCTGTATTCCATCCGCTTAACTTATCAAGTCGACTTGGATAACTTGAACCGCTAAAATAACTGTGACATAATATCAATAGAGAACTACAAGGGTTTTAACCAATTCATAACAACAAAAAAGGAGAAATATGAAATGCGTCATCAAGAAGCGGAAGAAGGAAAAATAGAAGACCGGTTTTAATGAAATGTGCTCTAGTTGACATACATAATTGTCGATCGTATTAAAAGAACTCAAAACAGTGCAAGAGGATAAGATCCCTAGAATTGATCGGAATAAGCAGTGGTTAAGACTGTGATTAGTTGGGAAGATAGGGTATTCAGCTTTTGCATTAGCATGTTATTTTTATTTGATATTTCTATTGTGTGTGGAATGTGATTGTATCAAATATAAGCAACTAAAAGGTTTTATCAAGTTGGCTGCAGGTTTAGTAAACAAACTATGACTTCATACTCTTACCTTCCACTTAATGTACCATTGCCTTTTCTTGCTCCCGCTTAATTTTTAGCCGGACTTGGAAAACATAAAGGCAAACTTAGAGATCAACAACTTCTCATTCAGAGCTATGGAAACAACCATAATGTTTAACAATAAAATAACTGGATCCAATTTTTAAGACATCGACCGGGGGTAGCGAATTTTATATACAGTAAAGATATACCCATTTATGATGCAACATTTTAACCAGGAATGGATAACAAGCAGATGAGCAGAAATTTTGAAAGTATGGTTGATCCTTACATATAGGAAACTCGCATTTAATTCACAAAAATAAAGTTTAGTGTCTACAAAAGCAAAGAACAGTGCTTTACATAGGAGGTGCCTAACACAATATAACTATGTGATATGCTGCCCACCACATAAGGGCCGGTTCCAAAAATTTTATAAGCTTAAATACACTCTTTTAAAATTATTACCAGAAGAATACAGCCAAGAGCCAGGATCCTTTTAGTAAATATTAAGACGCACGTCGGGAGGCTTAGTATGGTTCATAAATAAGGTTGTAGTCACTCTTGTGGGTCAATTGCGGCGGGGGAGGGGGGAAGCTTAACAGCTGTAGAATGGTTCTTAACGTTTAAGGTTTTAGGCGCTGTTTAGAGGGCGCCTTTGCAGAAGGAAAAAAAATGAAGCCATAGAAGACTATTAATAAGCATCATCACTTTGATCAAACCAAATAACATTAGCGCTAATTATATAGGTACAAAGTGATTTACTTGGGCTCCGGGAATGTAAGCATTTTAGAGTGATGCATGAATTGGATAAGACCAAGGATTTTATATAAGACCGATACAATGCGAAATCTCTCAGGTCGGGGTCCAGCTATAATGGATTATTTGGTGAGTGATTCAATGATTTCTATAATAAAACAACATTGATGTGATGAATTAATCATCAGGATGTCTTGCACAAACAATTAGGCTATATCAAAACGCTCATTGACGAGCATAAAATTCCATAAATATTTGAACAATATCACACTTTCAACATACATTCAATAAAAAATGCATTTAGTATGTTGTAAAACCCATAGAGGTTTGGATGCTTTGTATGACTTTTATTCTGATATGATGAAAGTGTCTTACGGGGAGCCATAAAGTTTCCCAGGAAAAAGAACAAAAAAATCCAAAATCTGCAAAATAAGCAACAATCTCGGCCAATTACCAACCAAAAAACCAAAACTTTCCGAACTGCCTTGGGCCGAGGATCCGTAACAAATCCAAGAACAACCCCATGCACCAGCGAAACCTTCGCCCAATTCCCCTTCTCCCCAACCTTCACCAAATTTGCCAAGCACTTCAACCCCGACTTAATCCCTGATGATGATTGTAAATAGGAATTCCCCATATTAGGACACGTAGCAGGTGACGTGTCGTCTACGTAAGCCCGTCAGATTCCTGAGGGCTACGGAGATAGAGTAAATACGATATATTGGGGACATTTCTCGGCGCCTCATCTCCGAGATATCATTCGACCTTTGGGGGCCTCCCATGAGTACATTCCCTAGTCGCCTAGCAACCAGCCAACAGCTCACCTTCGAGCTATCCTACAGCAGCCTCTCGCTCGACTTCTGGCAGTCACTGAGCTGAGCTTCCTCAGCCTCATCGCTCGACTCCGGGCAATCACCGAGCTGAGCTTCCTCAGCTTCTCTGTCCAGCCGAGAGCACGGAGCCCAAGCGCTCCCGTAGCGGCTCCGTGTATCTCGTCACGACGAGATCTCCGCCGCTTTACGTCCCGCATCCTACGCTTGCGTATCTCGTCATTAATGGGCGTATCCCGCCATCAACGCGAACGTGCTGCTGGGACGTAACAGACGGCGAGAATCTCGCATCGGCTTGCTCCAATGCGAGCCCTATATAAACTCCTCCTCCAGACGACTCAGGTACGTCGAACTCAAGACACGGCTACTCTGCCCAATTACTCCTCGGTACTTACTTGATCGTTGGAGGGTTTTACGGTGGTTTCCCACCCCGGGACTTCTCTTGCAGATATCTCGGTGTCAGCAACAACTGACAACCCATTGAGACCCACACACTCAATCTTCACACCGAATCTTAATCGTTCAGCTCTGCTGACAGCAAAATCAACAGAGGACAGCATCTGAAGGAGATTCTGACCTCCATCAATTGGCGCCGTCTGTGGGAAAGAGAAGCTTTTCCATCCAAAAAGTCGATCTTCCACCTTCGATTCAATAACCAATGATAATCGCAACGATCCCAGCATGAGCCGTCCTGTCCTCCGTAACGGAGGCGGGGACGGTTTTACTCCACCCTCCCAACATTGTCGACGCCTTATTTGCAGGGATCGACAGGCTCACGACGATAGTGGACACGCTCACTTGTGTTCAAACGGCCGGCCATGCCCACCAAACCGCTGTCCCCACTTTTCGAAACGACGACGTGCGTGGGGTGACGGAGGGGAGCATTCAGGCCTTCGACCTCGCTCACACCCATCTCGATGTCGCCGAACACCGAGTGACGATTTCGGCAATCACGACCCCTATATGAGGAATGATTCCACTATCGTCGTGTCCCCACTTTCCGAAATGACTCGTTGAGCGCTGGATAGTTCGATACCAAGATCTTAGGAGAGACCAGGCTATCGCTTCAATGCCCGCCACGCCTTCTCACCCCTGAAGAGACATCAGTCAGGTTGCTTGATTTCAGGAAGATTGGCGTCCCCATACCCATTGAGGCCGCGCACGTGGCATACCTTGGGACCAACTACGAAGGGTTTCCCCCGAGGACTTGAGGTATGTAATAGAGCGAAACTGAAACTGCTCCATCGTGCAAGCCCGAAGCAGGAACAGCAGATGCTCCGATTACGAAGAATCCTCGGGGTACCATCAGCGAATCGAGGCCCTCAAGAAGAAAATTGAAGACATGCGGCACGCTACCCGTTCGGCCGGAAGAGTGGCAAAGTACTCCGCAGATTCGCTCACAAGTCCTTTCACAGAGCAGTTATTAGGCAAGCGAGCCTCATCTCAGAATAAACCATCCAAGGTGGCCCTCTTCGATAGGAAGTCTGACCCGAAGGACCACTTGGATGTGTTTACGGCAGACATGAGCTTCCAAGACAACTCATACGTGGCTTAATGCCGAGCCTTCCCCACCACCCTTATCCGGACCGGTCGAGATTGGTTCCGCGGCCTTGCGCCACGCTCGATCTCGACCTTTGATGAGCTGGCGACTCAGTTCCTTGGTCACTTCGTCGGTAACCGATGACAGAAAGGGACGGTCGACTACCTGTTTACCATCAAGAGTGAAGACATGGAATCTTTCAAGGGTTACGTCTGTTCCCCTCCGAAAGACGGCGCGACGACTGAGAGACGTCTTGCCTGTGATTCGGGACAAATGCTATTTGGTTTTATCCGTCCACCTCTCCGAAGATGCCAAGTTGATTTATGGCACCGTGTATCGGAGGTTTAGACGGATGCGGCCGATATAGCAGACTTCGTCAGATTCCCCCTCGCTTGAGGGGTTTTTGATTGTGGGGACGCTCTTCCCTGCAGGCGCAAGCCCCTGCAGTTAATTACGCTACCGCATCGCGGTAACAACTTTCTTCTTCTCCAGAATTTCACTTCGTGTCGTGGGTGTTTGTTTTGTTTGTGGTTGCCCGTGGATTGTATACGGAGACTAATTTATGTCGTCGCCCGTAGGATGTGGATTAGTCCAAATCCGTATTTACTTAGATTTGGGTTTGGGGTTTTAGTTTAAGAATACGTTAGCCATATTGAAGCTAAGATCAACTTAAACGTTCGTTAAGGATAGGTTAGCCTAATCTCCAGACTAAGATCAACTTAACGGGGTCGTTTGGATCCGACAAGAGAGCAATTGACTCTATTATTCCAGTTTAGGGACATAGTGGTCCCTTTAATGTATGGCCGTCGGGACCCGTCACCTCTCTGACGACGTTGAAGGATTACAACGACAGATATCAGAGGAGTTCAGAGATGTACCCTTGAACCAAAATTGATTGGGGGATCAATAGTCCAATTTGGGACTAAAGTCTGTTTGAAGGTTTAAGGATACGTTAGCCATATTTGAGGCTAAGATCGACTTAAACGGGATCGTTTAGATCTGACAAAAGAGCATTTGGGCTCTATTGTTCCAGTTTAGGGACATAGTGGTCCACTGCCAGTTTAGGGACATGGGGGTCCATTGCATGTATGGTCGTCGAGATCCGTCACCTCTCTAACGTCGTTGAAGGATTACAATGACAGGTGTCAGAGGAGTTCAGAGATGTACTCTTGAACCGGATGTAAATTGATTTAAGAGAGCAGTCGTGCTCAGTCAATTTAATTTGAGGACTTACGGCCAGAATTGGGCTAAGTCCAGTTGAGAATGTTCAACATTTTTATTTGTGGTTGGCCTGTTAGGCCTTGGATTGGGCTTTGCCCTTTGTTTAATAATGCATAGCATTAATCTTGGTCTCTGTTGGACCTTTATTTGGGCTCTGCCTCTTTTAAATGATGCACAGCATCTGTTTTGGTCTGACAGACCTTTATTTGGGCTCTGCCCCTTTTTAATAATGCATTGCATTTTTTATTAGGCCTGTTAGGCCTTTTAATTGGGCTCTGTCCCTTCTTTTCAATAATGCAGTGCATTAATTATCTGACACTGGCCATGTGGCCTGTCAGGCGCTTTGCGCCAATTAATGAGCGTAAGCGCATGTGGAGGTGACACGTGTCACGCTCTGGTGAGCGCAAGCGCAGTGCGCTGCGCCAGTGCGCTGCTGACACGTGGCGCGCTCTGGTGAGTTGCGCCAATTTCAGAGAGCAATGCTCTATTTTAAAAGCGCATAGCGCAAGTTGTTCTGGAGCTGACACGTGGCGCTCTCTGGTGGTTTGCGCCAACCCAAGAGCGCAACAGTGCAGATTTACAAGTGCAAGGCACTGTTTTAAAATTTGGATTAAAGAAAACAAGTTCTTGTTTGTTTTTCCAAAGAGGTTTTACCTCGAATTTTCAAGAACCATTGGTTCATAAAAAAGGCAATGCCTTTGTGTAGATCTGATGATCTAATACAGAAGTATATTACTTCTTATTATTATTTTTTTTATTATTTGATCTTTTCTTTTTATTTTAAGATCTTGATCTTGTTCTTAGATCATTGATCTTTTCAGAAGAAATTTTTCTTTTCAAAGGTTTACTTTCTTTTCTTTCTAATTTCTTCTCAAACTTTCTTTTTAGGAGTTCTGTGAATTCTCTCTGTGTTTCTTCCTAGACTTGGAGTCTAGGGGCCATTTTATAGTGCCAATTAGTTTGTTAAATTGGTTAGAGAGATCTTTCTCTGAGTGATTTGGGGATTTTTCCCCACCATTGGATCTTTGATCCAAGGAATTCTGTTTTACAGAAGGCGATCTTCTTGTTTTTAACAAGATTGAGAAAGATCTTTCCAGAATTTTTCTGTTTTGGTGCTGGCATTGGCGCAAATGCATCTGCGCTTGACACGTGTCGCGCAGCGCAGGGCGCAGCGTAACTGCGCTGCCACGTGTCGCGCAGCGCAACTGCGCTAGCGCAACTGCACTGCCACGTGTCGCGCGGTGCAGGGCGCAGCGCAACTGAAGCGTTGCTTCCTTTATTATTATTTGAATTTTAAACAGAGCTTTGCTCTGATTGGGGGAAACAGAAGCGTTGCTTCGTTTCCCGCCTTGGAATTTGAACAGAGCTTTGCTCTGAAAGGGAGATTTTCTCCTTTATTATTTATTTATTTATTTATTTATTTATTCTTTTTATTATTATTATTTTATAAAGAGCGGGTTTTGAGCCAAAATTTTGGCGGGAACAAATGCCCCCTACTATTTTGCCCACGTAAGTATGTACGTGGGTGAAGTAGTGCAAAGTTATGAGTAGCCATGGAATTGAGGGCTTAGGAGACAAGTTTAGGGTCTTTGTAGCCTAAGACTTTTCAACTTTATGAGCCGTGAGGGTCTCACAAAGATTTTTCTCCCTACGGATCGAGAGGATCTCATAGGTGTATTTTCTCCTTAGGAATCGTGAGGATTCCTAAGTACGTTTTCTCTTATAAGTCGTAAGGATCCTATAAGAGAATTTTCCCTCTTACGAGTCGAGAGGACCCGTAAGCGGTTGTTTCCCTCCTTGTCGAGATTCGACTTTGGAGAGTGAGACCTGTGGATAGTATGCAAGAGACCGTTTTGGGCCGACTTGCAGGGTCCCAGTGCTTAGGAAACAGGTTTCTTAATCCTTACTGCCTAAGGCTTTTCCTCACAAGTCGAGACGAATCGAGCAGTTCTCGCAAAGACATCAATTTCTTCACGAATCGAGACGAATCGAGCATTTCTCGCAAGAATATCCTAACGTCACAGTTAAGCTCTGCTCTTTACGACAGAAGTCCGTTAGGGTCTGTGGTACTTAGGGTTTTGGCCGTCGTACCGTCGCATCAGCTGATATATTCCTCGATAGGCAATCATGCTGTTTGAGTAGCCCTGCGACTACCGTGTCTCTGATCCCTTCGGGGGCTGGACAAGACGTCTTCAAGCAATCCTCCTTGGCAGTTTGACCGTCGGAAGAGCAAGCGTTAGGAATTTTGCCATGCCGCTTTTTACTTGAGGTTAGGCTCATTTTGGAGAGCCCCGATGAGTTATAACCACTCCGCGCTGGTGTGGGATAATCTCCGATAGTCTTTCAGGTTTTATGTGAGTTGCCGTCAAAACCCTGAAGCTAGGAATTTGGCCTTCGCTTTATTTGCTGGGATTGCGTCTGCTGTATCGAGATGAATGTCGCGGTTGTCTCTAAGTTGCTGGCGAACCGTCGAGGTTTGGAACTAGGGATTTTGCCGTAGCTTCGTTTGTTTGATTGTCGCGTCTGAACCCTGCTGGAGGAAGAACGCTGGGGTGACATCTCGTCTGCTGTATCGAGACGAACGTCGAGGTGGTGACCACTCCGCACTGATGTGAGATGATCTCCGATGATCTTTCAGGTTTTATATGAGTTGCCGTCAAGACCCTGAAGCTAGGAATTTGGCCTTTGCTTCGTTTGTTGGTATTGCGTCTGCTGTATCGAGACGAATGTCGCGGTAGTCTCTAGGTTGCTGGTGAACCGTCGAGGTTTGGAACTAAGGATTTTGCCGTGGCTCCGCTGTTTGATGATGTTGCGTCTGCTGTGTCGAGACGAACGTCGAGGTGTTGACCATTCCGTACTGGTGTGAGATGATCTCCGGTTGTCTTTCAAGCTTTATATGACTTGCCGTTAAGACCTCGAAGCTAGGAATTTGGCCTTTGCTTCGTTTTCTGGCATTGCGTCTGAATCTTGTTGGGGGAAGGACGCTGTAGTGACATCTCGTCTGCTATATCGAGATGAACGTCGAGGTGGTGACCACTCCACACTGGTGCAAGATGATCTCCGGTTGTCTTTCAGGCTTTATATGACTTGCCATTAAGACCTTGAAGCTAGGAGTTTGGTATTCGCTTCGTTTGCTTTATCATGTCTGAATCCTGTTGGAGGAAGGACATTATTGTTGACATTGCGTCTACTGTAACGAGACGAATGCTGAGGTGGAGCTGGGATTTTGCCGTCACTCCGCTTTACTGACCATGGGGTCTTTTGTTGACGTTGTATCTGCATCTTGCTGGACTGCGAAGGAACACCTTTGTTGATTCTTTAGGCTGTAGATATTGCTGTTAAGATTTGGAACTAGGGACTATGCCGTGGCTCCGTTTCATTGCGACTCTGAGGTCGGTTGTTGACGTCATGTCTGCATCTGGTTGGAGTGAGGAGAAACACCGTTAGCGATATCTAAGTTATCGATATCGACGTCGAGACCCTGAAGCTAGGGATCTTCTTTTGCTCTGTTTGTTGACATCGTGTCTGCGATATTGCGACAAATGTCGAGGTTGTTTCTAGGTTGTCTATGAACCGTCGAGATTTGGCTTCGCTTTCTGGTGGAGCCTGTTGGGAAGGTATGGTTCCCTCTTTGTTTGTGCCCCTGGATTGTATACAGGGATCGATGTGATCTCACCTGTAGGGCAGCAGTTTCATTCATTTTTTTTATTATTATTTTCTTTCCGCGATGCTCTATCATTTCAGCTTTATATCGCGAAAGTCGCGATTGCCCCATCATTTCGGCTATTTTTCATGGTGCCCAATCATTTCGGGTATTTATTTTATTTTTACTCGCTGTTTTTTATTGCGAGTCGCCCAATCATTTCGGCTATTTTGCATGCATACATTTTTACTTGCTGCTTTTTATTACAAGTTGCCCCATCATTTCGGCTATTTTGCATGCATACATTTTTACTTGCTGCTTTTTTTATTGCAAGTTGCCCCATCATTTCGGCTATTTTGCACACATACATTTCTACTTGCTGATTTTTATTGCAAGTTACCCCATCATTTCGGCTATTTCGTATGCATGTATGGCTCGCTGTTTTTTTTTTATCGCGAGTGTGGACCTTGGAATCTGGTGCTAATCTCAACATCAGTATCGCTACAACTGGAATATTGCCAGGAGCGAATCATCATTTGCCATGAAAGGACTTGGAATTTGATACCGGTTTAGGCATCAGCATCGCTACAATTGGGATATTGTCAGGAGCGAATCATCATTTGCCTCTGTCGATGTCGAACAAAGGTGGCTTAGTAAACAGGGTTAAGATCCTGCTGACTAAGGCTTTTGACTTCATGAGCCGTAAGGGTCTCACAAAGGTATTTCTCCCTACAAGTCGTGAGGATCTTGTAGGTGTATTTTCTCCTTAGGAATCGTGAGGATTCCTAAGTGCGAGTTCCTCTGTAAGTCGTAAGGATCCTACAAGTGGGTTTTCTCCTTATAAGTCGAGAGGACTTATAAGGGTTGTTCACCGTATGGACATATCCCTAGTCACGGGTAGGACTTTGTTAGGGAAATGTTTATTCGTGCCCGTGGATTGTATACAAGGGTCAATATCGAGCCGCCTATAGGGCAATATCGGAGGTTGTGGGGGTTGCTTAAGAAGAGGTTCAGGTCTCTGTAACTTAAGACTTTCAAATCTTATGAGCCGTGAGGGTCCCATAAGAGAGTTCTCCTTACGAGTCGTGAGGATCTCGCAAGTGTAATTTCTCCTTAGGAATCGTGAGGATCCCTAAGTGTGTTGCTTCCCTGTGAGTCGTAAGGATCTCACGCGGGTGGTTTCTCCTTACAAGGTCGAGAAGACCCTGCAAGTGTCTCTTAACGAGGTTGCGCCCTTTCGGGTTTTCACAAACACTCGCCGGTAGCCCTGCTGTTTTTACTCACGGAGCCCTTTTGGGTTTTCATCCGTGCCCATTTTGCTTATGGACATACCGTTCTTTTTATTTATTTATTTTATTTTTTTATTCCACTTTTTTTTTAACGAGGTCGCGCCCTTTCGGGTTTTCACGAACACTCGCCGGTAGCCCTGCTGTTTTTACTCACGGAGCCCTTTCGGGTTTTCATCCGTGCCCATTTTGCTTATGTACATACCGTTCTTTTTTTTAATTTATTTTTTTATTATATTTTTTTTATCTCGTCAGCCTGAGGATGCTGCGGTAGTAGTTTAAAGACGTTTCGGTTGTCAGCTAGTTTTAGGACGTAGTGGTCCGTCGTTAGTTTAAGGACGTTTCGGTCCACCGTCGCCGTATTTGAGGCGAATCTCTAGTTTACTGACTTTTCGGTCTATGGGGCTTTCTCTATGACTGAGCATGATGCCCCCGGCGTGTCCACCTTTCTTAGAGCATGTGGTTGTGGTGGGCTCACCTTCCAGTTTTCGGATAGCACGAAATTGCCCTGTCGGTATTGATCTTCAACCCAGTTTTTGAAGACGAAGCAATTCTCGATCGGGTGACTTACCGTTTGGTGGTAAGGGCAATAATTGGGATCGTTGACATCTCCTGGCTGCAACGGACGTTTTGGACTCAGCAGATTGATGAGTCTGTTGCGCACTGCCAGCTCGAACGGTCTTCTCGTTTTATTCTGAGGAAACGAGTAAGGACGTCTCAACCTCTCACAGAGGGGTTGCCGCTTGTTGTTTTGGCGAACAACCGGTCTAGAGCCACTCGATTGTTGTTGAGTGTTGGCGACGAAGGGCGTTTTTTCCTTTCCTTTATCCTTTTTGTTCGCTCCATTGTTTGCGGGTCCGAGATTCTTTCCGGGTAGTATGCCCTTGCACGGATGAATGTTCTCATAATTCTTCAATTCTTCAGAGATGGAATCCTTGAAGAGAGGGTTGAGGGCTATTTTTTCGTCGGGGTCACTCCCAAAGGTGAGAACTCGTGATCCCCCGGGCTCGTCCCTATAACAATTGCCGGCAACTCTTTTATGCTCATTTGTTGTATTTTTTCGCTGTCTACGAGCTTCCCGCTTTATTTTGTTGACGTGTTGTCTATGAGCGACATACCCTTGCCACCAACACTTAAAGGAGTCGCAGTCTTCAGTGGGATGTGCGATCTTCTGATGGTACAAGCAGTAGTTAGGATGCATCTCTACTCCATCGAGAGTGTTTTCTTCAGAGGGTGGTAGCTTCATTCCCATTGATATGGCCTTAGCAAACCTTTTCCTCGTCTTGAATTTGTTTTTATCCTCAACGGATGTCTTTTGATTTGACAAGAGTGCTTCGACTCTTTTGTCTAGTCGCCGGCGTTTGGCTCCTTCCAATATGGCCATCTTGCGCTCCTGTTTGGCTTTACTTTTCAGACAAATCTCATTCAGGAAAGCATCGATCATCTCGTCTGACGGCCACAGAAGTTCTGGTTCAGGACCCGCCCTTGGTTCCTCGGTGCAAGGAACTTCTTCATCATCTATCAATGAGTGAGAGATCATATGACAACTCGCTACGTAGTCCTCGGATTCATCTGATGAGTCTTCTCCATCGTTTTCGTCCTCAACAAAAAAACAAGCTGCCCCCGGCATGTCCGTCTTCTTTGGAGTGTGCGGCTGTGGTGGGTTTACTTTCCACTTTTCAGACAGCGCGAACTTGCTTTGTAGGTACTGATCCTCGATCCATCCCTTAAAGACGAAACAATCTTCGATCGGGTGACTTACCGTGTGGTGGTAAGGGCAATAATCGGGATTATTGAGATCGCCTGGCTGCAACAGACGTTTTGGACTCGGCAGATTGATGAGTCTGTTGCGCACTGCCGGCTCGAACAGTCTTCTCGTTTTATTCTGAGGAAACGAGTAAGGACGTCCCAGTCTCTCCTCGAGGGATGGGCGTGGACGCACGTTGTTTTGGCGAACAACCGGCTTTGAGTTGCTCGGCTGTTGTTGAGTATTGGCGACGACGATCGCTTTTCCTTTTCCTTTCTCATTTCGAGAGTCTGGCTTTGGAGGAGACGGTTTATGTCCCATCTGATCCATTTGGGCCAACTTGTCGATCAAGGCCTGAAAAGTAGTTGGCTTGAAGAACATCATGAATTGCGAGATGGTCGCTTGTGGATCAAGAGTGCCCACGAACATGCCTACCGCAGGTGCTTCTTCGATGCGTTGTTCGCACTTCGACCATAAGTTTCGCCACCGTATTGCGTATTGAACCCACATTTCGCCTAGCCTTATCCTGGCATTGATCAACGCCGTGATCGGGGTGCGCTCGCTGGCGCTTTCAAATCTTTGTGTAAACCGTAGCTCCATCTCTGCGAACGTTTTGACAGAGTCGTTAGGTAGCTCTGAATACCATTCGAAGGCCGTTTCCGCTAAGCTGCCGACGGATTTGGCGAAGTAACAGTTTATCATCGCCTCCAGTGTTGCCGCAAAGAGCCCTGAATTGGGCAACATGTTGATGGGGATTGCCAGCCCCCCTATATACATGGAACTTAGGGATCGTATATCCCGGCGGGTAACTGATTTGGTCATACCAGCTCGGGTACGGTCACCCAGTTTTGACGACTTGGCTGGCCGCTTCATTCACCTAGTGAGCTTGTATTTGTTGAGCTATATATTCATCCAGGGTAGCCTTAGAGATAGTTTCCTCTTTGGCTGTTGACAGAGCCGGTGGAGGATTCGATGTCTCTCCTTTGTCATCTTCAAGGACAATCGGAGGATCTTCGGCAGGAGGATCCGTCTGTAACATCATCCCTACCATATCTTGGAAGAGGAGCGCCATTTGTTTTATGTTAGCCGCTTGCTCTGCTGCTTCCCTGTCCTTCTTTTCGAGGACTCTGCGTAAGAAGTCAGCGTCAGTTTCTTGTTCATGACGCTGCTCCGACGATGCTTCTGGGCTTTCTTTTGGCCCGGTGAGTGCGGCCATTGCAGTCATCATCTCCTGAAGCTTCTGTTGCTGTTCTTGAGCTTTCGTCACGGATCGGGTGAGCGGTCGGTGACCCGTCGAAGCATGGCTTTCCTCCTTTCCGGAAGCCATATAAACATTGTGCACCACCATGCCCCCAGACTTAGGGTGTTTGTACTCAGCGCGTTTACGGTTTGCCATGTTCACAGGGGCTTTTTGCGGCCTCCTTTTCTTTTGAGTGGTTGGAGTTGAGGGGGTCGTTGTAGTGGGCACCCAAGTGGCTGTTGCTTTTTGTGGCTTGATGGAGTAATCCTTCTCCTGCCGAACCTTCATCTTTTTCTGTCGGCGGGGATAGTCTTGATCAATCACCGACTCCTGGACCTGTCGCCAGACCTTGTAAATTTTAGAGGACAGCCGTTGAGGGGGCTGCCCCAGCTTCTTCTCTGGAGTATTCTCTACAGGTGAAGGAGTTCTCTTCAGCACTGCAGTAGGAGAGTTTCTGCGCACCGTGTTTAGCAATTCAAACTGTTCCCGGTTGGAACAGCAGCATCGATCCCCACCGTTGGAGCTGGCGGAGTTATCCCAGAGGGGGAGTTGCCCCCAGCCTTCCTTACTCGGCGCCAGTGACGACGTCGAGTATGTCTTGCGGATGGAGTTGTTTCAGCTATAAGGGTGACTTCGTCGTGCCCCCTGCTTTGAGGAGAGACTGTTATTGGTGCTAGCCTGTCAAAGACTGACACCCGTCGAGAAGCAATGTCTAATCTGTCAAAGACAGACCTCTGGGCAGGGGAAGCAGCTTTGAGGACCTCGCCTGGAGCAGCAACCGGAATGGCCAGCCTTGTAAAAACCGACTTCTTGGAAGGAGGAGCCTTTCCAATGATTTCGCCCGCTTGAGCCGGGATGGCTATCCGCTTTGGGATGGCAGCTTCGGGTATCGCGGGTTTGTAGACGTTCTGGCCCAGTCTGTTGAAAACTGAGGTATTGAAGTTGGGCGACCCGTTGAGAGGGGTCGCGACAATGGTAAGCCGATCAAAGACCGACTCCTTTGGGGCTTCTTGCAACGTCATTGTGGCATTGAAGCTCAACGGTGGGAGCATGGTCCCGAAGAATAATCCAGTGGTGGCTTGAGTTACTTGCTCCACTGGCATCTTGAAAAGGGAAGCCGCTTGGGGCCCATAAGTCACTCCTTCAGCAAGGATGGAGCGAGAGTTGCAGTTGCAGGCAGTGCAGTTTGAAGCCATTGATCTTCTGTTTTCTACACGGAGCAAGACACCAAATCATAGTACCTCGAATCCACAGGCAACCACAGCAAACCGCGATTCGTTCGCGAACACAACACACGAAGTGTGGAGTGGAAAGAGCAAAAGGTCCCACCGGGCGTGCCAGAATCTGTTCCCCTCCGAAAGATGGCGCGACGACTGAGAGACGTCTTTCCTATGATTCGGGGCAGATGCTATTTGGTTTTATCCGTCCACCTCTCCGAAGATGCCAAGTTGATTTATGGCACCGTGTATTGGAGGTTTAGATGGATGCAGCCGATGTAGCAGACTTCGTTAGATTCCCCCTCGCTTGAGGGGTTTTTGATTGTGGGGACGCTCTTCCCTGCAGGCGCAAGCCCCTGCAGTTAATTACGCTACCGCATCGCGGTAACAACTTTCTCCTTCTCCAGAATTTCACTTCGTGTCGTGGGTGTTTGTTTTGTTTGTGGTTGCCCATGGATTGTATACGGAGACTAATTTATGTCGTCGCCCGTAGGACGTGGATTAGTCCAAATCCGTATTTACTTAGATTTGGGTTTGGGGTTTTAGTTTAAGAATACGTTAGCCATATTGAGGCTAAGATCAACTTAAACGTTCGTTAAGGATACGTTTGCCTGATCTCCAGACTAAGATCAACTTAACGGGATCGTTTGGATCCGACAAGAGGGCAATTGGCTCTATTATTCCAGTTTAGGGACATAGTGGTCCCTTTAATGTATGGCCGTCGGGACCCGTCATCTCTCTGACGACGTTGAAGGATTACAACGACAGATGCCAGAGGAGTTCAGAGATGTACCCTTGAACCAAAGTTGATTGGGGGATCAATAGTCTAATTTGGGACTAAAGTCTGTTTGAAGGTTTAAGGATACGTTAGCCATATTTGAGGCTAAGATCGACTTAAACGGGATCGTTTAGATCCGACAAAAGAGCATTTGGGCTCTATTGTTTCAGTTTAGGGACATAGTGGTCCACTGCCTGTTTAGGGACATGGGGGTCCGTTGTATGTATGGCCGTCGGGACCCGTCACCTCTCTAACGTCGTTGAAGGATTACAACGACAGGTGTCAGAGGAGTTCAGAGATGTACCCTTGAACCGGATGTAAATTGATTTAAGAGAGCAGTCGTGCTTAGTCAATTTAATTTGAGGACTTACGGCCAGAATTGGGCTAAATCCAGTTGAGAATGTTCAACATTTTTATTTGTGGTTGGCCTGTTAGGCCTTGGCTTGGGTTTTGCCCTTTGTTTAATAATGCATAACATTAATCTTGGTCTTTGTTGGACCTTTATTTGGGCTCTGCCTCTTTTAAATGATGCACAGCATCTGTTTTGGTCTGACACACCTTTATTTGGGCTCTTCCCCTTTTAAATAATGCATTGCATTTTTTATTAGGCCTGTTAGGCCTTTTAATTTGGCTCTATCCCTTCTTTTCGATAATGCAGTGCATTAATTATCTGATACTGGCCATGTGGCCTGTCAGGCGCTTTGCGCCAATTAATGAGCGCAAGCACATGTGGAGGTGACACGTGTCACGCTCTGGTGAGCGCAAGCGCAGTGCGCTGCGCCAGTGCGCTGCGCTGTTGCGCTGCTGACACGTGGCGCGCTCTGATGAGTTACGCCAATTTCAGAGAGCAATGCTCTATTTTAAAAGCGCATAGCGCAAGTTGTTCTGGAGCTGACACGTGGCGCTCTCTGGTGGCTTGCGCCAACCCAAGAGCGCAACAGTGCAGATTTACAAGTGCAAGGTACTATTTTAAAATTTAGATTAAAGAAAACAAGTTCTTGTTTGTTTTTCCAGAGAGGTTTTACCTTGAATTTTCAAGAACCATTGGTTCATAAAAAAGGCAATGCCTTTGTGTAGATCTGATGATCTAATAAAGAAGTATATTACTTCTTATTATTATTTTTTATTATTTGATCTTTTCTTTTTATTTTAAGATCTTGATCTTGTTCTTAGATCATTGATCTTTTCAGAAGAAATTCTTCTTTTCAAAGGTTTACCTTCTTTTCTTTCTAATTTCTTCTCAAACTTTCTTTTTAGGAGTTCTGTGAATTCTCTCTGTGTTTCTTCCTAGACTTGGAGTATAAGGGCCTTTTTATAGTGCCAATTAGTTTGTTAAATTGGTTAGAGAGATTTTTCTCTGAATGATTTGGGGATTTTTCCCCACCATTGGATCTTTGATCCAAGGGCTTCTGTTTTACAGAAGGCGATCTTCTTGTTTTTAACAAAATTGAGAAAGATCTTTCCAGAATTTTTCTGTTTTGGTGCTGGCATTGGCGCAAATGCATCTGCGCTTGACACGTGTCGCGCAGTGCACCTGCGCTAGCGCACCTGCGCGGCCACGTGTCGCACAGCGCAGAGCGCAAGTCAGCTGAAGCGTTGCTTCCTTTATTATTATTTGAATTTTAAACAGAGCTTTGCTTTGATTGGGGGAAATAGAAGCGTTGTTTCGTTTCCCGCCTTGGAATTTGAACAGAGTTTTGCTCTAAAAGGGAGATTTTCTCCTTTATTATTATTATTATTATTATTATTTATTTTTTCTTTTTATTGTTATTATTTTATAAGGAGCGGGTTTTGAGCCAAAATTTTGGCGGGAACAACGTCACTCGCTTCTACAATACCCTTCTGGAAGTCCCCAAGCACCGTGACGAAACGGTTATCACCGTCTTGAGGTCGGGTCTTAGACACAGAGTGGCTCCGCTCTTTCGCATTAGCGCAGCATATGACCATGGCTGAGATAAAAGTCTGGACCGAGCAGAAAATCCAACTCGAATCGAATTTAAACGCCAACCTACACCGCGGCGACCGGACGGACCGAAAGAAATGGGATAGGGAAGAGAAGAAAAAAGCCGATCGTCCAAAACCTTATTCTCCGAGGTTTCATGAGTACACTTTCCTGAACGTCTCTCAGGCCGAACTGCTGGAGGAGGCTAAGGATGAGAGAGTTTTCAAATTCCCGCCAGCGACTCAGAGGCCAGGCAAGCGACTCAGCGGCCCGTACTGCGCCTTCCATCGATTACAGGGGCACCTGACCGAGGACTGCAAACAATTCCGCAACTATATCGAGGAGCTGATCTGCTCCGGTCACCTGGCAAAGTACCTACGAGACAAACGGTAGGCAGATCGGGAGCAAGCGAACTAACCTCCTCCTGGAGAATTAACGGTCAGGTAGATCATGGTCATCTATGTTGGCTCGACTCCGAGAAACGAGAACACCCTTCGTATCCGCTCGATCATGACTTTAAGTGATTCCCCCTACAAGAAGTGCAAGAAGAATGATCCAATCACCTTCATCGATGAGGACCTTCACGACAGATCACTCCTGTATAATGATCCCCTTATGATAACAGCCTGGGTAAACCGATACGAAGTCCGGAGAATCCTGGTTGACTCGGGGAGCTCGGCGGATATTCTGTTTTACGAATGTTTCCAGCGTATAGGATTAAACCCCTCCGACTTCTCACGTCCTCTCCGGGTGTACAAACCATTCCGTCTTGGCCGATGGATCGATCACCCTCCCTCTCAAAATTGGGGAAGTAGGAAGAACGCGAACCATGTCGGTGAATTCCTCGTTTCCAGGATTCTTTCATCCTATAACATCCTTTTGGGTTGCCCCATCCTAAATGCCCTCCAGACCAGATCTCGAGCTATCATTTCGCACTCAAGTTCCCTCTGAACAATAGGAGATAGGCCGGGCCTATGGAGACCAGCAAACCGCCAGAGTCTGTTTCGCCTCGATGTTCCTTGAGGACAAAGAAGTTGACATTTTTGAAGATGTGTGCGATCCTCGGGAATCTCTAAATATGCGTGATGATAAAAACGAGATTCGCGGTTTCTCGGTGGAGACTTTGTTAGAGTTTCCTCTTGAGGAGGGAGACGACAGCAGAACTATCCAGATCGGCTCACTCTTGACAGAGGATGCTCGGGATAGCCTGATCCATTTTCTTCGGAGCAACTCCAATGTATTCGCTTGGACTCCTGCGGACATGCCCGGGATTGACCCTAAGGTGATCTCCCATAAGCTCGGGGTCGACTCAAAACCCCGACCGGTCCGACAAAAAAAAAAGAAGTTTCACACCAGTAAAATAGAAAGCAATAGAGGAGGAGGTGGACCGACTGCTCGTGATCGACTTCATCAGAAATCTGGATTACTCGGCTTGGCTAGTGTTTACCGCCGAAAACGGAGACAAAACCGCGTAAGTCGTCTTGTCTGAATTTGGGGGCAGATGCTATTTGGGTTTATCCGTCCACCTCTACGAAGTTACCAAGTTGATTTATGGCACCGTGTATCGGAAGTTTAGACGGATGCGGCCGTTGTAGCAGATTTCGTCATATTCCCACTCGTTTGCGAGGGGATTTTGATTGTGGGGACGCTCTTCCCTTGGGCGCTCATGTGATATCACATGAGCTCTGCATCTAGAGATTAAACTATACTTTATGAAGAGTTAAACTCTTGTAGAAATAATCAAAGTCTCTAAAGCTGGCTTTTCCTCTTCCCCATTTTTTAAATAAAAACTAAGTTCTTTATTTCCTTCATAAAAAAGACCATCTTTCTTTTTCTTATGATCTTAAAAGATCTAGTCTTTTGAAACCCTAGTTTCCTTATTATTTTATTTAAGGGGAACTAAGTTCCAAAAAAATAGATAAAAAAACCCCTATTTTTTTATATGAAATGAAGGAACTAACTTCTTGGAATATAAACTCCTTCTTTTCTTTTTTTCATTCTTTCCTTCTGTTAATATAGGGGTGGTAAAATAACATTGTTCTCTTCTGGATCTTTGAGTTTAAAGAACAAGATCTTCCTTATGAGAATTAAATTCTTTTTACGGGAAATTTGTCTTGTGGATCTCAGATCTAGAGGAAAAACTAAGTTCTTTTGAAAAGCTAAGCCCTTATGTATATATCACATCTAAGTAAAAAGGGGATATTCCTCCATTATTTACCTAGGATTTTGGAGGAGGAAGATGATCTTTCTTCAAAAAGAATTGAATTCTCTGTTGCAGAAGCTTATGAGAAGTCTCCTCATCTCTGAGATTTAATCTCCTTACTCCTATTTATAGGAGACTAAAAAGATCTATTTGTTGAGAGAATTTCTTATTTGAAAAATCATGATTGATTCATAATCAATCAAATTGATCTTAAAGATCAATCGATGAATTTTATTTATTGTTGGATTTTTAATCCAAAGACTTTCTGTTTAACAGAACATATCTCTCTTATTTGTTTAACAAGATTGAGGAGATATCTTCCATACATAGAATTTGATTCTATATTATGATTAAGCGGTGATTTTTAATCACCGTTGGATCTTTAATCCAAAAGGCATCTATTTAACAGAGTGAATTTTTCTTGTTTAGAAAGATAGGGGAAATATTTCCTAAATAAAATTTAATTCTATTTGAAGCAAGTGCATCACAACCCTTGATGGTGGCGCTCATGTGCGTATCTCGTGAGCCGCTGCCCAAGGGGTTGACATGTGCGCTACGTGCCATGCACGTAAGGCGTTGTCGAAGGGGTTGGCATTTGCGCCGCATGCCATGCACGTGAGACGCTGCCAAGAGACGGCACTAGCGCTCACGTGGATATCATGTGAGGCAGTGCCCAAGTCATTTATCACATGGGCTATGAATTTGAGTTCTTTTTATTTTATTTATTTACTTTAAACATCCATTTTGGGATTTTCAGATATTAAACTTAGAACTCCATTTTATTATTTTTTAAATACCCGTTTTGGGGTTTTCATAACATAAGCCAACATTTTTGGCAGGAACAGTTAATATCCTCTAAGATGAAGAAAATGCTAAAGCGGCTTCATGGAGCTTCTGGGGTCATCTCGAATGGTCCTCTGCACCCTCAATTAGAACCAGATGAAACTGAATTCTACGTATCAGCTAACGCACCCTCCACCTCTAAGTCAAAAGCATAAGCATCTTCAACTTCTAAAAGTAAGAAGAAGAAGGCCAAAATTCCGGTGAAACCGAAAAAGAGCAAAGAGATCAAGTCGGCAATCCAGCATTACTTAGACTCCTTGGAGGAGTACGAATAGGGGTAATCTCCCCGATCACCTTGGAGGACTACATGTGACACCCGTTCGAAAACGAAGACTCCAACTTCGAGTCAGATGATGTGGCATTGCCGGTGGAAACCTGCGATGTTATAAATGTGTGGTTCGACCAAGAGCCTGCAAGGCAGCCCTTCAGGAAAATGCTCCACCCTCGGTTTCAAGGGATGAGGTGAATGATATGATTGCAAACGCGTTGAGATTCAAAATATAGGAATCATGGCCCTCATAAGCGAGATGCGACAAAGAACGACCTTGCTGAACATGTATATTCACGCACTGAAAAATAACCTGACGAACATGGTCGGCATTCAAATAGAGGATATACAGCGTAACCAGGAGCGGATTTATGATCTGGACGAAATGATTGAAGAGTGGACAATGGCTCTTAGCGCCAAATGAAAGCTGATGAAGGCAGCGTATCGGCGCGTGTCCTTACGTCAGAGCTGAATGATGTCTCCTCCTTAACCTTGAGACGAAGAAGGTCGAGGAAAAGAAAGACTATGATCAGGAAAGCTAGAAAGGAGTATCGGCGGGTGAATAAGATGGAGCCGGTCCCTGAAGAAAATGAAGAATCAATTGAACTTCCAGTGGAAGTCTGCAGAGTGATGTATAATGTTCATCATTCTGACATGGAATCAGAAGATTGCCCGGAAGGGCTCTCTCTTCACAACTCTGTCCCGTCTAGCGACGATTATGAACCCGAAGATAATGATGGCTTCACTCACAATGACAAATACATGGCTGATAAAATCGATGGTTTCTACTCCGCTAAAGAAAATCCTCTACCTGAAAGATCCGCAGCCAGAAATGCAAGAAGGGGCGTGAGAAGATCAAGCAAAAAGAAAGTATCCTCCAGCAAAAGAAATTTGGAAACAGAGGTTACATATCTGGGTGCAATGGCCCACGGCTTTGTTAATTCTCTAAGGATGCTCGAGGAAGAAGCCATCGCCCTAAGAATCGAAGTCCGAAGAGTCGGCGACCTGCAGGAGGAGGCTATGGATGAAGTCCGAAAGAAAATATCGGATCTAGTATTCCTGCTCGATCGACTAGAAACGAACATCCTATGGCGCCACGGTTACGAGCTAAGAAGACAAATAGAAATCCAAGTATATGAATGTGCGAGAGCAGAGCAGGAGGCACTCCAAAACGTCCCTACAGAAAATAATGAAGAGTGTCTAACGCGGAAAGAAAAACCCGTGCATGATGCTGCTATAAAAGAAAGTCAATAAAAAGGAAAGAGATCTCCGAATCGACACATCCTCTTATAACAAATAAGCTGGATATGGCAGAAGAAATCATAAAGTGGGAAAACCCTGTCTGTCTCCGCCTTAGAAAATGCAACCAGGGGCCACTTCCCAGTACAGATGGTATTGTCTGCTCTGGCCGAAACCGCATGGTTTTGCCCTTTAGAGCGAACCGGACCCAACCACGGGCCACTTCCCAGGAGGTTACCCATCCCAAGACTTCCTTGGCCCAAACACACTTAATTATGAATTTCTCAAGCTCCTGTATTGCCGATTCACTTAAAAGGCGCCTCTGTAATTGAGGGTGACATCATTACATTTATAATACAGTTTGGTCCTCTTTCGGAATGTATTCCGAAAATTCCCCATTGTTTACAGTGAGTCCTACGGAATAGAGAGGTGGCCCCCACCCCCTTGGCATGACAATTGGCATGGCATTTTGTTCCGTGAGCAAGAACCGGATCCCGACATCCTCCCCACCTTTGAACAATAGTTCGTCCTTAAACCACGGATCTACTACTGAGGGACCTGTATAGGACACCATAAATGTAACACCTCACGCTCCAGTACAGATTGTATTGTACGCTCTGGCCGAAACTGCACGGTTTTGCCCTTCAGAGCGAACCGGACCCTACCAAGGGGCCAACTTCCCAGGAGGTCACCCATCCCAAGACTTCCCAGGCCCGAATACGCTTAACTACGAAGTTCTCAAGCTCCTGTAGTGCCGACTCACTTAAAAAGGCGTCTCTGTAATTGAGAGTGACATCATTACATTTATAATGCAGTTTGGTCCTCTTTCGGAATGTATTCTGAAAATTCCCTATTGTTCTACAGTGATTCCTATGAAATCAAGAGGTGGCCCCCACCCCCTTTGCATGACAATTAGTGTTGCACTTTATTCCGTGAGCAAGAATTGGGTCCCAACATCCTCTCCACTTTTGAATAATGGTTCATCCTCGAACCACGGATCTACTACTGAGAGACCTGCATGGGCCACCATAAATGTAACGCCCCACACCCCCAGTACAGATGGTATTGTCCGCTCTGGCCGAAACCGCACGGTTTTTCCCTTTAGAGCGAACCGGACCCGACCAAGGGGCCACTTTCCAGGAGGTCACCCATCCCAAGACTTCCCTGACCCGAGCATGCTTAACTATGGAGTTCTCAAGCTCCTGTAATGCAGATTCACTTAAAAGGTGCCTCTGTAAATAAGGGTGACATCATTACATTTATAATGCAGTTTGGTCTTCTTTTGGAATGTATTCCAAAAATTCCCTATTATTCTAAAGTGGGTCCTACGGAATCGAGAGGTGGCCCCCACCCTCTTGGCATGAAAATTGACATGGTATTTTGTTCCGTGAGCAAGAACCGAGTCCCGACATCTTCCCCACGTTTGAACAATGGTTCGTCCTTGAACCACAGATCTACTACTGAGGAACCTGCATGGGACACCATAAATGTAACGCCCAAGCCTCAATACAGATTATATTGTCCGCTCTGGCCGAAACTGCACGGTTTTGCCCTTTAGAGCAAACCGGACCCGACCAAGGGGCCAACTTCCCAAGAGGTCACCCATCCCAAGACTTTCCTGGCCCGAATACGCTTAACTACGAAGTTCTCAAGCTCCCGTAGTGTTGATTCACTTAAAAAACGCCTCTGTAATTAAGGGTGATATCATTACATTTATAATGCAGTTTGTTCCTCTTTCGGAATAATTCCCCATTGTTCTACAGTGGGTCCTACGGAATCAAAAGGTGGCCCCCACCCCCTTGGCATTACAATTGGCATGACACTTTGTTCCGTGAGCAAGAACCGGGTCCCAACATTCTCCCGATTCTTTGAACAATGGTTCGTCCTCGAACCACAGATCTACTACTGAGAGACCTGCATGGGTCACCATAAATGTAACGCCCCATACCCCAGTACAGATGGTATTGTCCGCTCTGGTCGAAACCGCACGGTTTTGTCCTTTAGAGCGAACCGGACCCGACCAAGGGGCCACTTCCCAGGAGGTCACCCATCCTAAGACTTCCCTGACCCGAGCATGCTTAACTATGGAGTTCTCAAGCTCCTGTAGTGCCGATTCACTTAAAAGGTGCCTCTGTAATTGAGGGTGACATCATTATATTTATAATGCAATTCAGTCCTCTTTAGGAATGTGTTCCGAATATTCTCCATTGTTCTACAGTGGGTCCCACGGACTCAAGAGGTGGCCCCTAAGGATTCAAGAGGTGGCCCTATCCCTTGGCATGACAATTGGCGTGACACTTTGTTCCGTGTGACACTTTATTCCGTGAGTAAGAACCGGGTCCCGACAGAAAATAACCGAGCATCAACGTCAGGTTCGAAAAAGAAGGCTTTGTTAATTCTCTAAGGGCGCTCGAGGATGAAGCCATCGCCTTAAGAACCAAAGTCCAAAGAGTCGGCGATCTGCAGGAGGAGACTATGGATGAAGTCTTAAAGAAAATATTAAATCTAGTATTCCTGCTCGATCGACTTGAAACGAAAATCCTATGGCGCCGCGGTTACGAGCTAAGGAGACAAAATAGAAAGCCAAGCATATGAACGTGCGAGGGCCGAGCTGGAGGCACTCTAAAGCGTCCTTACAAAAAATAATGAAGCCCTAGTGTCCAACACGGAAAGAAAAACCCGTGGATGACGCTACTACAAAAGAAGGTCAATAAATAGGAAAGAGATCTCCGAATCAACACATCCTCTTACAACATATAAGCCGGATATGGAAAAAGAAATAATAAAGTGGGAAAACCCTCTCCTCCTCATAAAATAACCAAGCGTCGACGTCAGGTTCGCAAAGTACGACGCACATGATCGGATATTGTGTGTTCCTATAGATATGGACATGGAAGAGACTACACGTTAGACGCCCTGAGATCATGCAGCTTTCAGATAGGTGGATTTTCGATGGTCTTGAGGTGATGACGTCTCCTCTAGGTGTTCAGTGGGCAGGTCGACTAATATGGAGGAGGAACCCTCACGAGTGCCTTGATTTATATAGGGATGAGCTTAACACGCTACGGGACGAGTTTGTGACATGGCAGCCTTACACGGATGAGCATGTCACGCTTCTTCCACCTCTATGCATGTCACATCCCCACCACTTGCTATGGTTGACCAGGGTGCCACTCATCCACTTTATGGTGGTCAAGTACTCCTATCCACATAGAGTACTGTGCCAGTTCAGTTCGCACTAAGGCATTGCACCCGATTGAGTTTTTGAGTCCAGGTTGCACATGATAGATGCACGAGGCAAGTTTAAGGAGGACCGAAGACACAAGCATATGACACACGTACACAAGTAGGACTTCGACGGGTTTGCACTCGTCATTGGAGGAATATCCCTACGTATGATCCTACACGCCGTGTCAAGTACGTGAGTTAGTATCTCATGATGACTCGATTTTATGTTGTCATGCCTGAGCGGCGATATGTTATTGGACAAGATACCCTTTTTTTTTCATTCAATAGCTCACTCAAAAATTAAGATCGTATGTTATTTTAGTTGTTTGTTTTATGTTGTATTATCATCCTGTACGATTTATAAAATGCTTATACTAAAATGTACATTATTCTTTTTCCAGATAGGACATATGTGGAGACTTGTACGTATGGAAATAAAGACTATACGGAGTGATGCGGCGGATATATTGAAACAATTCGTGCGTTCTGCGATTGGACACTGCAGAGGCGTGATGCATGAGGTGGGTGAGGGTCCCATATTTGAGGTGATGGTAGCAGATCCTGTCTATGACCAGCGGAGCCACACATATCGATTAGATGATCAGCCAGGTCCCAGTGTTTCCCACTGAAGACGCGAGTATACATATACAGCAGAGAAGGAGAAGGATGTGGTGGAGGATGAGGCGGTGGAGGCGGATCATGATCTTTATATCTTCCCTGTGTTGTAGTTGATTCATGTGACTCAGGATGACGTGGCGAAAACGAAGAGGAGATACTGCAATTTTATTTGAAGTTGTATGATGTATTATTTATGAACTTTGTACCATCCATAATGTATTTTCTTAGTCTCTAGTTTGTGTGATTGTATGTTTATACTGTATGTGATATATTTCTGTTGTGTGGGTCAACCCTTCGAAGTGGGATTTTTTTAAAGCCGGGTGTGGCTTGTATTACTCCGGAGTAGAGAATATTATGTATTTATGGAAATAGATCAATATTTACAAAAGAATTGTTGTCCGTTGTATTTAGAATTTATCAGTTATTAAACTAATCATAATAAGCATGTGTCTAATATTTGCGTAAAAAGGAAAACAAAAAACTTCGAATCTAAATGATCGTGTTGAGGCAGTTACTAAATGACGGCATCGGTGTGCCTGATCTGAAATAGCATTTTCTTCTGATGAAAAATTCTATCTGAGATAGAGTTTTTGATGAGAAGAAAACTCTATTTCAAATAGAGTTTTTGGTAGAAAGCTTCGAGACAAAAACTTTACTCCAAGTAGCGTTTTTTTCAAAGAGAAAACACTACGTAGAGCAGCGTGTTTGCTCGACTCTTTATCCAAAACTAAAACGCTATTTTAGATAGCATTTTCCATTTTTGGAAAACGCTATTTCAAATGGCGTTTTTGGCTGACGTGGCTGATCCCAATCCATGTTATGACTCCCAGAGTCATTTCGGAAAATGATTTGGTTCTGGGGTTACTTTGGAATTTAATTAATTTAACAGGGGTTAGAACAAATTGGAATTTGTTAGGGGCAGTTAGGTGTTGGAAACAGTGAGATTCCTGCCCAACATTTCAAATTGATGGAACTCGTCACAAAACTTTGCCAAAACTAAGAAAAATCATTGTGGTAGAAGAATATATTTTAAAAGTCTAAGATATCAAAATTATGATAATAATTGAGATAAATTTGCTTATTCTCTGCTTCTTTATTAATAGATTCTGTTTTCAGCTTGATGAGCAGCTGTTTCTATTGTTGAAAGCAACCTTGGTTTAAATCATACTGGTCATGCATAATAAAAACAATTGTTGAGCAAAATAGTCCACGTTTTCGGCCAACAGAAAAAATTTCAACCGGCAATGTTCAAATATAAAAATACATACTTCAATCCTAGTTAATAAAAATACGTACCTCAACCTTGGTTTAATGTTCAAATATAAAAATACATACTTCAATCTCCCTTAATAAAAACTTCTATGTGTCGGCATATGTGTCCAGTAAAAAAAATAGAAAAGAAATAAAGCTATATGTCCCATCAACCATCATAAAGATGCCTGAAAAGCTTATATCTCTTTCTTTCTTATTCCAAAATGCACATTGCATCTAATATGCCTGAATCATTTCTCCATCGATACTCCTTGAAAATCGTTGTGCAGCAAACATGTCTCAAAAAGAAAAAAGGCAATTACGGCCATGCATTTGATCTCAATACTAAATTTCACTACTTGATATTCAAACACCTAGCCATCAAACACACTACAAAACAAAATACATATATTGCACTCTTAATTTTAAACGTACAAAACCGCTCACACTCACACACACACACAAAAATCTTTTTTCATCTTGCATAAACAAAACCCAAAATTATAAGAAATATCATAACCAATATATGAGGTTAATTGAGGAAAGAGCTCATTCTTCCTATGGCGTCGAAAAAATACACCCTTCCTTATTTTTTCCGACGATCGGCACCCACCATCTTCATCGTTATCATCTAAGATATGGGTACACCAAATTTCATGTGATTCTACAACTTTTTCACCGTTGATTTAGTGGGTTCAAAATTAATGGTGACAATAGAACTTTTTACATTGCTAAATCAACGGTGAAATGGTTGTAGAATCACATGAAATTTGGTGTATCCACATCTAGATGATAACGATTAAGATGGTGGATGCGGATCGACGGAAAAAAATAAGAGAGGTGTATTTTTTGGACCCATAGGACGGAATTCTCTCTTCCTATAGCATCTTTCCACCATTATTCTATATATATATATATATATATATATATATATACTCCGGACGGATTAATTCTGCGCGAGCGCGGCGACGAAGTAGAGCGCGTTGCTTGTCAGCCGCTCCACTCCTCTCACCCTCCTGCTCACCAGCGCTTTCACATCCTCGTCATCCATCCCCTTCATGCCGTCGAGGCAAGTGTCCTCGTTCGTCAGGGCGGCGCTCACCCAGGTGCACGCGTCGTCGATCCTCATCCTGTCATTATCGGACTTCAGGGCGGCCAGCTCGGACTTGGTCTTGGAGAGCTGCTCGGCGGAGTCGGAGAGCTGCTGGAGGCAGTCGCTGAGGGGGGGCCTCGGGGCAGGGGAGGGGAGGTGGCGGAGGGAGGAGACGGTGGAGTGGAGGGAGGTGAGGGAGGCAGAGATTGCGGCGATGGCAAGTTCGGTGGGGGTGCGTGGGGAGGCGGGGGCGAGGGTGCGGACGCAGAGGGACGGGTAGCGTGCGCCGGCGCAGGCGGTCAGGACGAAGGAGGAGGGGGAAGTACTGGTATCGACGGACGCCGGATGGAACAAGGAGGCGCTGGTGGATATGATCAGGACAAGGACGAGGAGGAGAGAGTAGTGCATTTTTTTTTTTTTGCCGGTTTAGTAATGTTGTTGGTGTGTAGTAGTAGCAGTTTTGAGAGTCTGGAGATTGCTAAGTTTTTTGTATACCAAGAGACCCTCAAAGTGGGAGGAGCTAGTGTGACAATTTTGGGGATGGGGATGGATGGGTGGTCGGGTTTATAGTTCGGATGGTGTGGGATTGAGGCTTGTCTTTCGGATTAATTACGGGAATGCCACGGGGGGGAGGGGATAATGGTTTAACCATTTCAATACATGCAACTTAATAGCAAACTCATTATTTAATCAGAACCAGCTGCTTTATGAATGGGTCATATTGTAAACTGTTATACGGTAAAATGTATCAGACAAAATTTCAACTGTAATTATTTAGTACGAGATAAAAGAAATAGATAAGCGAAAACTTTCATGTACTATTGGTGAGAGTTTATTTATTTATCTTTATTTTCTTTTTCCTTTCAGCTTGTTGGTTTTTTATTGTGTAAACAAGTGTTTTTGGACTTGGAGAGGGGGCTTTTTTGTGAGATGGGTTTTTGCGGCTGATAGACATGGGGTTTTGGGGGTTTGGTTTTAATTTGGATGGTGAGAGATTGAAATTTGATATTCTAGATATTTATGATGGGGACACTAAGGTGGATAAAATAGCGAGTTTAATGATAAGGAGTCTAATCATTAGGTTTGGGCAGCTAATGTGACCTATAACGGAAATCAATCCGGTTCCAAACCAAATGATTGTCCCCATATCTCACACCTTGTCATTCTTTTTCTGAAGCAAAAAAGAAAAACAAAAGGGATTTTAGTATTTAAAGAAACAATCCTGACTATCATTATAGGCCATCTGCAATAAAAGTCCCGGTAGTGTTTTCTCATCAACTCCGACCACACCATATAACACTTTGTTATATTATTGTTTTCTTTTTTCCCAAGCATTGACACATCTAGAAAGCACGATCTAGAACACTATCTAAGATGCACATCATCTATCAAAGGCAAAATAACTTCTGATATAAATAGACAGATCTGTAACTGATATGAACAGGAATTACCATGCTCAATTATTTCCAAATTCCGAATCAAAGATTTGTTTTCAAAATTAATTGGCAGTAGCTATTGAGGAAGTTGATCCCCTCACCACATCGAAACAATATCAATCGCTGCATTATGTCATTTGACCAAATCAGTCTATGCCCACATGGCAAAACGCGGGCATGAGATTCCTGTTGAGGATGTGTCTTGTCTCCGTTTATGCGTTTATGAGTCATATGGGCCGGGCCATCTATTGGTGTGGGGGCTATCAATAGATATTAAGGTTTTTGTATATATATCTTTTTTTAGGGAAGGAATGGGTTGGTTTGACAGATTAATCATGTAAGGACATTTAGTTTCTCCGCTCTCTTATGGTTTGAGAGCAAGAGAGGGGATGTGAGAAAGAAGTTGTAGAGATGTGTGAGCTCTTGTGATCTCTTTCGTGTGTTGATGAAATCCTTGTATTTAGTCTTGTGGATGTAGACCGAGATGGTCGAATCACGTTATATCCAGCGTTATGCTTCTTCTTGTTGTGATTGTTATTTTTCTATCTTGTGAACTTGATATGCTTTATGCGCTAAGGGGATCAATTTCCCTAACAAGTGGTATCAGAGCTACAGTGCCCACAAGATATTTGTGAAATTACCTCAAAGATCTTTTGGTCTCTTTGGTTGCATTTGGGTGATCCGATTGGGTTTCAAGTTCACAAGTTAACCGTGTTTGATAAAGAAGAGCTAGATCCGATGCGTTTTGTCATTGGCCGGAATTGATTGGTCGAGGTGGAGCTTGCAGATGCTCGTAATGACCGGATCTTGTTTATGGACAACGGGTATTAACCAGATCTAGAGTTGGGAAGCCGGTAGTGGTGAGATTTAGTTGGATATGGACAAATTGTCGTACCGCAGATTTTGATGGGATTTTGTTTAGAATCAACGGTTTAGATTGATTTGGTTGTGGATCGAGCATTCAAAATCCGATTTTTGGTGATCTAGGTATGCAATCATATGTTTTGAGGTGCTTTCAATTCATTGGTGGTGTTAAATTGTTTAAATTTTGCTGTTTGAGAGATGATTTTGCAAAATTTGATGCGAGCTCGACAACAATAGTGGTGATCGGGTATATTGAGTTGATCAGAATCAATGGAGGTACTATGGTGCATTTGTTAGTTATATGTATGCCCTAGAGGCCATTACTGTACATTGGATGTATATTGTAGTGGATGCTGGGACATATATAGGGAGGACTTTCTTGCTCGACATGATAGTATGCTATCTGGTTGCTCTTTACCTTAACGTGTACACAGATTGTCTCTCTATTACATGTTGGTAAAGCCCTTAGGATGTGTACTTGACTACCTGGACTATGATGCGGATCATACTAGTGGGGACAAGGTAGTCCATAAGTACATCCTTTAAAGTCCCTAGTCGTGGGTGTATCGAGACGGGGCATCGATATACCAGAGTAGACTAGCGTGTACCTTCTCTACCCATACAGATGGGCGATGGATGATCCCATATCCATCGGTGTTTGACATCAGAGATGATATACGGGTGCTCAGTAGAGACTGGATACACTGGACGGACTCGCCGAGAACTCCCAGATGGTATTATACCTTACGTCAGATGGCAGTTCTCTGGTGACACTGGTACAGAGTAGTCTGTTGACCCGAGATCGTCATAGAGTCTTGTGTGGTTCCCACTGTGCTTTGATTTCCATCTTACCACGTCCAAGAGGGCATGCAAAACGGTGGTTTTTGGGTACAGTCCCGAATCACATGGAGGCAATGAGCGATAGGAGGGGATTCGTCTCTCCCGGTATAGGGAGTTGATGTTGCGCTGTGTTCGATTGGCTATAACAGGAAATCCCTGGCCAGGGTTGCTGAGATTTACTGGTAAGTGTTACCAGTAGTTTCTCGAACTGTTATAGACCTCATATCGACACGACTTATCGAGCTATTGGGGTCTGACGTTTACCACCCTTAGGCAAGATATACGACATATCAGACGATCAGACCGGACTGTACGGTAAGTGTTACTGGTTGGATTCACAGGAGTGTGAGCGGGCTTGCTCGTCGATCTTCTGATCGCTCAATACCCAGGTGGCCGTTACGTTTAGCAGACCGCTTGCGGCTTGTGGGTGTTTGATATGATCATCATCTGCTGCCGGCGTATTGACGAGTCTTTAGAGTCCTACACAGAGGTTTCCTGGCTCAAGCGAAACGAAATAGGAGCGCATATGAGATATGTGCGGGACCGAGAATAATGCGTGTATGTGATACCGTATTCCATTCTCACGATGAATGTATCGAATGGTTGTATGCGATATAACCTAGTTATCGAATCAAGGATTGATTCGATAAGCCGATACATTGGATATTAGTCGGTTGTATGCGATATGACCGGATCGTTAAATCAAGTGTTGATTTAATGATTTAATGCATAATTATATATTTGATATATTACTTTGCATTAACTAGTTTTGGTTCACTTTAAATGGATTTTCTCACTTGAAGTGTACAAGTTGTATATGTGATATACTTTTTGTGCAAATGATTGTATCATGTTTGATGATGCATGAATGCTAGGTTTTGTGTAAAGAGTTAAACCTTGGTTAAGTAAATGGTTAGGGTTTATATTTATTTATTCATTCCTTTATCTTTTTATTTATTGGAAAAGATAAAAGAATAATACAAAATGGTTGCTTTCAATGGAGAAGCTTGTTGAAACTTCATGAAGGTTTTGACCAAAGTAACCATTTTGTCTTCTTCTCCTTAACCCTAACCATTCCTTTAACCTTGGTCAATTCTCTACCCATAACTATAGTTAATATTATGATAAGTATTGATTTTTCTATTCTATTCTAATAACTTATCATAATATACTTGATCTTCTTCTTCTTCTTCTTCAATGAAGAAAGCTTGACTTCATCAATGGTGATTGATGAAATAGAGTGAGAAATCCAATTCTAAAGTGAACCCACTTCCTATTTCTTCATCCTCTACCTCTTGCTAAGTAGTATAGGGTGTTCTCTTCACAAGTTTCATGACTTGGTGAAGTGGGAGCTTGATCTAGTGATGCCTCGACATAGATCATCTTCGGCACGAAGCCGACGACCTAGCCCGCCCATTTCTCCGATGAAGCCGACGCTAGAGCCCGGGATTCCATTTGGACAGCGAGGAGACATCATCACGGAGCTATGGAGGTGGAGCACCGGATCTACAAAGGTTGTATTTCCGTTACACTTTAGTTAAGTTGTTAACTAGCTCGTTATTTCGCCTAAAATTCTAGTTAACGATCCGTATTAGGGTTTCTCGGCACCCGTAATTTTTGAAAGTGGCATGGTTGATGCCTTGTGAGACCTCTTGGGAGTGCCTAGGAACCCTACAGTGGTATCAGAGCCTAGCTAGAGCCTTAGGCGAAGTCTAGACGGAGTTTGAAGTCCGATCGAACCGAAACCCCAATATTTCCATGCTCTTTGGACTTTTTCTGAAAAAGCGGTTTTTTCCAAATTAAAAATTCTTAAAAAATTCAGCAGGAAATTCTAAGAATTACGGTGCAAAAATTACCTAATGATCTGTCTAAAGCGCGGCGGAACCGCGGCATTAGCCGCCTATTGCGGCTGTTCCACGCTCATTTAGTCTCTTCATGCATTGAATTTTGCACAGTAACTCCTACTTTTCAGTGCTGGTTTTCCTAGAAATTTTTAATATTTATTCAAGAGTTGAAATTTCTGGGTTGTATTGGGGAATTCGTGGATTCGATCGGAGTATCAGATTTTGTCTATGTGGCTTTCCGGATATTTTAGAATATGTTAAAAATTTCGACCGGATGTAAATACCCAATCTTTCCCCTGCCGGGAAATTTCCAAGTGTTGGATTTTTCCGTGGTTTAAAGACGTTCTAAGTAGTGCAAGTAACGCGATGGACCCTCTAGAAGACAACAAACCTTAACTCGATTATGTGACCGTCTTGAACTGCCCTTTGAACCTTCGGGTTTGGGGCAGTACGGCGTGCCACATGTGAGGCGTTGGCTTGACCCTTCTACGGCTGGACCGTTGGTACTGAGGCACGAACTGAATGTTTTTAGACTTGTTTCATGTGTTGATCTGTATCGGGAAAACTTGGGTGTTTGAATGTTCGATCGGAAAGTTTAACATTTTCTAATTATCTGAAATGGGATACAATAATTGGAATTCATAATAAGTTATGAGATAACTAAATGAATGTTATAAACATAGCAGTTTAGTCTCACTTGATCGGTTGCCACGGAATTTTGATGTGATCAAAAGTCCGTCGCAATCACGTAGCGTACGCGGATACTCGCCGGGTAAACTTAATAGACAGCCTCGCCCCATAGCCCCGACCAAGTGACTGTAGGAGAACCCCGTCGCCGAAAGCATCCGTTCGGGTGCTCGCGGTAGCGGTGTTCCGCCTTGGTGCACTTCGTCGACGGCGTCGGGGGTGCGGCCGCCTACTGAAGTTTGCGACGAGCATTCGATCAGGATGTCGGGAATCTTGTTGAATTGCCCGACTTGATATTGAAAAGTGTTTTCGATTTTGAGACTAAAATGCGGGGTTTATAATTGTTAGGCATGCGATGTCTAAGGAATTCATTTGGTCAGGCATGCGATGTCTGAGGAGGTTGCGGATTCCAACTGTTGTAGTTTTACACTTTCTTTTCTGTGACCGTAAGTGTAATATGTGATATCGCCGGTTTCGTTGCTATATGTCAACGACAATTGGGATGCGCATATTTACTTACGTTGATGACATGCGATATTATGTGTTGCTGGATATGTTATATTGGATCGTCGTGTTCGAATAGCCGGGGGTTTTTATGTGAGATGAGTGTTTTTCATTTTCATTCATGTAAAAACTTATATGTAATATTCTTTTATTGGGGCACTTCCAGGTTGCGGAAGATGTCACCCTTTGTATATTGTTTACTTTTCCGCACTAGGATAGACCCAAGGAGGAGGGCACAAGTAACCGGGTTCTGGAGTCCAGTGGGAGACCAACTCGAGGAGTCGAGTCCGGGTCTCCTAACTCTAGAATTGGCAGGGTTGCTTGCCGCTCTCGTAGGGGTCTAGGGGGGTGCGTTTGGCTATTCATCACGACCGTGGAATCCATGTTTTATACTGGCTCGTATTGAAAACACGGACGTCCTAGTATATCCAATATTTCATATGATTCTTCTGCTGCGATATCTGTGATGTGATCATGTGGTATGTTCTGTGATAGATACTGTATATAGTATATATGATATATTATATAGGCGTTACTTATGTTTTACACCTGCGCTAGCCCTGCCCCGCTCTGCCGTTAGTTACCTAACCTAACGGTGCACGAGGGGACATCGAGGCGAATGCGGATGGCATAAGTGTACGTCGTATTTATCTGTGATGTTTAGGTACTTAAATGATGGGACTTCATTAATGTGATTAATGAAATAAAAGAAACCTAAGATGTTGTAGAATTGAATTTCAAAAATAAAACAGGTAGCTACAGTTCTTGCTTTGCACAGCGGTATATACGATATATCCTGCACCTTATTCGATGAGGAAAGGACCGAGATCCCTTCACCGGGAGTGACTCCTTTAGCAATAACTGGCAGATGCTACACACTCGGTTTGTCTTTTGATTGCTTTTAAGTGTTTTTGCTTTGCACAGCGATATATATGATATATCCCGCACCTCATTCGACGAGGAAAGGACCGACGATCCCTTCACCGGGAGTGTCTCCTTTAGCAAAACTAGAAAAGCCTCAAAAGCACTCCATTTTAAAAATTCATTCGATCCTACAACGATATCAAGTTCATTACGCAATAGGTTTTCAGAAAAATCTGTCGTAGCCCTCCGTCATTTTAGATAAGTAGTAGTCAGTATTCGTGCTGCGTTTGTTGGCCTTTGTCAAGGCGCAGTGTGCGGTAGCTAACTGGTGCTTATCTGCTTATGTATATGATGCAGATTGGGTTAGGGTAGTCGTGCGACCTTGTTGGCCTTTGTCAAGGGCCGTACGGGTGGGTTTAATTCAATCAGGAAATGACGGGTTGAACTTGACTAGCATCCTATGGTTTGTTGGCCTTTGTCATGGTCATAGGAGGTTAGGGGCAAAATATTATCGGGAATTTCAAGTGTTGAAATTTGCAATGAGATTGCATACCTTCTATGAGATAGTTGGATCCCGATACCCGCTGCGAGTAAGAGTTACTCCTGGGAGAGTTTTATACATTACAATTAGCCGATCAAGTAGGTGTCTAGAAAGGTGTCAACGGGGTTACGCCTCTGGGAAAACAAGGTTTACATTAATTAGGTTCGTGCGAAAGCACGGGGGACCTCCCTCAAAGTACCGACACTGGCCTGGCTGAAAGATTGGCGAACTTGTAGTGTGTAATTAATCCCGGCTAGTCTTTCCTTTTAGGTTTTGAAGGAAGATTTGATAAAAAGCAGTGAGAGCCATCCTGATTAGATAAAATAATAACCAATCTATTCTTGCAAGAGCGCACGCTGAGTGTTTTCTTCTCTCTCTCTCCTGGTAGAGACCATGTCACGCCTTAATCAAGATAATAAAACGGATTATTGACCGAACCCGCTTGTTATACTGAGCTGGGGAACGTTGGTCCCGCTCCAACTTATAATTGTTATAAGACAGAGCAGGAAATTGGGGAATACCAGATTTCCCGTGCCGCCCAAACGAAGAGAGTGCATGCTGATGCATCATCTTCGGGTGTGTTCATTACAAAGAACTGTTTCTCTGTATCCTCTACGTCCTGGGTATGTGATACCAGATCAGGATCCCAGATATGTAATCTGTTACATAGGGCTACAGAAAGGTAGAGAACTGAGAACGGGTGATAAGTTTCATGAGGCAGAAAACGGGGCAAGTGTTGCAGCCAAGTCTGTTGGTCACTGTCACCCTGTATTACCAATACATTGATTCTGAACGAATGTTGTTAGATACCGAACCTGATATACAAAATCATATCACTCTCTTTATTAGTAAAGAAATGATAAAATTTTGTATTGTTGGATAATGTTTTGAACATTTCCTATATCAAAAGTTGATCGGTTCAGGCACGTTATCTAAAAGCGTTAATGTTCTAAATCAAACTACAGTTCTTAGTATACAGAACATACACAAGAGGAAGAGTTTAGAAATGAACGAATCCTTCTTGAGGCAATGTAGACTAGGTCATATCAATGCGACCCGACTAGCTGAAGTTGCATAAAGATGCATATTTAAATGAGTTTGAATTTACATATTGTGAAACTCGCCAGTCATGTCACAAAGATAAGATGACCATAGCCCTGTTAATTGGAAACAGAGAAAGAGTTGGTGAACTCTTGGGATGTTACATGTTGATATATGTAGGTCCCCTGTCTACACATGCCAGGACTGGTTCTTTATACTTCATTATATTCTCTGATAATCTCTCAAAATTCAGACATATGTTCCTGTTGAAACACAAGTCCTAACCTTTTGAGATATTCACAGAATATAAGTTAGAAGTAGAGAACCAAAATACGGGTATAAATATTATGTCCTATGATGAGATCAAGGAGGAGAATACTTGAGCACGGAAATCCTGGACTATTCTAAAGGAGAATGTGATTCTCTCTCAGCATTACTCCTCCGAATACACCATAACACGATGGTATATCGGGGCGGAGCAATCACACCCTATTTGATATGGTGTGCTCTATGATGAGTACTACTGAGATACCTATTTCCTTTTTGGGGGTTATGCACTTGAGAAGCTGCATACCTGTTGAATTAGGTTCGAATCAAATCAGTTGCCTACCACTCCATATGAGATATGGAAAGGGAAGAGCCAATGTATTAAGCTAGTTAAGATTTGGGGTTGTCCGGCCTATGTCTAAAAGCAAAATCCGGACAAGCTCGAGGCAAGGTCTGTTATGTAGAACTGGAAAGGTTCCAGCTATACAAACTACAGCAGTTGATTTGGTAGAACCAAAGGATTCAGTAGATTCCAACGAACCTCAGCCTCTCCGCCGATCTAGTAGGGTTCCTCACCCACCTGAGAGATACTTCTGTTTCTCTATGACAATGGGAGCGAGGATTGCATCATGAGATGATGACCCAACTAGTTTCGAGCTGGCCATCAGGAGTAAGACTCTGTAAGAATGGCTGGATGCTTAGCAATCTGAGATGGAATCCATGTACACCAACAAAGTATGGACTTTGGTTGCTATATCTGAAGGGTTAAATCCCCATCAGGAGCAAGTATATCTTGAGAAGATTACTTGGTGTACATCAAAAAGTTGAGACTTTCAAAGCTAGACTTGTTAAAAGTTTGCATCATTGACCAGGTGCGGATAATGATGAAACCTTTTCAAGTAGCTATGCTTAAGTCCATCCAGATCCTACTTGCCACGGCTACATACCATGACTACGATATCTGGTGGTTGGGTGTCATGACTGCTGTTCTAAATGATGTTTTAGAAGAGTGCGTCTATAAGTGCACAGCCAGAGGGCTTCGTAAACAGTGGGAGCAGCGGAAACGTGTGCAAGATGCTTTATAGGATAAAGCAGGCATCGCGGAGTTGGAACATCTGTTTTGATGAAGTAGTCAAAGAGTTTGACATCATCAAAATGGTAGATGAACCTTGTATATACAAAAAGGTAGTAGAGAGTATGGTGGTGTTCCTCGTAGAGTACGTGGATGACATACTCTTGATATGGAAGGAGTTTCCTATGCTACGCTCGATCAATCTCCGCATATCACAATGATTCTCCATATAGGATCAAAGTGATACCTACTAGATCCAAATGGATGTTAGGATACTCACTAGTTGTAGTGAGCTGGTATCAGTTGATCTTGGGGAAAATCACTGGAAGTGTTCCAGGGTGATAAAGACGACTGAATGTCAGTCACAGGCATTGTCTTTACCCTCAGTGGAGGGACGGTATGTGGGAAAAGTTCCAACATAGATACCGTGGCATACTAGACGATAAAGGCTGGATACATCGCTACTTAAGATGCTACCAAAGAGAATGTTTGGGTGTATATTGGTTCATGAGATGAACTACGTTCCTACCATTGCGAGACGATGGAGTTGTGGCTTATGCCAAGGAACGCCGGTCCCATCAGTGATCCAGACATATTCTAAGGCAGTATCACCTGATCATGGAGATGGTTGATCTCTAAGGGATCGAGGTTAGGAGAGTAGACTCAGAGGACGACACGGCGGATCCACTCACGAAGGCCTATTCCCAGAGAGAGACTTTTATGGGATGGTTGAGTATGAGTTACTACAACCACTGCTACAGATGGCCCTAGTGCAAGTGGAAGATTGTTAGTTATATGTATACCCTAGAGGCCATTACTGTACATTGGATGTATATTGTAGTGGATGCTGGGACATATATAGGGAGGACTTTCTTGCTCGACATGATAGTATGCTATCTGGTTGCTCTTTACCTTAACGTGTACACAGATTGTCTCTCTATTACATGTTGGTAAAGCCCTTAGGATGTGTACTTGACTACCTGGACTATGATGCGGATCATACTAGTGGGGACAAGGTAGTCCATAAGTACATCCTTCAAAATCCCTAGTCGTGGGTGTATCGAGACGGGGCATCGATATACCAGAGTAGACTAGCGTGTACCTTCTCGACCTATACAGATGGGCGATGGATGATCCCATATCCATCGGTGTTTGACATCAGAGATGATATACGGGTGCTCAGTAGAGACTGGGTACACTGGACGGACTCGCCGAGAACTCCCAGATGGTATTATACCTTACGTCAGATGGCAGTTCTCTGGTGACACTGGTACAGAGTAGTCTGTTGACCCGAGATCATCATAGAGTCTTGTGTGGTTCCCACTGTGCTTTGATTTCCATCTTACCACGTCCAAGAGGGAGTGCAAAACGGTGGTTTTTGGGTACAGTCCCGAATCATATGGAGGCAATGAGCGATAGGAGGGGATTCGTCTCTCCCGGTATAGGGAGTTGATGTTGCGCTGTGTTCGATTGGCTATAACAGGAAATCCCTGGCCAGGGTTGCTGAGATTTACTGGTAAGTGTTACCAGTAGTTTCTCGAACTGTTATAGACCTCATATCGACACGACTTATCGAGCTATTGGGGTCTGACGTTTACCACCCCTAGGCAAGATATGCGACATATCAGACGATCAGACCGGACTGTACGGTAAGTGTTACTGGTTGGATTCACAGGAGTGTGAGCGGGCTTGCTCGTCGATCTCCTGATCGCTCAATACCCGGGTGGCCGTTACGTTTAGCAGACCGCTTGCGGCTTGTGGGTGTTTGATATGATCATCATCTGCTGCCGGCGTATTGACGAGTCTTTAGAGTCCTACACAGAGGTTTCCTGGCTCAAGCGAAACGAAATAGGAGCGCATATGAGATATGTGCGGGACCGAGAATAATGCGTGTATGTGATACCGTATTCCATTCTCGCGATGAATGTATCGAATGGCTGTATGCGATATAACCTAGTTATCGAATCAAGGATTGATTCGATAAGCCGATACATTGGATATTAGTCGGTTGTATGCGATATGACCGGATCGTTAAATCAAGTGTTGATTTAATGATTTAATGCATAATTATATATTTGATATATTACTTTGCATTAACTAGTATTGGTTCACTTTAAATGGATTTTCTCACTTGAAGTGTACAAGTTGTATATGTGATATACTTTTTGTGCAAATGATTGTATCATGTTTGATGATGCATGAATGCTAGGTTTTGTGTAAAGAGTTAAACCTTGGTTAAGTAAATGGTTAGGGTTTATATTTATTTATTCATTCCTTTATCTTTTTATTTATTGGAAAAGATAAAAGAATAATACAAAATGGTTGCTTTCAATGGAGAAGCTTGTTGAAGCTTCATGAAGGTTTTGACCAAAGTAACCATTTTGTCTTCTTCTCCTTAACCCTAACCATTCCTTTAACCTTGGTCAATTCTCTACACATAACTATAGTTAATATTATGACAAGTATTGATTTTTCTATTCTATTCTAATAACTTATCATAATATACTTGATCTTCTTCTTCTTCTTCTTCAATGAAGAAAGCTTGACTTCATCAATGGTGATTGATGAAATAGAGTGAGAAATCCAATTCTAAAGTGAACCCACTTCCTATTTCTTCATCCTCTACCTCTTGCCAAGTAGTATAGGGTTTTCTCTTCACAAGTTTCATGACTTGGTGAAGTGGGAGCTTGATCTAGTGATGCCTCGACGTAGATCATCTTCGGCACGAAGCCGACGACCTAGCCTGCCCATTTCTCTGATGAAGCCGACGCTAGAGCCCGGGATTCCATTTGGACAGCGAGGAGACATCATCACGGAGCTATGGAGGTGGAGTACCGGATCTACAAAGGTTGTATTTCCGTTACACTTTAGTTAAGTTGTTAACTAGCTCGTTATTTCGCCTAAAATTCTAGTTAACGATCCGTATTAGGTTTTCTCGGCACCCGTAATTTTTGAAAGTGGCATGGTTGATGCCTTGTGAGACCTCTTGGGAGTGCCTAGGAACCCTACAGCATTATGGGGAGTGATCCTTGCATTCATAAATGCATGATGTGTTCAGACATGGTTGGCATGTGGTGAGCTCGTCATCAAGTTTATCTCGGAGACGGTCCCAGGGCTGGACCGAAGTGGAGCAGTGAGATGGTCATTAGGATCTGGTGCACAGTATGTTATCTGGTCTTGTAGCTCTTGAGGAGAGTACAGTGAAGAGTACGGTGTAATAATCATATGTGCTCATGAGAGATCAGACCTTGTTCGTGCAGGGCATTTGAGTTGATCATGATGCTCGTGGTGGAGACAGAAATGACAGAATGAGATGTTCCTTTTCAGGTGGAGCAGGGTGCACGTTGTTAGTGATATATGCCCTAGAGGCCATTATTGTATAGTACATTATTGTATATTATATTTTAGAAACTTGAGATATATACAGATATATAATAGTCTTGCTCAATATGATAGTATACTATCTGGTTTGTATCTATCTTAACATGTGTATATGTTTCTTTTAACGTATCGCTAATACATATTGATAAAACTTGTAGGATTTTTGCTTGACCACCAGCGTTGTGATGGTAGTCACACTAGTAGGGGCTGGGTAATCTATAAGCGCGTCTTTAAGCTTGTTCCTAATCGTAGGATTATCGAGACCAGGTATCGATACTCTAGAGCAAACTAGTATATACATTTCTTATCCCCGTCAGGGGAGATGGCATGTCCCGTAGCCATTGGTATACGATACCAAAGATAGTATACGTGTGCTCGTTGGATTATGAGTTACACTGGACGGACACGCTGGGAACTGGTGGTTGATATCATACCTATCATCGGATAGCAGTTCTCCGGTGACATGAGTACAGATTTGTCCATTGACTTGACATCACTATTAGTCTCGAGTGTGTTCCCGCTGTACTTAGATTACCACCATACCACGGTTTTAAAGAGTCGTGCAAACAGGTAGTAGTTGGGTGCAATCCCGAAGCACTTGGAGGCAATAGGTGATAGAAAGGATTTGTCTCTCCCGGTATTGGGAGTTGATATCGCATTGTGTATGGTTGGAAAATACTAAAGGCCCCTGGTGATTGGTTGTCTTTTGCGTACGTGCGTTTTAAAATCAAAGTTAAGAATATACCGCAATCAATAACGTTGTCGCTTGGTAGCTAGCCGGTTGAGTACGGGTCGGTCCACAGGGAAAACATGTTCTTTCTTTAAGTTCTTACGAGTTAAGTCCTATTTTTGGTAGGTTTTGATTTTTTAATAAAAATTAAGATTGAATTTAATTTGATTTAAAGCCTTGCAACGGTTAGGATTAGATTAGTTTGGAAATAAAACTCTACTCACTGCTTCCTTTGCCCTAATTAAGAACATAGGTGTTAGGGTAATAGTTAACAAAGGGGATTAGCACGATTAGGAAGAAACCTCGTTTCTTCCTTTTAGTCCTTGTCCGTCCTTTCTTAACTCTTAGCCCTAATCTCTATGTAAATCAACCACAACCGGTCTAACTAGGGAATCACCGCTATCTAGTAGGATAGGGTGCCGTAGTGAGCGGTGTGTGTTTGATTCAAATAGTGTTCTAATTAAAATGTTATATGGGCAAGAAAGGAGTGAGAGATTTCTATCTCTCAAACATACCAAATCCTAACCCTAACAAGTGAGGAATTACTCACTCATTAAGAAAGTTACGACGAAATTCATTTTTATAATTTTTTTTACTTTTAATAAACTAATTAACTTGCAGATAAATAAAAGCAGAAAAAAAATTGCAGAAAAAAAATTTGAATGGAAAATTGCAAGATAAAAAACTTACTTTATTGACACCTCTTGACGATTACAATGAATAAAATTTAATCTAGAAAAATAAAAAGAGGCATCCTTCATAGAGGCACACCCCAAAAGAGGCACTTGAGCCCTCCTATTTATTGATAGGAAAACCCCTAGATTTACATTCTGATCCATACATGAAATTACAAAACAACCGCAAAAACCGAGTTAAAGCACCGACACCCCACCGACACGTGCATATTATGGCCGCGGAACCGCGGCATAAAGGCCTGTTTGGCCACGGTTCCGCGGCCATTTGGTGGGTTCTTGGGCCCATCTCTTCAGGATTTCTCTGTGTTGCTTTTATCTTCTGTTTTCTTTACTTGGTTTCTCAGAGTATCTTCTATTTTCTTCCAGATTTCCACAGTGCAGAATATTGTGGACTTTTTACCGTGAGCTTCGTGTTGAAGTCTTTAATCATGTGCTGCCCTTGAACTTTGTGCATTGAACTGTCTCATGATTTTTATTTGTTCCTTTAACTGGTAGGCGGCATCATCCGGATTTATCTATTGTTGGTCGTAGTCTCACATTTATAGCGTCTTTTCATGAATTTCACTGTATTGTTCTGAGAACCTGTAACCTGCAACTATTTAGCAGATATAGATCAAAAGCACCTATTTATTTGTAATATGATTAAGAATGGGCGATATAATAATGCAATATTCTGATATAAGCAAATACCCCCAAACTTATCTTTTGCTCGTCCTGAGCAAAACCAATTTTATTCTCGAAAAAACCTAACCTCACTTTCGCAGGGAATTGCGATTGTACTGAGCTCGTGCAACAAGCCGTTAAACCTCTAGGTGTCCCTGGTAGGAGGAGTGTTGTCTCCTGAGGGTTTTCAGCGGATACTACCCACAAAATCCGATCAATTTGGCCGTTTACTCTAATTCTTCAATTCAGTATTCTAGCAAGAAATTCTATCATCTTCAGCATAGAAATCATCAACCCGTATTTTTCACACTTCCTTTTTATTTATCTTAAGATCATACACGTTTTGCCAGTTTATAAAGCTTTCAGCATCTCCTAAGTTTTCCTTCTAAAGTTCAATCTCAATTCAGGAATTTTTATCATTTTTTACTGAAGATATAAGGTCTATTTTTCATTCCTATCTCTCATCTAAACCCCAATTATATACCCCCACGTGTGTGTAATTTTTACCCCTACACTTGGAAATTCAATTCAAGCTATCATACTCTTATCCATGTCCAAAGTACTTTTAGTTGGTGAATTTTAGATGAAATTGCTCACGCATTCTTCATACGACCGTTAATACTTCTTGAGGTATTAAACGATCGATTACAAAACGTGCTTGCGCATTTAGACGTAATTTCTCGTCTTGCAATACCTAAAACTTAGCAGTGACTCCCAAACCAGTTGGTCTAAGACACTAGGTGATGAAGCACCCTTGCTATATTTTTTTTATTTTATGTAGCCTTAAGTAATTACCAAACCAGTGTTCATTTTTGTTTATTCACACTTGTACTTTTTATTTTCTTTTCCTTCATACTAAGGATTTTAGACAAGAGCATTTCAAGGTATGCTCTACTATTCTAAGTTTCAAGGTGCGTGTATGTGCTAGTTGTAGGGTATATATTTTCAGAATTTAGACTTAAGGTTCAGAATTATTTTTCAGACTTACACTTCAAATAAAAATTTAATACTCTTCCCTTATTTTGACTTAGCCCAAGAACTGAACTCAAAATTTGCCTATTTCTAAATAAACTATAAGGACATATATTTTCTACCGTTAAACTTTATGAAAGGTTATTTTTAGGATTTTTAATTTACTAAGTTTAGGATCTAGTTTTTCCTAACTAGTCAACCGTCATGTTGAACTTAAGTCAAATATGCCCAGAATTAAACTTTTCAATTTTTATAATTTTTAAATTTTTTGATTTTTATGGATTTTAAAATAAATATGCAAATGCAAAAATATACACATGAATGCGAAGAAAGAAAGCATACCGAGCACATCCCCAAATTTAAAATTAACAGTGCCCTCACTGTCAGGCTACATCAAGAGGGTCAAAATTGTCGGCACTCCCCCCTTTTTTTTAATTTTTATTTTTATTATTAACAGAAAAAGAAAACAAAATATATATACACAAAAAGGTTCCCCCAAACTTAAGTGCAACATTGCTTCTACTGTTGCCATTATTTAAATCTCATAAACTTGTAAACTTGGGAGGAAAAAAATATTAACGGGGACATGAAATATGATCGTGAAAATCTCTCCCAAACTTATTTTTAGCTCACCACTTTGAGTTAGAAAACATTATTTTCGAGAGCCAAATTATACCCCTCCCCCCCCAAAACTTGAGTTAAATAATACTAAGCTTTTAAAGAGGGGGGTCAAAGTTACCGGTCAATGCCAAGCTTTGCAAAGACCAAAAGTCAATACCAACCATTCGAAAAATTTATCAGTGAAACGCACCGGTTGGTGGAAGAACATGTTGTATGGAGCCATGAAGAAGTGGGGAAGAGATAAGTGGTGTAAAAAAAAAGGTTTACGTCTTGATTTGTAGAGACGAAACAATAATGGGGAACGGAAACGAGAATGTGGATGATCAGAAATGAGTGGAATATTGGCATTCTCGTATTTTATAAGAAGAAAGGGTGGTGGTTCAACTTCTTCACGTGGAGGTTGATTAATCACAAAATCCGTGTCGTTTAGGAATGCGAGTTCGTCGGCGAAAATGTTGGTGATAGTGCCCTCATAGTCAATTATTGGATCGCAGGTACGTGATTGCAATGATTGCGGAGGACCTATACCGGTAGGACAGTCTTACTCGAGATGATAGTATGCTATCTGGTTTGCCTTTATCAGTCGTGTACATGTTCAGGTGACTGATTACATGTTACACTTTGATAGAGCCCTTAGGATCTTGCTTTACTACCAACAGTATGATGGCGATCATATACGTGAGAGTTGGGTAGTTTATATGCATATCCTTAATTGTGGTCCCTAGTCGTGGGAGTTTCGAGACAGGGCATCGATACTCCGGAGTAGGCTAGTGTATACAGTCGAGACCCCGACGAGGGGCGGTGGCCGGTCTCACAAGCCACTGGTGTCAGTTGGATCACCTAAGATGTATACAGGTGCTCATTGGGTTATGAGTACACCAGACAGGACTCGCCGGGAATCTGCTAGTTAGTACTATACCTATCGTCAGATAGCAGTTCCCTGGTGACATGTGTACAGGTTAGTTCATCGACCTGAGGTCGTCATTTGTCTCGTGTGAGTTCCCACTGTGCTTTGATTTCTACCCTACCACGGCTCAAAGGAGTCGTGCAAACAGGTAGTTTTTGGGTACAGTCCCGAGCCATATGGAGGCACGTGAGCGGATCGGCAGGGGATTCGTCTCTCTCGGTATTGGGGGCGAGGTCGTGCTGTGTCTAGGAGAGCCATTACACAAAGTCCATGGCCATGGCAGGAGATTTACTGGTAGGTACTCCAGTAGTATCTTAGGGTGTTATTGGGCTACACTCCGACACGACTTATACTGCTATTGGGGGTCTGACGTTACTAGCCCCCTAGGCAGATATGCGATACTCATAGACGAACGGACCGGACTGTATATACATTGTCACTGTTAGGCTCAGTAGGGTTTCCGGATGAGTTCGCTCATCGGCCTCCCTTGAGGTCAGTCCATGGGCAGCCGTTACGCATTGCTAGTGCCGCTGACGGTTTGTGGTTAAACCCACTGCCAGGGTACTGACGAGTCATTAGAGTCCCCCACAGACAGTTTCCCAAGTTCGGGCGAAACGTTGTAGAGGCCGTATGGTTTTATGGCAGGGTTCGGAAAATGCACGTGCGTTTACGCACGTGTTATTTTTCGGGCAGATGATACTGGTCGGCTTTGGTTTAAGCCGGATCCGAGTATTATATTGAGTAGGTATAATATCTTTGTCTCAGTTGCATTTGTATTCAGTCGTAATACAAATGCGGGTATATTTATACAGTTACGGGGTTATCCTGAAAGTCGTTTCGGGATCACTTTTGGAAGTTGCCAGTTTCCAGTTTTCTATCAGCCGTCTTTTAACATTCGGTTAAAGACGGATTTATCTTTTCTTGGATGAGGGTGAGTCATGCTTCTAGAAGGTTCTAGAAGTTTCTAGGATGGTGACTAGGTTCATGAACCTTTGCTTACATTGATTACATGATGACTAGGTGTTTATGACTCATGCTTTGATTTCAACCATTCTTGTTTTCCTTAAGATATTCTTTTGTGTTCACATATGATATTTTGTTCTTAAGGTTACTCTCCCCTCTCCTACACTCACCCCCCTACTCCTATAAGTGGTCGGCCCTCCCTCCTCTCTCTCACTTGAGGTTTTCACTTTATAAGAAAAGATTATGATAGTTTTCGGTGTATGGAATTTCACAGCTCATTTCATTCCATCACCCGATTCCCTCGGCAACTTCATTAACCGATCGTCCACGGACTTGGACGAAGTGAGACAAAGTCATCTACTCATTCTCTACATCATTCTTGGTCGTCTCTTTTAGCAAACTTGACGACCGAGTTGCCTCGAGTCAGAGGCGGGAGCCCGTTTAAAGAATCAGTGATGTGGTGCCACCTGGACGAGCAGATCGGAGATCGAAGAGATCGGAGCAGCCGCGACGGAGCGTGGGATGATGGTTAAAGAACGAAGGACTCGGATCGTTCGGTATAACCTTTCTACACTCTTTACAGTTTGTTAGTTTAGCAATAATGGCAGATCCGGGTTAAAGTATACGATAGCGCCAGTTAAAAAGTTTTTGTTCCGCATTTGGCGTCTGTAGACGGCCGGGGCGCTAACGTAGACTTACAGTGGTATCAGAGCCTCACCATTTTGCTATACTAACTTGTGCTAACGCGTTTAAAAGATCGATCGAACGGATTTTTCGAAAATCGCAATTTCTAGTATTAAAGTTTCTGTTAATTTTCAAACTGGTCAAAATGACATTTGGACCATACCAGAAAATCAAGCAGGGTTTTTTAGGAATACTGTAGAAATTCGAGGAAGTGATTCCACTGTTCCGCCGCTGATCCGCGGCCCCAGCTAGGGTTTTGCCGCGGATCCGCCGCAGGAAAGTGGGATCACTCACTCAATTTTCTACAGTGGATTCTATGTTGGAAATTGGGGTTTTTGGTATATATATTTTGGGCCCAGATTTTGTTACTGTGCAGCAGATTTGCGTGGGGCCCACTTCGGGAAATTTAGTCGATCGAAATTTAAATATGTTAGTTTACAGTGCTTACATTATATCTCCGACCGGGAATGTCATTTGATCGGTAAACCGCGTCTGATTGCTATAGTTCTTTTAGACGGGTTTGCGAACGTGACATTCGCGTTAATGTTATGTGTTGTGCTGTGATGTTGCGGATTTGTCGTGATGGATAGCAGTGTGCAATGGTAGTACAGTTTGAGTTTATTTGTACATTTGATATTGCGGGGCGAGCGTCCAACTTGTGGACTGCCGTCACTGCCTGTTGTATAATATTCTTTTGGGGCACGACCAGGTTGCGGTTGATGTACCTGTTGTACTATTTTTCATTACTGTACTAGGTTTTGCCCCGCGACGGAGTGCACGGATAGCCGGGTTCTGAAGGGCAACGGGTCCGCATCTCATGACTTTGAGAGGCAGAGGGGTCCCACTCTAGAATTGGCAGACTATTCGCCGCACTCGTAGGGGGTATAGGTTGACCCAAGGAGGGGTGCTCAAGCTACCGGATTCCGTGAAGTGCCGGGTGGTCCATTCCCTATGCTGTAGGGGGCTGCCTCGCTTCAGGTTTTGGCGGGTAACTTGCCGCACCCGTAGGGGTCTAGGTTTCATTGCACAGGTTATCCACACGACAGGGGAACGTCGAGTTTCAGCAGCGGCTCTGTGAAACTCGGGGATCCCAGATTATCTGTATTGTTCTGTGATGCTTATTACTTTTCTGTAATGTTGCATATTATCACGCCTGGAGCGATTATTGTATATTGGTTTATATACTATTAGATGTTGTATATGTTTTACACCCGCGCTAGTCCAGTCCCCGCTTTGTCGTTAGTTAAGTAACCTAACGGGTGATGACGGGACCCAGTGACGAATGCGGATGGCATATACGTACATTTTATTTTCGTTCTTTTCTGGTGTGATTATTGATGGGACTGCGTTGATTCTGATCAATGCAAAAAGTTAAAACAAACCTGTTTTCAGTTGTTGGAACAAATTTAAAAAGTGTTATTGCAAAGACGTTTCCTTTTGTTTTGCATAGCGGTATTCAGTGGAATATCCTGCACCTCATTCGACGGGGCAAGGGCCGATATCCCTTCACCGGGACTGACCCCTTGGGCAGAAGTTTGCGTCAGGGTAATAACTTCACTATAGTCGATTACAAGTTGCTTTGCATAGCGGTATTCAGTGGAATATCCTGCACCTCATTCCACGAGGAAAGAGCCGAGATCCCTTCACCGGGAGTGACCTCTTTAGCAAAAGGTTTTCGCCACTATATTTTAAAAAGCTATCAGGTTCCTTCAGCGATATCAAGTTTACTACGTTAAAGGTTTTTCGCCAAAAACCATCCGTAGCCCTCCGTCACTTCTTTTGGGTATTCAGTAGTATTCAAGCTATGCATTTTAGCCAAAGTTAAGGCATAGTGTTTGGTAGCTGCTGGGTATTCAATTGTTGCATAGATAGATGAGTTAGTTTGGGACAGTCGTTCTGCCGATTGGGCAAAGTCAGGGGCATGTGCGGGTGGGTTCAAATTGACAAGATAGTGACGGGTAGAACTTGGCATGTGACTTATGACATTTTGACCAAAGCCAAGGTTATAAGAGCATGGGGCAAAAATCAGATCGGGAGTTTCTAAAGAAACTGAAACTTGCCAAGTATGCGCATACCTTCTGGAGTATGAGTAACGTGGATGCATTCCATCACGTTATCATGCGATGAGAGTTGGATCCCGATTCCCACTGATGAGTTGGTTTACTCTTCGGGTGATCCCGATTGATTCTTCTTTAGGTTTGGAGGAGAATTTGACAGGACAGTGGGAGGTTTCCGGATTAGATAAAGTGATAACCATTCTGATCTAGGTTAGAGTGCACGCAGAGTGTTTCTTTTCTCTCTCTCTTTGGCAGCGACCTTCGACCGACCCTAGACTTTGACTCAGTGACCAAGTTGACCGAACCTTCTTAAAATACTGGCTTTTGGATTGTCTATGTTGCATAAGTCATTGCCACTCCTTCTTTTACCCTTTGAATTTCTCAGAACACCCGTATTACTACGGACATCCACTTCCATTGGATAGATCCATCGTATGGTTATATACGAACTCGAAGGGACTTCTTCGAGGATGGATCCAGGTTCAGGAGAAATAGAATTGGTTTATTCAGTTGTTTTTTATTATCACCTTCTCTCAGGTTGCGAGAGCTCCTTGGTTTAGGAGAGTACACCTATTACGCTTATTGGATAGTCTTATTCCAAATCATAGGCAGGTGCCGAAAGGTAGGGAATGAAGAAAACCAATTAGCCTAAGTAGGGTGTGCAGAAGGTAATATGTAAAGACAAAATAAAGGGATTAGAAAGAGGGCAAAGTAAATTGCGACCGATATCATTCACGACCAAAACCGCGTACTTCATCGCCACTCCTATTTCACTTTAAAAAGAATAAGGTATTATTCAGTCGTCTTTTATCATCACCTTCTCTCGAGATGCGAGTACTCCTTGGTTTAGGAGGGTACACCTATTATGCTTACTGGATAGTCTTCTTCCAAACCATAGGCTGGTGCCGAACGGTAGGGAAGGAAGAAAACCATTTAGCCTAACGATGGTGTACAGAAGGTAACGACTAAAGACAAATAAAGGGATTTGGAGAGATGGCAATAAAATATACTGTTGAAGTCATGAATTGGATTATGGAAGAGGCATTGCTATGAATACCAGGATACCCCTACGAAACATTTTCATGTTTCAGTGCATTGTTAAAGAAAAACTGTTTTCCCGATTAGACACTTACTCCAAGGGTATGTATTTACCAGGTTTCATTCTCATATCTGTATGGTTTTACAGATAATGAGTGAGAGTAAGTTATTGGGAATTAGGTGATTATCCTCATTATATCGGAATTCGTTGTAATTGGTGATATTTGAGGAAATCGCCAGGGTACAGTTTTCAACCTACGACGCACAGGTTTTGAGTTGTTTAACTCAGCGGACTTATACAGAGTATTGTATGTTGTTCAGTGTCCTTCAGGACAAAGGGGTAGGTCCTCGTACTATGTTCTGTTTACTTATAACTTCTCTAGTATTTAGACAAGTGTTTCGTAGAAATACAAGGTCTAAGTTTTGAGAAGTCATGGGTATAAGAATAAAGTAGAGAACCAGGTATCACAAGTATCGGGATTCTTCAAAGAGATCGAAGATGTAGATTCTTGTGATTGGTATTCAGATGATAGTGATGGTTTTGAGAAACCTGTTTCTCTTTCAGGTTGCTCATAATTGGATGGATTCCTAAGTTGAGTAATGCTGATTAGCCTCTTTCCATTAAGTTGATATGCACTGGAGACAGCTGCATGATTTGAATCTGGTTCCAATTAAATAAGTGCCAAAGTTTCTGTATTGGATATAGAATGGATCGTACCTTAAAAGATTTTAAGGTACGGGGAGTTGTCCAGCTTATGCTTAAAACCAGACTCTGGATAACTCAGGGCACTTTCTGTAAAGGCTGTTTGTGGGTTGACCCTGGCTATGACGAGGGTTGATATTCTACCATTTGGAAGATCAATAGTGATATTGTTCTTGACTCGCCACAGTTTTAGTAAAATGGATCTTTTTCAGAAAACAGTAGTGGGAGTATGGTAGAACTGGAAGTGATTCCAGAACCGCGAACGATTACGGAAAATTTAATAGGACCTATATATTCAATCAAGATTGACATTCCAATAGCCACTCCGCAGAGATGGTGGGTAACCTCAGACACCCGAGAGGTACTTCGGTAGCCTCAAGGACGGTGACAGGGAGGTTCTTATCTACCCAGACTTGACACTACTGTTGTTCCAGGCTATGAGACCCGGTAGGAGGGTTGTCGTAGTCAGTGGGAGCAGCGGAAGCATGGTGGGCAAGTAGCTTATGTCTATTTATAGACTAGAGCAGTTATAGCGGAGATAGATCATCTAATTTTGATGTGACAGTCATGGGTTTGACTTCAATCAGAATAGGGGATGGATCTGTTAAGAAGGTAGTAGGGTGTGATGTCATGGTATTTGGATGACATACACAAAGTAGGAAGTAAAATTCCTATACTACGATCGGTTGTACTGTGGTCGTCACACAGTTGTTTCTCCAGACAGGATATGGATATAATATTTGACATTCTGGTTTCTGGATCTATGGTTTTAGATCTGGATTTGGGTAGTTTCCCAATGTGGGTACTTTGACAGATATTCTAATGGTTTTTAGAATAGTTGACTCCTAGCATGGTAATGTACCTGCAGGTGATGGAGTCACCCTCTCTAAAGGTGTCGTATAGACTAAAGGGGAGAGGGAAGTGCATGATTGGCAGATCACTTGCTTAGGCAATTGAGTCAATCATGAGATGTCAAGTACCACACCAGATGTTGTTTTTGCACTAGATGCAATGAGTTTGTATTAATCCAATCCTGGAGAAAAATAAGGAAGTAGTTTTAGAACATAAGTGCATGTTCTACGGATTTGATGACGGCAGCCTCCTTCGGGAGACGATTATCATTCCAGGCTTCAAAGGTGACATGGTTGACAGAGTGATTGTCAGAGTTATAGTTTTCCCTCTGACGAAGAGGGACAGTATTATGGACAGGTGGTCCAAGAGGATACTGTGGGAGGCATGGTGCCGGATACTGATTAGGTTCAGTGATCGATACAGTCTAAGAAGTTTGGATTTGCAGTTCATTTATGAACTAGGTCCCATCAGATATCCAGACATATTCTAAGACAGGTATTACTCAATTCGAGAGATGGCTTTCTCTGCGAACTTGAGAATAAGAGAGATATAGAAAGAAATATCTAGGCGGATCCACACACTGAGGCTATTTCTCGAACACAATAGTTTTACAAACGGGCTTTGTGAAACTGATTAGTAGAGGAGTTGGATGTTCGATTTCACACGGGCTGTGAGTAGTCAACATTGCAATAATTAGCCTTGAGTGCAAATGGGAGATTGTTGGTGATAGTGCCCTCATAGTCAATTATTGGATCGCAGATACGTGATTGCAATGATTGCGGAGGACCTATACCGGTAGGACAGTCTTACTCGAGATGATAGTATGCTATCTGGTTTGCCTTTATCAGTCGTGTACATGTTCAGGTGACTGATTACATGTTACACTTTGATAGAGCCCTTAGGATCTTGCTTTACTACCAACAGTATGATGGCGATCATATACGTGAGAGTTGGGTAGTTTATATGCATATCCTTAATTGTGGTCCCTAGTCGTGGGAGTTTCGAGACAGGGCATCGATACTCCGGAGTAGACTAGTGTATACAGTCGAGACCCCGACGAGGGGCGGTGGCCGGTCTCACAAGCCACTGGTGTCAGTTGGATCACCTAAGATGTATACAGGTGCTCATTGGGTTATGAGTACACCGGACAGGACTCGCCGGGAATCTGCTAGTTAGTACTATACCTATCGTCAGATAGCAGTTCCCTGGTGACATGTGTACAGGTTAGTTCATCGACCTGAGGTCGTCATTTGTCTCGTGTGAGTTCCCACTGTGCTTTGATTTCTACCCTACCACGGCTCAAAGGAGTCGTGCAAACAGGTAGTTTTTGGGTACAGTCCCGAGCCATATGGAGGCACGTGAGCGGATCGGCAGGGGATTCGTCTCTCCCGGTATTGGGGGCGAGGTCGTGCTGTGTCTAGGAGAGCCATTACACAAAGTCCATGGCCATGGCAGGAGATTTACTGGTAGGTACTCCAGTAGTATCTCAGGGTGTTATTGGGCTACACTCCGACACGACTTATATTGCTATTGGGGGTCTGACGTTACTAGCCCCCTAGGCAGATATGCGATACTCATAGACGAACGGACCGGACTGTATATACATTGTCACTGTTAGGCTCAGTAGGGTTTCCGGATGAGTTCGCTCATCGGCCTCCCTTGAGGTCAGTCCATGGGCAGCCGTTACGCATTGCTAGTGCCGCTGACGGTTTGTGGTTAAACCCACTGCCAGGGTACTGACGAGTCATTAGAGTCCCCCACAGACAGTTTCCCAAGTTCGGGCGAAACGTTGTAGAGGCCGTATGGTTTTATGGCAGGGTTCGGAAAATGCACGTGCGTTTACGCACGTGTTATTTTTCGGGCAGATGATACTGGTCGGCTTTGGTTTAAGCCGGATCCGAGTATTATATTGAGTAGGTATAATATCTTTGTCTCAGTTGCATTTGTATTCGGTCGTAATACAAATGCGGGTATATTTATACAGTTACGGGGTTATCCTGAAAGTCGTTTCGGGATCACTTTTGGAAGTTGCCAGTTTCCAGTTTTCTATCAGCCGTCTTTTAACATTCGGTTAAAGACGGATTTATCTTTTCTTGGATGAGCGTGAGTCATGCTTCTAGAAGGTTCTAGAAGTTTCTAGGATGGTGACTAGGTTCATGAACCTTTGCTTACATTGATTACATGATGACTAGGTGTTTATGACTCATGCTTTGATTTCAACCATTCTTGTTTTCCTTAAGATATTCTTTTGTGTTCACATATGATATTTTGTTCTTAAGGTTACTCTCCCCTCTCCTACACTCACCCCCCCACTCCTATAAGTGGCCGGCCCCCCCTCCTCTCTCTCACTTGAGGTTTTCACTTTGTAAGAAAAGATTATGATAGTTTTCGGTGGATGGAATTTCACAGCTCATTTCATTCCATCACCCGATTTCCTCGGCAACTTCATTAACCGATCGTCCACGGACTTGGACGAAGTGAGACAAAGTCATCTACTCATTCTCTACATCATTCTTGGTCGTCTCTTTTAGCAAACTTGACGACCGAGTTGCCTCGAGTCAGAGGCGGGAGCCCGTTTAAAGAATCAGTGATGTGGTGCCATCTGGACGAGCAGATCGGAGATCGAAGAGATCGGAGCAGCCGCGACGGAACGTGGGATGATGGTTAAAGAACGAAGGACTCGGATCGTTCGGTATAACCTTTCTACACTCTTTAAAGTTTGTTAGTTTAGCAATAATGGCAGATCCGGGTTAAAGTATACGATAGCGCCAGTTAAAAAGTTTTTGTTCCGCATTTGGCGTCTGTAGACGGCCGGGGCGCTAACGTAGACTTACAGAAAATATCTTCGAAACTTTCATCGATGGTCCGATTGAACGTTTCAATATCAATAAGTGTCGCGCCAGAATTCAACACACTTGATTTTTCAAAAATTACGGAGGTAGGAGACTCGTAAGGCTCATCTACCTTATTCTCAAAAGAGTCTAAATCAAGCTGTTTTTCTAGAATTATCGAATTCAAAATATCGGATTGTGATTCATTAACACTCGCTATCATTAAAGGAAGATTAGAAGAAGAACCAGAGAAAGTGGGAGAAAGAAGTGGAATACGAACTTGAGGGTGAAAATGGAGTGTATAAATTAGCACAATTTGTAATGACCGATGTGTAAAAAGCAATTGTGCTAATCTATCAACCCACTGAGAAATGAGGTCAAATCCCTCAAGATTCGTGAGAAAACATGGGTACGTCGAACTTGGTAAACCAGACATAAAAATGAAAGTGTAACGGTTTCTTGCAAGGTCGGAACGAGAATGGAGAGAAGTGATTGAGGAAGGGTATCGGTTAAAGATTCAGGAGGGTGTGCTCAGCCAATGAAAGGGATAGAATGAATTGGAAAATCCGACTCCTCAAGTAAAACTACTTCATCCTCAATAATTTTCTCAATAATCTTATCAAAATTTAGTTTATCCATGCAATTCTCATCAAAATGAAGACGCATATGAAGTTCGGGAAAAACAGTTAATGACTCGGGATGATGAATTGAAAAGAGAAACTCATCCAAATCTGTGGGTTCATCATCCAAAATATTCCCAGCGTCTATATCCTCAATCAAGTGAAAATCAATTTTTTTAGATACCTCATCAAAAGCATGGATATTAATCAATTCAGGTTCTAGAATGGAGGTGTAGAGGTCAAAAGGATTGGTGATGGTTTCACTCGAAAGGGACCCTTCACAATCAGGTAAATCAAATACTACAAAGTCGCACAACTCATTAAACGTTTTATTTTCAACTGATGAAACATTTGGAACACTTGATAGACATTCAAAACCAGAATTGTGGGATTCAATTGGGGATGGGTAGGTTTGATTTGGAAGGGTGCACAGCTCACTCTCTCCACTCAAATTATCAATCTTTCCAACCGCCTCATCATACATTGGAAAATTTGGAGTTTGTTGGAAACTAGCTACCGGATCACTAGGTTGTATAAGGGCGGCCATGGACGCATTCAAATCCCCCATCTGTTGACATGACGCTACCATAAGTCTTCCAACGACTGTTCCAGACTAGACATGGGTTGTGACAGGGTTTCAGTAAAAGATTCAAAGTTATTTGGATACGTGAAACTCCCAAATGGCTGTATAGAAGCAATGTCTAGGGAAGGTGCAAAACTCGGGTAGGACTGGTAGGAATTGAATGGTTGGACAGTAGTAGGATCAATATTTGGATAAGAAGGTGAATAGAATTGTTGATCCAAAGAATTCGCAGTGGTGAAAGGAGTGAAAGATCGGTTACGAGATTGTTCAATATGTTCAGCAATAGACATGGGTTTCGGAGTTACAACAGGACTCGAAAAAGGGGTATCAACGTAAGAAGGTGGTGAAGGTTGAAATGGTTGATATAAGGTGGATTGCGGAGTCCAACTGGTTGTCCTAGACGCGTCTATTCGATCTTTCAAAAAAAATTTGGGTATGGAGGGGTCGTTCGAAATTCGACCAAAAAGCGTAGAAAGTAATGTCTGGTTGAGGGTACTAAAGTTCGGCAAGAGTTTTGCGAGGTGGGGTACCCATGATGTGATGAGAGAAAGGAGAAAAAAAAGAATGTGATTTATTTTATTTTATTTTATTTTATTTTATATATTTTTTTTTAAAAAAAAAATGTTTGTTTTTGGAGTTTTGAAATTTTTGAAAGTGTTTTTTTTAGAAAGAGTTTTTGCAAAATTTGTACGGAACTACGGCACAATTTCAAACAACCACAGTTTAAATATGCACAATCAAATCTAGAGTTAGGGTCTCCTAAGTCAACCAGACTACTCCTAACTGTTCCAAAGCGACAAGTTGTGAGATATCCCTCAAATCGCCTCTTCACCGCCAATTATGGTCAGGTAAGCACAAATGAAGAAAGGAGGGATCCGCTCACGAATTACCGTGAGACGGGCCTTTTAAAGTTACCTTTCTCACTTGTCAAGCCTAGGCACCACAAACTCAGGTTTAGATAAACGACTGAATGCCCACAACCTTCTTTTGTCCAAATGAGTGCGACAGTCCTTAATTGGCTGAGTCTAGATATTTTTTAATTAGCTCAAGAGTGATGCATATGCTTTTAGTGATTTTTGGGGTCTTTGGAAGGGTAATGAAATCCCCACCCAATCTGAATTGGTATTATAGCCCCTTAAAAGTCCGTATTAATTATGTAAACCAGTTAACACACCAAAAATCTAAAACACTTGCAAATTTTTTTTTATTTGGCAGCGCAAAGAATCCTGCATAAAAACAATTTATTGGATAGGAGAAAGAGAATCTGTGCAAAGAATACCCGCAGGAAAATTTGTCAGTAGAGTTCAGGGGGTAGGAGAGAAGAAAAAAGATACTCACAGAGAAAATGGGGTGCTGACGTCACCCTTTGACCGTGTTTCCGCGGTCAAACCGTCGATTCTGCCACGGTTCCGCAGCTGAACTGTTGATTTAGAGCTTCTGAATTTTTCCTGTGCTGAGTTGGTTCTCCTCTTTCGGTTTAGATCTCCTGAATTTGTTCACTGAATTTGCTCTAAATCTGAAACAGAGTTTGCTCCAAGCCTGTACACTTGCACAAAAATCTTTCAAAAATAACAAGATGATTTTTATTTTTATTTTTTTGTTTTAAAAAATTTCAATTTTTATAATTTTTAAATTTTTTTTAATTAACCCGAAATTACACAAAGAAAGAGACTACCGTCTCCCCGGCAACGGCGCCATTTGATTGGTTGTCTTTTGCGTATATGCGTTTTAAAATCAAAGTTAAGAATATACCGCAATCAATAACAGTGTCGCTTGGTAGCTAGCCGGTTGAGTACGGGTCGGTCCACAGGGAAAACGTGTTCTTTCTTTAAGTTCTTACGAGTTAAGTCCTATTTTTGGTAGGTTTTGATTTTTTTATAAAAACTAAGATTGAATTTAATTTGAATTAAAGCCTTAATAGGGTTAGGATTAGATTAGTTTGGAAATAAAACTCTACTCACCGCTTCCTTTGCCCTAATTAAGAACATAGGTGTTAGGGTAATAGTTAACAAAGGGTGTTAGGGTAATAGTTAACAAAGGGGATTATCACGACTAGGAAGGAACTTCGTTTCTTCCTTTTGATCCTTATCCGTCCTTTCTTAACTCTTAGCCCCAACCTCTATGTAAATCAACCACAACCGATCTAACTAGGGAATCACCGCTATCTCGTCGGATAGGGTGCCGTAGTGAGCGGTGTGTGTTTGATTCAGATAGAGTCCTAATTAAAATGTTATATGGGTAAGAAAGGAGTGAGAGATTTCCATCTCTCAAACCTACCCAATCCTAACCCTAACAAGTGAGGAATTACTCACTCATTAGGAAAGTTACGACGAAATTCATTTTTATAATTTTTTTCTTTTTTAATAAACTAATTAACTTGCAGATAAATAAAAGTAGATAAAAAATTGCATAAATAAAATTTGAATGGAAAATTGCAAGATAAAAAACTTACTTTATTGACACCTCTTAACGATTATAATGAATAAAATTTAATCTAGAAAAATAAAAAGAGTCATCCTCTAAAGAGGCACACCCCAAAAGAGGCACTTGAGCCCTCATATTTATAGATAGGAAAAACCCTACGTTTATATTCTGATCCATATATAAAATTACAAAACAACCCCAAAAACCGAGTCAAAGCACTGACACCCTACCGACACGTGCATATTATAGCCGCGGAACCGCGGCATAAAGGCCTGTTTGGCCGCGGTTCTGCGGCCATTTGGTGGGTTCTTGGGCCCATCTCTTCAGGGTTTCTCTGTGTTGCTTTTATCTTCTGTTTTCTTTCCTTGGTTTCTCAGAGTATCTTCTATTTTCTTCCAGATTTCCACAGTGCAGAATGTTGTGGACTTTTTGCCGTGAGCTTCGTGTTGAAGTCTTTAATCCTGTGCTGCCTTTGTACCTTGTGCATTGAACTGTCTTATGATTTTTATTTGTTTCTTTAGCTGGTAGGCGGCATCATCCGGATTGATCTATTGTTGGTCGTAGTCTCACATCTGTAGCGTCTTTTCATGAATTTCACTGTATTGTTCTGAGAACCTGTAACCTGCAACTATTTAGTAGACATGGATCAAAAGCACCTATTTATTTGTAATATGATTAAGAATGGGCGATATAATAATGCAATATTCTGATATGAACAAATACCCCCAAACTTATCTTTTGCTCGTTCCGAGCAAAGCCAATTTTATTCTCGAAAAAACCTAACCTCACTTCCGCAGGGAATCGCGATTGCACTGAGCTCGTGCAACAAGCCGTTAAACCTCTAGGTGTCCCTAGTAGGAGGAGTGTTGTCTCCTGAGGGTTTTCAGCGGATACTACCCATAAAATCCGATCAATTTGGCCGTTTACTCTAATTCTTCAATTCAGTATTCTAGCAAGAAATTCTATCATCTTCAGCTTAGAAATCATCAACCCGTATTTTTCACACTTCCTTTTTATTTATCTTAAGATCATATACGTTTTGCCAGTTTATAAACCTTTCAGCATCTCCTAAGTTTTCCTTCTAAGGTTCAATCTCAACTCAGGAATTTTTATCGTTTTTTACTGAAGATATAAGGCCTATCTTTCATTCGTATCTCTCATCCAAACCCCCAATCATATACCCCCACGTGTGTGTAATTTTTATCCCTACACTTGGAAATTCAATTCAAGCTATCATACTCTTGTCCATGTCCAAAGTACTTTTAGTTGGTGAATTTTAGATGAAATTGCTCACACATTCTTCATGCGACCGTTAATACTTCTTGAGGTACTAAACGATCGATTACAAAACGTGCTTGCGCATTTAGGCGTAATTTCTCGTCTTGCAAAACCTAAGGCTTAGCAGTAACTCCCAAACCAGTTGGTCTAAGGCACTAGGTGATGAAGAACCCTTGCTATATTTTTTTATTTTATGCAGCCTTAAGTAATTACCAAACCAGTGTTCATTTTTTTTATTCACACTTGTACTTTTTATTTTCTTTTCCTTCATACTAAGGAATTTAGACAAGAGCATTTTAAGGTATCATCTACTATTCCAAGTTTCGAGGTGCGTGTATATGCTAGTTGTAGGGTATATATTTTCAGAATTTAGATTTAAGGTTCAGAATTATTTTTCAGACTTACACTTCAAATAAAAATTCAATACTCTTCTCTTATTTTGACTTAGCACAAGAACTGAACTCAAAATTAGCCTATTTTTAAATAAACTATAAGGACATATATTTTCTACCGTTAAACTTTATGAAAGGTTATTTTTAGGGTTTTTAATTTACTATGCTTAGGATCTAGTTTTTCCTAACTAGTCAACCGTCATGTTGAACTTAAGTCAAATATGCCCAGAATTGAACTTTTCAATTTTTATAATTTTTAAAATTTTTGATTTTTATGGATTTTAAAATAAGTATGCAAATGCAAAAATATACACATGAATGCGAAGGAAGAAAGCTTACCGAGCACACCCCCAAACTTAAACTTGACAGTGCCCTCACTGTCAGGCTACACCAAGAGGGTCAAAATTGTCGGCACTCCCCCTTTTTTAAATTTTAATTTTTATTATTAACAGAAAAAGAAAACAAAATATATATACACAAAAAGGTTCCCCCCAAATTTAAGTGAAACATTGTTTCTACTGTTGCCATTTTTTAAATCTCATAAACTTGTAAACTTGGAAGGAAAAATTTATTAACGGGGATATGAAATATGATCGTGAAAATCTCCCCCAAACTTCTTTTTGGCTCACCACTTTGAGTTAGAAAAAATTATTTTCGAGAGCCAAATTATACCCCCCCCAAACTTGAGTTAAATAATGCTAAGCTTTTAAAGAGGGGGTCAAACTTACCGGTCAATACCAAGCTTTGCAAAGACCAAAAGTCAACACCAACCATTCGAAGAATTTATCAGTGAAACGCACCGGTTGGTGGAAGAACATGTTGTATAGAGCCATGAAGAAGTGGGGAAGAGATAAGTGGTGTAAAAAAAAGGTTTACGTCTTGATTTGTAGAGACGAAACAATAATGGGGAACGGAAACGAGAATGTTGATGATCAGAAATGAGTGGAATATTGGCATTCTCGTATTTTATAAGAAGAAAGCGTGGTGGTTCAACTTCTTCAGGTGGAGGTTGATTAATCACAAAATCCGTGTCGTTTAGGAATGCGAGTTCGTCGGCGAAAATATCTTCGAAACTTTCATCGATGGTCCGATTGAACGTTTCAATGTCAATAAGTGTCGCGCCAGAATTCAACACACTTGATTTTTCAAAAATTACGGAGGTAAGAGACTCGTAAGGCTCATCTACCTTATTCTCAAAAGAGTCTAAATCAAGCTGTTTTTCTAGAATTATCGAACTCAAAATATCGGATTGTGATTCATTAACACTCGCTATCATTAAAGGAAGATTAGAAGAAGAACCAGAGAAAGTGGGAGAAAGAAGTGGAATACGAACTTGAGGGTGGAAATGGAGTGTATAAATTAGCACAATTTGTAATGACCGGTGTGTAAAAAGCGATTGTGCTAATCTATCAACCCACTGAGAAATGAGGTCAAATCCCTCAAGGTTCGTGAGAAAACATGGGTACGTCAAACTTGGTAAACCAGACATAAAAAATGAAAGTGTAACGGTTTCTTGCAAGGTCGGAACAAGGATGGAGGGAAGTGATTGAGGAAGGGTATCGGTTAAAGATTCAGGAGGGTGTGCCCAGTCAATGAAAGGGATAGAATGAATTGGAAAATCCGACTCCTCAAGTAAAACTGCTTCATCCTCAATAATTTCCTCAATACACTTCTCAAAATTTAGCTTATCCATGCAATTCTCATCAAAATCAAGACGCATATGAAGTTCGAGAAAAACAGTTAATGACTCGGGATGATGAATTGGAAAGAGAAACTCATCCAAATCTGTGGGCTCATCATCCAAAATATTCCCAGCGTCTATATCCTCAATCAAGTGAAAATCAATTTTTTTAGACACCTCATCAAAAGTATGGATATTAATCAATTCAGGTTCTAGAGTGGAGGTGTAAAGGTCAAAAGGATTGGTGATGGTTTCACTCGAAAGGGACCCTTCACAATCAGGTAAATCAAACACTACAAAGTCGCACAACTCATTAAACGTTTTATTTTCAATTGATGAATCATTTGGAACACTTGATAGACATTCAAAACCGGAGTTGTGGGATTCAATTTGGGATGGGTAGGTTTGATTTGGAAGGTTGCACAGCTCACTCTCTCCACTCAAATTATCAATCTTTCCAACCGCCTCATTATACATTGGAAAATTTGGAGCTAATTGGAAACTAGCTACCGGGTCACTACGTTGTATAAGGGCGGCCATGGACGCATTCAAATCCCTCATCTGTTGGTATGACGCTACCATAAAGTCTTCCAACGACTTTTCCAGACTAGACATGGGTTTTGACGAGGTTTCAGTAAAAAATTCAAAGTTGTTTGGATACGTGAAACTTCCAAATGGCTGTGTAGAAGCAATGTCTAGGGAAGGAGCAAAACTCGGGTAGGACTGGTAGGAATTGAATGGTTGGACAGCAGTAGGATCAATATTTGGATAAGAAGGTGAATGGAATTGTTGATCCAAAGAATTCGCAGTGGTGAAAGGAGTGAAAGATCAGTTACGAGATTGTTCAATATGTTCAGCAATAGACATGGGTTTCGGAGTTACAACAGGACTCGAAAAAGGGGTATCAACGTAAGAAGGTGGTGAAGGTTGAAATTGTTGATATAAGGTGGATTGCGGAGTCCAACTGGTTGTCCTAGACGCGTCTATTCGATCTTTTAAAGAAATTTTGGGTATGGAGGGGTCGTTCGAAATTCGACCAAAATAAGAAGCGTAGGAAGTAATGTCTGGTTGAGAGTACCAAAGTTCGGCATGAGTTTTGCGAGGTGGGGTACCCATGATGTGTTGAGAGAAAGGAAAAGAAAAAGAATGTGATTTTTTTATTTTATTTTATTTTATTTTTTTATATTTTTTGTTTTAAAAAAAAATTTGTCTGTTTTTGGAGTTTTGAAATTTTTGAAAGTGTTTTTTTAGAAAGAGTTTTTGCAAAATTTGTACGAAATTACGGCAGAATTTCAAACAACCACAGTTTAAACATGCACAATCAAACTTTGTGCTAGAGTCTCCTAAATCAACTAGACTGCTCCTAACTGTTTCAAAGCGACAAGTTGTGAGATATCTCTGGAATCGCCTCTTCACAGCCAATTGTGGCCAGATAAGCACAAATGAAGAAAGGAGGGATCCGCTCACGAATCACTGTGAGACGGGCCTTTTAAAGTTACCTTTCTCACTTGGCTAGCCTAGGCACCACAAAATCAGGTTTAGATAAACGACCGAATGCCCACAACCTTCCTTTGTTCTAATGAGCGCGACAGTCCTTAATTGGCTGAGTCTAGATATTTTTTAATTAGCTCAAGAGTGATGCATATGCTTTTAGTAATTTTTGGGGTGTTAGGAAGGGTAATGAAATCCTCACCCAATCTGAATTGGTGTTATAGCCCCTTAAAAGTCCGTATTAATTATACAAAGCAGTTAACACACCAAAAATCTAAAACACTTGCAAATTTTTTTTATTTGGCAGCGCAAAGAATCCTGCACAAAAACAATTTATTGGATAGGAGAAAGAGAATCTGTGCAAAGAATACCTGCAGGAAAATTTGTCAGTGGAGTTCAGGGGGTAGGAGAGAAGAAAAAAGATACTCACAGAGAAAATGGGGTGTTGACGCCACCCTTTGACCGCGGTTCCGCGGTCAAACCGTCGATTCGCCGCGGTTCCGCGGCTGAACTGTTGATTTAGATCTTCTGAATTTTTCCTGTGCTGAGTTGGTTCTTCTCTTTTTGTTTAGATCTCCTGAATTTGTTCACTGAATTTGCTCCAGATCTGAAACAGAGTTTGCTCCAAGCCTGCACACTTGTACAAAAACCTTTCAAAAATAACAAGATGATTTTTATTTTTATTTTTATTTTTTTGTTTTGTTTTAAAAATTTTCAATTTTTATCATTTTAAATTTTTTTTTAATTAACCTGAAATTACACAAAAAAAGAGTCTACCGTCTCCCCGGCAACGGCGCCATTTGATTAGTTATCTTTTTGGTACGTGCGTTTTAAAATCAAAGTTAAGAATATACCGCAATCAATAACGATGTCGCTTGGTAGCTAGCCGGTTGAAGACGGATTGGTCCACAGGGAAAACGTGTTCTTTCTTTAAGTTCTTACGAGTTAAGTCCTATTTTTGGTAGGTTTTGATTTTTTTTATAAAAACTAAGATTGAATTTAATTTGAATTAAAGCCTTGCTAGGGTTAGAATTAGGTTGGTTTGGAAATAAAACTCTACTCACTGTTTCTTTTGCCCTAGTTAAGAACATAGATGTTAGGGTAATAGTTAACAAAGGGGATTAGCACGACTAGGAAGAAACTTCGTTTCTTCCTTTTGGTCCTTATCCGTCCTTTCTTAACTCTTAGCCCTAACCTCTATGTAAATCAACCACAACCGATCTAACTAGGGAATCACCGCTATCTCGTCGGATAGGGTGCCGTAGTAAGCGGTGTGTGTTTGATTCAAATAGAGTCCTAATTAAAATGTTATATGGGTAAGAAAGGAGTGAGAGATTTCCATCTCTCAAACCTACCCAATCCTAACCCTAACAAGTGAGGAATTACTCACTCATTAGGAAAGTTACGACGAAATTCATTTTTATAATTTTTTTCTTTTTTAATAAACTAATTAACTTGCAGATAAATAAAAGCAGATAAAAAATTGCATAAATAAAATTTGAATGGAAAATTGCAAGATAAAAAACTTACTTTATTGACACCTCTTGACGATTACAATGAATAAAATTTAATCTAGAAAAATAAAAAGAGGCATCCTCTAAAGAGGCACACCCCAAAAGAGGCACTTGAGCCCTCATATTTATAGATAGGAAAAACCCTACGTTTATATTCTGATCCATATATGAAATTACAAAACAACCCCAAAAACCGAGTCAAAGCACTGACACCCTACCGACACGTGCATATTATGGCCGCGGAACCGCGGCATAAAGGCATGTTTGGCCGCGGTTCCGCGGCCATTTGGTGGGTTTTTGGGCCCATCTCTTCAGGGTTTCTCTGTGTTGCTTTTATTTTCTGTTTTCTTTACTTGGTTTCTCAGAGTATCTTCTATTTTCTTCCAGATTTCCACAGTGCAGAATGTTGTGGACTTTTTGCCATGAGGTTCGTGTTGAAGTCTTTAATCCTGTGCTGCCCTTGTACTTTGTGCATTGAACTGTCTCATGATTTTTATTTGTTCCTTTAACTGGTAGGCGGCATCATCTGGATTCATCTATTGTTGGTCGTAGTCTCTCATTTGTAGCGTCTTTTCATGAATTTCACTGTATTGTTCTGAAAACCTGTAACCTGCAACTATTTAGCAGACATGGATCAAAAGCACCTATTTATTTGTAATATGATTAAGAATGGGCGATATAATAATACAATATTCTGATATGAACACCTGGCCCGGGCCAGTGAGATTTACTGGTAGGTATGCCAGTAGTTTCTCAGATTGTATTCGGTTCCACACCGACATGACTTGCCACGCAATTAGGGATCTGACGTTAACCACCCCCTAGGCCCGATATGCGATACTCTTAGACGAACAGACCGGGCTTTATGGAGAATGTCACTTATAGGCTCAGTAGGGTTTTCAGACGAGTTATTTTGTCGATCTTCCTTTCGACAAATACCTGGGTAGCCGTTACGTACAGCTAGTGCCACTGACGTACTTATGGTTAAACCTACTGTCAGCGTATTGTCAAGTCTTTAGAGCCCACACAGAGGGTTTCCCGGTTCAGTCGAAACGGTGTAGTTTGCGTATTTCAATACGCTCGGGTGTTCGATTGAACACGTGTATTTATACATGTGTTTTAATCAAACGATTTAGTAGTACTAGCAGGTTTGATAGACAGCCAGTTTTGATACTAGTATTATATTACTCTCTTTTGGATATTTGTATTTTAACATGAATATAGTATTTATACGAATACCCGTATTTGTACAAATACGGGTATTTGTGCTTTGATACAAATACATATATTTCTTTCTGAATATGAATACGCGTATTTTGTATTTTGGGTACAAATACGGTATTCGTATTTTGGTATAAATACGGTATACGTATTTATTATAAATACGGAGTTGGTATACTTGTTTATATACATGCATTTATATTTATATATAAGTGTATGTATATGTGTACCTAATGAGGTAAGAACACACTCTCTCTCTCTCTCATTTCTTCATGATAAATGAAGAAGTGTGTAGGCTTGTGACTCACCCTAGTGTGTCACTAGCCCACCTATTTTTTTCTTTTAAGATGAAGAGATAAGTTTGGAGAGAGTGTGAGATATTATTATGAGAGAGAGATTTTTCTTGGGTTACCATCTTCATCTTCTTCTTTCTCATTTCTCTACTTGAGTTTTAAGAAAGTATAGAGAGTATCTTGTTTCATAAACTACACTTTTTTAAGTATCTTGTCTTAGCAAGACTCGATCTTTACTTGCTTCTTAGAAGCTCTCTCTTGAATCGGCATTCTCGGGTGGATCGTCTTTGACGCGGAAATTCGACTTCGAAAGCTTGTTCCATCAACCCTAGGAGCTTGAGGAGTGAACCTTTAAAGATCCGAAGAACCGTCTACAAAGGTTGTTACACTAATCTAGTAGCTAAAACTCTAGTTATTATAGTTTAGTTTAGTATTTGGGCTTGTATTCTAGGCTTTCAAGTGTGTAGTGCTCAAGATTTTAAAGTTTCTTATTTCGCAATTTCGTAGTAGTCAGGGCAAGGAGCACCATACATTTACACTGATATCAGAGCCTACCCAAATACTTAACTAATGGAATAGACAAGGTTTAAATTTTCAAAACCGAAATAGTTCCGTAACGAAAATACGAAATCCAAGTTTCTGTCAAAAATTTTTTTGGTCTCTGAAAATTATTTTGCATATAGCAGAGAGATCTGTTGGATATATATGACCTAGATGCTAGTATTGTATATGTATACATATGGATGCTTGGGATATGTATGTACAGGACAATCTTGCTCAGTTTTATAGTATATTATTTGACTTGTCTTTGTCAGGATATGTGTATGTATTTCTATTGTTGTTATATCTAGCTTGCACATATTGATAAAGACTCGATACGGTAGTATACTATTATGGTTTGTCTTTATCTTAACATGGCATATGTCATACTCGTTATAATATATTGCGGTTACATGTTGATAAAGCCCGTAGGATCTTGCTTGATTACCTGCGTTGTAATGGCGATCATACTTGTAGGAGCACCTAAGATCGTATACAGGTGCTCACTGGGGGTGAGTACACTGGACGGACTCGCCGAGAACTTCCAGATGGTACTATACCTATCGTCAGATAGAACTTCTCAAGTGACATGTGTACAGTTTAGTCCTTGGACCTGAGATCGCCATTTGTCTCATGTGAGTTCCCACTGAGCTTTGATCACTACCCTACCACGGCTCTATTGAGTCGTGCAAACAGGTTTTGGTTGGGTACAGTCCCGAGCCACATGGAGGCAGTGAGCGATTGTTGGGGATTCGTCTCTCCCGGTATTAGGAGTTGATATTGCACAGTGATCGATTGGTCATGACCATAAGACCTTGGCCAAGGCAGTTAGGATTTACTGATAGGTTATCAGTAGTTTCCCGGAATGGTCCTAAGCCATATTGGCACGACTTATCAGGTTATTAAGGTCTGACGTTCACCACCTCCTAGATCCGGTATGCGATAGTCTTTAACGAAGAGACCAGACTGTACGGATATTGTCACGGATAGGCTCAGTAGGAGTTCAGACGAGTTTGCTCGTCGGACTTCCTTTTCGACAGGTACCTGGGTAGCCGTTACGTACAGCTAGTGCCGCTGACGTGCTTGTGGTTAAACCCACTGCCAGAGTACTGTCGAGTCTTTAGAGTCCCACACAGAGGGTTTCCCATCTTCGGGCGAAACGATGTAGAGGTCGTATGGTTTTACGACAGGGTTCGTTCACATACGCGTACCGGCGCGCATATGGTGTTCGAGCGGTTGATACTAGTGGGCTTTGGTTTAAGCCGGATCCTACTATTAGATTTTGGGTTGGTTTAGTCTCATTGTATTCGTGTTTCTCGGAACACGGATGCGGGTATGTATATACGGTTGAGAGGGACGGAGAAGGAGACACCTCATTAGGGTTTTGACCATTGACTTGATTAAAACCATAATAAGAAGGAGGAAATTGTTTACTAATCTTTATTAGAGATAATTGTGTCATGGTTAATTGGTTTGACCATTTGACTTGTTGACCATTGTCGACTTAGATATTTTTGTTGAGCACAAGATATTTTGCTTAGCATTAATTGTGACATGATAATGGTCAAATCAAATGAACCATCATAATTATCTTAATAAAACTTATTATTTTTTTCCTCATATGAGAACTCTCTTCATTTTTTTCATTCTCATTCTCTTTTATGGTTCTCTCCTCCTCCCTCTCTCAAACCCTAATGTATTATGTGTTGATAATCAAGGGTTAATGAGACTAAGCCACTCAAATCACACTCTACTTACCCTAGTCTACTTAGATTAGCAAGCTAAGTATTCTAATTACCTCAAGTTAGAGGTTTAGCTCAAGTTTAGAGCTCTCGGGTGGATCATCGTTGACATAAGGAGGTCGAAGTTGAAGCACGATCCCTCTTCCATCGAGGAGCTTAAGAAGAGGATCGAAAACCCGAAGGACTTGTTTCCGTTAGGTATACTTTCTATCATAGTATATAGAACCCTAATAAGCTAACTAAGTTTATGGTAAAGATCCGATTTGTGTTTATTCTAGCGCCAAGTTTTGTATCGCTATAAAATTTTTGTTCCGCATATGGCCACGGAAGTTGGCCGGGGCGTTAGTGTAACCCTTCATGGTATCAGAGCCAGCCCATAAACCCTAGATTAGCAAGTTTAAACAATGTTAAAACAACGAAACCGAAACAACTCCTTAAGCTTGAAACCCAAACTGCAGTTTCTGTTGATTTTAAAAAGGCTTCAAAAAAATTTTTAAACAACTGCAGAGTGATATTTACACTGTGAGATGTACCCAGAACAAAAATGACGCAATTTGACCAAGTTTTGGCCAGCCAAACTCCTCCAAAATCCGGCCTCCTCGGATTTCTCATGGCCAATTGTGTCGTGCTTTGGTCTGTGGTCTTGTCTCTTGTAGTTTGGGTTTCTGGTGTTGTTTGTTTTTTCCCCAAATTTGATTCTCTGTTGTTTTCAGTACGGGGCAATTTGGAGTGTTTCAAAGTCGTTATATTTGACACTGTTTAACAGTTTACAGTACATTCACTTTTATCTGTGACTGTGAATGTCACTTGATCGGTAAACTCGTCTGATTACTATATGTTCTTTTAGACGGGTTTGCGAACGTGACATTCGCGTTGATGTTTTGTGCTTGTGCTGTGATTGTAGTTGGATAGTCGTGATAGATAGCATGTGGTGCAATGTTAGTGGTACAGTTTATATTCATTTGTACATTTGATATTGCGGGGCGGGCGTCGACATGTGGACTGCCGTCTTTGCCGGGTTGTATATTATTTTGGGGCACGACCGGGTTGAGGTCGATGTCACCATTTGTACATATTTTTTTCTGTACTACGATTACCCCACGGTGGAGTGCATGGATAGCCTGGATCTAGAAGGCAACAAGACCGCATCTCATGGTGTTGAGACGGAGATGGCTTCATTCTAGAATTGACGGGCTATTCGCCGCACTCGTAGGGGGTATAGGATGCCCACGGAGGCGCCCAAGTTACCGGATTCCATGAAGTGCTGGGTGGCCTATTCACTTTGTTGAAGAGGGCCGCCTCACTTCTGGGATTGGCGGGTAATTTGCGGCGTTCGTAGGGCTCCAGGTTTTCATTACACAGGCTATCCACACGACCGGGAACGTCAGGTTTTATTTGCGGCTCAAATGAAACCCGGGGCTCTAAGATTATCCACCATTCTGTATTGTTGGCTGTGATTCTATGATGTTGCTTATTATCATGCCTGGGACGAATATTATATATACTAGTAGATGTTATATATGTTTTGCACCCGCGCTAGTCCAGCCCCCGCTCTGTCGTTAGTTAAGTAACCTAACGGGTGATGACGGGGCCCAGTGGCGAATGCGGATGGCATATATATACATTGTATTTTCGTTCTTTTCTGGTGTGATAGGATTAAAATGATAGGACCGCATTGATTTTGATTAATGCAAGAAAATAAACCTAAAAGATGTTGTTGGAACCAAGTTTTAAAAACGGACATTTCAGACGTTCTGTTTTGCTTTGCATAGTGGTATTCGGTTATGAATATCCGGCACCTCATTCGACGAGGTAAGGGCCGAGATCCCTTCATCGGGAGTGACCCCTTGAGTGAAAGTTTGCGTCAACGTAATAACTTCACTATAGTCGATTATTTTTTGCTTTGCATCGAGGTATTCATTTTGGAATATCCTGCACCTCATTCGATGAGGAAAGAGCCGAGATCCCTTCACAGGGAGTGACCTCTTTAGCAAAGGTTTTCGTTACTATATATATTTTCAAAAATTGCTCAGGTTCCTTCAACGATATCAAGTTCATTACGTTAACGGGTTTTTCGCCAAAAACCCAGCCATAGCCCTCCGTCATTTCTTACAAGTAACACTTAGTATTCGTGCTGCGTTTGTTGACTCCATCATGGCGTAGTGTACGGTAGCTGAGTGGTGTTTGTTTGTAGCACTAGATGGGATTGGTTAGGACAGTCGTATAACCTTGTTGACTCCGTCAAGAGTTATGCGGGTGGGTTTGATACAATCCAGATAATGACGGGTTGAACTTGACTAGGACTCTTTGATTTGTTGACTCCGTCAAGATCACTACGGTCCTAGGGGTAAAAACCACATCGGGAGTTTCAAATATACAAGAAACCTGCAGATTTAGTATACCTTCTGGAGTGTGGTGACTAGAGTGGATTCCATCTAGGTCATCACACAATGATAGTTGGATCCCGGTCCCACTGATGAGTAGGATTACTCTCGGGACATTAGTTCACTAAACAATCAATGCTATAAACCAAGTAGGTGTCTAGAAAGGTGTTAGCGGGACTACGCCTCCGGGGAAAAGCGGTTATATAATTAAGAAATTTCGCGAAAGCGTTGGAAAACCTCTCTCGAAGTACCAACACTAGCCTGGCTGAAAGGTTAAGTAAGTATTATGACGTGTGATTAAGTCCTGACTAGTTCTTCTTTTAGGGTTTGAAGAAGAATTTGAGGAAACAGTGGGAGCCATCCTAGTTAGATAAATTAATAATCAATATAATCTTGCAAGAGCGCACGCTGAGTGTTTCTTTTCTCTCTCTCCAGGTAGCAACCATTTCACGCCCTAATCAAGATAATAAAATGTATCGCTTGACTGATCCGAATTCTTATTCGGGGCTGGGGAACGTTGGTTCGGCTCTGACTTACAACAACAGTCATAAGTATGAGCAAGGGAAAGAGGATTGTTTGGATTCCAAGGAGACCGCATTGAAGGAGAAGCATACTAATGCATCTATTTCAGGTGTTCTTGTAATTGAGAACTGCTTTTCGGTCAGTCCTACCTCCTGGGTACTAGATACCGGATCAGGATCCCATATCTATAATTTATTGCTGGGACTGAGAAAAAGTAGGAAAGTTGCACCTGGTGATATGTCCCTCAGGGTAGGGAACGGAACACAAGTTAATGCTGCAGCCATCGGTGAATATCACCTAGTGTTGCCAAATGGCAATACTATGATTTTGAACAATTGCTACTATGTACCTTCCATGGTTTGCAACATCATATCAGTTTCTTTACTTGATAAAGATGGATATAATTTTGTTCTTGATAGAAATATCATGAACATTTACCTTGATAAGGTACTGGTTGCAGAAGGTACATTGTGTAATGGTATCTATGTTCTAAATCAGAATACAGTTCTCAATGTACAAAACACACGCAAGAGGAAGAGTTCAGCTACCAACGAATCCTACTTGTGGCATTGTAGACTTGGTCATATCGGAGAGAAAAGACTAAGTAAGTTACATAAAGATGGACTCTTGAATACGTTCAAATTTTCATCTTATAAAACTTGTCAGTCTTGTCTCAAAGGAAAGATGACCAAATCTCCGTTCACCGGACATGGAGAAAGAGCAGCAAAGCTCTTGGGACTCATACACAGTGATGTGTGTGGTCCGATGTCTATACATGCAAGGGGTGGGTTCTCGTACTTCATCACATTCACTGACGATCTCTCTAGATTCGGATATGTGTATCTTATGAAACACAAATCTGAAGCTTTTGAGAAATTCAAGGAATTCAGAAACGAAGTAGAGAACCAGGTTGGCAAAAGTATCAAGATTCTCCGATCTGATAGGAGGGGAGTACTTGAGCACGGAATTCCTAGATTATTTAAAAGAGAATGGAATTCTCTCTCAGCTTACTCCTCCTTATACACCACAGCACAACGGTGTATCGGAGCGGAGGAATCGTACCCTATTGGATATGGTTCGCTCCATGATGAGTAGTGCTGAGTTGCCTCTTTCATTCTGGGGACATGCGCTTCAGACAGCGGCATAGCTACTGAACTACGTTCCATCCAAATCTGTGCCTAAGACTCCATATGAAGTATGGAGTGGACGAAATCCATATCTTAAGCGATTTAAGATATGGGGTTGTCCGGCCTATGTGAAAACATAGAAACCGGACAAGCTAGAGGCACGGTCAATTCTATGTAAATTTGTGGGATATCCTAAAGATTCACTGGGATATCTGTTCTACCACACTGAGGAACAGAAAGTGTTTGTATCTCGCCATGCTACCATTTTAGAAAGCGAGTTTCTTGCAAAAGAAACTAGTGGGAGTACGGTAGAACTGGGAGAAATCCATGAACCATAAAATGCAACTGAAGATTTGGAGGAACCACTAGATTCAGTAATCCCAGATGAACCTTAGCCACTCCGCAGATCTGGTAGGATTTCTCATCCGCCCGAGAGATACTACGGTTTTCTCATAGACGGGGATCGAGAGGATTGCATCTTGGAAGAAGATGACCCTACCAGTTTCAAGCAGGCCATTATCAGTAGGGACTCTGATAAGTTGTTGGATGCTATGCGATCTGAAATGGAGTCCATGTACACTGTTCATATCAGAATTTTGCATTATTATATCGCCCATTCTTAATCATATTATATATAAATAGGTGCTTTTGATCCATGTCTGCTAAATAGTTGCAGGTTACAGGTTCTAAGATCGTTACAGTGAAATTCATGAAAAGTCGCTACAAATGTGAGACTACGACCAACAATAGATGAATTCGTATGATGCCGCCTACCAGTTCAAGAAACAAATGAAAATCATTAGACAGTTCAATGCACAAAGCACAAGGGCAGCACAAGATTCAAGACTTCAGAGCGAAGCTCAAGGCAAAAGTCCACATCATTCTGCACTGTTGGAAATCTGGAAGAAAATAGAAGAGATTCTGAGAAACCAAGTGAAGAAAACAAAAGTTAAAAGCAACATGAAGCAACCGTGAAGAATTGAGCCCAAGATCTTACCAATTGGCCGCGAAACCGCGGCCAAACAGCCCTTTCTGCCGCGGAACCGCGGCTGTATGGTGCACGTGTCGGTGCAAGTGTCGGTGGAGGTGTCGGTGCTTTAACCTGGTTTTCTTAGGGTAGTTTTGTAAATTCATGTGTGGATCAGAATGTAACCTAGGTTTTTACTATCTATAAATAGGAAAGCCAAAAGCCTAATTAGGCATGCCTCTCTTTAGTTTTTAGGACTCTTTAATTTCTAGATTTAAATTCCATTGTAATGCATTGTTGAGAGGACATCAATAAAGTAAGTTTTCATTTTATCTCACATTGTTTTTATCTGAATTTTAATTCCTGCAATTTCTTATCTGTTCTTTTATTATTTGCAAATTAGTTCATTAATTAAAATCAAATAAAAAATGAATTTTATTATCACCTTCCTAATGAGTGAGTAATTCCTCACTTGTTAGGGGTAGGATAGGGAAGGTTTGAGAGAAGGAAATCTCTCTCACTCCTTTCTTTACCTAAATAATTTTAATTAAGGACTCTCTTTAAATCAACCATAATCCGCTCACTACGGCACCCTATCCTACAAGATAGCGGTGATTCCCTAATTAGACCGGTTGTGGTTGAATTAACCAGAGGTTAGGGTTAAGAGCCAACAACGGACGGACAAGGACCAAAAGGAAGAAACTTAGTTTCTTCCTAGTCGTGCTAATCCCCGTTGTTGACTATTACCCTAACAGCTACATTCTTAACTCGGGTATTGAAAGAAGTTAGAAGAATCCCTATTTCGAACTAACCTAATCCTAACCCCAGCAAGCCTTTATTTCAATTTATTCTCATTCTTAGATCGTAAAACAAAACCTACCAAAATTAGGACTTAACTCGTTAGAACTTAAAGAAAAGGACACCATTTCCCTGTGGATCGACTCGTACCCAACCGGCTAGCTACCAAGCGACACCGTCTTCATTGTGGCATTCTTAAATTTAAAACGCATACAAAAACCTTCATCAATCAAATGGTGCCATTGCCGGGAAGATGGTAGTCTCTTTCTTTGTGTAATTTCGTATTAAAAAAATATATTTAAAAAATTATAAAGAATTGAAAAATTTTAAAAAACAAAAAAAATAAAAATAAAAATCATTTTGTTATTTTTAAAAGGTTTTTGTGCAAGTGTGCAGGCTTAGAGCAAACTCTGTTTCAGATCTGGAGCAAACTCAGTGAACAGATCCAAAAACAGGAAATCTAAACAGAAAGAAGAGAGCCAACTCAGCACAGAGAAAAATTCTGAAAAATCCAAACTCATTGATCCGCCGCGGAAACGCGGCAGAAGCACTTGTTTGACCGCGGAACCGCGGTCAAAGGGTGACATCAACAACCCAAAAATCTCTGTGAGTATCTCATTTCTCATCTACTCTACTCTGCACTCCACTGGAAAAAATTTCCTGCTGCTTTCTTTGCACAGATTCTCTTTCTTCTATCTAATAAATTGTTTTTGTGAAGGATTCTTTGCGCTGCTAAATAAAAAATTTTTTTGCAAGTGTTTTAGATTTTTGGTGTGTTAACTGCTTTGCATAATTAATACGGAATCTAAGGGGTTATAACACCAATCAAGATTGGGTGGGGATTTCATTACCCTTCCTAAGACCCCAAAAATTACTAAAAGCATATGCATCACCCTTGAGTTAATTAAAAAAATATCTAGACTCAGCCAACTAAGAACTGTCGTGCTCATTAGGTCAGAGGGAGGTTGTGGGCATTCAATCGTTTATCTAAACTTGATTTTGTGGTGTCTAGGCTAGACAAGTGAGAAAGGTAATTTTAAAAGGCCCGTCTCACGGTAATTCATGAGCGGAACCCTCCTTTCTTCATTTGTGCTTACCTGGCCACAATTAGCAGTGAAGAGGCGATTTGAGGGCTATCTCACAACTTGTCATTTTGGAACAGTTAGGAGCAGTCTAGTTGACTTAGAAGACCGTAGCTCTAGGTTGGATTGTGTATGTTTTAAACTGTGATTGTTTGAAGTAAGTCCGTACACATTCTTGCAAAAACTCTTTCTAAAAAAAACACTTTCAAAAAAAAATTCTAAACTCCAAAAACAAAAAAATAATTTACAAAAACAAAAATCACATTCTTTTTCTTCTCCTTTCTTTCATTACATCATGGGTACCCTACCTCGCAAAACTCTTGCCGAATTTTGGTATCCACAACCAGACATTACTTCCTACGGTTCTTGTTTTGGTCGAATTTCAAACGACCCTTCCATGCCCAAAATTTCTTTGAAAGATCGGATAGACGCGTCTAGGACAACCAATTGGACTCTGCAATTCACCTTGTATCAACCATTTCAACCTTCACCACCTTCTTGCGTTGATACTCCTTTTTCGAGTCATGTTGTAACTCCGAAACTCATGTCTATTGCTGAACATATTGAACAATCTCGTAACCGATCCTTCACTCCTTTCACCACTGCGAATTCTTTGGATCAACAATTCCATTCATCTTCTTATCCAAATGTTGATCCTACCCCTGTCCAACAATTCTATTCCTATCCATCCTACCTAACTTTTACACCTTCCCTGAACATTGCTTCTACACAGCCATTTGGGAGTTTCCAATATCCAAACAACTTTGAATCTTTTGTCGAAACTCCTTCACAACCAATGTTTAGTTTGGAGCAGGCGTTGGAAGACTTTAGGGTAGCGTCATGCCAACAGATGATGGATTTGTATGCGTCCATGGCCGCCCTCATACAACCTAGTGACCCGGTAGCTGGTTTCCAACTAGCTCCAAATTTTCCAATATATGATGAGGCGGTTGGACAGATTGAGAATTTGAGTGGTGAGAGTGAGCTGTACACCCTTCCAAATCAAACCTACCCATCCCCAATTGAATCCAACAACTCCGGTTTTGAATGTCTATCAAGTGCTTCAAATGATTCACCGGTTGAAAATAAAACATTTAGTGAGTTGTGCGACCTTGTAGTGTTTGATTTACCTGATTGTGAAGGGTCCCTTTCGAGTGAAACCATCACCAATCCCTTTGACCTCTACACTTCCACTCTAGAACCTGAATTGATTAATATCCATGCTTTTGATGAGGTGTCTAAAATAATTGATTTTCACTTGATTAAGGATATTGACACTGGGAATATTTTGGATGATGAACCCGTAGATTTGACTGAATTTCTCTCTCCAATTCATCATCCCGAGTCATTAAATGTTTCTCCCGAACTTCATATGCGTCTTTGTTCCCTGATTAAAAATCAGGAAAAGATTCAGAAGAGGCATCACATGCTCACACGTGACCAGTGGTCACGTGTTAGCACGTGATAGTCAAGCAGCGGCACAGAGCATATTTGTTCTCTAATTAAAAGTCAAGAGGAAGCTTCAGAACAGGCATCACGTGCTCACACGTGACCAGTGGTCTCGTGTTGGCACGTGATGGTTAAGCAGCGGCCAGGGAACAGAACGCAGAAGAAGAGAAGCCCATTCCAGGGGTCACGTGCCTACACGTGAGCAGGGGTCACGTGGCCACACGTGACCGGCTTTAAGAGCCTTATTCTTTAACAGAATTAAATTCTGAGGATAAATCTTTCAAATCTTTCCAAAATGAAGAAGGATTATCTAAAACCGTTGGATTAAAAATCTAAAGGTGATTAAATATCACCAATTTATGGAAAAATCCTGGACTTGGAAAGATTTCCCCCTAAATCTAACCGAAATAACAAAGAGATATCTTTGGATTTAAAATCCAATGGTGAATAAAATTCACCCAACAATCTAAAGGCCCAGATTAATGATAAATATAAATCAAATCTCTCAATGAGAGATTTACTAAACAGATTGATTCTTTTCCTTCTCCTATAAATAGGAGCCAAGAAAAGAAGAGGGGGGACCTTTGGACCTTTTCTTTTGATACACAGAGAGAGAGATACAGAGCCTTTGATTCTCTGCAAAAGGAAAACCTTAGGTAAGAAAAGAAAAGGGAGGCTTCAAAAGAGAATTTAATTCTCAAAAGAGTTTAACTCTTATATAAAGAAAAGAACTTAGTTCTTTCTCTGGTGGAGGATCTGTAAAGTGCACATCTCCCCATGAATTGAGAATTTAATTCTCATTGGGTTGAGATCCTGCCATGCAGATCTAAAACACAGAGGAGGAACTGAGTTTTGAGAATTTAATTCTCACAAAATGATAAGAATTCAATTCCTTTGAGATAAAATTAGGGTTTAACCCTATGTTATAGGAATTTAATTCCTTCAAAAATGAACAGAACTAGGGTTTAACCCTAATTGAGAACATAATTCTCTCAAACTCACAGGAATTTAATTCCCTTAAAAAAAAATTAGGGTTTAACCCTATTTAAGAATATAATTTTTCAGAAGAAAACAGGAATTTAATTCCTCTAAAGTTTGTTGTTAGGGTTTAACCCTATGAAGAATTTAATTCTTAAAAGATGAACAGATCTTTAAAATATGCAAAGAACCAGAGTCACATGCTACCACATTACCCCTGCAAAGATCCACAGAAAAGAACTTTGAAGCAACACCTCACGTGTTACCACGTGACTCCCGCAAAGATCCATAAAAAAAATTTTTGAGGCAATGCCTCACGTGCCCCACGTGATCTCTAAAGCACATAGAGAAAAAGGCAAAAGAAACAGAAAAGAGCTCTAGGGCGCCCTCACGTGTCAATACGTGACCCCTAATGAACATTCTAGCAGATCAAAGCGTGAGCCCCCATCACGTGCCCATACTGATGGCTTTCAGAATTAAAAGTGTTAAACACTTATCTGTACAACAAAATAAAGGGACGCATGGCACTCTCACGTGCTACCACGTGACCCCTTGGCTGAGGCTCTAACAGATAAACGCCCAAATTCTCATCACGTGACAGCACGTGATACTTCAAAGTATTCAATACTCTTGACTGAATAAAATAAGGGGAATCAGGGCGCTCTCACGTGTCCACACGTGACCCTTCTCTCCTTAATGTTTAACACTAGTCTGGAGATTTTGTCCCCAGTGTTTAACACTGATTGGAAAACTCTATTTGCAGTGTTTAACACTGATTTGCTTAGTGTTTAACACTAATTTGAAAACTCTGTTCCCAGTGTTCAACACTGATTATCTTTTAGTGTTTAACACCAACCTGTTAACCTTATTCCCAGTGTTCAACATTGTTGGTCTCTAGTGTTTAGCACTAGCTTTAGCCCAATTGGCTAAGTTTCCAGAGGCAAAGCCTCTCCTTCAAAGAACCAACAGAGGGCCAATTTCCCAAACATGATTGGACTTAGCCCAAGCTGGCCATAAGCCCTCAATTCAAACTTAACTGGGCCAATGGGCTCATAATATAATAATTGATCTTAGTTTCCAAATTGGATTACAGATTACTTAATCTACCTTGGTTTAAGGGTACATCTCTTCACTCCTTTGATACTTGGCGTTGTAATTTCTCAACGTCTTCAAAGAGGTGACGGGTCCCGATGACCATACATTGATACGGACTATGGGGTCCTTAAACTCATGGACTATGAGGTCCTTAACCTTGACCGTAATGTCTTAAAACTAAACGCCGGACTGTGGGGTCCTTAAACCCATGGACTATGAGGTCCTTAGCCTTGACCGGAATGTCTTAAAACTAACAACGGACTATGACGTCCTTAACCTTGACCGTGATGTCTTAAAACTAACATCGGACTGTGTAGTCCTTAAATCCACGGACTACGATGTCCTTAACCTTGACCGCAACGTCTTAAAACTAACACTGGACCGTAATGTCCTTAAACTACCTATTGACCGCAATGTCACTAAACAAAACAACAGAGCTCCCTTAATTGCTCTCTTGTCGGATCTAAACGATCCCGTTAAGTTGATCTTAGTCTCAAATTGGACTAACGTATCCTTAACAAACGTTTAAGTTGATCTTAGCCTCAAATACGGCTAACATATCCTCAAACACAACCCCCAAACCCAAATCTAAGATAATACGGATTTGGACTAGTCCACGCCCTACGGGCGACGACATAACTCGGTCTCCGTATACAATCCATGGGCAACCAAACACAAAACAAACACACACGACACGAAGTGATCATCTGGAGAAGGAGAAAGTTGTTACCGTAATGCAGTAGCGTAATTAACTGCAGGGGCTTGCGCCTGCAGGGAAGAGTGTCCCCACAATCAAAACCCCCTCAAACGAGGGGGAATCTGACGAAGTCTGCTACATCGGCCGCATCCGTTTATACCTCCGATACACGGTGCCACAAATCAACTTGGCATCTTCGGAGAGGTGGACGGATAGCACCAATTAGCATCTGCCCCGAATTTCAGGCAAGACGTCTGTCGCGCCGTCTTTCGGAGGGGAACAATCTTGATTTTGATGAGAATTGCATGGATAAGCTAAATTTTGAGGAGAGTATTGAGGAAATTATTGAGGATGAAGCAGTTTTACTTGAGGAGTCGGATTTTCCAATTCATTCTATCCCTTACATTAACTGCGCACACCCTCCTGAACCTTTAACCGATACCCTTCCTCAATCACTTCCGTCCATTCTCGTTCCGACCTTGCAAGAAACCGTTACACTTCCATTTTCAATGTCTAGTTTACCAAGTTCGACGTACCCATGTTTTCTCACGAATCTTGAGGGATTTGACCTCATTTCTTAGTGGGTTGATAGATTAGCACAATCACTTTTTACATATCGGTCATTACAAATTGTGCTAATTTATACACTCCATCTCCACCCTCAAGTTCGTATTCAACTTCTTTCTCCCAATTTCTCTGGTTCTTCTTCTAATCTTCCTTTAATGATAGCGAGTGTTAATGAATCACAATCCGATATTTTGAGTTCGATAATTCTAGAAAAACAACTTGATTTAGACTCTTTTGAGAATAAGGTAGATGAGCCTTACGAGTCTCCTACCTCCGTAATTTTTGAAAAATCAAGTGTGTTGAATTCTGGCGCGACACTTATTGACATTGAAACGTTCAATCGGACCATCGATGAATGTTTCGAAGATATTTTCGCCGACGAACTAGCATTCTTAAACGACACGGATTCTGTGATTAATCAACCTCCACCTAAAGAAGCCGAACCACCACCATTTCTTCTTATCCCATACGAGAATGTAACCATTCTTCCCATTCCTAATTATCTATATTCTCGTTTCCGTTCACCATTATTGTTTCGTCTCTACAAATCGAGACGTAAACTTTTTCTTTTACACCACTTATCTCTTACCCACTTCTTCCTGGCTCCATACAACAGTTCTTCCACCAACCGGTGCGTTTCACTGATAAATTCTTCGAATGGTTGGTGTTGACTTTTGGTCTTTGCAATGCTTGGTATTGACCGGTAACTTTGATCCCCCTCTTTAAAAGCTTAGCATTGTTTAACTTAAGTTTGGGGGGAGGGGTATAATTTGGCTCTTGAAAATAATTTTTTTTAACTCAAAGTGGTGAGCCAAAAATAAGTTTGGGGGAGATTTTCACGATCATATTTCATGTCCCGTTAATAAATTTTTCCTCCCAAGTTTACAGGTTTATGAGATTTAAAAAAATGGCAACAGTGGAAACACTGTTTCACTTAAGTTTGGAGGGGACCTTTTTGTGTATATATATTTTGTTTTCTTTTTCTGTTAATAATAATATAAAAAAAAGAGGGGGGTGCCGACAATTTTGACCCTCTTGGTGTAGCCTGACAGTGAGGGCACTGTCAAGTTTAAGTTTGGGGGTGTGCTCAATAAGCTTTCTTCCTTCGCATTCATGTTTATATTTTTTGCATTTGCATACTTATTTTAAAATCCATAAAATCAAAAATTTTAAAAATTTTAAAAATTGAAGAGTTCAATTTTGGCCATATTTGACTCAAGTTCAACATGACGGTTGACTAGTTAGAAAAAACTAGATCCTAAACTTAGTAAATTAAAAACCCTAAAAATAACCTTCTTAAAGTTTAACTGTAGAAAATATACGTCCATGTAGTTTATTTAGAAATAGGCAAATTTTGAGTTCAGTTCTTGGGCTAAATTGAAATAAGGGAAGAGTATTGAAAGATCTATTTGAAGTATAAGTCCGAAAAATAATTCTAAACCTTAAGTCCAAATTCTGAAAATATATACCCTACTTTACGCACATACACGCACCTTGAAACTTGGGATAGTAGAGGATACCTTGAAATGCTCTTGTTTAAAATCCTTATTATGAAGGAAAATAAAATAAAAATATAAGTGGTGAATAAAGAGATAAAAAATGAACACTAGTCTTGTAATTGCTTAAGACAGTATAAATAAAAAATATAGCGAAAGTGCTTTATCACCTAGTGCCTTACACCAACTGGTTTGAGAGTCACTGCTAAGCCTTAGGTATTGCAAGACGAGGAATTACGCCTAAATGCGCAAGCACATTTTGTAATCGGTCGTTTAATATCTCAAGAAGTATTAACGGTCGCATGAAGGATGTGTGAGCAATTTCATCTAAAATTCACCAACTAAAAGTATTTTGGAAGATGGACAAGAGTATGATAGCTTGAATTGAATTTCCAAGTATAGGGGTGATAACTACACACACGTAGGGGTAAATGATTGGAGTTTGGAGGAGAGAGATAAATAAAAGATAGGGTTTATATCTTCAGTAGAGATGATAAAAATTCCTGAGTTAAGATTGCGCCTTAGGAGGAAAACTTAGGAGATGCTGAAAGCTTTTAAAATGGCAAAACGTATATGATCTTAAGTTAAATGAAAAGGAAGCGTGAAAAATACCGGTTGATGATTTCTAAGTTGAAGATAATAGAATTTTTTGCTAGAATACTGAATTGAAAAATTAGAGTAAACGGCCAAATTGATTGGATTTTATGGGTAGTATCCGCTGAAAACCCTCAGGAGACAACACTCCTCCTACTAGGGACACCTAGAGGTTTAACGGCTTATTGCACGAGCTCAGTACAATCGCGTTCCCTGCGAAAGTGAGGTTAGGATTTTTCGAGAATAAAAATTGGCTTTGCTCGGGACGAGCAAAGGATAAGTTTGGGGGTATTTGTTCATATCAGAATTTTGCATTATTATATCGCCCATTCTTAATCGTATTACATATAAATAGGTGCTTTTGATTCATATCTGCTAAATAGTTGCAGCTTACAGATTCTAAGATCGTTACAGTGAAATTCATAAAAAGTCGCTACAAATGTGAGACTACGACCAACAATAGATGAATCCGTATGATGCCGCCTACCAGTTCAAGAAACAAATGAAAATCATTAGACAGTTCAATACACAAATCACAAGGATAGCACAAAATTCAAGACTTCAAAGCGAAGGTTAAGGCAAAAGTCCACATCATTCTGCACTGTTGGAAATCTGGAAGAAAATAGAAGAGATTCTGAGGAACCAAGTGAAGAAAACAGAAGTTAAAAGCAACATGAAGCAACCCTGAAGAATTGAGCCCAAGATCCCACCAATTGGCCGTAGAACCGCGGCCAAACAGCCCTTTCTGCCGCGGAACCGCGGCCGTATAGTGCACGTGTCGGTGCAACTGTCGGTGGAGGTGCCGGTGCTTTGACCTGGTTTTCTTAGGGTAGTTTTGTAAATTCATGTGTGGATCAGAATGTAACCTAGGGTTTTTACTATCTATAAATAGGAAAGCCAAAAGCCTAATTAGGCATGCCTCTCTTTAGTTTTTAGGGCTCTTTTTAATTTCTAGATTTAAATTCCATTGTAATGCGTTGTTGAGAGGACATCAATAAAGTAAGTTTTCATTTTATCTCGTATTGTTTTTATCTGAATTTTAATTCCTGCAATTTCTTATCTGTTCTTTTATTATTTGCAAATTAGTTCATCAATTAAAATCAAATAAAAAATAAATTTTATTGTCACCTTCTTAATGAGTGAGTAATTCCTCACTTGTTAGGGGTAGGATAGAGAAGGTTTGAGAGAAGGAAATCTCTCTCACTCCTTTTTTTGCCCAAATAATTTTAATTAAGTACTCTTTTTAAATCAACCATAATCCGCTCACTACGGCACCCTATCCTACAAGATAGCGGTGATTCCCTAGTTAGACCGGTTGTGGTTGAATTAACCAGAGGTTAGGGCTAAGAGCCAACAACGGACAGACAAGGACCAAAAGAAAGAAACTTAGTTTCTTCCTAGTCGTGCTAATCCCCGTTGTTGACTATTACCCTAACACCTACATTCTTAACTAGGGCATTGAAAGAAGTGTGAAGAATCCCTATTTCGAACTAACCTAATCCTAACCCTAGCAAGCCTTTATTTCAATTTATTCTCATTCTTAGATGGTAAAACAAAACGTACCAAAGTTAAGACTTAACACGTTAGAACTTAAAGAAAAGGACACCATTTCCCTGTGGATCGACTCGTACTCAACCGGCTAGCTACCAAGCGACACCGTCTTGATTGCAGTATTCTTAAATTTAAAACACATACAAAAACCTTCATCAATCATACACCAATAAAGTATGGACCTTGGATATTGCTCCACCTGGGGTAAAACTCGTTGGATGCAAATGGATCTACAAAAGGAAACTTGATATAGATGGGCATGTGGAAACCTATAAGGCTAGACTCGTCGCAAAAGGTTTTCGTCAAAGACCTGATATGGACTATGATGAAACTTTTTCTCCGGTGGCTATGCTCAAATCCATTCGGATCCTACTTGCAATTGCTGCCTTCCATGACTATGAAATCTGGAAGATGGATGTAAAAACGGCTTTTCTAAACGGCATTTTGAAAGAGTGCGTTTATATGGATCAACCAGAAGGTTTTGCAGACAGTGGGAGCAGCGGGAAGGTGTGTAAGTTGCTTAAATCCATTTATGGATTAAAACAGGCATCGTGGAGCTGGAACATCTATTTTGATGAAACGGTCAAGGAATTTGACTTCATCAAGAACGAGGATGAGCCTTGTATTTATAAGAAGATTGTAGAACGAACTGTCGTATTCCTAGTCTTGTATGTGGACGACATTCTTTTGATAGTAAATGGCATTCCTATGTTACAATCGGTCAAGCTATTCTTATAACAAAGGTTCTCTATGAAAGACCTAGGTGATGCCTCGTACATTCTGGGAATCAAGATCTACAGAGATAGATCTAAGAGATTATTGGGACTTTCGCAGTCCAGGTATATAGAGACCGTACTAAAGAGATTTAGTATGGAAGATTCCAAGCGCGGTAACATACCCGCATTGCACGGAATCACCCTTTCTAAGGAGATGTCTCCCAAGACTGACGGGGAGAGGGTTCGCATGAGCACTATACCCTACGCTTCGGCGGTAGGATCTATAATGTATGTGATGCTATGTACAAGACCAGATGTAGCTTACGCGCTAAGCGTGGTGAGCCGGTATCAGTCAGACCCAGGTAAGAGCCACTGGACAGCAGTAAAGAACATTCTCAAGTATCTGAGAAGGACTAAGGAGATGTTCCTGGTTTACGGTAATGGAGACCTCAGGTTCGAGTCCTTTACCGACTCAAGCTTCCTGAGTGACAAGGATGACAGCAAGTCTGTTTCGAGTTTTGTGTTTACCCTCAACGGAGAGACGGTGTGTTGGAGGAGTTCCAACAGGACACCATCGCAGACTCGACGATGGAGGTTGAATACATTGCTGCAAGCGATGCCGCAAAAGAAGCGGTCTGGATAAAGAAGTTCATAGCTGAACTTCAGGTAGTTCCGTCCATTGTTGATCCGATACCTGTGTATTGTGATAACAATGGGGCTATATCTTCAGCGAAGGAACCACGGTCCCATCATAAATCCAGGCACATCTTAAGGCGGTATTACCTGATCAGGGAGATCGTAGATCTCCAGGAGATCGAGGTCCGGAGAGTGGATACGAAAGAGAACACGGCGGATCCATTTACAAAGGCCCTCCCTCAAGCACAGTTCGAGCGACTTTTTAAGATATTGGGTATGTGGTACGCCAGCAGCTGGCCTTAGTGCAGACATTGGGTATTCGGTACGCCAATTATTGGCCTTTAGTGCAAGTGGGAGATTGTTGGATATATATGCCCTAGAGGCCAGTATTGTATATGTATACATATGGATGCTAGGGATATGTATGTACAGGACAATCTTGCTCAGTTTTATAGTATATTATTTGACTTTTCTTTGTCAGGATATGTGTATTTATTTCTATTGTTGTTATATCTAGCTTGCACATATTGATAAAGACTCGATACGGTAGTATACTATTATGGTTTGTCTTTATCTTAACATGGCATATGTCATACTCGTTATTACATATTGTGGTTACATGTTGATAAAGCCCATAGGATCTTGCTTGACTACCTGCGTTGTGATGGCGATCATACTTGTGGGAGCAGGGTAGTCCATAAGCACATCCTTAAATAGTCCCTAGTCGCAGGGTATCGAGACTGGGCTTTTATACTCCAGAGTAGACTAGTGTATACGTTTCTAACCCCGTCGGGGGGATGGTTGGTCCTGCAGCCATCGGTCTGATGCACCTAAGATCGTATACAGGTGCTCATTGGGGGTGAGTACACTGGACGGACTCGCCGAGAACTTCCAGATGGTACTATACCTATCGTCAGATGGAAGTTCTCAAGTGACATGTGTACAGGTTAGTCTTTGGACCCGAGATCATCATTTGTCTTGTGTGAGTTCCCACTGAGCTTTGATCACTACCCCACCACGGCTCTACTGAGTCATGCAAACAGGTTTTGGTTGGGTACAGTCCCGAGCCACATGGAGGCAATGAGCGATTGTTGGGGATTCGTCTCTCCCGGTATTGGGAGTTGATATCGCGCAGTGATCGATTGGTCGGGACCATAAGACCTTGGCCAAGGCAGTTGGGATTTACTGATAGGTTGATCAGTAGTTTCCCGGATTGGTCATGAGCCACATCGGCACGACTTATCAGGTTATTAGGGTCTGACGTTCACCACCCCTAGACCCGGTATGCGATAGTTTTTGACGAAGAGACCGGACTGTACGGATATTGTCACGGATAGGCTCAGTAGGAGTTCGGACGAGTTTGCTCGTCGGCTTCCTTTTCGACAGGTACCTGGGTAGCCGTTACGTACAGCTAGTGCCGCTGACGTGCTTGTGGTTAAACCCACTGCCAGAGTACTGTCGAGTCTTTAGAGTCCCACACAGAGGGTTTCCCAGCTTCGGGCGAAACGATGCAGAGGTTGTATGGTTTTACGACAGGGTTCGTTCATATACGCGTACTTGTGCGCATATGGTGTTCGAGCAGTTGATACTAGTGGGCTTTGGTTTAAGTCGGATCCTAGTATTAGATTTTGGGTTGGTTTAGTCTCATTGTATTCGTGTTTCTCGGAACACGTATGCGGGTATGTATATACGGTTGAGAGGGACAGAGAAGGAGACACCTCATTAAGGTTTTGACCATTGACTTGATTAAAACCATAATGAGATGGAGAAAATTGTTTACTAATCTTTATTAGAGATAATTGTGTCATGATTAATTGGTTTGACCATTTGACTTGTTGACCATTGTCGACTTAGATATTTTTGTTGAGCACAAGATATTTTACTTAGCATTAATTGTGATATGATAATGGTCAAATCAAATGAACCATCACAATTATCCTAATGAAACTTATTATTATTTTCCTCATATGATAACTCTCTTCATTTTTTTCATTTTCATTCTCTTTCATGGTTCTCTCCTCCTCCCTCTCTCAAACCCTAATGTATCATGTGTTGATAATCAAGGGTTAATGAGACTAAGCCACTCAAATCACACTCTACTCACCCTAGTCTACTTAGATTAGCAAGCTAAGTATTCTAGTTATTTCATGTTAGAGGTTTAGCTCAAGTTTAGAGCTCTCGGGTGGATCATCGTTGACACAAGGAGACCGAAATTCAAGCACGATCCCTACTTCCATCGAGGAGCTTAAGAAGAGGATCGAAGACCCGAAGGACTTGTTTCCGTTAGGTATACTTTCTATCATAGTAGATAGAACCTTAATAAGCTAACTAGGTTTATGGTAATGATCCGGTTTGTGTTTATTCTAGCGCCAAGTTTTGTATCACTATAAAAATTTTGTTCCGCATATGGCCACGGAAGTTGGCCGGGGCGCTAGTGTAACCTTTCAAGATCTATATACTAGTAGTTTACCACTGTAGAAACACGAGACCCTAATTCCCAAACTTGGCCGCAATTTATTCGATATTCCCGCAATTTGCGGCTATGGTTTGAACAATTGTCTTATGCTTCGTGCATTGGATTGGTTACTTGGAATTAGGATTTTTGTGATACTTGATTTTGGCCCAGATTTCCTATATTGTTATCTTTGTATTCGGCCTTCATGAAATGTTTCAAAGTCGAGATTTTAGCATCATTTATTCACTTTGTATTTATATATCTGTTTCTAAACGTCGACTAATTGTTATAAGTTGATTAGTAGGGGTTGCACATATCTTGTATCTTGTTTGCTTGTTTGTGGATATGAAGTATTGGATTGTCGTGTTGAATAGCAGGGGGATGTGAGAAGAGAGTTATTTTCTTTCATTCTTATATTTGTAAAGTGATATAATATTCTTTTGCTGGACACATCCGGATTGAGGTTGTAGCCACCGTTGTATTATTCATTTACTTTTCTTGCACTTAGGATAGACCCAAGGTGGGGTGCACAAACTATCGGGTTCTTAAAGTGTCGAGTGGCCTAGTCATCTCATTGAGAGAGGTTACTTCACTTCGGGGATTTGTCCTGTAGTTTTCCGCACCCGTAGGGGTATAGGGTCAGGGTTTTGACTATTCATCATGACCGTGGAATCCGGTTTTTGTTAGAGGCTAAAATGAAATACGGAAATGCTAGTATATCCAATATTTTAATCTGTGTTGCTTCTGCTGTGATCTGTGATGACTATTATTGCATGAGACGAATATCTATATATAGATTATTTATAATAAACATTGCTTATGTTTTGCACCCGCGCTAGCCCTATCTCCTCCCTGCTGTAAGTTAAGTAACCTTACGGTGAAGACCCGGGGCCTCATGGCAAATGCGGATAGCATAAGCATACGTTCTATTTTCGTTTCTTCTGCAATGATAGGGTTAAATGATGGGACCACATTAATTTTGATTAGTGCAAAGAAAACAAACCAAAATTTTAAATCATTGGAAAAAATTTTAAACCACTCGGTTTTCTTTAAAAACAACTTTTAAATGTGGAGCCCACACTGCTCCTTTTAAAAGCTATCAGGTTCCTTCGACTATATCAAGTTCATTACGTTCACGGTTTTTCCCAAAACCAGCCTAGCCCTCAGTCATTTTAGATGGGTATCTACTAGTATTCAAGCTATGTATTTTGACTTTCGCCAAGGCATAGTAATGGGTAGCTATTGGGTATTCATCTATCGCATAGATAGATGTGTTACTTTAGGACATGCGTACAGCTATTTTAGCCTTCATCAAGGGTTTGTACGAATGAGTCTAGATTAGCCTGGAAAATGACGGGTAGAACTTGATTTGTGTCTTATGATATTTTGGCCTTCGTTAAGGTCATAAGCGCCTGAGGCAAAAATCCATATCGGGGGTTTCAAAGGAAAAAGAAACATGCTAATTTTGCATACCATCTGGAGTGTGATGATTTTGGTAGGATTCCTTCAAAATTATCATACAATGAAAGTTGGATCCTGATCCCACTATGAGTAATTACTTTTATTCTTCGGGAGAGTTTTTCACTTAACAATCAATGCTATAAAGCAAGTAGGTGTCTAAAAAAGTGTTAGCGGGGCAACGCCTCTGGGGAAAAGAGATATTTAATTAAGAAAATTCGCGAAAACGTTGTAAAACCTCCCTCGAAGTACCAACACTAGCCTGGTAGAAAGGTTAAAGCAAGAATTGCAGGGTGCGATTAATCCCGACTAGTTCTTCTTTTATGGTTTGAAGGAAAATTTAAGAAAACAGTGGGAGTCATCCTGTTTAGATAAAATAAAATCCAATCTAAACTTACAAGAGCATCTATACTAAGTGTTTCTTCTCTCTCTCTCCTAATTGCAGCGACCAAAATGATCGGTCTTAAATTACTATTAGATAAAAATATATTGACGGGGCCAATCTAAAATGATTGGTTTAGGAATGTTCAGATGACCATTACTTATGATATGCTGGGCTACCTCCTTACCATTAAAGCCCCCACCGTCTCAGGTCCAGATTCCACCGTCGTAGATATTAAGATCCGTAAAACATGGAAAATAGACAGTGCAAAAACCAAGTTCCTTGTGTTGGCCTCTATGGATAATGAACACCAGAGGCAGAACGAGAAGATAGACCTTGCTTCCATCTTCCTCTATACCAAAGATTTATATGGAGTGAAATCTTGTATCGTAAGATACGAGACCTCGAGGAAATTATTTCAGGCGGGGTTGGTTGTCAGGTCATCTGTAGGGGACCACATCCTTAAGATGATTAGCTTTATTGAAGAGCATGCGGACCTTGGGACCATGTTGGAGAACGAGTTGTACACGGACTTGATTCTACAGTCCCTCCTCTCTACCTATGCCCAATTTATATTGAATTTCAATATTCAAGGGAAGAAAATTACATTTCCAGAACTCCTCAATATGTTGAGGAGTGCAGAAGGCACCCTAAATAAAACCAGGAAGACACCTGCTCTGTTTATTGAGGAACCTTCTTCCTCTAGATCAAAAGAGAAAGCCAAGGGGAAGAGGAAGAAGGCCCCTACCAAGCCGAAAGGAGTTGTCAATAAGGTATAGGGGAAGGGGAAGGAAAAAGTTGGGGGGCCGAAAGTAGAAAAAGAGGAATGCTTCTATTTTCATAAGAAAGGCCATTGGAAGAAACACTGCAGGGCTTGGAAAGCCAGGAACCAGGATTCGAAGTAAGTTATGGTTTCTGTTTCAGGTGTGTTTATGATTGAAAAATGTTTGTCAATAAACTCTACTTTCTGGGTATTGGGTACCGGTTTAGGATCTCATATCTATAATTCATTGCTGGCACTGAGAAGCCGTAGAGTTTTGAAGGCAGATGCTATGACCCTCAGGGTTGCGAATGGAGCTAGCGTGGATGCTGTTTTTGTAGGGAAATATCACCTTGGATTGACAAGTAGAAACATTTTTATTTGCGTGACTATTTTTGTGTACCAAGTTTGACATGTAATATCATTTCTGTATCTTTATTATCTAAAGAAGCTTATGATTTTATATTTTTAAGCGATGTTGTAAACATTCATCTTAATCATGGTTTGATTAGGTCTGGTACACTAGACAACGGTATATACGTATTAAATAAACATCAAATTTTCAATGTCCAAAACACACTCAAAAAAAAGACTCCAGATTTAAATCAAGGTCTCTTATGGCATTGTAGACTAGGTCATAACAATGAAACATGGTTGACGAAATTACATAAAGATATATATTTGGATCCTTTTGAATATCTGTCTTATACAACTTATCAATCATGTATCAAAGGAAAGATGATAAAGACTCCGTTCACTGGACACTGAGTAAGAGCTATCGAGCTCTTGGGACTCATACACAGCGACGTGTGTAGTCTAATGTCTACACATGCAAAAAGTGGTTATTCCTACTTCATTAATTTTACGGATGATTTCTCAAAATATGGACATGTATTCTTGATGAAACATAAATCTGAGGCCTTTGAGAAATTCTAGGAGTACAAGAATGAAACGGAAAAAAAACAGGCAAAAGTATCAAGAAACATCGATCTGATCGGGGTGGTGAATACTTAAATACCGAGTTTATGAGATATTTAAAAGAGAATGGAATTCTTTCTCAGCTTACTCCTTCATACATATCTCAACACAATGGTGTATCGGAAAGACGGACCGTACCTTACTAGATATGGTGTATTCCATAATGAGTAATGCTGAGTTATCACGATCCTTCTATGGTTATGCACTAAAATCTGCTGCATATCTTTTGAACAAAGTTCCGACTAAATCAGTGTCTACCACTCCATATGAAATGTGGAGTGGGAAGAAACCCTATCTTAAATATCTTAAGATATGAGGATGTTCAGCTTTTGTCAAAAAACAGAATACGTACAAGCTCGAGGCACGATCAGTATTGTGCAAGTTTGTGGGATGCCCAAGAAATTTCAGGGGGTATCTCTTCTATTACGCAGAGGAACAAAAGGTTATTGCTTCTTGGTATACCCACTTTCTGGAGACTCAATTATTAAAAAAGAAATAAGTGGGAGCGCAATAGAACTGGAAGAAATTCCAGAACCACAATCTATTATTGAAAGCTTGGTGGAACCAGAAGATTCAAAAGAACAGAATGTACCTATGCCACTCCGCAGATCTAGTAGGCAGTCTCATCCGCCCGAGAGATGCTACGGTTTTCTCGTAGACGGGGATAGAGAAGATTGCATCATCGATGATGAAGAGCCAACTTGTTTCTAGCAGGCCATTACTAGCAGAGACTCCGTAAAGTGGCTGGAGGCAATGCGGTCCGAGATGGAATCCATGTACACCAACAAAGTTTGGACTTTGGACGTTGCTTCTCAAGGGGTAAAACCCATAGGCTGCAAATGGATTTTCAGAAAGAAGATTGGTGCATATGGACAGGTTGAAACCTATAAAGCTAGACTTGTAGCAAAAGGTTTTTGTCAAAGACCTGGCTTGGATTATGATGAAACCTTTTCTCCAGTGGCTATACTTAAATCCATTCGGATCCTACTTGTCATTGCCGCCTTCCATGATTATGAAATATGGCAGATGGACGTAAAGACAACTCTTCCTGAATGGAAGTTTGGAAGAGTGTATTTATATGGATCAGCCAGAGGGCTTCATAGAGAGTGGGAGCAGCGGAAGAGTGTGCAAGTTACTTAAATCCATTTATGGATTAAAGCAGGCATTCCGAACATCTTCTTTGATGAGACGGTCAAAGAATTTAACTTTATCAAAAATGTAGATAAACCATGCATTTATAGTAATATTGTGGCGAGAACTGTGGTATTCCTCGTCTTGTACGTGGATGACATTCTCTTGATAGAAAATGACATTCTTATGCTACAATCAATCAAAAGCTTCTTGTCACAGAAATTCTCCATGAAAGACCTTGGTGATGCCTCCTACATTCTGGAGATCAAGATCTATCGTGATATATCTAAGAGGATGTTGGGACTTTCATGGTCCAGATACATAGATATCATACTGAAAAAATTTAGTATGGAAGATTCCAAGCACGGTAATTTACCAGCTTGTCTCAGGATCACCCTCTCCAAAGAGTTATCTCCCAAGACTGATTTGGAAAGGGATCGCATGAGTATTATACCCTATGCTTCGGCGATAGGATCTATAATGTATGCCATGTTGTGTACCAGACCAGATGTTGCTTACGCACTGAGCGTGGTAAGCAGGTATCAGTCAAATCCTTAGGAGAAGCACTGGATAGCAGTAAAGAATATTCTCAAATATCTGAGAAGGACTAAGGAGATGTTCTTGGTATACGAAAGTAAAGACCTCCAGATCGAGACCTACACTGACTCCAGCTTCCAGAATGATAAGGATGATTTCAAATCCATGTCGGGTTATGTCTTCACCCTCAATGGAAGAGCTCCTAACATGACACCGTTGCTGACTCGACGATGGAGGAAGAGTATATCACTGCTTGTGACGCCGCAAAATAAGCAGTCTGGATGAGAAAGTTCATTACATAACTTCAGGTGGTTCCGTCCATTGTTGACCCAATACCTTTGTATTGTGATAACAACGGAGTTATAGTTTTAGCGAAAGAACCAAGGTCCCATCAGAAGTCCAGACATATCTTGAGGCGGTATCACCTGATCAGGAATATCGTGAATCGCCAGGAAATCGAGGTGCGGAGAGCATACACGGAGAAAAATACTGCAGATCCACTCATAAAGATCATCCCTCAGATGCAGTTCGAGAGACTATTCGAGATGATAAGTCTACGATACGCCGATATATGGCCTTAGTGCAAGTGGGAGATTGTTAATGATATATGCCATAGAGACCATTATTGTATAGTATAGGATTGTATATTACATTTTGAAAGCTTGGGATATATACATATATATAACAGTCTTGCTCAATATGATAGTATGCTATCTGGTTTGTATCTATCTTAACAGGTGTATGTTTCTTTTAACGTATCGCTAATACATTTTGATAGAGCCCGTAGGATCTTTGCTTGAATACCAGCGCTGTGATGGCAGTCACACTAGTTGGGGCTGGGTAGTCTATAAGCACACCCTTAAACTTGTTCCTAGTCGTAGAATTATCAAGACTAGGTATCGATACTCCAGAGTAGACTAGTATAAACGTTTCTTATCCTCGTCAGGGGAGATGGCATGTCCCGCAGCCATTGGTATACGGTACCAAAGATAGTATACAGGTGATCATTGGGTTATGAGTTACACTGGACGGACTCGCTAGGAACTGTTGGTTAGTATTATACCTATCGTCGACTGGCAGTTCTCCGGTGACATGAGTACAGATTAGTCCATTGACTTGACATCACTATTAGTCTCGAGTGTGTTCCCGCTGTATTTAGATTACTACACTACCACGGTATTAAAGAGTCGTACAAACAGGTAGTAGTTGGGTGCAGTTCCAAAACACTTGGAGGCAATAGGTGATAGAAGGGATTCGACTCTCCCGGTATTAAGAGTTGATATCGCGCTGTGTATGGTTGGCCAATACTAAAGGTCTCTGGACAGGGCAAGTAAGATTTACTGGTAGGTACACCAGTAGTTTCTCAAGTTGTATTGGGTTCTACAGTGACATGACTTGTCGCGCTATTAGAGGTCTAACGTTTACTACCCCCTAGACCCGATATGCGATACTCTAAAATGAATAGACCAGACTGTACATAGAATGTCACATATAGGACCAATAGGGTTTTCGGACGAGTTTTCTTGTCGATCTTCCTTTCGACAAATACCTGGGAGCCGTTATGTACAGCTAGTGCCACTGATGTGCTTGTGGTTAAACCCACTGTCAGCGTATTGTCGAGTATTTATAGTCCCACGCCGAGGGTGTCTCGGTTCAGGAAAAATAGTGTAGTTTGCGTATTTCGATACGCTCGGGTGTTCGATTGAACATGTGTATTTATACACATGCTTTAATCAAACGGTTTAGCAGTACTAGCAGGTTTGAAATACAGCCAGTTTTGATGCTAGTATTATATTGCTCTCTTTTGGGTATTTGTATGTGTAACGACTCTGAAATCTCTGTACAGAATTATCTGTTTAAATATATAAAAAAGGGTATTTCAACCTGTATAAGAGATATAAGTTATTTTTGTTCAATAAAAACAAGAAACAACTTCAAGATCACTGGTTAAGCCTCTCTATTGCTGTGACATAGCCTGTGTGTTTGAATTCCATCAGTCCCAATTATTTTTAAGATTTTTCTTTTTAATTTTTTGGAAGCCCAAGATTTGCACGTGCAATTCACGGAGAATTGAAAGCTTTCAGAAAAATCAAACAGGCGCAAAGAGAAGTAAACACAAATCTAAACATGTGGTACGGATCTCGAGGCAAACCCTCAAGATCCGATCGCCCATTTCCCTCAAACGCCCGCCGCTGACAGTCCGATCTTGGCCATTCGACTCCGTGCTTTGCATACAAGTCTCTTCAACTCCCCTCTACTCTCCTGCACTGTTTGATTTCTCTGCAATTAAACAGAGACTATTTAATTTACCATTTAACATCAATTTTAATTCTTTTAATCCAATTTTTAATCTCCAAACCCTAACTTCTTTACTATAAATACCACTACATATCCTAGCTCTCCCCCATTCTGAAATTTCTATCAAAATTTCTCTCAAACTCTCTAAGCAACCAAGTGGAGTTAAGAACCCAAGTGGAGTGGCAAGCAAATCTCGACGATCGGAGCTTTACCGACGCCACCGCGACGCCAAGGAGAACCCCCTCTCTCTTCCTTACCCTCTTTCTAACGCTACACGATCATTAAGTCCCTCTTCTTTCTAACTCTATTCATCTCAAATCGCTTTCTAAAAACACATCGATAAAGTGGAGTTAACTCTGATATAATGTTATTTTTAACAATTGTACTCCACTTTATAAGCAAAATAGGTCAAACTAAATCCTAAAACCACCCTTAGCCTTATTTATATCATTTAGATTTTAGTTTACTAAAATTTTACATGTGAAATAATCATAAAACGAAGTTTTCATAAAAATACCATGAACTTTTCATAAAACGAAGTTTTCATAAAAATACCATGAACTTTAATATAACCGTATTTTCAATAACTAGATTATATACCTTTAGATCATTCACGGGATAACGATATACCCCACATGCATACTATGATTTCATAGCATGAGGTTCTAAATATATGGTTTATTTAGAGAATGGGTCTTACATTAAAATACCACATTTTTTCAAAACGGGTTTCTTTTAAACGATATTTTGATTCCTTGGCAATTGTGCCTCTATAACTCTCGTTAGGGGACCCGCTAATGGATGATGCAGATTATCGCATATCCTTGGAATAATAGAGTGAGATGTAGAACTCTTCACAAAGTATTCGGTGTCGAAAGGAAATAAAAATACGTTTTTTTTAAGAAATACGACTTTTATAAACAAAACTAAATTTTGGAAAATTATATAAAACCATGAATCCGTATTTTCAAAAAAACAAATTATGAAACTATATTTTTAAAATGAAAGATTATAATTTTAATAAAATACCAATAAGTTTCCAAAAGTAGTAGTTTTCATAAAAATACCATAAACTTTCAAAAAGCTAGGTCTATCACTAAAATACCACAAAAATTAAAATAAATGTTCATGAAAACCCTAAATATTATAAAGAATCCTCAAGATTTATTTTTAAACCAGATTAAAGTATTTTTCACAAAACTTCCTTAAGAGATGCAAATAATATAAATACAAAGTAAATAACGATACTAAATATTAAGAACTCTAAATTAATATGGGCTTAAGAGGTATCTTTTCTCTTGAGCTCCAGAGATCCGGCTTATTTATTCAGGTTAGACAACTTAACAGAGTTAACAATGGCAATTGTCTTGAAAAAAGACACAAATTCTGCCGTCCATGTGCAGCAGTTGCCGATCTCTCCCGAACGTAAGATCCTTAACAGGTAAATCAATTCATATGAAAAAGACCTGAATTCGAATCCAAAATCCAAATCTAAATTTGAACTTGAACTCGAATCCAAATTCGAATCTAAATTTGAACATGAACTCGAATCCATTCTACTCGAACTAACTTGAGTTGAACCAAGATTGCAATTGACATGATTCACATTTTCCTCGACTCACTTGACTTCATTCTACACCTTTTGCAATCTATGGTTTCGATCAAGACATGTTATAACTAATCAATCAATTTAATTAAGTATACTATACAGTTATAGATTATTTATACTCGGGGTGTTTGGGATAGTTTCTTGTGTGAATCCAACGGAGCTTCAGAAGTTCCGTATTAACCTTTTTTTTTATTTTACTCGAATATCAGTCGGGTCGACTCATCCACAGCCTAGAGCCCCGACACTAACACATGAAATGGACTCATATTTCCTTACTCCTGGAGCCTCACTCTTGAGCTCGTGAATACTTCTACGGTTGCGTTGACATTCACACTTGGAACTTAACGTTAACACGGTGACCATATAAAGACCTATAATACATATTTACCCATGAACATATACTTTTACTTGTCATATATATATATATATATATATATATATTATACACTTGTCATTCTTTTTACTCTTAGTTTATCCTTGGAACTTACTGAGCGCTAGTTCGCTGACGGGCATTCCACCCATCCTTATTTTCTTGGAATATTCATCAGATACGGTTGAGACGAAGGAAGTGGAGATCACAGAGGAAGACTAAAACCGGATTGCTATTCAGGATTAGCTTAGCTCCACTTTCTATTCAGCTTATGTATGCCATATGTTTAGGCATTTTTCTTTATTGTATTTACTTTCCAATTGAAAATCATATACTTGTAAATATTTAAAGTTAAATATAAATAAACATATTTGTTGAAAATCTTACAGTCTCCATTTATTCTTGCATTGTGTATTATTGTTTCAATATGCTTAGTATATTTATTTAGGGAATGACCTTCTCTGGATAGATATGATGTGGGCTTGCCACGTCATTGTTTCCATCTACTGGGAAGCGGGGCGTGACAGGTTTTATTGATGGCCCATGTAGGCCAGTTCTGCATTAAGTCGTAAACAATATACTATAAGAATTAATGAATTCAACAAACATTTGTATTCCTTGCATTTCTAATTTCTTGAATCTATCCTAACCTATCTTTTATATCAAGGTGATGGACTCTCCGAACAATACTAGCACAAACGTCAACGGCAATACTCCACCGCCTACACCACCACCACCACCTACCATTGCAGCTCCTATAAATGAGTAAACAGTACTTCTTGAGGCTATCAAGAGCTTATTGGAGGGTTAGCAGCAGCAGACTGCTATCCTTATGCACCTTCCCGAAACCGAAGCACCCGAAGTTAATCAGTTTTGGGCGCTGCACCCAAAACTGATTAACTTCTCGGGTAATGAGAGCCCGCTAGAAGCAGAAGAATAGGCTCAAGCGATCGAGGATGACCTGGCACCAGCTCAAGTGCCAGATATAGCCTGGGTAAGAGTTGCTAAATTACAACTGACCGATAACGCCGGGGTATGGTGGAAGGCTGAGGAGAGCCGTCTCGCGCAACCGATAGAATGGAGAACATTCCGAGACCTCTTCGATGCCAAGTACTTTCCGGAGACTGCCTGCTTTGACATGGAGCAACAATTCATCCATTTACAGTAAGGCTCGATGTGGGTCAAGTCTGTGGATGAATATGATGTTGAGTTTACTATGCTCGGCAGGTAAGATATAGTATCAAATTCAATTTTCTTACCTCACTTACTACATTGCTAACACAAGGTCGTAACAAGTTCACTGCACACCTCATTCTCACTACTAAGATCCGGGCACGACGATTCCAGCAGGGGTTGGACTCTGAAACCCAATCTATACTCACTACAGGGGATTTCCCAACCCATGAGCTTTCTCTGACGGATGCCCGATGTTATGAGGCAGTTGTGAAAAAGAAAGGCAAGCCATAGACTGCTGGTGTGAAACACCCTGTGTATCAGATCACAGGAAGGGCCTCTTCCAAGCCAGCTTTTAACGGACCATCTCGGAGGCTAGTAGGTTCGTTCGCCAACAGCAGGACAAATTTTTGCATCTACTGCAAAAGAACAAGGCATCTTATGAATAACTGTCGTAAGGCAAACAACTTGTGCCTGAGGTCTTCTACTCACGCCATCGGAGCATGCCCCCAGAACCGAGGATCCAACAACCTTCCAGCTAGACCGGCGATCCAAGCTCCTCCTACCCGGTTAGCTCTACCAACTTCAAATCCCCGCACCTAGACCACTCAATCCCAACGCCGAGTGTTTAACCATGCACATAGGAAAGTGCCGCGATACCAAGCATTCACTATTTCGGTCAAAGAGGACGAAACTACGTGTTAGGTTATCACCGGTAAATCCTTGCCCTATTCTTTTTCAAGTCCTTTCAATTCATTGTCATCTTGTATCTGTTATACCTAAACCCATCCCATGCGACTTAGGTACAATCTTAGTAGCCAACCTACCTGCACTCGCACTCTACATTGCTTCATATCGCAACGATTCGTACTAACCTATGCGATCCCAGTTAAACCGCTCGTATCTAGCTGGAACGTTAGTTCGGGGAACGGCGTTCTAAAAGCAACCCTGGGATACGATCTGTGTCCAGTGGTTGTCTGCAGTCGAGAATTCTATACGGACTTAAAGGTGCTGGACATACCGAACTTCGATGTAGTCTTGGGAATGGACTGGCTGGGAAATTTCTTCGCTACCATCGATTGTCACCAAAGGAGGATAGTGTTTGAAATACCAGATCACCCAGTGTTCTACTTCAAAAGCAGAGACCGGATCTTGGAGCCTAGCACCTACAGGGCAAAACCAAAGAAGGCAGAAGTTGCAGCGTTGCAAGCGGAAGGATCAAAACCAGAGGTAGTTTGAGGATGTTTTCCCTAAAGATATATCAGGTTTGCTTCCCGATCGAGCTCTTGAATTCAGTATCGATTTACAAACCGGCGCACGACCAGTAATAAAAACTTCATACCGATTAAATCTGGAGGGATTGAAGGAGATCCGTATTCAGTTGGACGAACTCCTGAAGAAAGGTTGGATCCGACCCAGTATTTCAAGTTGGGGAACTAATGTGCTACAGGTGAAGAAGAAGGAAGGTACCTATAGGATGTGCGTAGATTATCAAGATCTGAACGAGGTGACAATTAAAAACAAGTATCAACTGCCTCGCATCGATGACCTTTTCGACCAGTTAAGTGGATCTTGTGTCTTTTCAAAGATAGATCTTCGTTCAGGATATCATCAGGTGAAGGTCAAGGAGTCCGACATTCTGAAGACGACACTCGTTATGGTCATTATGAATATCTCTTAATTCCATTTGGAAAGACCAATGCACCTGCCATCTTTATGAACTTGATGAACCAAGTTTTCCGAGAGTACTTAGACAGATTTGTTGTTATCTTCATCGACGACATCCTGGTGTATTCAAAGAGTCGAAAAGAGCATGCCGAGCACTTATGGATTGTCTTGGAGACATTACGACAACATTAGCTTTACGCCAAGTACAACAAGTGTGAATTTTGGATAGATCAAGTCGAATTTCTTGAACATATCGTTTCAGGCGAAGAAATCTCTGTAGATCCAGCTAAGGTGTCAGCTGTCAGCGAGTGGCTGACACCAAAGACGGTGAAAGATATAAGAAGTTTCTTGGGCTTAGCAGGATACTACCGACGATTTATTGAAGGATTCTCAAAGATCGTAGCACCCCGGACTAAGCTCACATGTAAAGACGAAGCATTCGTGTGGTCAGGAGCATGTGAGAAGGCTTTTGTAGAACTTAATTCGAGCTTAACCTCTGCACCTATTCTTGTAATACTGGATCGATCTTGCGAATTTGATATACATTGTGACGTGTCCGGTAAAGAATTAGGATGTGTTCTACACCAGTATGGAAAGGTTGTAGCTTTTGCATCAAGGCAATTAAAAGTTCATGAACATAACTATCCGACATATGATCTGGAACTGGCAGCAGTGGTCTTTGCGCTCAATATTTGGCGCCACTATCTTTTGGAAGAACGAGTGGATATATACACTGACCACAAGAGTCTGAAATATGTATTTACTCAAAAGGAACTCAACATGCGGCAGAGAAGATGTCTAGAACTCATGACGGACTTCGACATCAACCTACAATATCATCCTGGGAAGGTGAACGTATTTCCTGATGCACTTAGTCGCCAGCCATTAGCAATGAATATCATCGCTCAGTGGAACCTACAGCAAGAATTGCACGGATTGGAGATCGAAGTAATTATACCAGGTAACGCTTCATATTTGATGAACTTACACGTCCAGTCCACTCTTGTAAATCAGATCAAGGCAGCTTAAGCAAATGATTCCAAGCTACAAAAGATCCGAGAACAAGTAGAAAGTGGACTACGAACTGACTTCATCATCCATGAAGATGGATCCTTACGATATGGAAGCCATTTGTGTGCACCAATCGGCCCTGTTCGGGAAGAATTGATGAAAGAAGCTCACGGCTCTCCGTACTCAGTACACCCCGGCGGTACAAAGATGTACAAGGATCTATGGCAACACTACTGGTGGTATAGAATGAAGCAAGAAGTAGCAAGGAGCGTAGCCAAGTTTTTGGTGTGTCAGCAAGTGAAGGCTGAATATCACAGAACTGCTGGTCTACTTCAGCCGTTACCAATCCAAGAATGAAAATGGCAGCACATTATAATGGACTTCGTGATTGCTCTTCCTCGCAGCACGATAGGTAACGACGCAATTTAGATTATTGTGGATCGACTCATCAAGTTGGCTCACTTTATTCCATTCAGAGTTGACCAGTCAGCTGAGACATTAGCAAGAAAGTACATGGAGGTGGGTAGAATTATAAAGTAAGATTTATACTTTTAAAATGTACTATACTTGATACCCATAAACTCATGCAGGAGATCGTGAGATTACATGGAGTACCTGTCTGCATCGTCTCCGTTCGTGATACGAGATTCCAATCACAGTTTTGGCAGAGTCTGCAAGCTAGACTGGGAACGGGTCTGAATTTCAGCACGGCGTATCATCTACAAACAGACGGACAGTCCGAGCAAATAATTCAGATTCTGGAAGATATGTTGAGAGCCTGTATGCTAGACTTCGGAGGTTCGTGGGAAGATCGCATGCATCTTATGGAGTTTTCATACAACAACAGCTATCAGGCCAGTATTGGGATGGCACCATTCACAGCACTCTACGGATGGAAGTGTCATAACCCACTGTGTGGGATGACGTGAGAGATCGTGAACTCCTTGGGCCAGAGATAATCGTAGCAACTGTAGATATAGTTCGCATGATTAGGGAAAAGATGCGCATAGCCCAGGACCGACAGAAGTATTGGGCAGATGCAAAGCGTCGACATCTGGAGTTTCAACCCGGAGAGCATGTATTCCTGAAGATCTCTCCAAACAGAGGCAAGAGGGGAAAACTCAGTCCAAGGTACATAGGACCTTCGAAATACTCGAATGAGTTGGAGAAGTGTCATACTGTTTACCACTACCACCCTCATTGGAAGGAGTGCATAACGTGTTCCACATATCCCAGTTACGACGATATGTGAGCGACCCCAGCCATATACTTGATCACTTAGAGCTCACGGTACAGACAGATCTAACTTGCGAGCAACAACCAGTTAAAATCCTAGACCGAAAGGTGAAGACATTACGGAACAAGGAGGTGAACTTGGTCCGAGTGATGTGGAGAAAAGATTTGCCGGAAGAATCAAATTGGGAAAGAGAAGATGATATGCGTGCACGATACCCATACCTTTTTGAAAATTAGTCTCTATGTAAATTTCGAGGACGAAATTTTTATAAGGAAGGTAGAATGTAACGATTCTGAAATCCCTGTACAGAATTATTTGTTTAAATATATAGAAAATGGTATTTCAGCCTGTATAGGAGTTATAAGTGTTGTTTTTCAATAAAATTAAAAAACAATTTGTAGCTCACTAGTTAAGCCTCTCTACTGCTGTGAAATAACCTGTGTGTTCGAATCCCATCAGTCCTAATTATTTTTTATTTTTAATTTTTCAGAAGCCCAAGAGTTGCACGTGCAATTCACGGAGAATCGAAAGGTTTCAGAAAAATCAAACAGGCGTAAAGAGGAGTAAACACAAATCTAAACACATGGCACAAATCTCGAGGCAAACTCTCAAGATCCGACCACCTATTTCCCTCAAATGATCTTGGTCATTCAACTCTGTGCTTTGCACACAAGTCTCTTCAGCTCCCCCTCTACTCCTCTACACTATTTGATTTCCCTGCAATTAAATAAAGACTATTCAATTCATCATTTAATATCAATTTTAATTCTTTTAATCCAATTTTTAATTCCCAAACCCTAAATTCTTCACTATAAATACCACCTTATCCCCTAACTCTTCTCCATTCTGAAATTTCTATCAAAAATTCTCTCAAACTCTCTGAGCAACCAAGTGGAGTTAAGCACCCAAGTAGAGTAGTAAGCAAATCTCGACGACCGGAGCTTTCCCAATGCCACCGCGATGCCAAAGAGACCCCCCTCTCTTCCTTACCTTCTTTCTAACACTACAAAACCAGTAAGTCCATCTTCTCTTATCTCTTTTCATCTCAAATCGCCTTCTAAAAACACATTGACAAAGTGGAGTTAACTCCGATATAATGTTATTTTTAACAATTGTATTCCACTTTATAAGAAAAATAGATTAAACTAACATCCTAACACCACTCTTAACCTTATTTATATCATTTAGATTTTAATTTAATAAAATTTTCCATGTGAAATAATCATAAAACGAAGTTTTCATAAAAATATCTTGAACTTTAATATAATCGTATTTTCAATAACTAAAGTATATACCTTTAGAACATTCACGGGGTAACGACTTACCCCTCACGCACACTATGGTTTCATAGCACGAGCTTCTAAATATATGGTTTATTTAAAGAACAGGTTTACATTAAAATACCATATTTTTTCAAAACGGGTTTTTTTTAAATGATATTTTGATTCCTTGGCAATTGCGCCTATACAACCCTCGTTAGGGGATTGTTCACCGTTGGAAGATGGACCGAGACGTTGGGACGTCTGGCCTGAATTTGGGGGTAGATACTATTTAGATTTATCCATCCACCTCTCCGAAGATACCAAGTTGATTTATGACACCATATATCGGAGGTTTGGATAGATGCGACTGTTGTAGCAGATTTTATCAGATTCTCCATCATTTTATGAGGGGTTTTTTTATTGTGGGGATGTTCTTCTCTGCAGGCGCAACCCCCTGCAGTTAATTACGTTACCGTATTGCGATAACCACTTTTTCCTGCTCCGGAAGTTCACTTCGTGTCGTGTGTATTTTTGTTTGTTTAGTTTGCCCGTGGATTGTATACGGAGACTAGTTTATGTCGTCGCCCGTAGGGCGCGGATTAGTCCAAAACCGTATATTTGAGATTTGGGTTTAGGTCAAGAATTTTGCTTGACGGGGCTCATGTTGGTAGATTGGTTTGCCAACGGAAATGAACTCAGATCTCACATTTATAAGATCCATCGGTTCAGGGGATATTTGGATTTGATTTAAGGATCATTAGCCATATATGAGATTAAGATCAATTTATGAGTAGTGAGCATATACGCTCAACTGATCATTAGATCATATATGAATAACCCATAAATAGTATACGGTAGTCATTATGGAGATAGTCCGCAGGGCAAAACATATTAGTTTAAGGACGTCGCGGTCCAACATTCCCTGTTTGGGATGAATATTAGTTTAAGGACATTTCGGTCCAATATTCCCTGTTTGGGATGAAGATTAATTTAAGGATATTTCGGTCCAATATTCTCATTTTGGGGACGAATGTTAGTTTAAGAACATTTCGGTCCAATATTCCCATTTTGGGACGAATATTAGTTTAAAGATGTTTTGGTCTGTTATCCATCTTACGCATACGTGTATTTGTTACGTGGCGGAGTGAACGATAGTGACATGGAATGCGCCCAATTTAAGGTATAATCCGATTTGAGGTGTGCACATCAATTTGGAAGTGTATCAATGTGGGATGTAAGGAGTTGTTGGTTGTCGGGACCTCTCTGAAGACGTTGAGGAATTACAACGACATATATCAGAGGTGTGAAGAGATGTACCCTTAAACCAAATCCCGTATTTGAGGGAAAAGATCATGGTGGATCATCTAAGGATCATTAGCCTTATTTGAGACTAAGATTATTTTAGGAGATATGGAATGAATATCCTTTTGGATATTATCAATGAGAGATCATTAGTCATATTTGAGACTAGGATCAGTTTGGAAATCAAGAGCATATAGACTCTCTTGAAGAATCAAATAGGTTTAACCTTAGGAAACTTAGCCAATTTGGGCTAATACCGGGTCTCTGTACTACCCAGCAGTGCTAAACACTTAGTTATACAGCACTCACATGTGTTTCACGTGAAGCGCTGAAATAGTGCCAAGCACTAGTTTTTTGTGGCGCCCATATGTGTTTCTCGTGAGACGCTGCACTTGTGCTAAGCACTAGCTTTTTCAGGCGCCCACATGCGTTTCACGTGAGGCGCTATGTAACTTGGCCTTGAGCGCTCACGTGCTTTTCACGTGAGGTGTCGAGTTCTTTTAGAGATTTAATTTCAGTTAATGTTTTTGGAGAACTTAAATCTCTGTTAATGGTATTTTGACCATCAACGATCACCAAGATTATTATTTTGAAGATCTGAGCTCATGTTCTTTAAGAACTAAGTTCTTGATTTAAAGGAACTAAGTTTCTAGAGTATTATGAACTCCATTTTCTTTCTTTTCAACTTTGTTCTTCTCTGAATCTTTAATTCTCAAGAACAAGATCTTCACAATGAAAATTAAATTCTCAACTTGTGGAAGACTTGTCTTGTGGATTTCGGATCCAGAGAAAGATCTAAGTTTTATTTAGAAGGGTTAAACCCTTAGATATAGTATGTTAGGTAAAAGAGATATTTTGATCTCTTCTTTTTTCTTTACCTAAGGTTTTTAGGAGGGAGATCTTTTTTCTGAGAGAATTAAATTCTCTGTTATTTTGAGAGCCTTCTGTATTTTTACAGAAGTTTATGGGGGGTCTCCTCTCCTTTTTTCCTCCATTCCCCTTTGATTAATCTCTTTACTCCTATTTATAGGATAAGAGAAAAATTAATTTGTTGAGAAAATCTCTCATAGAGAGATCATGATTGATTTCATGATCAATCAAAATGATCTTTTAGATCAATCGGTGAATTTTATTCACCATTGGATTTTTAATCTAAATGCTCTCTGTTTAACAAAGAAAATTTCTTGTTAGTTTAACAAGATTAGAAAATATTTTCCTAAGATAAAATTTTATTCTATCATATGAATATCTTGTTAGTTTAACAAGATTAAAAATATATTTTTCTAACATAGAATTTAATTCTGTTATATGAATATCTTATTAGTTTAACAAGATTAAGAAAATATTTTTTAAAAATAGTATTTTATTCTATCAGATGATTTAATTGGTGATGTTTTATTACCATTAGATTTTAAATCCAAAATTCTCTGTTAGGAAAAGATCTTTTCATATTAGAAAGATCAAGGAAAATATTTCCTTAATAGAATCATCACCGTTTGATCTTTGGTCCAACGGCACTTCGTTTAACAGAGAATATTTGATCAGGAAGATATTTTTTCCCAAATAGAATTTAATTCTATCATTTTGATGATTTATTATGACCATTGGATTTTTTATCCAACGGCTCTGTTTAACAGAGAATATCCCAGATTTTAGGGAAATATTCCCCATGTAGAATTTAATTCTACTCCCTTTAATTTGGACGCTAAAGCTCACGTGTTATGCACGAAGGTGCCGCATAAGAATTTAATTTATTTTATAAGTAGTCACTCTCCCGCTCTACACGCCGGCGCTCACATGTGTTTCACGTGAGGCGCAACTATAAAATTTAATCTTAACAGAGGCTGGCGCTGGCACTCAATTGAGAAACACATGAGGCACACAGGGATTTAATCCTATCTGAAACGATAATTACATGCTTTGCATGTGGATACACGTGTTTAACACGTGGAGCTTTCCCTTTATTTTTATAAGGGAACAACAAGCTCTGAGGCAAAAATTTTTGGCAGGAACATGGACCCGCTAATAAATGGTGCAGATTATCACACATTCTTAGGATAGTAGAGTGAGATGCAGAACTCCTCACGGAGTACTCAGTCTCAAGAGGAAATAAAAATACATTTTTTTAAGAAATACAACTTTTATAAACAAAACTAAATTTTGGAAAATTATATAAAACTATGAATTCATATTTTCAATAAAAACAAATTATAAAACTATATTTCTAAAATGATTAGAATTTTAATAAAATACCAACAAGTTTCCAAAAGTAGTAGTTTTCATAAAAATACCATAAACTTTCAAAAAGTTAGGTCTATCACTAATATACCACAACAATTAAAATAAATGTTCATAAAAACCCTAAATATTATAAAGCATCATCGAGCTTTATTTTTAAACCATATTAAAGTATTTTTTACAAAACCCCCTCGAGAGATGCAAATAATATAAATACAAAGTAAATAACGATACTAAATATTAAAGACTCTAGATTAATATAGGTTTAAGCGGTATCTTTTCTTTTGAGTCCGGGGAGCAGGAAAAAGTGAGTGCTTACCTATTCAGGTTAGACATCTTAACGGAGTTATCAATAGCAATTGTCTTGGAAAAAAACACAAATCCTGTCGTACATGTGCAGCGGTTGCTGATCTCTCCCAAACATAAGATTTTTAACAGTTAAATCAATTCATATGAAAAAGACCTGAACTCGAATCCAAAACCCGAATCTAAACTTGAACTTGAATTCGAATCCAAATTCGAATCTAAACTTGAACATGAACTCGAATCCAGTCTACTTGATCTAACTTAACTCGATCCAAAATTGCAATTGATATGACTCGCATTTTACTCGACTCACTCGACTTCATTCTACACCTTTTGCAATCTGTGGTTTCGATCAAGACATGTTATAACTAATCAATTAATTTAATTAAGTATACTATACAGTTATAGATTATTTATACTCGGGGTGTTTGGGATAGTTTCTTGTGTGAATCCAACGAAACTTCAGAAGTTCCGTATTAACCCTTTTTTTATTTTACTCGAATATCAGTCGGATCGACTTATCCACAGTCTAGAGCCCCGATACTAACACATAAAATGGGCTCGTGTTTTCTTATTCCTGGGGCCCACTCTTAAGCTCGTGAATACTTTTACGGCCGCGTTGACATTCACACTTGGAATTTAACGTTAATATAGTGACCATATAGAGACCTATAGTACATATTTATCCATGAACACATACTTTTACTCGTCATATATATATATATATATATATATTCTACACTTGTTATTCTTTTTACTCTTATTTTATTTTTGAGACTTACCGAGCGCTAGTTCGCTGATGAGCATTCCCCACACTCTTGTTTTTTGGAATGTTCGTCCGATACGGTCGAGACGGAGAAAGTGGAGGTCATAGAGGAAGACTACAACCGGATTGCTACTCAAGATTAGCTTAGCTTCACTTTCTATTCAATTTATATATGACATATGTTTAGACATTTTCCTTTATTCTATTTACTTTCCAGTTGAAACTCATCTACTTGTAAATATTTGAATTTGAATGTAAATAAAGATATTTGTTGAAAATTTTACAGTCTCCATTTATTCTTGCATTATGTATTATTGTTTCAATACGTTTAGTATATTTATTTAGGAAATGACCTTCTCTGGATAGATATGCCGTAGGCTTGCCATGTTATCGTTTCCGTTTACTGGGAAGCGGGGCGTGACAGTATTTTAACACGGATATGGTATTTATACGAATACGTGTATTTGTATAAATACGGGTATTTGTGTTTTGATACAAATACATGTATTTCTTTCTGAATATGAATACACGTATTTTGTATTTTCGGTACAAGTACGGTATTTGTATTTTGGTAGAATTACGGTATACATATTTACTATAAATACGGAGTTGGTATACTGCATTTATATTTAATATAAGTGTATGCATATGTGTATCTAGTGAGTTGGCAACACACTCTTTCTCTCTTTCATTTTTTCATGATAAATGAAGAAGTGTGTGAGCTTGTGACTTACCCTAGTGAGTCACTAGCCCACCCGCATTTTTGTTTTGAGATGAAGAGATAAGTTTAGAGAGAGTGTGAGATATTATTGTGAGAGAGATATTTTTCTTGGGTTGCCATCTTCATCTTTTTCTTCCTCATTTCTCTACTTGAGTTTTAAGAAAATATAGAGAGTATCTTGTTTCATAAACTACATCCTCTTAAGCATCTTGTCCTAGCAAGACACGATCGTTAGTTGCTTCGTAGAAACTGTCGCTTGAATCGGCATTCTCTGGTGGATCGTATTTGACGCGAGAGTTCGACTTCGAGAGCTTGTTCCATCAACCCTAGGAGCTTGAGCAGTGAACCTTTCAAGACCCGAAGGACCATTTACAAAGGTTGTTACACTAATCTTGTAGCTAAAACTCTAGTTAGTGTAGTCTAGTTTAGTGTTTGAGCTTGTATTCTAGGATTTCAAGTATATAATGCTTAAGATTTTAAAGTTTTTTATTCTGCAAACCCGTAGTAGTGACGGAAAGGAGCACCATACACTTACACACGTGCAGATAGATGTTTGTGGAGCGGATTACGAGAACGATGTATCTCTTAGATGGTGGGCTACGGATTCGAGCCAAAGTGGAGATTGCTGAGAATTGTCTCGTATTTGTTTATGCGTTTATGTGCTATTTGGGCCGGGTCATCTATTGGTGTGGGCTACCAATAGATATTCCGGTTTTTGTGTATATATCTCTCTTTTTAGGAAAGAAATGGGTTGGCTTGAGAGATTAATTATGTGAGGATATTCTGTGGCTCCCATCTTTTGTGGTGTGAGAGTAAGAGAGGGGATGTGAGAGAGAAGTTGTAGAGAGGTATGAGCTCTTGTGATTTCTTTTGTGTATTAATGAAATTCTCGTATTTAGCCCCGTGGTTGTAGGCCGAGATGGTCGAACCACGTTATATCCGGTGTTATATTTCTTCTTGGTGTGATTGTTATTTTTTTTTTAGCTTGTGAACTTGATATACTTTATGCGGCAAGGAGATCAATTTCTCCAACAATTCCATTAACACCGAGAAAGTTACAAGATCTCACAAAACCCACAATCCTCGTCTTTCCCTCTCTCATTCTTTCTCTCACACCGAAAGTAAGTAGAGACCAAGGAGATTGTTTTTCGTGACATCATCTTCGACATTTTCATTACGCATGCAAAATTCCATAATGTCGCGGATCTTAATACTTGATCAATTGCAAGCAATCGGATTGCATCATTTACCTTCAAAGGTTCAATCTTAAGCTATTATTATTTTATAATAGCCTTAATCTTGTCTATTTATATTTTATTTTATTTTTATAACTATTTTATGCTTTATTTTTAATATATATAAAATTAGGCTTCTTGCTCTTTGGCCAAGAACTCAAAAAAAAAGTGAGCAGAGACACAATCCTCACATTCACCTAAAGTTACATTTCTAACCCACAAGTCTCATCCAAATGAGATAATATATAGTGCTAAAAGCAAAGCACTATTCATATCACTTTGTTGGTAGACCAAATCAATAGATATGATCGGCGCCAGTGTAAATACACAAACCAAAACAAGCCACAACCCCTTTGGGCACCTGCTATTATATATGGTAATCTAAAAGGGAATACTTGATCAACCACCATGTATTACCGCCGCCGCAACTCACCTTCTCCCATTTCCTTCGTTTATTTCCCATGGCGAACATGTTTTTTTTTTTTAATAATTGAAAAGTTGAGCCATAGCTCATAAACAATAAAAAAAAATCTAATTATATCAAAATCATCTATCTAGCTTGAGATAAACAAATTAGAGAAAAATACCAAAAATTCTAGAACTCACACGGTCGACTCCATGTATCTCGATGTATTCATCGGCTTAACTTTAATCTTGATAGTAATTATTGGTCTAGAATTTAAAAAGAAACTTGACACGTAACAATATATCATATAATAACATACATGTTTTTCTCTAAGATCTTACGGGGGCAATTGCTTCCTCCAAATCTTTGCCCAGAAACAAAAGATTTATATCGACAGTGAAAAAGCATTATATTTTGGATATATTCTGTACTTACATATGTTATAAAACCTTAATATTGGACAGTGATGGTAAGTTATATAATTGCATAGTGGAAGGTCATGAATTCAATTCCTGGTTTGCATTACTTATTTTTACTAAATTTTTTACATTGAGCCTTGTGCATGTGCAAAATGAATGTACACAAAAAATTTAGAGACGGAGGGAGGAGAGAGAGAGAGAGAGAGAGAGTCAAAGAAATATGAAATAAGTGCTCAGCACAGATTTACAGAGGGAGATTTTTTTTGGGGGGGGTGATTTTCTTTAAAAAAATGATAAGATGGCATACGGGTTCTAGTTATAATAGTAAAAATACTTCATGTTAATAATATGAGTTCCAATATATCTTTATAATAAGAAAAATTCCAAATGCTTAAATTATTTTAAAGATTATTTTTTAACTTTTTAAATTGTATAACGTTATTTTATATATTATTTACCAATAGGACTTTCAATGGAACATCATTATTTTATTTTGACTCTACTGATCCAAATTTCTGCGCATCCGCTCCAATGTGAGAGTTCCCAAGTTTGTTCCCTCAAGCGGTTGATTTCAAAAAATAAAATTAAAAAAATAACACGTGCAAATTAAGGTGTACATTTTCCTCTCTACACTTGCTTATTGTGTCCTGTAAGGCCACATTACTCGAAACACCATGCCTTATCAGAAAAGAATCACATTGATTCTTTGGAAAAAGACGTGAACCGAAATCTTCAATTACACTATATATGCCTTACAAAGTTGCAATCCAAAAAGTACTACCCCACAGGCCTAACCCGGATAAAGCTAGATAATATAGAATTCACATTTGAAATTTTTAGTCAACAGCTGATTATCCACCGTCCATGTTATGATATTAAGACGGCTTAAATTGAAATGAAAATCGAATCCTATTTTTTAAATACATTATTTTTCTTACTTAATCTTAACCGTCCATACCACAAACCATGAATAACCAGCTATATCAAAAAAGAATTCGATAGGGGTCCTTGCCCGCCAAACTCCACCTCCACACTAGATATCATTGCAAAGTTAACCCTTTCTTCTTCTTTTTTAACTCCCTTTTTTTATCACAGAAATGAAATTCTTCTTAACTTGACCTCACAAATGATAGGAATGAAATTATTGGGGGAGCATGCAGTAATGGAGCTTTACTGCTACCAACCCCCTTTACAACCTGCAATCAAGAGACCACCCTATTTTTATTGTTTCTGTTCCCAAGAGAAATAAGACATGGCTCTCCTTGCAGATGGGCCCACATCTAACCAATATATGCATGCTGTGACATTATTACATGTATGCCATTCAATGATATTTATGAGCTTAACCAATATATGCATGCTTTAACATTATGTATGCCAATATTCAATGATATATTTATGAGCTTAGACCAAACATTTTGAAAATGCATGACATATGGTTACGCTTTTTCAATTGCCTCATATCTACATTCAACCAGCTTCTCGTTCAAAAGTCAGTTTGGTCACAGAAACTAAATCCGGTCAAAAAAACTCACTCTCTCTGTGTATGTGTTTTTTTAACCCGATCATATAAAGCAACATAGCTTTGTGTTTTCCTCAACGGTTTTTCTATCTTGTCTGGAATCTTTTGAAAAGAAGATATCCGCAACCAGTTTTGGCTTAAATGTGGTTGTGGGGTCCATCCCGGGGGTGGGTCACACGACCGCTCCATTTAATTCATAAGTTTTTGCCCTTTTAAGTTCCAAAAGTTTTGCAAACTATGGGCTTAGAGTTAATTAATGCTCTAGATAATTCGACCAGAATGTTCTAGATTAATACACGAGGCTAAAGCTGCTGCTTAATGAGCCTAATCTTTTGGGACTTAATTATCAAAGTCTCGGGGAGATAACTTACCCTAACCCCAATTTAAATATGAGTTCATCTTTAACGAGCAAATTGATCAATTTCAGAAAATAATGATTAAGAATTTCTCGATACTATGATTAATTTAAGTCAAAACCTACTATCTAGTAGTACTACTAATTTGTCTTCTTCCTAGTATCTAGCAGTACTGCGTTGTATAATAATGGAGGAAAGAGGCCATAGGTGGGGATTTTCTCCTATGCCGTTGAAAAAATACAATTTTCACCATTTTTTCCGACGATCGGCATCCATCATCATCATCATCATCATCTAAGATGTGCATACACCAAATTTCATGTGATTCCACCATTTTTTATCCGTTGAATTAGCAATGTAAAAAGTTCTATTGTCTGTAAACCATTAATTTTGCACCAACTAAATACGGCGAGAAAATGGTATAATCACATGAAATTTGGTGTATCCACGTCTTAGATGATAAAAATGGACGTGATGTATGCCGATCGTCGAAAAAAATCATGGAGGGTGCATTTTTCCGACGGGAGGAAATTCCCTCCTACGGCACCTTTTCTCCGTTAACCTCTTATATTTAAGGGTTTTCTAAAATTAGGCCTTTCAAAAAAGTCTCCTAAAATTTCATATTTTTAAATACATCCCTGAAACCTCTTCTTTAACTAAAAACACAGTTTAGTTAAGTTAACAGGGATTAGTAATTGGATTAGAGTTAATATGATGTATTGGAAGATAAAAAGTCTTATATACCATCAATATTACTTAATAATCTCTCTCTGTTTCTTTTTCCAATGCAAATATAAAGCCATTAGAAGGGTAAAGTTGTCGTTTTAATTTCTTAACCGAGATTTTTAACGGAGTTAGGAATAATAATTAAGTAGAGAGGGCTACTTTAGTTTAATTATGAATTTTAGGGGATGTATTTAAAAATATGATATTTTAAGGGGTGTTTCTCAAAATAGCAATATTTTAAGGGGGCCTATATGAAAAAAACCTATATTTAATTATGTGACATGAGGAGTTAGGTTACTTAAACTGTCACCTGTTTGTGCGCATGCTAGCTACACTAAACTAGTGTTTTACACATTCTGATGCATATTGGTATTTGATTTAGATTTGTAGAGATGGTTATTGAAAAAGTTAGTAGGAGAGTATGTTAGTAAGCAAGAGGGAGAGAGTAGTTAGCAAATTTTTTATTTTTTTATCTATTTTTATGCGAGAAAAAATAAAAAAAATTTATCCATGTTTAAAAGTATGTCATTGAAATTGGATTCTCAAATTTGTTAACCAGTCTTTCGGCGATAGCGATAGCAACAGTAGAGATAGCGCCTTTAACATTAAATGAGGCCTGTCCTGTTAGATGAGGCCTGTCTTGCACCTAAGTTAATTAATAACTACGAGAGATGTATTAAATAATCAGCTAGTACTTACCAAAAAGAAAACTTTGTTGGTGAAAAATAAAATGCATAATCAGCCAGTTTTTTTCCGCCCGTAAGTGCTAACCTAATCATGCAACACGTCCACGCACACCATACACAAGCACACAAACGCACTCACATCCAGAAGACCCATCAATTTCCCCCGAAAGCGTTAATCAGCCAATCTCAACTAATAACTAACCAGTCTTAATAATTTCGATGTTGTGATGAAGTTGTCAGAAATAGAATATATATGAAGAAAAAAATAGAAAACCCAATTGATATGCTGCCTAAAAATGGAACAGAATAAATAATTAAAAAGAAAACGCTTTTGACCTTTTCTAACCGGCCTTAACCGGAATTCAATAGATAAACAACCACTATACTAAATGCTAACTAGACGATAAGAAAAGGAGAAAATATGATAGGTTACAACTAATATATGTTACTCAACCACCTTCAACCGGTCTCTTAATAATTTTGAAGCGTTGATGAAACGGTACGATCTGAATCTGAATATATATTGAAATAAAATGAATAAGGAATATTACATAATATTCAGCATCGTTAATTTTAACCAATTGACATGATGCCTACAACACTTTGTACCTTTTTAACCCGCCTTAACAGTTATTAAATAAATTAACAATTACGATACAAAATGCTAACAATGAGATAAAAAGAAAGAATGTATACTCGGTTACAATAAACATATGATACCCAACCGGTCTCGTAATAATTTTGAAGTTTTGACGAAGTTGTTCGGAGCTAAATGTATATTGACCTAAAGCGGAAATTAGTCACTATTTTGTGATCAAGTGGTCGAGAAATTATTGGGTATATTTAACCCAACATGCAGTGGGTGCAACCCTTTAACCCAACATGCAGTGGGGGGGTGTTTTGATGAATGCATGCAAATGCTGCAGTCGTTGAAGAAACAGTTGGAATCAAAGAGCAGAGTGTGAAATGAAATGAAATGAAATGAAATGAAATCTGGAGCCAATGCTGGGCACCATCTCTGAGCACCCAACTGAACACAAACAGCCGGTGCCCAACCATTATTAGCGGCCATAATAGTTGGAATTCAAGTGGTGCGATGAAGAGACATTTGCTCACATGCTATCGCTTCAACACATGACCCTACCTTTGCCTCCCACTGACCTAAAACGCATTGAATTCACGCTACATCTTTGCACTATTCTTAGCACTGTGCAGTGTGTGTTATATTGTTAGGGGAGGAGGAAGTCGATACCCGAAACAATGCTCGCCGCAAATCAAATCACGCAATAAAAGCAATCACACAATAAACAGCGAAAGACAAATTAATAACGATACGAGAATAAATAAATAAGAATCAAACAAGAGATAAGAGATTTGTTAACAAAATCACCCACCATATGGCTAGTCCCCAGCAGAGCGGATTAGTACGAATCCGTACATATTAGATTTGAGAGTAAACTTAGGTTGCATTTCTCATATTGATGAGGTCCATTAGTTCAGGGAATACTTGTTTTGATCTAAAAATCGTTGGTCCTGTTTTAGATTAAGATTAATTTAGAAGTTCTAACTAAGGATTGTTAGTCTTGATCAAGACTAAGATCAACTTAGGAGTTAAATTAAGGATCGTTAGTCGTATTCAAGATTAAGATCAACTTAAAGTACTTGGGGTACATGCACGGCCTAGGGACACTTAGTCTTTTTTGGGAGCTAAGTCAACCTATATGACTCTTGAGTTGATCATATGATCATCATAAAAGATTATTGTCACGTCACGCTTTTCCAAAGAGGGTGACGATACGTGACGAGATCCGCAACGTATTTACTATGAGAAAGTCCTTTCTCTTAATAAATACGCTAAGCGTTTTTAAGCAATATAACTTCATGCAAGAATTAATAAGAGTAATTAAAATTCAATATCAACTTTATTTACATTCAAATTTTAAAGTACATATATCTGAAATAAAAGATACAATAACTGGAAAGTGTCTAAACAATTGCATATTAGAAATAAATGCAGAAAAGAAAACTAATAGTTTGTCTGAGCGGTAAGCTGATCGAAATCCTCCTGCCTTGACTCGATCTCCTCTGAATCCTGTCCTTCTGACGAACATTCGAAGGAAAAGATATAGAGAGGATGTCTTCAGCGAACTAGCGCTCGGTAAGTCCCCAAAAGAAAATAAGCAATGATGTGTGTGTAAATATGAACAAAAATTCAAATAGTAACGAATAGGTAAGAGTGTATGTAAAGATATCTCAAGTATGATAGGTATATGAATATAGTTATTCTATTCTAAGGTGGTTATTTGTATTTTGATAAAGAAGATATGCATATATACGTGAGTAGTCCAGCATACCCCGTGGACCAAAAGTACAAAAAAGTACAAGGCTCCATCAAACCCCACGGAACAATGACAAATATATATTCAAGAGGTGTCATTTAAAATGATTTCTCATGCCACGACATACGTTTCTTACCAACCTACCCCTTATCCCCGCATATTTTATTGTCTGGATCAAGTTTACAGGTCTTGATCGAATCCATGAATATAAAGAATACAGGTTCAGATTCAACTTGTATTCAAGTATTCATGTCAAGTTCAAGTTCAAGTCATATTCATGGTTCGGGTCAAGTCAAGTCAAGTGTTCAAATTCAAGTCGAGTTCGAATTTGTATTTGAGTTCGAGTTCAACTTAGATTGGAATTCAAGTCAAGTTCGGATTCGAGTTTTAAGTTCTAAATATATCTTATTAAAAAGATTTATCTTTTGAAATTTTTAAGTTTAGGAACAATCAGACAACCACCGCACATTAACGACAGAATTTATGACTTTTTTAAAGATGACTGCCAACGATAATTTTTTTGATTTGTAGTATTATCTAAACTAGATAGGCAAGAACCCAATTTCTCCGGCTCCTCGAGGCCTAGAGAATTGGTACCGCTTAACCCATTATTAATCTAAAATCCTTAAATATTTGTCAAATTTTTTATAATATGTATTTATATGTTTGCATTTCTCAAGGGGGTTCATGTAAAATGTTTTAATTTTTAAAATAAATTTCGACGGTGTTTTTGATAAAAACATGTTAATTAGAAAGTCAAGGGTTTTATTAAAAATATTTTATATTTTGTGATATTTTAGTGTCAAAATCTTGCTTTTAAAAATTTATGGTATTTTAATAAAAAATCCATCCTTTGAAAACTTGATGGTATTGTCTTAAAATCTTTAATCTTTTCATTTTAGAAAAATCTAATTTTCACAACTTTGTTTTTCTTTGGAAAAAAAAAAGAATATATGAATTAAGTTATTTTAAATTTGTTTTAACTTTGTTTTTTTAAAAATTCGTATTTTCTATAAAACCGTATTTTATTCTTTCGAGACTGAATTCTTCGTGAGGAGTTTTGCATCTCACTCTATTATCCCCAGAATGCGCAATAATCTGCACCATCCATAAACGAGTCCCCTAACAAGAGTTGTAGAGCCTTATTTGCAAAGGATAAAAATGTGGGGTTAATTTTGTATTTTAACTTGATGGTATTTTAGTGTAAATTCGGATCTTTTGTGACAATATATGATCGAGCTATATTTTCATATATGTATGTGTGTGGGATAGATCCTTACCCCGTGCATGATCGAGATTACATATTATCTAAAATTTTATTTAACAAAACTCATGTCAAGTATAATGAAATTTAGTAGTACATGAACAATAATTGTGTGTATATATACTTAGACTTTTTTATGAATACACTTTTAAAAAGGGATAGATTACAAGTTACAGTAATTCTTGATATGTGACAACTAGAATTAGGGATGATTTAATTATCAAAATTTTATGTTGTGATGAAGAATGCTAGAATGATATATATTTGACATCGATGAGCTTAAAATGATTCGATGACACGTCAAGATCGTATACAAAGAGAGAAGAAGAAAGAGAGGAGAAATCAAGAGAGAAAATTAAAAGGAACATAGTTGAACCGCTCGTACTCGTAAGAGCGAGAAATAGAAGAGAAGTAGTCTCGGTTTGAGGAACCGAGGCTGACGGTGTATGGAGGATTAGCGGGCTTGAGCTTCCGGCTTCGGGATCTTAGCACTTTACATAGAGACTTGAGCAATTTCTTAAGGAATTTGTAACAATCTTAAAACTTCTGTATAAATTTTTTTTTTGTAAAATACAGAAAGGAATATCTTAGCCTGAACACAAGTTATAAATTTAAATTTCTTTTGAACAGAAAGAAAATACTTGTAGCTCATTGGTAAAACCTTGCACTACTGTGATGTAGCCCCTGTCCCCTCAGCCACATAATATTTTTATTGCTTTTCTTTTAAACTTTTAGAAACTCAAAAGTTTGCACGTGCACTACACATAAAATGAAAAGTCACACTAAAATCAAACATGTGGAAAATGATATTTAAACAGACATAAACACGTAGCGTTCATCCAACCCCACATCCACACAAAATGACCGGCGAGAGAGGGCTTTGGGCCAACGTCGCCGGTCCCCCCGTAGGTAATGCCCTAAATTTTTCCCCTAGCACCCTTTGGCCTACCCCACTAACCCTAGTCTGTTTGATTTCTCGGCATTTATCCAGAAAATGATAATTCACCTCTTTAATCCTATTTAAATGCATTTTTTAATTCATTCTTCAATCCTCAAAACCTTAAATTCTCCTATAAATACAAACATCACACCCTGACTTCTTCATTCTAAAATCTAGTATCAAAAACTCTCAAAAATTTCTAAGTCCCAAAAGTTGTACAAGTGGAGTTAGCCAAGGTCAAAGTTTCGGCGACATTTCGGGACAAATCCGGCGACGATGCGACTCTACGACGCCTTCGAAATGTTCCTCTACCTCCCCTCTCTATAATCTATCGGTAAGTTCTCTCTCTCCTTCTTCATTTCTAATCTAAAACAACATTTTTTCAAAACTCGTCGGAAGCGGAGTTATTCCGACTTCTAATTCTCTTTTCTTTAAAAATTCAACTTTTCTTAAACAACAAATTTACCATCTAAAAAAACAATTTGACCAAATTTCAATTCAAAATTTAATGTTAAACAAATTTTATTTCACCTTTTCGGTAAAATACCATCAAGTTTACATACAACATACTTTATAATTTTGCTTATATTACCTTTAGAAAACTCATGAGGTAATGATCTATCTCATCACAACACTCATCTTGATATAGTACGATAGCTTTTATAACAATTTTTGTGGGACAAAACACAATTTATATTAAAATACCTTAAACTATCAAAACCCGTATTCTTTAAATTGTTTTAATTAATTCCTTACAAATAAGCCTCTACAACCCATTTTAGGGAACCCGATCGGGATGGTACGAGTTATCGCACGTCCTCGGGACTAGTAGAGCGAGATGCCGACCTCCTCACGAAGTATTCGATCTCGATGAAATTCTTATTACAAATTTTAAGAAAACGTGATTTCTATTTAATAAATAAATTCTATTATATATATATATATTATCAAATTATCTATTTTTAATATAATATATATTTCATGTTTTCTAATCAAAAGAAAATAATCACAAAAGTTCATGAAAATTACCATCACATTCAATACAAGTCAAATTACAAGAAAATACCATATATTATTCAAAGTTAGGTTTATATCCACTAGAATATTTCATTTTATAAAAATTACAACTATGAAAACCCTGAAGACGATAAATAAATACTTGAGGTTTATTTTGAAAATATATCAAAACTATTTTTCATAAGACCCCCTCAAGTTATATTAAATTACAATAAGGACCCTAGTAAATATAGGTTTAAACGGGACCAGTTCTCTTGAGCCTCAGGGAGCGGGAGAATTTTGGTGCTTTCCTATTTAAGATAGACAAACTAAAAACAGTGTTATCAACATGGTAATTCTCTTGGAAAAAGACACAAATCCTGCCGTCCATATGCAGCAGTTACCGATAACTCCAAAACTAATTCAGGACATCAATTCGTTTTAAAGTGTCTGACTTAGACAGAGTCTCAGTCTAATCTGAAATCAATCTATCCTTGAATATGATTCAAGTATAACTCCAATTCAACATGAATCCATTTATACCAGAATTCAATCTATATCAATATGACTCGACCGAACTGAACCATGGATATACTCTGGTCTACATGACTATCTGTCTATATCCTTTCCATTTACATGAACTACCGATATCATGGTTTTGTCAAGTCGTACACCTATTAAACAAAACAATATATATCAATACATAATATATTACGGGGTTTTAAAGGGGTAGACTGGCATGGAATGTGTTAAAAATGGCACGAGATGGTCATTAAAAGACGTAATTATACATCCATTGCCGTTACGTGGTTTTATCGACGGAGCCTTGTATTACGGGTTACCATAGTCCACGGTGTAACTTGGACTTCTCTCTTATATACTGGCATATTCTGTACTAAGCTACAAACAACTGTGTTAGCATAACAATCAAATAGTATACAGTTATATTCTTTCTGTCTATTCCATTTCTACCTTTCTTTAGGACTTACCGAGCGATTGTTCGCTGAAAACATTCATATTTCTCTTCTTTTTTTTGAATGTTGTCAGGAGGACCCGACTCTGAGGAGTTCGAAACCAGATAGGAGCACTTGGAGCAGACCACTGAGCAACATGACCATTAAGCTTTACTTGTACTCACTTTTACTTTCAATACATTCCATTGTTTAGGCATCGCTTTCTAGTATTGTATTTTACTTTCCAGTTGTATTGTAAAGAATTTTTAATCAATAAAAGTTGTTGTTCATTTATATCTCTTGTCATTTTCTTGTGTACTTTATCATATTGCTTATTTACGCTTAGTGTGTTTGTTTCTGAGTAAATGCATAGCGGGCCAGTCACGTCTCCTTACCGTACACCGGGAAGCGGGGCGTGACAGGTTTTGTTGGCGGCCCATGCAGGTCAGTGCTGCATGGAACCCTACCTTGCAAGTCAGTTTTGTATGGAAACCTAAGTAATATAACACAAGAATTACAAGACACAACAACTAAACATTCTTTATATTTCATAATTTTTGAATCTATCCTAACCCTATTTTTCTTTACAGGTTATGGATTCTCCCAACAACACGAGTACAAACGTCAACAACACACCACCACCACCTCTTCCATTTATGCCTACCATTGTAGCTCCGATCAACGAGCAGACGGTACTGCTGGAGACAATTAAGAGCCTCTTGGAGGGACATCAGCAGCAGACTGCTATTCTAATGAACTGTCATGAAGCGGAAGCACCCGGAGTGAAGCAATTCTGGGCACTGCATCCTAAACAATTTTCCGGAAAAGAAAGCCCTTTGGAAGATGAAGAATGGGCTCAGAGTATTGAAAACGATATGGCAGCAGCACAAGTGCCAGACGTTGCATGGGTAAGAGTCACGAAGCTGCAACGTACCGATAACGCCCGAGTATGGTGGAAGGCGGAAGAAAACCGTCTTGCTGAGCCGATCGAATGGAGGACTTTTCGCGAGTTGTTCAACGTGAAGTATTTTCCGGAGACTGTCCGATTCGACATGGAGCAGCAATTTATCCACCTACAACAAGGCTCTATGTGGAGCAAGTCAGTGGATAAGTATGATGCTGAGTTTACTAAGTTGAGCAGGTTCGCAGCACAGGTGATACCGACGGCTGAGATCAGAGCTAGACGATTTCAGCAAGTGTTGGACCCGGAGATCCAAGCTGCCTTAGCTACAGGAGATTTCCCAACCCATGACCTAGCTCTGAAAGCTGCCCGAAGATATGAGGCAGTAGTGAAGAAGAAGGGCAGACCTCAATCTGCCGGTGTGAAGCGCCCTGCCACCCAGATGACAGGAGGAGCCTCTTCAATACCAACTTTTGAACCCAGGAGACCGGAAGTAACAAATAACCGGCCAAGTCCAGATTTTTTCTTCTACTTCAAGAGGGATGGACACCTGTGGAAGGACTGTAGGCACGCAAAAGGTATGTGCTTAGTTTGTGGCGCATCTACTCATGGAATTCGAACATGTTCTTATAGACGCAACCCAGTTCCAACTCACATCACTTATCCGCAACGGCCAGCTATCCAGGCTCCTGCACCTCATCTTGCTCTCCCAGCTCCACCTCCATGTGGACCTCCTGCACAGCCTCCTCACCAATTTCATCAGGCAATGAGGAACATGCCTCGAGGGCAGAGAAACATGCCCCAAGGATAGAAGAATGTGCCTCCAGCTAGGAGGAATGTACCCCGGCTTCAGGCTTACACATTAGCGGCCGTAGAAGCCGAGACTGTAGATCAAGGTAACCCTGGTAATTCCCTTACATCTTTTTCAATCTTTCCAAAACTTTTGCATTCTTTCGTTCTTCTAAATATTTTTCATGCACCATCAATAGTTCTATAACCATCACTATCATCAAACTTTTCTTGAATCTGTTACACTTTCCTTTTAAAAATTTCGAGAACGAAATTTTTATAAGGAAGGTAGAATGTAATAACCCTAAAACTTCTGTACAATTTTTTTTTTGTAAAGTACGAAAAGGAATACCTTAGCCTGAGCACAAGTTATAAATTTAAATTGATTTTGAATAGCAAGAAAACACTTGTAGCTCATTGGTAAAGTCTTTCACTGCTGTGACGTAGCCCAATGTTCAAATCCCCCCAGCCACATAATATTTTTATTGTTTTTCTTTTAAACTTTTAGAAGCTCAAAAGTTTGCACGTGCACTACACGTAAAATAAAAAGTCATACTAAAATCAAACATGTGGAAAATGATATTTAAACAGACACAAACACGTGGCATTCATCCAACCCCACACCCACACAAAATGACCGGCAAGATAGGGCTTGGGTCCGGCGCCGCCGGTCCCCCCCGTAGATAATGCCCCAAAAATTTCCCCCCAGCATCCTTTGGCCTACCCCACTAACCCTAGTCTGTTTGATTTCCGTGCATTTACCCTGAGAATGATATTTCACCTCTTTAATCCTATTTAAATGCATTTTTTAAATTCATTCTTCAATCCTCACAACCCTAAATTCTCCTATAAATACAAACATCACACCCTAGCTTTTTCATTTTGAAATCTAGTATCAAAAACTCACAAAGTTTTCTAAGTCCCAAAAGTTGTACAGGTGGAGTTAGCCAAGGTCAAAGTTCCGGCGACATTTCGGGAAAATCTGGCGACGACGCGACTCCACGACGCCTTCAAAATCTTCCTCTACCTCCCCCCTCTATAATCAATCAATAAGTCCTCTTTCCCCTTCTCCATTTCTAATATAAAACAACCTCTTTTCAAAACTCGTCGGAAGAGCAGTTATTCCGACTTCCGATTCTCTTTTCTTTAAAAATTCAACTTTTCTTAAACAAAAAATTTACCATCTTTTCATATATTGTTTAGCAACCATAAAACAACAATTTGACTAAATTTCAATTCAAAATTTAATGTTAAACAAATTCTATTTCACTTTTTCGGTAAAATACCATCAAGTTTACATACGACGTTATTTTATCGTTTTGCTCATATTGCCTTTAGAAAACTCATGAGGTAATGACCTGCCTCATCACAACACTCATCTTGATATAGCACGATGAATTTTGTAACAATTTTTGTAGGACAAAACACAATTTACATTAAAATACTTTAAACTATCAAAACCCGTATTTTTTAAATTGTTTTAAATAATTCCTTACAAATAAGCCTCTACAATCCATTTTGGGGAACCCAATCAGGATTGTGCGGGTTATCGCACGTCCTCGGGACTAGTAGAGCAAGATGCAGACCTTCTCACGGAGTATTCGATCTCGATGGAATTCTTATTACAATTTTTAAGAAAACGCGATTTCTATTTAATAAATAAATTCTATTATATATATATTATCAAATTATCTATTTTTAATATAATATATATTCCATGTTTTCTAATCAAAAGAAAAAAATCACAAAAGTTCATGAAAATTACCATCACATTCAATACAAGTCAAATTACAAGAAAATACCATATACTATTTAAAGTTAAGTTTATATCCACTAGAATATTTCATTTTATAAAAATTACAACTATGAAAACCCTAAAGACGATAAATAAATACTTGAAGTTTATTTTGAAAATATATCAAAACTATTTTTCATAAGACCCCCTCAAGTTATATTAAATTACAATAAGGACCCTAGCAAATATAGATTTAAGTGGGACCGGTTCTCTTGAGTCTCAGGGAGCGGGAGAATTTTGGTGCTTGCCTATTTAAGGTAGACAAACTAAAAATGGTGTTATCAACATGGTAATTGTCTTGGAAAAAGACACAAATCTTGCCGTCCATGTGCAGCAGTTACCGATAACTCCAAAACTAATTCAGAACTTCAATTCGTTTTAAAGTGTCTGACTCAGACAGAGTCTCAGTCTAATATGAAATCAATCTATCCTTGAATATGATTCAAGTATAACTCCAATTCAACATGAATCCATTTATACCAAAATTCAGTCTATATCAACATGACTCGACCGAACCGAACCATGGATATATTCTGGTCTACATGACTATCCGTCTATATCCTTTCCATTTACATGAACTATTGATATCATGGTTTCGGCAAGTCGTACATCTATTAAACAAAACAATATACATCAATACATAATATATTACGAGGTTTTAGAGGGGTGGACTGGCACAGAATGTATTAAAAGTGGCACGAGATGGTCATTAAAAGACATAACTATACATCCATTGCCGTTGTTCCGTGGTTTTATCGACGGAACCTTGTACTACGGGTTACCATAGTCCACGGTGTAAGTTGGACTCCTCTCGTATACACTGGCATATTCTGTACCAAGCTACAAACAACTGCGTTAGTATAACAATCAAATAGTATACAGTTATATTCTTTATGTCTATTCTATTTCTACCTTTCTTTAGAACTTACCGAGCGATTGTTCGCTGACGACATTCCTGTTTCTCTTCTTTCTTTGGAATGTTGTCAGGAGGACCCGACTGTGAGGAGTTCGAGACCAGTCAGGAGTACTTGGAGCAGACCACTGAGCAGCACGACCATTAGGCTTTACTTGTACTCACTTTTACTTTCAGTACATGCCATTATTTAGGCATCGCTTTCCAATATTGTATTTTACTTTCCAGTTGTATTGTAAAGAATGTTTAATCAATAAAAGTTGTTGTTCATTTACATCTCTTGTCATTTTTTTGTGTACTTTATAATATTGCTTATTTACGCTTAGCGTGTTAGCTTCTGAGTAAATGCGTAGCGGGCCAGTCACGTCTCCTTACCGTACACCGGAAAGCGGGACGTAACAGAATTTGAGAGAAGTATGCCTAGGGAAAGAGGTAGGACTGGTCTAGGTATTTATAGGAGAAATAAAAAGGGGTATGGTGGATTAAATATAATTAAAAAGAATTAAAACAAGGTTAACTATGATAGATGAAAGGGTTTTCTGTTCTCTATTTAATTGCAGAAGTTTTAAAGTATTAAAATGGGTAATGGGGAGTCCAAAAGTCGTCTGTGTGGAGCACAGACCCAATAGGACCCAACTTGGCCGCCGGTTTCTTCGTTTGGGCGGCCCCATGTCGGCCAATGGCCTCGGGGTTCGTGTCATGGTTTAATTTGGGTTTAAATATATCATTTATATTATTTGTTTCTGTTGCAACCTTTAATATCTCCGTGTAATACCCGTGCAAACTCTTGGGCTTCCAAAATGTTAAAAGAAAAAATATTAAAATAATTGGGGCCGATGGGATTCGAACATGCAGGCTAAGGAACCGCAGTGGAGAGTTTTAACCAGTGAGCTACAAGGAATTTCTTGTTGACTTTTATCAAAAACTCCTTATAACTCGAAACCAGAAATCGAAATACCATTTATATAACATAGAACTGTTACAAATGTACAGGGATTTCAGGATCATTACAATTATACTTCAAGACTTAGCCATTCTGGCTAAATATGAGTCGGTTTGGTACACAGAGCATGCATGGAACGTGTACGGTTCGGCTCAGCTCAAGCAGATAGGGCTCTGGGCTTGCTCATGCGATATTCAAGTGAGCGCATGAGCATATTGGCGCTCGGCTTGCCTTGAGCCGAATAAGGTTTTTGGTGTGCTCACGTAAGGCAGCCATATGAGCTAAACGGTTTGGCGTGCGTGCTCAGCACGTGAGACGAACCGAACTAGGGTTCTTTAGAGTGTCTAAGCCCTACTGTTTTGGAAAGATTCAAACTTTCAGGAGATGATATGTTTTAACCATCAAACTTATGCAAAACTGATCTTTTGACCATTGTTAAAGTTTCGAGTCTTTAAACAAGCATGTTTTTTTTTATGGAGAACTAAGTCTCACAGATAAAAAACTTCGACCTTTTGCTTTTGATATCTTTTAATGATGAGAAAACTTGAGTTTTCCATCAGATCTTGAATTTTGAGATCAAAATCTCTCCCTGAGAACATAATTTCTCGTTTTAGGAACGATTTGTCTCACAGATCTTTAATCTAATGGAAGAACCAGGTTCTTATAAGAGGCTAAGCCTCTTTTAAATGGAGATATTAGGTAAAGGAGATCAATTTACACCGGTTTAAGTTTCTTCAGATATGTGTGAAAGTAGACTCATTCATATACGCGCATACACACATGTGGGTTGCAACAATACAATCAGAGGAAAAACATGTGTTAGAAAGGAAGCACTCGGTGGTCAAAGATAAAAGGAAAGTATTTAAATAAATATTTTATTCTACAGGAAATAGATCACCAAACACGGGATCAAAAGTACAAGGGTTTACAAAACTATGAATAAAGTTTTCTAAAATCCTCTTCGCCTTCTCTGCCATGACGAAGCGACGATCTTCGCGAGGAGTTGCTCCCCATCGGTTAGCACCGTGCCCATCGGCGAAGGCAGACATGATGGCCCATTGAGCCTGTATCTGGCTTAGCAGCTGAACAGAGCGATCCTTCAGAGGCGTGGTAATCAAAAGTGCTTCATGAAAGCACTCAATCTTGTCCTCCGCTGCATCAAGCATCGCCGGAGTCATCTCCGCTGGATGAGGGGGAATGTCATCGAGCACAAACATGAGGATCATCTGGAGCCAAATGGAGCCGATGGGGAGAGGAGATCCTATACGAGTCAAGAGCTCGTCCAGCACCGTATCCATTGGTCATCCGTAAGAGCAGGATTTACCAAGCGTGCAATAAAACGAGAAACAATTTCCTCAATAGGCACCTCCTATGGCTGCCGATGAGTATGTGGCCGATTACAAGCCATGACTCTCCTCTGTTAAAATGATTCTCTGCAAGTGAGAGTGAAGAGGAGCATTGTTTCAGATTATAAGGGGAGGCATTTAAGTCTCGGCACAGAAAATATTGTGCATGGTGGAACTATTTCCAAGCTCTGACGAAAAAAGGCATTGGAAAAGAAAGTTTGACTTGGGAAAAGTAAAGAAAGAAGGAGAAAAGAAACCTTCATCAATGAGGCAGTGCCTCACATGCCCTCCACAAGGGCGCCGGCGCCGATAGGATCTAATCCTATGGTGGCGCCTCATGTGCTCTTCACGCGGACGCCAGTGTGCAAAGCACAGAATGCCCACCCTAAGGACCAAATTCTTAAGTGGCGCCCACGTAAGGAACACGTGAGCGCCGGCGTCCAGGTAGAATTAAATTCTACTCTCTGTTAAAAAGAGCCGTTGGATCAAAAGATCCAACGGAGATGATAAATCTTCAAGATACAGAATTAAATTCTGTTGGGGAGAAAACATCCCCAAATCTTTCTAAAATAAGAAAGATAATTTCGGTTGGATCATAGAATAAATTTTTATGCCTTCTATAAAACAGAGAACCCTCGGATTGAAAATCCAATGGTGATTAAAAATCACAATTTCACAGAGTAAAACTCCGCATATGAAAAATAGTTCCCCAATCTTGTTAAAAACAAGAAAATATGTTCTGTAAAAACAGAAACCCTTGAATCAAAGATTCAAAGGTGGGTAAAATTCCCTAAATCAATTGGGATCTCTTAATGAGAGATTTCTTCAAAACTAATTAACAAACTTGCCTCCACTGTATAAAGGACCGAAGACTTCAAGTCTGATAAAGAGAAACCCCCCATAAGCTTCCAAAATCAAAAACAGAAAGCTTCAAAAAGGAACAGAGAATTAAATTCTCAAGGAAAAAGATCTCCCTCCTTAAAAACTCTAGGTAAACGAAAAAGATATACAGAGATAAAAAATATCTCATTTACATATCTAAAGGGCTTAACCCTTCTCAAAGAACTTAGTTTTTTCTCTGGATCTGAGATCCACAAGGCAGGTCTCCCACAAATTGAGAATTTAATTCTCATCGGGAGGAACTTGTTCTTGAGAATCAAAGATTCAGAAAAGAACTAGGAATCAAATTTCTCAAAACAAAGCATATAAGAGAAACCTAGTTCTTGTAAAAGAACTTGGTTCTTAAAAATGAAGCTTGATCCTAAATTTACAAAACAAAGATCCTATTGATCATTAATGGGCAAAAATACTATCAGCAGAGGAGAAAAGCACCCAGCGCCGCACGTGTTCTTTACGTGGGCACCACAGAAGGGAAGAGTGCTTAGCACTCACTGGGCAACACCCAGCTCCACACGTGTTCCTCACGTGGGCGCCATAGAAGGGAAGAGTGCTTAGCACTCACTAGATATCGCCTAGCGTCCAGTGCCTCACGTGCTCTCTACGTGAGCGCGGCAAAAGAAAAAAAAAGAGTACTTAGCACTCCACAAGTAGCCCAAAACGGCTGAGTGTTCAACACTCATTTGGTAGCGCGCAACGCCCAGCGCCTCATGTGCTCCCCACGTGGACGCCATAAAGAGTGCGTAGCACTCCATATAAAGGCAAAAGGAGTAAAGTGTTCAACACTTATTGGGTAATCCCCAAGACTGAAAGTTCCACATGATCATATGTGGGCGTCAGAACTCATATAAGTTCTCAGCGTTTTTTGCATACAAAAGGGGACTGATTAAACATAGGCTAAATAAGTGCTTAACACTTTTTCAGAAAAGAGGGGAGACTAAGCAGGCTAAATCCCAAATTGGCTAAGTTGCTAAAATCTTGTAAATGAGTCCAAATGCTCTGTTGCTGGGTCTTAAATAAAGAAGATCATAAAATCTTGTTAAGTGGATTTTAGTCTCAAATTAGACTAACGTATCCTTAACAAAAATTCTTAAGGCCACAATAACCCCTTTTTTCTCAAACACGGGATTTGGTTTAAGGGTACATCTCTCTACACCTCTGATATATATTGTTGTAATTCTTCAACGTCTTCGGAGAGGTGGCGGGTCCCGACAACCAATAACTCCTTTTCTATCCCAACTCGATATAAAACTTCATCAAGACTGGGAATGATACATCTCATGTTGATGCCCTTCCAAATAGACATACACACTTCAAATCGGATCGCGCCCTAAATTGGGTGCATTCCATATCACTATTATTCGCTTCATCACGTAACAAATACACGTGTGCACAAGATGGATAAAGGAAAGAGAAGTCCCTAAACTAATATTCGCTTCCAAAATGGCGATAAGGGATCGAGATTTCCCTAAACTAACAACGGACCGAAATGTCCCTAAACTAATATCCGCCTCCAAAATGGCGATAACGGACCGAAATGTCCTTAAACTAATATCCGCCTCCAAAATGGTGATAATGGATCAAAACGTCCTTAAACTAAAATAATAGAGCCCAAACGCTCTTTTGTTGGATCCTAAATAAAAATGATTATGAAACCTCGTTAAGTGGATCTTAGTCTCAAATTGGACTAATGTATCCTTAATAAAAACAAATCAAGCCCCAAATGCTCATATACATTTAAGTCGATCTTAATTTCAAAATAGATTAACAGGCCTTAAATAAAAACCCCAAATCTAAAATATACGGATTTGGACTAATCCACGCTTTACGGACGACAACATAAATTAGTCTCCGTATACAATCCACGGGCAACCTAAAAAAACAAAAAAAAAAAAAACACGACACGAAGTGAACTTCCGGAGCAGGAGAAAGTGGTTATCGCGATGCGGTAATGTAATTAACTGCAGAGGCTTGCGCCTGCAGGGAAAAGCGTCCCAACAATCAAAAACCCCTCACTAACGAAGGGGGAATCTGATGAAGTCTGCTACAATGGCCGCGTTTGTCCAAACCTTCAATGTACGGTGCCATAAATCAACTTGGCATTTTCGAAGAGGTGGACGGATAAATCTAAATAGCATCTACCCCCAGGATTCAGGACGGACATCCCGACGTCCCGATCCGTCTTCCGGTGGTGAACAAGATCTTTGCTCCATGTTTTACCTGGAGTTTCGAAGAGGAAGAAGATGTTCATGGAAGAGAATTAAATTCTCGGTTACAGAAATTTATGGAGGGTTTGTGTATCTGAGATTTGATCTCTTGGGCTTCTATTTATTGGATCAAAGAAAGATCAATTAGTTTGAGAGGATCTCTCATTTAAGAGATCTCAATTGATCAAATTGATCTTAAAGATCAACCGGTGAATTTTATACACCGTTGGATCTTTAATCTAAGGGCTCTCTATTTGAATAGAGAGAATTTTTCTTATTTTAGAAAGATTATGGAAAATATTTTCCAAAATAAGAGATTATTCTCTAAAGCGAGTGCTTCAACTATTTGGTGCCGGCACCATGTGCTTTGCACGTGCGGCGTGGCCTAAGCTGATGGTATTAGCGCCACGTGCCTTGCACGAGAGATCTGTTAAATGCTGATGGCATTAGTGCCACGTGCGTTGCACGTGAGGTACCGCCTAAGCCGATGGTTTTAGCGCCGCGTTCCTTTCATGTGGGCGCTGCCAAGATGACTTCAGCTTGGCTATTAAACGCCACAATTTAGGTGGGAACAAATGCCCCTCACTGTCGCTTCCACGTGACTTGCACATAGGGGTAACGGTGCTCGGCTTTATAGCCATCGGATCTTCCTTAGGATGTAGGGAATCCGAACTGACACCGCATCCCTATAAATAGAGCCTTAGGTTCTAAGAAGGTATTTGCTTTCATTTCTTTTTTTTTCTTGAGAATTCTGATTCTCCTTCAGACCTTAGCTCTGCTTCGAACCTTAGTCTTCGTCTTCAAAAGTCTAATCAATAGACCGGTCTTGTCACATTTGTGGTAAGAACCAATTAAAAAGCTTAGCTCTGATGCTTAATTTTAAGCGTTCCCTTTGGGAATTTCTGGAGTTAAACTCCTTTTATTTATTTTAGAAAGTCTTTTAAATTTTCTCATGAGCACGTGCTTCAACTATTATGAGCCATCATGTTTTCAAAGTGGGGTCTACAAGCTTTATAGCTACAGACTTCACGCTTTGAACTTACAGTACTTTCTGTATTTTCGAGCTGATGTTCCTTCTACCTCCCTTTGCAGATACCATGGACGGTCATTTGTATTCCATCAAGAACATCATCTCCTATGCTGACATTCGCTCTTATGAGCCGAGCTATACCGACGTCCAATGTGAAGCCGTGTTGCATCGCTTCGAGGATTATTGTGGACGATTTCTCCCTCACCGCTCTTCCATGTTGCAGTTGATTTTTAAAGCAAACTGGAATGCTATTCCTGGGTTTTTGGAGGTGTGGTCGCTCCAAGTACTTGATCAGGCTGAGGAAAAAGTACACCCGGTCAATCTGATGGGCTTGATTTTTAAGAACCGGAGGGGCCGTACGACTACTCTGCTGCACCAGATTTATCAGCAGAAAGCGATAATATTCTCATACGAGAGGAAGGAGGATATAAGTGGTTACCCCGAAGCTTGTTTTCGTGAACGGGCGCACAAGAAGATGGTAGACGATACTGATGAAGCCTTGATTTTATTTTTCAATCAATCCTTGTACCGATACTAGTATTTTGCCATTATAAGTTTTGAATGATGAAATGAATTTTATTTTGAATGTTTGTCCTTTGTAATCCATCTTTTGACGTGAGTATGTAAAACACCTTTTGTTTCTTTTATATCTATACTTTTTTTTCTTTTTGGTTCTGAAATGGCTTAGCTTAGTTTATTTACTCATTCCAGAGCATTCAGTTTACCTTACCCTTAGGTATAAATAAACTTAGACTGACATTAACATACCACCGTTAGTGTAAGAGGCCGTCAGGCTAGTAGTACTGGGTGTAGTTTGTCGTACCGTTGCTTTAGCCGACTTCTTCTCGTTTTGTGTCCCTCGAATCACGGTTTAAGTAGCCACGCACTTGCTGTATCTTCAACCCTATATGAGGCGAGAAACGACGTCTCAATTAATCTTCTTAGATCAGAGTATCCATATTGTCATCAGATGATTCAACGTTAGGCATCACCATGGCACATTAACTTGAGGTCAGACTGTTATCAGTTCATGAAAAGTCATAACTGCACATTTCTGAAGTGAGATGGAATCCAATAGTCTTTAGGCTTATATGCACCGCCATCGAGACTTAGGGCTAGGAATATGCTATTATCCTGCTTTCATTTTGACCCTTTGATCCTTGTTGATGCCGTGTCGGTACTCTGCTAGAGTAGATCGGACGTCGAGATAGTCTCCAGGCTGCGTATATTTCCATTGAGACTTAATTCTTTGTTTGGCAGAGCATGGTGGAACACATTACTCCTCTTCATTTGTTTATGCCCGTGAATTATATAAGAGTTGGTATTGCCCAACCTGTAGGGCAGAAATTTTTCCTTTTTTTTATCCGCGATTTCTTTATCATTTTAGAATGGGCATCGGACGTCCGAAGTTAAAAACATTTTTCAACCCGAGACTTTAACATAGACGTATGAAGGACAATGGGCATACGTCTGAAGTTATAAAAATTCATTTTGAAAACTTTCAACAAACGTCTGGCACATTGAACTGAAAATGTCTGTACATAAACAAAAAAACCAACCAGAGACTTTACCATAGACGTTTGAAGTACAAATGACAAACGTCTAAAGGTATAAAATATTCATTTTCAAAACCTTCTTTAGACGTCTGTCACATTGACATTCATATGTCTGGTGTCTCTTTGGATTTCTGATATTTCTAAATATCGGGAAAAAAAAACAGTGCACAGATGTCTGAACTTCAACAAGGCAGACGTCTGGCAAGCACAAAAAACGCCAGTTTGGGTTTTCTGAAAAAATGAAAACTTGGAAACCATAAAACCCAAAGTTTATGCAATGTAAAACGTTTGTGCTTGCTTGTATGAATTTTCAAGAGCTACTAAATGATATATCCATAATTCATAGAGTACTTACATAAAATCCTATGTCGATGTCACATTTCTTCAAAAACTTGAATTTTCGACACTTTGATACGAGCTCTTGAAACTTTGGTGAACTTCGGAAAACTCTTGATACTCTTGATCCTTAGTGAAGCGCCATAACTCACTAACATCTTTTATTTCGATCTTGATCTTCAATTTGGATGTCGACCCTTGACGCTTTAATCTCGGACTTCGGCTTCATAACTATCTTCAAGCTTGAATATTCAAATTGTGAAGCACTCATCCGATTCTTCCAACCTCCTATTAGATTTGACGTTGTAACTTAATTTCCTCCATCCTCCATTAAATTTTTGTGTCGTGAGATGTCCGGTATCTTGAAAAATCAATCTCAACACGATCAAGCATATCATATATAGTGTTATGAGATATAAGTTAATAAGCACAAGTATATGGACATTCATTGTTTTGATATCACAATCATGAATAGTATATCAATATCAAGATATAACTCAAATTCAAAGTATGAGATATTGATATACTAAATATATATTCATGGTATATGAGAAGCAGGATATAGGTCACATGTATATACATATTCATATTGTAAATTATCAAAATAATAAATGAGAATAATATTTCAATATCAAGATCTATAGCACAAGTAAAGTATGAAATATTGAAATATTACTTGATATACACAAGATATGGGATATGCAAGCTAAATAAGAAGTGTATACGAGTTTAGTGTCAATAAGGTTAATCAAGATAAGTATAACTAAACGAACTATTCATGTTTAAGCTATTATCAAAACTAAATAAAAGGATCATCAAAAACCATAAGATATCAACATATTCTATATTGAACGCATATTCATTTTGAATGTTATATTATAGATATACACGCATATTCATTTTGAAATTACTTATTATAGATATACACACATATTCATCCGGGATAGAGGCCGCTCCTGCACGATCCGTACCCTCCGCTCAGTTTGCAGGTTATTATTATTTTAATAAGTCAAATTGATCATGTATTATTGTATTCAGAAGTTACTTATATCGTCATTGTTTATTATCTAATTGGAAGGTATGCATTCATGTCCGGGTCACTGGTTTTTCCTCACCGGAGGAATTATCGTTCCGCCCGTATTGCTACCCGGGCCCAGGCTCGTAGTGATATCGCCGGAGGTATATATTGCACTTCACTTTTCGTTAATTATTGCATTCTAAATATTGTTTTGTCTTGATATTGCTTGTATATCTATATATTTTGTAGATGCAGGATAGCCGCGGCCTGAAAGTGGGACTCGGGGGCCCAATCAGTCCTACAAGCTGAGGCCCGATACCGCTAAGGGTCAGAGACCATTCCCCCTCTTCTTTACCTTCGATCATCGCTACACTGGTGATAATGTCGAGAGTTTCGGCCGGTATATGGGGGATGCGAGCTGCATCCAAAAAAGTATCCTCTTCACGTTGACTGGGGCGAGTAGCACACTTGCTCCTTTGTCCTGTTGTAGGAGCAGGCACAGGTATTATGTCACGCCCTGCTTCCCGGTGTACGGATAAGGAGACGCGAAGAGGCACGCAACGTATTTACTCAGAAGTAAATACGCTAAGTGTAAATAAGCAATATAATACAAATGTATATAAGAAAGACATGAGATGTAAATGAACAAAAACTTTTTTATTGATTAAATATTCTTTACAATACAACTGGAAAGTAAATACAATACTAGAAAACAATGCCTAAACAATGGCATGAACTGAAGTAAAAGTATATACAGGTGGCTAGAGCTCGGGGTTCTCGATGAACTGCTCCAATTCTTCTGAGCTGTGCTCGATCTCTAGAGAGTCGGGTCCTCCTGACAACATTCCAAAGAAAGAATAGAAAAGGAATGTCGTCAGCGAATAATCGCTCGGTGAGTCCCAAGAGATAGAGAAGAATAGACAGAAAATAGAACATGTAAAGTATAAGAGATTATGTTTGCTATACTAACGTAGTTGTTTGTGGTTTGGTACAGAAGATATTAGTATTTACGAGAGGAGTCCATCTATCCTGTGGACTAAGGTAACCCGTAGTGCAAGGCTCCGTCAAACCCCACGGAACAACGGCAATGGATGTTTAGTTACGTCTTTTAATGACCATCTCGTGCCACTTTTAACACATTCCGTACCGGTCTACCCCTTTAAAAACACCGTAAATGAATATTGTATTGTTTGTAAGGATTTGTTGTATAAGACTTACCGAAACCATGATATCAGTTGTTCATGTAAACAGATCAGATGTAAACGGATAATCATGTAATCAAGTCAATATATATATCCATAATTCAGTTCGGTTGAGTCATGTTGATATTTGATAGTACTCTGGTATTCATGTTCAAGTTCCAGTATATATGGATTCAAATTGTATTGGAGTTATATTTGGATTGTATTCATATATGGATTGTATTCAAATTAGACTGAGACTCTGTCTGAGTCAGACACTTAACAGAATTTGATTCCTGAATTAGGTTTTAAAGTTATCAGTAACTGCTGCATATGGACGGCAGGATTTGTGACTTTTTCCAAGCCAATTACCGTATTGATAACCCCGGTTTAGTTTCCTATCTTAAATAGGCAAGCACCCACTTTCTCCAGCTTCCTGAGGCTCAAAAGAATTGGTCCCGCTTAAACCTATATTTACTATGGTCCTTATTGTAAATTAATAAACTTGAGGGGGTTTTATGAAAAATAGTTTTGATAAACTTTCAAAATAAACCTCAAGTATTTATTAGTCGTATTTAAGGTTTTCATGAATGTAATTTTTAAGAGTGAAATATTCTAATGATTATAAATCTAGATTGAATAGTATATGGTATTTTAGTGTAAATTGGAATTGTATGGATTTGTGATGGTATATTCATGAAATTTGTGATTTCTTTGTTTAGAAAACATGGAGTATATTTAAAATAGATATTTTGATAATATATATATTTATATATATATCCAATTATTTTAAAAAATAGAATTTATTTATTAAATAGAAAATCACATTATTCTTAAAAATTGTATTAAAAATTCCATCGAGATCGGATGCTCCGTGAGGAGGTCTGCATCTCGCTCTACTAGTACCGAGGGTGTGCGATAACCCGCACCATCCAAATCAGGTTCCCCAAAATGACTTGTAGAGGCTTAATTGCAAGGAATTTAATTTAAAATAATTTTAAAGAATACGGTTTTATTAGTTTAAGGTATTTTATTGTAAAATTGTATTTATCCCACAAAATATTGTTTCAAAAGCCATCATGCTATGTCATGATGACTGTTGTGATGAGTTAGGTCGTTACCTCATGATTTTTCTAAAATTAATATGAGCAAATATGATGAAAGATGTCGAATAGAAAGTTTGCGGTATTTAACCGTAAAAGTGAAATAAAAGTTGCATAGCATTGTATTTTGAATTGAAACTTGCTCTACATGTTTGTTTATGATTACTAAACAAGTTGTAACAATATGGGTGTTTGGTTATTAAGAAAAATTATGTTTTTAACGAAATTAAATCGAAAGTCGGAATAACTCCACTTCCGACAAGTTTTGAAAAGAGATCTTTTTGAAATAGAAAGAGAGGAGAGGAGAAGGGACTTACTGGACGAAAAGAGAGAGGTATAAGAATGTTTTTAGAACTTCGTGGAGTCGCGGTGTCGCCGGATTTGTCCCGAATCATCGCCGGAAGATGAACTTGAGCTAACTCCACTTGTACAACTTATTTAACTTAGAAAAATTTGAGAGTTTTGGCAATGGATTTCAGAATAGTGAGGGCTAGGTATGGTGTGGTATTTATAGGATAGAATTAGGGTTTTGGGAATTAAAAATGAGAATTAAAATGCATTAAACATTGGATTAAAAGCCTAATTTTAATTCTCTGTTTAATTTCAGGAAAAACAAACAGAAGAGGAGTAGTGGGGGAGGCCAAGGGGTGTTGGGGCAAAATTAGGAGGAATTACAGACGGTATGGACCGACGGCGCCGGCCAAAAGTCTCATCTCGCCGGTCATTTGGGTTGGGTTGGGGCTTGGATGAATGCCACGTGTCGGGTTCTGTGTCTACAACATTTTCCACGTGTTTGATTAATCTGACTTTTCATTTTTACGTGTATTGCACGTGTAAACTTTGGTACTTCGAAAAAGTTTAAAAGAAAAATTATTAAAAATAATATATGGCTGATGGGATTCGAACACAGGGTTAATGTCACAGCAATGCAAGGTTTTACCAATGAGCTAAAAGTGTTTTCTTGCAGTTCTTAAATAAGAAATACTTTTAAATTGTGCTCAGGCTAAGGTACTCCTTTCTGTACTTTACAAAAATTTTGTACAGAAAGTTTACGGTTGTTATATATTATTATATATTTTAATTTGATTTATCAAATAAATTTACAATCATTTGGCACTTATAATTTAAAAACATTAATTTCTTGTATTTGCAGTCGGATTACGACTTTCAGCCCGTACCTGATTCCGATCATCCTGATAGGGCACTCAATATTCATGCTCGTTACCGGGGCCTCATGACCAGCATGCAAACTAAGGTCCGGTATCATAGGAATGAGCTGAATAATGATTTCTATGAGCTATGACGGACGACCCTTGAGGCGTAGAGAACGGCTCTCCTGCAGTCTTTGGCCTTTAGCAAGGTCGATGTAGATACATAGCTTCTCTTGTGCCAGTTTTTTGCATCTGAGCACAAGCATGTTTGTATTTTAAATATAATTCAGTATTTAGAATATAATTTATTTATTTTTGCTTGATTAGAAAACTAAATCTGATTGTATTGTGCAGAAACAGGCCGTTTAAAATAAGGAGAATCGGAAGTCCTCCAAAAGGGGTCGACCTATCTACATGGGTGGATAGAGAAACATTACTTATGCGATGGAGGAAGCGGAAAAATACAATATATCTATTTCGATATAATGCACCATGAAAAGTTATGTTATTATATATGTAATTTTTTGGTGAATTGCAGAAAGCTCAGACCTTGACTCGGTGTGGTACACCGAGCGTGTTGAAAGATTATCTATCCATCCATACCACATCGACAGATCCGGCCACGGGCGTGCTTCAATATCCCGACACTGCTATACAGGAGTATTGCATAAGTGTTAATATTTGTTCTAATTCGAATGTAATTTTATTCTGAATAGTTTAAATTTAAATGGTTTACTTACATTTTAATACTTTACATGTCGTAGGAGCGGGTGATGTAGCAGGCAGAGTCATTAGGGATTGATTTCACCGCAGAGTGCGATCCGGCCGTGCCGATCCCTATCTTTGACGCCGTACATAGAGGGCACCACGGTGGTTGGGTTAGAGGCCGGGGACTTAGTCCCAGCAGGGTACATTTGAAGTTGTCCTCCTCTCCAGTAGTTACTTCTCCTACCCCTCGCGAGCGACGTCTGGAGCAACGGTTTGACGTGCTAAACTCCAAATTTAAGGCGTTGCAAGAAATGATGGTATCTATATTATAGCCATACATACACACACACATACACAAGTGCGCGTGCACACACATACATATACAAACACAAACAGAGACATGTACATACACACAACAACAATTACAACAACAAGCACAAAAACAAACCTGAGCGACAAGCCTATAGATCAATAACACATCATTTCAATTCGCAAGACTTGATTTCTAGACTTAGAATTTCACAACTAAACATATAGAATAAATCTAGTGCACCGTTTCTTACTCGTTTATTACACAAAATTAAAAACTTTACAGATTCGACAGACCACTTTTTCGGCTGTGGCCCCATAGGCCATTAGTTCGATTATGGCTGTGCATGCCACTCCTACGGATCCGGCTCTGCAGGCCACTCATCTAGGTTCTTCTGTGCATACCACTCATTTGTCTCCACAGCCTACTCCTACTCCTGCACAAGACACTCCTTCATTATTCGAGATTTTTTCGGCACAGGGCTGCAGCGAGGAGAAGATGCGGCATATTTTCTAGATACTTAGAAGTGGAGCACCTGGACAGAGCTAGCATTGATTTATTTATATTTTTTGGATTTCTAGAGGTTGTATGTACTTTATTTGACACATATTGTTTATTTTGGACATCGTTTTTTGTATATAATGTTTATGATTATAACTTTAGATTGATTTCGTATTGTTTTTATTTATTTCGTTATATATTATGTGTGGAATGTAATTTATAAATATTTCTGTATTTGGTTATATGGTATACTGTGCGATATATATTATTGTGTATATGGCGGGAAAAAAACGGAAAACGCGTTTTAAAAAAAATATATGAAACTTTGCCCCCACGGTTGACACCGTAGGGGCAATAGATGCACCTGAGGCTGCAATTGTAGGAGCAAAAAATCAGAAAAACTAATATTTTGCCCCTACGGTTGAATCCGTAGGTTGAAATGTATGCCCCTGCGGTGAAAACCATAAAGGTATAAATTACAAAAAAAAATTTAAAATAAATTTAAAATAAATTGTTAAAATAAAAGTCTGGCCCTATGTTGTAACCTGTAGGGCCAAATTTATGCCCCTAGGGTGACAACCGTATGGACATAAATTACAATTCTTTTTTATTAAAATCAAAGTCTTGTCCTATGGATTATTTTAATTTTCCCCTAAGGTTTCGACCGTAGGAACAAGAAATTACTATTTTTCCATAAATTAAAAAAAATAACTACCACTACATTGGAAATTGATGGAGGTTTGGATCTCCTTCAGATGTTGTCCTCCGTCGATCTGTCACAAGCGTTGGTGAACGGCTGAGATTGGTGTTGAGGTTTGCCTCCTTGAGCGTGTGGATCTCAGTGGGCTTATTTTGAGGCGAACCCGAGCTATATACAAAAGAAGTCCCGAGGTGGTTGTACTACCGTGGACCCTCCGACGATCAAGTTAGTCGAGTAATTTGGGCAGAGTAGCGGCTTATTGGAATAAAATTGCGTTACCTGAGTCGTCTGAGAGAGGGGTTTTTATAGTGGTCACTTGGCGCGAGCTGGCGCAAGATCTTCGCCGTCGGTTACGTCTCTGACGTTACGTCTGCGTGAATGACGGGATCCCCCCATTAATGACGAGATACGCTCGTTAATGTAGGGATACGACGGCGTGGAACACGGGATGTTGGGTGGTGGATATCTTGCTTCTAGCGAGATACACGGAGCCGTGGCGGAGGCACTTAGGCTCTGCTTCCTTGGTTGCTCGGTAGAACCGGGGAGGCTTATCTTGGCGGGAGGCTCAGAGGCGAGCGGGAGGCCGAGGAAGCTCGGTTCTGTGATAGCTCGGAGGCGAGCAGGGAGGGCTGAGGAAGCTCTGTATGTAGGAGGGCTCAGAGGCGAGCCGATGGTTATTTGTAAAGTGAGCATAGGAGTGTTCAGGGATCCATCGAAGGTCGGGTCATGCCTCGGGACGATAGCCCGGGGAAGGCCTTTAATGCATCGTGTTTTTTCTTGTCCCGTGAGCCCCGGGACACGTCATCTACTACGTGTCATGATCTAGGGAGTTCCCACTTATGATTATCAACATTAGCCCACCACTCTCATCCCGACCTATTTATGGGTCGGGTCGGGTCGAGAGTGGTCTGGATTGGTTTCCCGGGCTCAGCCTGTTGTCAAGAATTCGTCAGCGCGGATTTCCGGGGCGACTTGATGTAGGATGGTTGTATCGTTCAGATCTTTGAGCCCGCGTGTCATATCCCGGGCCCTTGGATCTCCGCGCGTATCTTGGATGACGTCAGCGGATCAGGGGAAAGGATCGTGCATTTAAAGAGGAGCGCCGATTCGCTTGCACGTCTGTTGAGGCGCAGGCCACGTGTCCGACGCAGATTGGCGAACGTGACAAGCTGTCCCTGTTGCCTGCACCCGAAGGGATGTATCCAATGGTCGTTCGACATGTAGGGCTTCGACGGCTGGCAGACGTGAAGCTTCGTTTTGGCGGGAAATGATCTGAGCCGTCGGATACGTCCCCAAGCAGTATAAATAGGGGTGGGATCCCCCTAGGGTTCATACCTTCACCACTATTTTCCTTTGCTGCGAGAGATTGCTCGGCGCTCCATCTTTTAGATCGGATCCTTCGCACTCTTTTCTCGGAGAACTCCTTCCTTTGAATCAGGTTAAATGTCTTCTTCTGAGGAGTCTGTTGAAATAGTTAGGGTAGAGTCTAGGGAGTCTTCCACCTCTTCCCGAGAGGGTTCCCTTGTTGCTTCCTCATCGTCGGGCCCTCCCCGTAGAGTCAGGGTTACCCGCACCGCTAGCCGCCCGGCTGCGACGAGGGTCCCTAAGGTGCGCATCAGGAACGCCCGCGATGCGCCCTCTGTCTTGAAGAATCTGAACGAGCTTGCTGAGATTCGGTCTCGTTTCCATATCCCCTCTAACTATTCGCTCTGTTTGGCAAAGGGGGGCGAACGGGCGGACCAGGTGCAGAGGAAGGAGATTGCCCTGTATTTGGAGGCGTTCCGTATGGGAATGCGTCTGCCCTTTCCAACCGAGATATGCGGGATACCTTGTTGTTTCCAACTCTCACCGGGCCAGCTTGCGCCGAACTCGTGGAGGATCCTCCTCGGGTTTCTGGTCTGGCTGAAGCTTGAGGAGATCCCCTTCATCTTGACCCTTCTTACTTCTTTTCTCTGCTATAAAAATCACCCCAGCACTAGTAAGAACGAGCAGAGCTGGGTGTATTTTTCCTTTCAAAAATGCAAGGGTGGGGTGGCTGGGTCGGGTGTGGTGGTCTTTCCTTCTTTCATCCATGACTGGAAGGAGAAGTTTGTATTCGTCGGGCCTCCCGAGGGTGAGGACTGACCTATGCCTGTACAGTGGCACCGGGCCGACTTCCCGCAGGCGAAGCAGTCGTCCTCTCCCGAGGCGAGGGCGGTGTCCATGTAGGAGCCGATCCAGCGGGCCGACGTCTTGCTTTCCGAGCAGGTCCTTAGCTGGGCTGGGCTCAGCCCTGCGCGCTTTATGGGTAAATTAGGAGATTGGACGACCTGTTTAAACTTGAGTAATTTACTTTTTGCCATTCTTGCATCACTAACTTCTCTGTGCTTTCTCCCTTTGCAGGACACATGGACTGGTCCAAGATTCTAGCTGCCATATCCACTATGGCCCGGAAGAAGGCCGGTGGCGTGGTCTTATCCCGAGTAGGCCTGAGCTTGCCCTAAAACCGTCCCCACCGGTGATGCCCTCCGCAGCGCCCCGGGCCCCCGATGACCATCTGTAACGCTTCGAAAATCGTTTAGGCAGTTTTTCGATAATCGGTAAAATAATCAGTCTTTTCCGTAAAAAGTCAAAATAATTATTTTTCAATATAGGCCTAATTATACAAAAGTTAGATAAGATATTGCTAGAAATTGGTCACTAAACTGTCACTTAAAATTTCTAGTTATTTAAAAAAAATTCCTTAATTAATTATCTTTAATATTATTTTAAGCTTTTAAAAATACATTAAATTAGTGATAAATACAAATTTAAATGGGTAAATTACACACTTAGAAACCATTATAAACTAAAATTTAGTGTAACAAAAATTGTATCAAGACTTTTCAAGATTTTAGTTCTATGGTTTGAAAATTAAATCAAAATGAATTTTAAATGGAATTTTAAATAGGAAAATGATATGATATGAATTTATTATACTTGAGAGAGTTTTTGTGTATAAATTTCCACACAAATCCCTCACTCCCTTCCCCATCCACCTCAGGTCGAGCTTCACTGCAGGAAACCCCCCTCATTTTCCCCCATTTCTTTCTTCAAAAATTCCTTTAAAAATCAATAAAAATCCACAAAAATCTACAATTTTCTTCACTAATTCAAACCTAAATCCTATTCTACCTCTTCCCAAACCCTAATTGGTTTAAAACATGGAGAAAAGAGGCAACTTTGGAGGCTAAGTGCAAGGGGTTCAAAGCTTTGGATGTATAATTCTAATCTAAATGTTTAATTTGTAGTTGAAAGGTGCTAAACTAGAATTTTAAAGTGTTAATTTGGTTATAATTTGTTGTCTAGGAAATTCTAGAAAGGGTTTCTAAAATAAAGTTAGGGTTTTTACCATGTGTTCATGATATTATGGTGTAACTAAATAAGTTAAGACCTAGAAAACTTAAATTAGTTGCTAATTTGTAAATTGTTGTATTTAAATTGTTGTAATTAGGTTTTTGGCTAACTAGGTTTTATAAAATATATATATTGGTGAGACAAAATTCTAATTAGGGTTTTTATCATTAGATTTTGGTTTTGATGAGGATATTAACATGTTAATTGGAATGCAAAACCTAATCTAGTTATTAGTTTCAAATTGTTAGTTAATAAAATGTGATAAATATGCTATTTTGTAAACTAGGTTTTAGAAATTTATTTAAAATGCGGGATTAAAAATCTAGTTAGGGATTTAACACATCATTAAGGTTTCATTGATTGGTTTAACAATTTAATATATGCAAAATCAAATTTAGTTGTGGAATTGTGAATTTTGGCTTAAAAAGTGTTAAATTTGGCTAAATTTGCAAACTAGAATTTTCATTTTAATACAAATAAGTGTGATAAAAATATAGTAATGATTTGTATGACTTGGTTATGATATTTAGTAAATATTATGGCCATTAGTTTCGTTTAAATATCAAGTTTTGAAGTGAAAAGGTTAATTGATACTTTCTAGGTTTTCGGAAATAAACTGATTTAAATTATTTTGAGTTTTCGATAAGTTGCAATCTATTGTATATTATAATTAGTAAGTTTTGAAACTACGACTTGTACGTTCGTATTTTATCTCGATCAATCGTCGTTTGTACGCCGATGTCGAGGGTTAATTGGTTATTTTGCATGAGCAGGTTATAGGTTTTAACCTATGTGCGTTTCGTGCGCCGTTTTGGTTTTGTCTGTGATTCGGTTTACAATATTATATATGTTTGCGTATAGGTACCCCTCACGTGGACTTCGGACGAGGAAGAAAAGGAGGGCGATATCGACTTCGGCAGACAAGGACCAGGTCAGTAGATGTATATCTACGGGGGAAATCGGGCGGATGGCGTTTAGCACCCCCGCAAACGTAGAATAGGGATATTACTTACTGTTATTAGGAAGTCGGACTTGACCTTAAATTTTTGGCGAGTAGGGTCCTATTTAGGACTTTCGGTTGAACTAGACTGGTTTAGAAAGACTTAACCAGAGGGTAAATGCCTTGGAGGAAATTCGTAGGTTTCAGGTAGACACACACATGCACACACATACATTTGACTTGGTGTATATGTATATATGTGTATATATATATATATATATATATATATATATATATATATATATACACATGATTGTGTGTAGGTTTCTATGTGTGTGTGTATGTGTATATATATACATATACATATACATATAACATATACACGTGATATGGGGAGGATATATGATATCTGGGGAAGAGTCAGTATGATTGGGCGTGATGCCGTGAGTTAAAGATATACGATCGAGTATGATATGAGATGTACTATGATATTAGCGGATCGTTGGGAAATGAGAAAATGGATATTTATACATAAACGATAATAGGTGATGATGACATTGAGATATACGAGACTCTAAAATAGAAGCCGGACCGTAATATGTGACTTAATCACGATATGATATATGTGACTTAATCACGATATGATATATGTGACATGATATTTCTGAGGACCATTTGACGATATATATTTACACAGATAATGATATATGTTTCATGATATTGGGATGTATGCGATTATAGCATAGTACCCTTGATCATGATAATTTTTAATGATGATATTATGCAAATGATGATGTACATAGGTGATAGTTGACCCGTAACCCAATTTTGGGACGCCGTACGATGGATTTTACCGTACGAGGTATAGATGTGATGATTGATCCGCGCTCTTGACTCGAGAAAGTCGTACTATGTACGTAACGCTATTGAGGTTAGATCGCCGACTATTAGAGATATCGACTCAGACTTTAGGTGGATTCTTATTTCCTATCGACTAGTTTCTTTAGTTTAGTTCCTTAGTGGGTTAGATAGATACTAATTTAGGCTCGAGTCATATAGTTTGTAGTTAGACTTGTATATTCCAAATGAATGGTTAATACACATTCACCTTTATATTCAGATTGTAATCATCATGTCGCATGTTCATACATATGTTTGTTTAGTTAATATGAAACTCTACCTGTTAGGACACCATCACCATTACCGATGATGTGTGTCACGCCCCGCTTCCCAGAGTGCGCTAAGATAGGCACGTGACAGAGCCAACCATACTATCTGTGGATAGGAAGTATCCCTCCACAGTCATATTACGGCTGTAGAGATATCAAGAACAATAATAAACAACTATCTAATACATGTCCATGAGCCAGAATAACGAGTCAAGAATAAAATAATGCGGAAGCAAAAAGATCCAATACAATAAAAACTGGAATGTACGTCCCATAATGCGGGCTCACATCAGGAATGAAAATACTGAAAGGAAACTAAACTAAACTGATAACAGGTTATCACCGCTCGGCCTGTTGATCAAAGTACTCATGGACAACGTGCGATAAGGACAAGGGATCTGGGCCATGCAAAACCCAGACGTCAGTGCGTCATAATATCAATAATTCTAAGCAAGCAGGATGGAATGAAATATGCAGGCATGAAGTATAAACGGTAACCAGTTATCAGGAATAAACAGTAACATGAATATAGATCAGTGAACAGGATATATACAGGTGAAGTGCAGTGAATAGTCTAAACTGTGCTATAGGGTTATCTACTCTAAAGTTATTGAAATCAATTAGAGTAATCCTCCATGTAACTCAAAGGATATGTCCCGTTATTCTCCGGGACCACGGATCAGGTAGTGGAGTCATGAATGGCTCTGTCCCGTTATCCCCCGGGACCATGGATCAAGTAAGAATCACGAATGATTCTGTCCCGCTATCCCCCGGGACCATGGATCAAGTAATGCCCTTGTAAGTTACACTTTAGTTTACACTTTTGATTTCCCCATACCCCCAAGGTTATGTGTTCAAGTCAGGTATTGGTAAATCTGGAGCTAATGCCAACACAGGATCAAGCAGGTGCAGGTTTTTCTGTATAGACAATAGGATATGTCCGTAGGGACAACAGGTCAAGATTGTCGGTATTAGTAACAAGATCAGGTAACATGTCAAGCTGTGGTATATCAGGTCATGTCAGATGGTGTACAAGTATCAAGTGTGTGCTCATAATCAAACTGTAATAAGTATGGGTACACAAAATCAAGTATGGGGTACTAATATAACAATAAAATGGAATAATGTGATATGGTATGCAAATAGATATAAATTCAAAGATATGGATGCACAATTATTGATTAGGGTTACATTTATAGTTCCAATACTAATTAGGATGCACTTTATTAAACATGGGGTGTTAATATCACGGTGTTATGTATTAATGTGATCTATGGATGCAGTTATATATATTTTAAATGAAACGGATGCAAACAGGTATCCGAAAAATAGTAAAACTGTAAAAATGGTAATGTGGGATGCACAACTAAGCAATATGTGATGTAAATACTTCAATGGATGCAGCATGTTGTAATATAGTATATAACAAGATAGGTTTGCATGCACTAGATGTAAAATAATATATACGGATGCATACGGATGTCGGAAAACTGTAAAACGAGAACTTGGGATGCAAGATATAGAATTCCAGTGTTATAATTATTAAAGTGGATGTATAAAATGTAATGTAGCATGTAGCAAGATAAACTTGCCATGACGGATCAAGAAACGGATGTGTACGGTATGTCCGACGTCGGCAAAATGTCGCGACGTATGTACGGCACACGGAACGGGTCCAAGAAACACACGAGGGTGATCACGCAAGCCAGGCACTTCCTCTGGGTCGTCTGGATCGTCGGGGATGATCCCGGTTCCGGCGAACTACGGCAATAGAGAAATCAAATCTTAAAGAAATAAAGAAAAGAAAGAAAGAAAGCAAGAAAGAAGAAAAGAAAGGGAACAAGAAAGAAAGGAAGAGGCTCACTGGGTTGCACTGTGGTCAGGGAAACGAGGTGGCGACGACGAGATCAACTGCGGCGATCTCGCCGGTGGTGGAGCGGGTGTGCAGGGGTTCTCTGGTTCTTGGGCTCAGAGAAGGGGAGAGGGAGGAAGGTGAGAGAGAAGAGGATGAAGACGAGGTGGTGGAGAGAAAGAGAGGTCGACGACGAGGTGAGTGCAAGGGAGGCGACGGCTAGGGTTCACGCAGAAAAATGAGAAGAAAGGATGGAGTTAACGTTATATATAGGGAGAGAGAGAGAAAGATAGGAGAATGAGAGAGATCGAGAGGAGAGATAAAATCGTCGGTAGCGGGGGAGAGAGAAAGGGAAGAGAGAGGAAAGAGGAGAGAGACAGAGAGAACTAGAGAGGTGTGGGGGCCACGAGACAGAGAGAGAGCTGGGGGTTACGTTAAAAGGTAGGATTTTATTTAAAGGATTTATTTGTTAAAAGGGTTAAGAATTTTAATTAAAGATTTATAAGTTATTTAAATTTTAATCCTTTGATTTTTAAGATAAAGATATTAGATTAAATAAAATTTGAATTTTGGCGGGATACAAAAATATTCCAAAACGTGCTCGGGTCGGGTCTAAAATTTCAAATTTAAAATATGAAAAATATATGCGACTTTCAAAATTCAAAATGAATACTCTGGTAACGAAAATGCATACCCTCAAAAACGGATGCACGTACGTGCGCGTAGCTATCCAAACACATCCGTTTCACTGAACGGGATGAGAACAAGATGCGCGGATGCTACCACGGGGTTAGGGGTATCATGCAGGCCATGTTATGTAATTTTAAATTATTTTACGTGATTTAAAATATTATATGGTAAAAGATGCAATGCCAGATAAAATGCCAGTATGCAGTATTCATGAAAATGTACATGCCTATGTAACAAGTCGAGATAATTCATAAATATGAATCAAACAGGTTCAAGCAAGCGGGTCGGGTCGAATGCAATATAAAATGTAACATACTAATCGCACCCAAAATACGATAAATCAGGAAAATGACATAATTAAGGAAATACGAGAACTGGAATTTGTATAAAAAAAACTAAGTTGTTACATTATACCCAACTAAAAAAGAATTTCGTCCTCGAAATTCCAAGAACAAAGAAAGATAACAATCAGGAAACTACAAGAATAGATATGGAAACTTCTGCCGGATTTCATCTTCTCATTCCCAAATTTATTCTCCATGCGAGCAATTTCCCCAAGAAACAAGTACGAGAGGGATAACCTTGTTCTTAAGAATCTTTTCCCTTCGATCCACAATCGACATCGGTCGTTCCTCTAAGGTTAAATCTTCTCGTACAGTCAACTCCGAATGATCCAACATGTGTGTTTCATCTCAAACATATTTACGGAGTTGAGATACATGAAACACGTCATGAATATTCGCCAAAGATTGCGGTAAAGCCAATCGATAAGCCACTTCTCCAACACGCTCCAAAATCTCGAAAGGCCCTACGAATCGAGGACTGAGCTTTTCTCGACTCCCAAAACGAATAACTCCTTTAGTCGGTGATATCTTCAAGAACACCAAATCACCAACCGCGAACTCTAGAGGTCTTCTCGATGTATCGGCCCAACTCTTCTGCCGATCTTGTGCTGCCTTCATATGATTCCGGATAGTATTAACTTTCTCCACTGTTTGCACGATCAAATTCTGTCCCAACAATCTTCGTTCTCCAATATCGTCCCAACAAACAGGTGAACGACACTTGCGACCATATAATGCTTCGAATGGAGCCATCTGAATAGTCGCTTGAAAACTGTTATTGTAAGAAAACTCCACCAAGTGTAGATATCCTCTCATGAACTCTTGAAGTCTAACATGCAAGCTCTCAACATGTCTTCAAGAGTTTGGATCGTTCTCTCCGACTGGCCATCTGTCTGAGGATGATAAGCTGTGCTAAACTTCAATTGAGTCCCCAAACTTTCCTGTAAGCTCCTCCAGAAGTGTGATAAGAAACGGGTGTCACGGTCGGACACGATGCTCACCGGTACTCCATGCAATTTTACAATCTCCTGCATGTACCGTTCTGCCAATACATCCATTGATTGACCAACCCAAAATGGGATGAAATGAGCTGCCTTGGTAATCGATCAACAATCACCCAAACTGCATTGTTGCCCTTTGGACTCCGCGGTAAAGCCGTCACGAAATCCATGGTTATATGTTCCCACTTCCATTGAGAAATCGGAAGTGGTTGCAATAAACCAGCAACCCTTGGATATTCAACCTTAACTTGCTGACACACCATCAAAATGGGCAATATCCCGTTTCATGCCTTCCCACCAGAAATGCTGTCGTAGATCTCAGTACATCTTCGTGCCTCCTGGATGTACGGAATATGCGGAACTGTGCGCCTCCTTCATAACTTCTTCGCGAATATCTCTTTTTGGCACACATAAACGGCTACCATATTGCAACGAACCATCTTCATGAATCAACAAGTCTATTTGAAGTCCAGCTTCAACTTGTTCTTAAAACTTTTGCAATCTAGGGTCCTGTAACTGCGCTGCTTTAATATTCTCGATCAACGACGACTGTACTTGCAGCTGCATCAACTGTCCCGAAGAATGCGGTAGCACGATCTCCAACTCGAATCTCCAAAAGTATTCGATAAGTTCCTTCTGTGCAGTCAACATCCGAATTGCTGGCAACCGACTAAGCGCATCCGGCACAACATTAAATTTCCCTGGATGGTACTTGAGATCAAGATCATAGTCAGCCATCAGCTCCAAGCATCTACGCTGCCCCATATTAAGCTCCTTCTGTGTGAACACATATTTCAGGCTTTTGTGATCGGTGAATACTTCGACCCTTTCGTCCAATAAGTAGTGTCTCCAAATCTTTAAAGCGAAAATCACAGCTGCTAGCTCCAAATCATGAGTTGGGTAATTCTTCTCATGGGTCTTCAACTATCTCGATGCGTAAGCTATAACCTTCTCATGCTGCATCAAAACACATCCCAATTATTTCCCAGATGCGTCGCTGTGAATCACCAATCCTCCGAAACTGTCTGGTACAGTCAAAATAGGAGCTGTTGTCAATCTCTGCTTTAATGCCTCAAAAGCTGATGCACATTTATCCGTCCATACGAACGGTACTTCCTTACGCGTAAGCTTGGTTAAAGGCTCAGCCAAATGAGCAAAATTCTCCACGAACCTTCTGTAATACCCGGCAAGTCCAAGAAAGCTTCTGATCTCTGCAACGTTCTTCGGAATCGACCAATCTCGAACTGCTGCAATCTTTTCGGGATCAACGGCGATTCCATCTCTAGACACGACATGCCCCAAAAACTTCACTTCTTCAAGCCAAAATTCGCATTTGCTCATCTTTGCATACAATCTTTCTTGCCTCAATATCTGCAGTGCGATCTTCAAGTGTTCTGCATGCTTTTCAATACTCTTTGAGTAGACTAGAATATCATCAATGAACACCACTATAAACTGGTCCAAGAATGGTGAAAAGATTCGGTTCATCAAGTCCATAAATATCGCCGGTGCATTCATTACTCCGAAGGGCATCACTAAATACTCGTAATGTCCATACCGAGTTCTGAACGCCGTCTTGCAAATATCTTCTGATTTAACTCGGACATGGTCCTATCCGGATCGCAAATCCAGCTTCGAGAATACCCTTGCGCCACTAGGCTGCTCGAATAATTCGCCAATGCGAGAGATCGGGTACTTGTTCTTAATAGTCACCCGGTTTAATTCTCGATAATCGATGCACATTCTCCTTGTGCCATCTTTCTTCTTGACTAGAAGAACTGGAGCCCCCAAGGTGAATTACTACTGTGAATCCAACCCTTCTCAAGTAATTCAACAACCTGCTTCTTGACTTCTTCCAACTCCACTGGTGCCATTGGATAGTACGCCTTTGAGACTGGCGCTGCACCAGGAACAAGATCGATCGTGAACTCCACGTCCCATTTCGGCGGTAAACCTGAGATGTCCTCGAACATGTCCATGAAACCTCGAAATATAGCTGGCGCTTCTTCTTTATCAACTTCCATCTACGAAAGAACATTGTTTGTCGGCCTAGCCCTAAACTCGACTGGCCCGACAGATCTGCTTCCTCCAGTAAAGATAAACTCTGGATGTCCGGGAATCTGGAAAATTACTTTCTTTGCCCTACAATCAATGTGTGCGTGGAAAGTACCGAGAAAATCCATTCCCAAGACGACTTCATAGCTGCCTGTATCAATCACCAAGAAGTCTGCAAATAACTCCCGTCCGCAAACAACAACTGAACAATCCTTACATTCTCTACTAGCTATGATCTTCCCATTCCCAGTGTGTATGTCCCAACAACTAGATAAGGCCGTGCAAGGAATCGAGTGTGTAGCAATAAACTTGGACGACATAAAACAATGGGATGCACCAGAATCGAATAACGCTAATGCGGAAAAATCATGAACAAGTAGGAAACCTGAAACAACTTTTTCTGAAGCCTTAGCTTCCTCAGCCGTTAGGGTAAACGCTCGAGCTTGATTGGGTCCCTGAGTCAGCTGCTTCTGCCCCTGAAACTGCTTCTGCGGTGGGCTCTGAACATCATCCTTCAATTGAAGTTTCGACGGACAAGCATTGATAGTATGATCCGCCGATCCACAAACCAAGCAGAGTCCCAACTTCCTTCGACAATCCTTCTGTAGGTGCCCTGGTAGATGACAGAACTCACAAAACATTCTTCCCTTCTGCTCATGTACGATGGGCTTCTTCATAGGTGTTACGCCACGTCGGTTCACCGGAATACCTCTGCGTATATACGCTCGGTTTGGTGCAAATGCCGGCTTCCACACTGTAACTGCTTGCTGCTGCGTAACCCCAGTCTTCATAGATAGGCTCTGCTGCTCTCGGGCCGCTGTAAGCACTTGTGAGAAAGTGGTCAAACCCAGGGATATAATTTGCCTCTGGATATCCACATCCAAACTGCGCATGAACCTCTTTGCCCTATCAGCATCGTTGGCAACCAAAGATCCAGCGAATCTACTGAGCCATGTCCACTCAGCTGCATGTACATCCACGGGTATGGCGTTCTGCTTCAAACTAATAAACTTTTCTTCCATTTCTTCCCGTGCAGTCTGCGGGAAGAACTTCTCCAAGAAACTCTTCGAAAAATCCGCCCAACGATCGGATTGGGCAAGCGGGTCTCTTCCACAAGCCACCATTCACGGGCATAGTCCACCAACTGGATGCATACCACATCCTCTCTCTTGTCCTCTGGAAGTTGGGCCACAACGAGCAAATTCTCCGTATCAACCAGCCACTGCTCCGCTGGCAACGGCTCTTCCAGGACGGTAAAGACGGACGGACCAAGTCTCCTGAAATCCACCACGGTGCCCACACGATCAACTGGTCTGGCCACAACATTGTTTACGGACTGCTGGATGGTCCGCAAACCTTCCTGAAAAGCTTCGGCTTGCTGCTGGTTTAGCTCGGTCTGCCGTTTCTGGTTCTCCAGCATCCCACGAATTACTCCAAGCAAAGAGGCTTCATCAACACGCCTCTGGTACGTTTTCAGATTTTTGTCTGCCATATTCCTGAAACCAAAACACCGAAAAGATTAGTATGATAACAAGATTCAAACTATAGATCAAGGATAGGGATCAAGACTAGAACTCCAAGTTACTTAAATAGAGTACCGCATTATAACCATGCCGCGGTACATAGCTACAATCACATAACTCTACCCAAGTCGCCTAAATTCTAGAGATAAACAATAGGAAACCAAAGTTTCAAGTCGAGATGCAAAGAGGTTTGCATATCGTCAAGGTAAGAATCAGGAGGAAGTTAAGATTCAAAAAAAATAGCAAGATGGTAAAGTGACAGGACATGTTCCTAATCACGAGTATTCTGATTCGTGTATTGGGTCCAATACCCAACTACAAAAAGAATCAAACCCGATTAACCTAGATCCTATGGCTCTGATACCAAACAAACCCTGTTACGCCCCGCTTCCCAGAGTGTGCTAAGATAGGCACGTGACAGAGCCAACCATGCTACCTGTGGATAGGAAGTATCCCTCCACAGTCACATTACGGCTGTAGAGATATCAAGAACAATAATAAACAACTATCTAATACATGTCCATGAGCCAGAATAACGAGTCAAGAATAAAATAATGCGGAAGCAAGATCCAATACAATAATAACTGGAATGTACGTCCCATAATGCGGGCTCACATCAGGAATGAAAATACTGAAAGGAAACTAAACTAAACTAATAACAGGTTATCACCGCTCGGCCTGTTGATCAAAGTACTCGTGGACAACGTGCGATAAGGACAAGGGATCTGGGCCATGCAAAACCCAGACGTCAGTGCGTCATAATATCAATAATTCTAAGCAAGCAGGATGAAATGAAATATGCAGGCATGAAGTATAAACAGTAACCAGTTATCAGGAATAAACAGTAACATGAATATATATCAGTGAACAGGATATATACAGGTGAAGTGCAGTGAATAGTCTAAACTGTGCTATAGGGTTATCTACTCTAAAGTTATTGAAATCAATTAGAGTAATCCTCCATGTAACTCAAAGGATATGTCCCGTTATCCCCCGGGACCACGGATCAGGTAGTGGGAGTCATGAATGGCTCTGTCCCGTTATCCCCCGGGACCATGGATCAAGTAAGAATCATGAATGATTCTGTCCCGCTATCCCCCGGGACCATGGATCAAGTAATACCCTTGTAAGCTACACTTTAGTTTACACTTTTGATTTCCCCATACTCCTAAGGTTATGTGTTCAAGTCAGGTATTGGTAAATCTGGAGTTAATGCCAACACAGGATCAAGCAGGTGCAGGTTTGTCTGTATAGGCAACAGGATATGTCCGTAGGGACAACAGGTCAAGATTGTCGGTATTAGTAACAAGATCAGGTAACATGTCAAGCTGTGGTATATCAGATCATGTCAGGTGGTGTACAGGTATCAAGTGGGTGCTCATAATCAAACTGTAATAAGTATGGGTACACAAAATCAAGTATGGGGTACTAATATAACAATAAAATGGAATAATGTGATATGGTATGCAAATAGATATAAATTCAAAGTTATGGATGCATAATTATCGACTAGGGTTACATTTATAGTTCCAATACTAATTAGGATGCACTTTATTAAATATGGGGTGTTAATATCACAGTGTTATGTATTAATGTGATCTATGGATGCAGTTATATATATTTTAAATGAGACGGATGCAAACGGGTATCCGAAAACAGTAAAAATGTTAATGCGGGATGCACAACTAAGCAATATGTGATGTAAATATTCCAATGGGTGCAGTATGTTGTAATATAGTATATAACAAGATAGGTTTGCAAGCACTAGATGTAAAATAATACGTACGGATGCATACGGATGTCGGAAAACTGTAAAACGAGAACTTGGGATGCAAGATTTAGAATTCCAGTGTTATAATTATTAAAGTGGATGTATAAAATGTAATGTAGCATATAGAAAGATAAACTTGCCTCGACGGATCAAGAAACGGATGTGTACGGTACGTCCGACGTCGGCAAAATGTCGCGACGTACGTACGGCACACGGAACGGGTCCAAGAAACGCACGAAGGTGATCACGCAAGCCAGGAACTTCCTCTGGGTCGTCTAGATCGTTGGCGATGATCCCGGTTCCGGCGAACTACGGCAACAGAGAAATCAAATCTTAAAGAAATAAAGAAAAGAAAGAAAGAAAGCAAGAAAGAAGAAAAGAAGGGGAAGAAGAAAGAAAGGCAAAGGCTCACTGGGTTGCACTGTGGTCAGGGAAAAGAGGGGGCGACGACGAGATCAACTGCGGCGATTTCGCCGGTGGTGGAGCAGGTGTGCAGGGGTTCTCTGGTTCTTGGGCTCAGAGAAGGGGAGAGGGAGAAGAGGAGTGGGAGGAAGGTGAGAGAGAAGAGGATGAAGACAAGGTGGTGGAGAGAAGGAGAGGTCGACGACGAGGTGAGCGCGAGGGAGGCGACGGCTAGGGTTTGCACAGAAAAATGAGAAGAAAGGAAGGAGTTAACGTTATATATAGGGGGGAGAGAGATAGGAGAATGAGAGAGATCTTGAGGAGGGAGAGAGAGAGGAATAGTGAGGAAAGATAAAATCGTCGGTAGCGGGAGGGAGGGGAGGGGGTGGGGGGAGAGAAAGAGAAGAGAGAGGAAAGTGGAAAGAGACAGAGAGAATGAGAGAGGTATGGGGGCTACGAGACAGAGAGAGAGCTGGGGGTTGCGTTAAAAGGTAGGATTTTATTTAAAGGATTTGTTTGTTAAAAGGGTTAAGAATTTTAATTAAAGATTTGTAAGTTATTTAAATTTTAATTTATTGATTTTTAAAATAAAGATATTATATTAAATAAAATTTGAATTTTGGCGGGATACAAAAATATTCCAAAACACGCCCGGGTCGGGTATAAAATTTCAAATTTAAAATATGAAAAATATATGCGCCTTTCAAAATTCAAAATGAATGCTCTGGTAATGAAAATGCATACCCCCAAAAACGGATGCACGTACGTGCGCATAGCCATCCAAACACGTCCGTTTCACTGAATGGGACGAGAACAAGATGCGCGGATGCTACTACGGGGTTAGGGGTATCATGCAGGCCATGTTATGTAATTTTAAATTATTTTACGTGACTTAAAATGTTATATGGTAAAAGATGTAATGCCAGATAAAATGCCAGTATGCAGTATTCATGAAAATGCACATGCCTATGTAACAAGTCGAGATAATTCATATATTTGAATCAAACAGGTTCAAGCAAGTGGGTCGGGTCGAATGCAATATAAAATGTAACATACTAATCGCACCCAAAACACGATAAATCAGGAAAATACCACAATTAAGGAAATACGAGAACTGGAATTGGTATAAAAGAACTAGGTTGTTACAATGCGCATGTTCCACGTACACTTATTTGCCGGCTCACACACATCATCATCGGTAATTACCATGTCACGTACACTTTAGAACATGTTATCTTTTATTGATAGAATCAACTAAAGGTTAGATCAATATAACAGGGTATGATTACTCTCATGTGCTAGTTAGACATTGCATTTATTATATAGACACTTCTTGCATTCATATTTTCATACTATCATGCAGTATTGTGGGGCTTATGCCGATACTCATTATTACTTACTTATGATTTTGGGATATTGGATTTCTATGAGATTTCTGGATTTTGGGGAAAACCGCAAGAATATATATAAAAATTTCTCTCTCTCTCTCCCTCTCATTTTAAAATACAAGTTGCGGTTTTCTCGTGATGTATGTGTCGTCCACCATGAGATTTCATGTTTTCTGTTGGATTTCGAGACCCGATTCGAGGAGTGGATGAACCGTCTCGGGTACATGGTGGGCCCGGTATGGTACCCTGGGGCAAGAAGATCGAGTTGTAGACGATGAGCCTAGCAGGGGAAGACTACCTACCGGTGATGTCTGGCGCGGCGGATATCCGGAGGATACCGACCGTTGTCGTGAGATTTGATGATATGGGCCGATCCAGACTGACGGAGCCTGAGATATTGAGACTATGAAATATTGAGACTATGAGGTATTGAGACTTTGAGATTTACATATTTTGTGTCGATACTTGACACGGATTTCCATGGATTTCTTTGATGTTTCAGATTACCATACAAATTTTACTATGATAAAAGTTAAAGATTTCTTATACAGATATATCCAGATTTCATGGTTGATTGTTTTACATTCATGGTGCATGCATACTCATACACATGACATGTTACTACTTGAGGCACTGACACGAGCACTGAGCATTGCACTTACGTATAGATTATTATCTTGCCACTACTAGATGATTAGTGTTATATTAAGTATATTATTATGACCTAGGAGAGAGTCGTGCATGCGATTTCTACTCGCAGATATTTTCTACTTACGAGTTGGCAACTCACCCCCGTTGTGCCAAATTTTTCTTACAGGTTTCGATGTACAGGTTTCCTTGGCAGCTTGCTGGCACATCATTTCTTTCAGGATGATTTTCTTGGTCGGTTGGTTCACTTGTTTCAGGACCACTGTTGTACTTTTATTATTTCATTTGTATCTAGTAAGCTCCATCAACCAGACTTGTATTACTAGATAGTTTAGAAGACCAATTGTTTTTTTTATTTCGACCTTAGAGTCGCGCTTGTATTATTATGGTTTCTGATGGATTTGGTTTTCTTTTGAGTTTTGAGCCTCGCCCTTCGGCGTTGTATATTTTAGTGCATTGTGTGGTTGTTTCCGCCTTTTTGGCGTAGAGCTAGCTCCCGTTTGGGGATGCCTTTTTATTATTGCTTATATATATATTCGTATTTGTACCCGTTTGGGGCCAGTTTTTACAAAAGAGATTCTGCCGAAATTTTTGAGAAATTTGATGTTGCTTTTCAACTTGTTTCCTTACACTTCTTCTTTTAAAGGGTTTAGATTTCTGGGCTTCGGCTTACTTAGAATACGTTACGCCTCTAGAAGTTTCGTAATTTACGTGTCGGTCACGTTCCGTACCTTCGGCCGTGACACCGTCGTGGGGGCAGTCAGAAGAACGCCCGAGACCCGGAACCCCGGGTGAGGGAGGAGGAGGAGGTGACCGAAGTCCCCCTCAAAAGGAAAAGGACGGTCACCCGCACGCCATCGACTGATATCCCCGAGGGGATTCCGGTGCAGGAGGGGGACGTCTGCTTCATGGTCCCCTCGGAGTTTTCCGTTGCCGACAACTTGCTCGCGGACATGGAGCAGTTGGCCGGGGGAAAGATTCTATGGGGGACCCTGAAGGCCCAAGTGGCCGCCATCGCTCTGGAGGCTGTTTAGGTCGGTATTCTTTTAATTGTTGTCTTAATTGCCCTTTCTTAGCCTGGACACCTCTAAATCCATCTGTGGCTTCCCTTAGGTCCTCCAACATTGCGCCCACATCGTCAACATGGAAGCCGAGAAGATTGCCCCAGCCATGCGGAAGGTGGGGGAATCGTCTTCGGAGGCGGAGGATCTGCGCCTTTAGCTGCTGCAGGAGAAGAAGAAGAAGGCCGTCGTTGAGACCCGGTTGGCCCCCGGCGAGCTTATGCTCTCCAAGAGCCAGGAATCCTACCGGCTTATGGACAAGTCCCACCAAGCCATGGAGGGCAAGTTGGAGGAGTTGGGTAAGCGCCATACCTTAATGAAGAAGGCGAGGGACGCCAGTAAGAGGGAGACCGAGGCTGCGCGTGAGGCGACGAAGATCACTGAGCTTCAGGCCCGCAAGTTGGTGGATGCGTACAAGGCGTCAGACTAGTTCTACACCGACCTCGGCGAAGCCTCCGCTATCGTTTGGCATCCAACCCTTGATGCCGTCAAGGAGTTGATGCCGGAATTTGCCGACGGTGAGATCCGTGCTCGGGTCCCTCTCTCGGTGGAAATACCGCAGGCGGCTGGCGCCGGAGGCGGGGCGGCTATGGAAGCAGAAACCCCAGCCCCTGAGGGTGGTGCCGAACAAGGCGAGGTCCCGACGGAGCCTGTTTCCTGAGCTCCTCTTTTTTTCTTTTAGCTACGAAAAATTTTGTAAGCCCCAGGGCAATTTTTGTAAGGCTGAGGAGCCCCGAATACCCTGTAAAGGCTTTTTAGAACATAAATAAAACTGAGTTTATCTTCCTTTGTGTGGCAATGTTTTTCTTGTGTGAGTACTTGAGTTTGTCGGTCTCTTCCTCGATGCAAATGTTAGGCCGTAGGTCAATGACCGACCTTTTAGATGACGATCGCGCGTCGAGTGTAAGCCAACTAGTTGTCAAGTACAGGAAGACCGATGTCCTCCCGCCCCGAAGTCGAGGTGGCGATCGTTCACTTAGGACACATCGCGAGACTCCTCCGAGTAGGCAGGTCGGTATCCTACCACTCCTTAGAGTCGGTTCTTAGCGTTAGGTGAACAACGGCCAAGTCAGAGTTGGTCGGCGTCGGCGGGTTCTCCCTTTAAGTGTGTAAAAACCCTAAATTTCCTATACAAATTTTTTCAAAATATTTTTTTCAAAATCCATAAAGGGGTATTTTAGCCTGAGCACAAGATATAAGTAATTATTTTGCTTTTTAATTACAAATTAAAAGAATGTAACAACTCCATTTTAGTGTACAAAAAATATGCTTTAAAATTAACATATACTTGGTGTGTTTACATTTACTGTTATTACTTTAAATAATTATTTAGCTCCATAATTACAAGAAGGAGCTTGTAGCTCATTGGTAATACCTTGCATTGCTGAACTAAGCCACCAGAGTTCAAATCCCATACCCCATATTATTTTTAATATTATTTTGTTTTAAATTTTTTTAGAAGACCAACAGTCAACACGTGATAACTCCAAATTTTCCCATTACATCTAAAATAATAAATATACCAGAGGCTACATCAGGCGACCCCCCACCTCCCGAGCTCCCAACTCGGCCTGACTCGGCCTAGTCGGCCGGCGGACCGGCCGACTTGGGCCAGCGACGCCGGCCGGACTAAGTCGGCCGGCCGAGTCGTCAACGGGAAAATCCTGGCTTTTGGTCTTCTCATAACCCCTGCACACTCTATTTAATTAGATCGGTTCCAGAGACACCATTAATCCCCATTTACTCTATTTTTAATGAATTTTTAATACATTTTTTACAATTTTAATTTAAAACCCTTCATTTACCCTAACCCTAGCCTAACCCTATAAATACCAACCCTACACACTACCCCCTCACCCCAAAACTCTGAGCCAACTCTCAAGAAATCATTAAAAACCTTGTATAGTTTGAAAATGAGAAAGAAGCGAAGCTACGACGAATTTTCCGGCAAACTTCCAACGACCATCCTAGGAGCTCCCGGCGACGAAACGACGCACCGGCGACTCCTCCCGATCAATTTCCCACTCTTTGTTGTCCTAAACCCGTAAGTCCCTATTTCTATCTTTCTTTTCTTTCTAAAAAATACAGAATTACAAAACCCGACGGAATCGGAACAAATCCGATATCCGATTCGGTTTCTTTATAAAACCTCACTTTACTTTAATACAATTATGTTTAAACCATTTCATATTGACTATTAATCACTAATCAACCATATTGATCAAGTTTCATATCATAAAGTAATTGCTATTTCATTTTACCGTATTTTTCATTTAAATACCACATAGTTTCAATTCTACATTTAATATCACAAAACTTTGCTATACGTTTAAGTAGATCATGAGGTAATGACCTACCTCCTCATACACTCATATGAAACATAGCACAATACCCTTGGGAACATAGAATACGCGAAAAACGATATCTTTACAAATAAATACCATAATTAATAAAACCGTTTTCCCTTAATGATTAGTATTTATACAAATCTTTGCAAAGCGCCGCTATAACCTATTTGGAGAACCCGTTCGGGATGGTGCGGATTATCGCACATCCTCGGGCTTAGTAGTGCGAGATGCAGATCTCCTCAAGTTGCATTCGGTCTCGAAAAATTTAAAATACGACATTTTAAGAAAACGAGATTTCTAGAATATTATATATATACTAAAATTATTTTCATATAAATATATGTATATGTAACATAAAAATATCTATTTTAAATTATTATAAATATTCCACTTTTTTCTAAAAAAATCACAAGAATCAATTTACCTTAAAATACCACGAACTTCATACAAATCAATATTACAAATAAATACCTTTATTTATGAAATTAGGATATTTTCACTAGAAATATCACAATATAAAATCTACATTCATTACAACTCTAAATACGAATAATAAATACTTGGGGTGTGTTCCCCGCCGAAACACTTGGGAGAAGACGCGGTGGACGTCTCCCTGAATTTCGGGGCAGATGCTAATTGGTGTTATCCGTCCACTTCTTCGAAGATGCCAAATTGATTTATGGCACCATGTATCGAATGTTTAAATGGATGCGGCCGATGTAACAGATTTCGTCAGATTCCCCCTCGTTTGAGAGGTTTTTGATTGTGGGGACGCTCTTCCCTGCAGGCGCAAGTCCCTGCAGTTAATTACGTTACCCCATCGCGGTAACAACTTTCTCCTTCTCCAGATGGTCACTTCGTGTCGTGTGTGTTTGTTTTATTTTTGGTTACCCGTGGATTGTATACGGAGACTAATTTATATTGTCGCCCATAGGGCGTGGATTAGTTCAAATCCGTATCTTCTTAGATTTGGGTTTGGGGGTTAGGTTTAAGGATACGTTAGTCTCATTTGAGACTAAGATCAACTTAAACGTTTGTTAAGGATATGTTAGTCTAATTTTAGACTAAGATTAACTTAACAGGATCATTTAGATCCAATAAAAGAGCATTTGAACTCTATTGTTTAGTTTAGGGACATTGCGGTCGATTACCAGTTTATAGACATGGTGGTCCATTGTTAGTTTAAGGACATCTCGGTCCAGGTTAAGGACATCATAGTCCGTGAGTTTAAAGACCTCACAGTCAAGGTTAAGGACATCATAGTCCGTGAGTTTAAAGACCTCACAGTCAAGGTTAAGGACATCATGGTCCATGAGATGTGTGGTTGTCGGGACCCGTTACCTCTATGAAGACGTTGAAGGATTACAATGACAAATATCATAGGAGTGAAGAGATGTACCCTCGAACCGAAGTAGATTGGGTGATCTATAGTCCAATTTGGAACTAAGATCCATCAATTAGATTATGAGCACATTGGCTCAGTTAAATCTGAATTGAGAACTTATGGCCAGTTTGGGCTAAGTTCAATTGGATTTGAAATGTTGGCCCTTTATTGGACCATTAGATATTTGTCTGGGTTCGGCCCTTCATCACTTAGCAATACTAAACAAGAGTTTGAGGGCTCTGATAACATTTTTGTATTTGACTGAGCATTAAACATTATAGCTCTGAGTTTTACTCAATTTTGAGATTCAGTTGAAGGGGTGGTTTTTTGCCTCTGGAAAACTCAGCCAATTTGGCTAAGATAGGCTTTAAAATAGTGTTAAACACTAGAGGACAACAGTGTTAAACACTTTTAATTTTCATAGCCATCACGTGTGGGCACGTGATGGGTATTCATACATTGATTTATTAGAATGTTTATTAGGGGTCAAGTGAGGACACGTGGAGCGCCCAAAACCAGCATTGCCTTTGCTTTATTTTCTTTATTTTGGAAGTCACGTGGGAGCACGTGAGGCATTGACTCCATGCTTTTTCCTTCTCATTTTGGGGGATTTGTTCAGGGGTCACGTGGGAGCACGTGACCTAGCTTTATTCTTTCTTTCTGATCACTGCGGATGGGGGTCACGTGTCATCACGTGACCAATGTTCTTTACGTGCATGAAGATCTTTCAAGTCTCTTTATTTTAAGAATTAAATTCTCTGTAGGGTTAAACCCTAATTGTGTTTTTAGAGGAATTAAATTCCTATGTATGCGGAAGAATTAAATTCTTATGTAGGGTTACACCCTGATTCTGTCTTGGAGGAATTAAATTCCTGTGAGTTTGGGAGAATTGAATTCTCATGCAGGGTTGAACCCTGATTTTATTTGGAGGAATTAAATTCCTATGAAATTGGGAGAATTAAATTCTCATATAGGGTTAAACCCTAGTTTTATCTTGGAGGAATTAAATTCCTGTGAATTTGGGAGAATTGAATTCTCATATAGGGTTAAACCCTAGTTTTATCTTGGAGGAATTAAATTCCTGTGAATTTGGAGGAATTAAATTCTCCCTCTAAGTTTTGGATCTGCATGGCAGAATCTCCCCGATGAGAATTAAACTCTCAACTTGTGGGGATATTTGCTTCTGCAGATCTTCAACCAGAGGAAGAACTAAGTTCTTTTGCAGAAGTGTTAAACTCTTAAATTGAGAATTAAATTCTCTTTTTTGTTTTATGAAGCTTTGATCCCTTTCCCTTTTCTCACCTTGGGTTTCTTTTCTTGAGAATTAAATTCTCCTTTCTTTTCTCTCTGCTATTTTCCTTCAGAAAATTCCAAGATCCAAAAATCAATAATCCCTTCTCTTCTCTTCTTGGCTCCTATTTATAGGAGAAGGAAAAGAATCAATTTGTTTAGTGAATGTTTCATTGAAAGATTTTTTTTGTTTTTGTAACTAACATGATCTCAGTGGATTTTATTCACCATTGGGTTTTTAATCCAAAAGATATTCTGTTTGTTATTTTTGGTGAAATTTAGGGAAATCTTTCCTTGTATAAAATCTTTCCATAAATTGGTAATTTTTAATCACCATTGGATTTTTAATCCAACGGTGTTCCACTTTACAGAGCATAGTCCTCTTTTGTTTGGAAAGATTTAAAGAAACACTTTCCCAGTTAGGGTCTTTGATTTCCCTTAATTAGAATTTAATTCTATTAACTCATAAGGCTTTCAAAGCCCATCACGTGTTGGCACGTGATCCCAACGTTTGACCATTGAAATAGAATTTAATTCTATCAATTAAAGAGCTGAGGGACCTGTCACGTGTTGGCAGCACGTGACCCTCTTTTATTCAGAATTTAATTCTGCCTTTTAACAGAGCTAAAGGACCATCACGTGTCAGCACGTGACCCTTGGTCACGTATGAGCACGTGATGCCCCATTGGGGTCTTTCCTCAGCTGTTTTGTTACATTTTTAATCCCTTTTGGTGGGTTTTAAAGACCCATCACGTGGTGGCACGTGATTACACTAATTGCTTGCTTGATTAGAACTTAATTCTGTTTTCAGGGAGCTGAGGAATCATCACGTATCAGTACGTGACCCTCGGTCACGTGTGAGCACGTGACACCTCATTGAGGTTTTTCCTTGCTGTTTTATTATACTTTATTGATCCTTTTTCAGTGGATTTAAAGGTCCGTCACGTGTGGGCACGTGACTCTATTAATTGATCGTTTGATTAGAATGTAATTCTATTAAGACAGAATCCCAGGAAACCATCACATGTCAACACGTGACCCTTGGTCACGTGTGAGCACGTGATACCCTATTGAGGTATTTCCTGATATTTTATCAGGGAACAAATGCCTCCACAGAGTTGTTCTCACGTGTTTGCACGTGAGCGCAACGCTGTCACCTTTGTGACCGTTGGATCTATCTAGGGAATAAGGGAGATGAACCATTTCCCATCACATCCTATAAATGCCAGCGTCCCTTCAGAAGCGCCTTCACTTTGTTCATCTTCTTCCTTGCTTGCTTTTTCCTTTGAGAATTTAATTCTCTCTCCAAGAGCTTAGTTCTCTGTTTCGAAAATTTCCAGAGTTTAACTTTGTTAAAATATTCCCTTTTCTCAGGTAATGATCTTGAACGGCTGAAGAATTTTTTGCAGAAATCTTCGTTGGATTTTAAATCCATATCAATGGCTTTTCCCTTTAACAAGAACCCATTTTTTTATAAGTTCTTTTAAAAAGAAAACCACTCAATCTTTAAACAATAGACCTTTTAGGGTTTCTCTAATCTTCAGGGATTGATGGCGCTGCTTGTCTTTTCTCTGGAATTTAATTCCATTTCAAAGAGCTTTGGCTCTGAAAAAATATTTCTGGGAATTTAATTCCCCTGTTCAAAAGGAATTTAATTCCTCTGAAGAACTTAGTTCTTCCCAGAGAACATCTTGGGGTTTTCTTGCCCTGAGTTGTTTCTTTGCAACGAAAGAAAAGATTTGCAGTAGGGTTTTTCTGGGAATTTAATTCCCTTGTTCCGCTAGATTTTTGCAGAGTCCAAGATAGATTTCTTTTTTGGGGAATGTGTAGGGTCATTTGAAATCCACTGTCCATTTATTGAGAATCTTCCTTTAGTTCTTATAATGATTGCTTTGCCTCATCATTAGTAAGCCGCCATCTTGATTTTGTGGGACCCCATGCGTTTTCTAACCAATGGTCTCATAAAATAAGCTTTCTGTCGCTTTCTTCCACTGTCTTTTTTATATATGCATTTATAAACATACACACACACACACACACACACACACGTGTTGGCTTTGCTTAACAGTTTCCCCTTCTTTTATTTCAGGCACAATGACTTCTGTTCCATACTTCCCTTTCACCCTCTCGGAGGCTGCCTTTCCCCAGTCACCGTCCGACGAAGAGGTGATAGCGATGATCAGGGCTCATGACCCAAATTGCACCAATTTACTTCTATGGGAGACCTGGTACGATCACATCATCCGTGGTCGCCGCAGTTTCCTTTGCGAGATACCGACAGAGCCTACCTATCCATTCCTGCCGATGGATCCTCCACGGGCCGCCTTTACTGTGGAGATGCTGGATTGGACCCCTATGGGACGGCTTGAGCCTTCAACAACTGGTATTCTGAACCATCCGGTGCCGGCTATAAATATTTTAGGGTGCCGCATTTTCCAGGGCGAAGCCCAGCCATGGGGACAGATTTACAAGATAGGGCTTACCTCTCGACACCCTACGGGCTACCTTCTCTAGGCCTGTTACATCCTGTCCACCCATCGTGCGCGACTGCAGAAGGTCGGACTCTATCAGGCGATATATGCATCCCTTTTCCACTACCGATCTCCCCATGTCTGGTGGGTTAAGGCTTTCTTGAACCAATGGAATCTTCCTACCAACACCTTTCTTCTAGAGGACCGCGAAGTTTCAATTTCTCTGGAAGAATTTCGCGAGATCTCAGGGCTGCCGGTCAGGGGGACACTTTAGGAAGAATTACTGCCTCCCGATGAGTATGTCTTCGAAACCGAGCCTGCCATGCTTGACGGCCTGTCGTCCGAGAACGCCGTCTGCCACAAGCGCCCAAGTTTGATCAAGACCCTGAGTATTTTTGACAAACTGTTCAAAGAGTCAGAGGAGCAGGGCATCACTTTTAAAAGCTTTATCGCTTGCTTCCTTCGCGAAGATGTCCTATCAAAGACGGCTCCGAAGTTCGCGAGCATTAACGACCCCTTTGGGTTTGGTTTAAACAAGCCGCCGACTAAAGAAGAGGACCTGCCGCAGTACTACATTCCCATCATGTCAGCGGTATCTTTCGAATCGATTGTAGCTCCTGGTATGGATGAGGAGACTTTCTTTGTGGGCTTCATCAGTGTTTGGCTTAGCTGGTTCGTCATTCCCAAGCATCGCCGTTTCATGACGGCCTCGGTTATTTACCCTGCTCATCGCATTACTGAGGGAACGCGACTAGCTGTGGGCATTCCAGGGCTAGCCCATCTATATAATGGGTTAGGCGCCACGGCCAATACCTCAACTCCAGGCATAGATGTGGTAAACTTCTCTCTTCATTACTTTGCGTCCTGGATTGAGATGCACGTGCTGGGGGCCTTTGTTGCGCACCAAAGACCCAAATTTTACGACGCCTACATTTTTCCGCAACCCATGCGGCTGGTGGACGCTTCTGCTTCTGATCTGACTCAGTCTGGGGCTATTCGCGTGCTGATCACTTCTTATGCCAATACAGGCAAGATGGTATTTAATGACCGAGTTCTTTTTGCTCCCTCAGGACCGATCCAACAGCTCCACGGCTTGTCGAAAGAGGGGGCACCTTCTCTAAGGCCCAAGGAAGCAGTAACAACCCTAAATTTCCAATACAAGTTTTTACATCAAAAAATCAATAAAGGGGTATTTTAGCCTGAGCACAAGTTATAAGTAATTATTTTGCTTTTTAATTACAAGTTAAAAGAATGTAACAACTCCATTTTTAGTGTACAAAAATTTTCTTTAAAATTAATGTATACTTGGGGTATTTACATTTACTGTTATTACTTTAAGTAATTAATTAGCTCCATAATTACAAGAAAGAGCCTGTAGCTCATTAATAATACCTTGCACTGCTGAACCAAGCCACCAGAGTTCAAATCCCATACCCCACATTATTTTTAATATTGATTTTTTTTAAAACCTTTAGGATACCAAGAGTTTACACGTGCATATCTCACAAAAACCCCACTACACCCAAAGATGTAACATTTCCAGGAGTTAGATGAACCGTCGGGGGGGATCCCGGCCGCCTGACTCGGCCGAAAATCAGCCAAATCGGCCTTGACTTGGTCTGACTCCGTCCTCAGACCGAGTCACGGACGAGTCATGGCCGAGTCGGCCTATTCCGGCGACGACCCCAACATGAAAGTTGTGTCTTTTCATATTCCCTATGCACCTGCAAAATTTCATCCTCAGACCATTTCCAGAGCTCTTAAAAAACCCCAATTACTTCACTTTTAATACATTTTTATTACATTTTATCACATTTTTATTTTGAACTTTTCATCTACCCTAACCCTAGCCTAACCCTATAAATACCAGCCTTACACACTACCCCTCACCCCCAAAATCCTGAGCCCACTCTCTCAAAAATTTCTAAGAATCGTGTACTTTGAAAACATGCTCGAGGCGAAGCTCCGACGAATTCCCGGCGGAACTTCCGGCGATTGTTTTAGGAACTACCGGTGACGACGCAATATATCGGCGATCCCTCTAGTTCCCTCTCACTCTCTTGTATAATCTAAAACCCGTAAGTCCCAATTTCTACTATCTCTTCTATAAAAAAAATACGGTTTTACAAAACCCGACGGGATCGAAACAAATCCAATTTCCGATTCGGTTTTCTATAAAATTCTACTTCTCACTAATACAATCATACCTAAACTTCCTCATGTTGACTATTAAACACTAATCAAACAATTTGATCAAGTTTCGTCACATGAAATGATAGCTTTTTCAATTTATCGTATTTTTCACTTAAATACCACATTGTTTCAATCCTTCATTTAACCCCATCAAACTTGCTATACATTTAAAGTAGATCACGAGGTAACGACCTACCTCCTCACACACTCATATGCAACACCCCCGAGAATCTAGAATACGAGAAAATAAACATTTTCATTTAAATACCATATATTTAATAAAACTATTTCTAAAAGATTTAGTTTTGATACACTTTTTAAAAAAAGAAGTACCACTTATTATGAAAATACGATAAGTTGTGGATATCAGTCGTTTATCTAAATCTGACTTTGTGGTTGTTCTCCTCCGAACGGCGGCTAAGACGACGTAGAGACGTCTTGCCTATGATTCGGGGCAGATACTATTTGGTTTTATCCGTCCACCTCTCCGAAGATGCCAAGTTGATTTATAGCATCATGTATCGGAGGTTTAGACGGATGCGGCCGATGTAGCATATTTCGTCGGATTCCCCCTCGCTTGAGGGGTTTTTGATTGTGGGGACGCTCTTCCCTGCAGGCGCAAGCCCCTGTAGTTAATTACGCTACCGCATCGCGTAACAACTTTCTTCTTCTCCAGAATTTCACTTCATGTCGTCTGTGTTTGTTTTGTTTGTGGTTGCCCGTGGATTGTATACGGAGACTAAGTTATGCCGTCTCCCGTAGGACGTGGATTAGTCCAAATCCGTATTTACTTAGATTTGGGTTTGGTATTTTAGTTTTAAGGATATGTTAGCCATATTGAGGCTAAGATCAACTTAAACGTTCGTTAAGGATACGTTAGTCTGATTTGAGACTAAGATCAACTTAACGGAAAGAGCACTTAGAGGCTCTATTGTTCCAGTTTAGGGACATAGTGGTCCATTTAATATATGGCCGTCGGGACCCGTCACCTCTCTGACGACGTTGAAGGATTACAACGACAGGTGTCAGAGGAGTTCGAAGATGTACCCTTGAGCCAAAGTTGATTGGGGGTCTTATAGTTCAATTTGGGACTAAAGTCTGTTTGAATGTTTAAGGATACGTTAGCCATATTTGAGGCTAAGATCAACTTAAACGGGATCGTTTAGATCCGACGAAAGAGCGTTTGGGGGCTCTATTGTTCCAGTTTAGGGACGTAGTGGTCCATAGGTAGTTTAAGGACATTGCGGTCCATTGCCAGTTTAGGGACATGGTGGTCCATGTTCCAGTTTAGGGACATAGTGGTCCATAGGTAGTTTGAGGACATTGCGGTCCATTGCTAGTTTAGGGACATGGTGGTCCATTGTTCCCGTTTTAGGGACGGATATTATTTTAAGGACGCATTAGTCCATGGGTTTAAGGACCCCATAGTCCATATAGATGTGTTTAAGGACGCATTAGTCCATTAGTTTAAGGACGCATAAGTCCGTGGGTTTAAGGACCCCACAGTCCGTATAGATGTGTTTAAGGACGCATTAGTCCATTAGTTTAAGGACGCAAAAGTCCATGGGTTTAAGGACCCCACAGTCCGTATTAATGCGTGGTTGTCGGGACCCGTCACCTCTTTGACGTCGTTGAAGGATTACAACGACAGGTGTCAGAGGAGTTCGGAGATGTACTCTTGAACCGGATGTAAATTGATTTAAGAGAGCAGTCTTGCTCAGTCAATTTAATTTGAGGACTTACGGCCATGATTGGGCTAAGTCCAGTTGAGAATATTCAACGTTTTTATCTTTGGCCTATTAGACCTGTGCTAGGGCTTTTCCCCTGTTTAATAATGCACTGCATTTGTTTTTGTTTGAGCTCTGCCCTTTTTAAAGTAATGCATTGCATTTTATTTGGCCTGTTGGGCCTTTTTTTAATTAGGCTTGATCCTTCTGTAAATAATGCAGCGCATTAATCAAACTGACAGTGGCCATGTGGCCTGTCAGGCGCTTTGCGCCAATTATTGAGCGCAAGCGCATGTGGAGGTGACATGTGTCACGCTCTGGTGAGCGCAAGCGCAGTGCACTGCGCCAGTGCGCTGCGCTATGTTTCCCTCCGAAAGACGCGGCGGAGACGCGATAAACGTCTTGCCTGAGATTCAGGGCAGATGCTATTTGGTTTTATCCGTCCACCTCTCCGAAGATGCCAAGTTGATTTATGGCACCGTGTATCGGAGGTTTAGACGGATGCGGCTGATGTAGCAGACTTCGTCAGATTCCCCCTCGCTTGAAGGGTTTTTGATTGTGGGGAAGCTCTTTCCTGCAGGCGCAAGCCCTTGCAGTTAATTGCGCTACCGTGTCGCGGTAACAACTTTCTCCTTCTCCAGAATTTCACTTCGTGTTTTGTGTATTTGTTTTGTTTGTGCTTGCCTGTGGATTGTATACGGAGACTAGGTTATGCCGTCGCCCATAGGACGTGGATTAGTCCAAATCTGTATTTTCTTAGATTTGGGTTTGGGGTTTTTTATTTAAGGATACGTTAGCCCTATTTAAGTCTAAGATCAACTTAAACTTTTGTTAAGGATACGTTAGTTTAATCTCCAGACTAAGATCGACTTAACGGGATCGTTTGGATCCGATAAGAGAGCAATTGGCTCTATTGTTCCAGTTTAGGGACATAGTGGTCCATGTTCCAGTTTAGGGACATGGTGGTCCATCATTCCCATTTGGGGACGAACATTAGTTTAAGGACATTTCGGTCCAACGTTCCCATTTTGTGATGAATATTAGTTTAAGGACGTTTCGGTCCACGAGTTTAAGGACCCCGCAGTCCGTATCGATGTGTGGTTGTCGGGACCCATCACCTCTCTGACGTCGTTGAAGGATTACAACGATAGGTGTCAGAGGAGTTCAGAGATGTACCCTTGAACCGGATGTAAATTGATTTAAGAGAGCAGTCTTACTCAGTCAATTTAATTTGAGGACTTACGGCCATGATTGGGCTAAGTCCAGTTGAGAATATTCAAAGTTTTTTATTTCCGGCCTATTAGGCCTGTGCTAGGGCTTTGCCCCTGTTTATTAATGCACTGCATTTTATTCTGGCCCGCTAGGCCTTTTTGATTTGGGCTCTGTCCCTTTATAAATGATGCAGAGCATCTGTTTAGGCTCTGCCCTTCTTTACAATAATGTATTGCATTTAATTAGGCCTGTTAAGCCTTTCTTAATTGGGCTTGGCCCTTCTGTAAATAATGCAGTGCATTAATCAAACTGACAGTGGCTATGTGGCCTGTCAGGCGCTTTGCGCCAATTATAGAGCGCAAGCGCATATGGAGATGACACGTGTCATGCTCGGGTGAGCGCAAGCGCAACAGCGCAGTGCGCTGCGCTGTTGCGCTACTGACACGTGGCGCGCTCTGGTGAGTTGCGCAAACTTCAAAGAGCAATGCTCTATCTTAAAAGCGCACATCACAAGTGGTCTTGAAATTGACACGTGGCACTCTCTGGTGGCTTGCGCCAACCCAGGAGCGCAACAGTGCAGATTTTGCAAGTGCAGGGCACTGTTCAATAACTTGATCCAATTTTGGATTCAAGAAAAGAATCTTTAAAATTCCAGAACCAATGGTTCATAAAAAAGTGCAAGGCACTGTTATTATTTTTTATTTATTGAAGATCATTGATCTTGTTCTTAGATCAATGATCTATTCAGAAGAAATTCTTCTTTTTTTTATAAAGGTTTTTACCCTTTTTTCTTCTTCTTGAGTTCTTTTCACAATTTTTTTAGAGCTCTCTCTATTCTCTGTGTTGTTGTTTTTTGATCTTGATGTTGATGATTGAATTGGGGTCTAGGGGCCTTTATATAGTGCCCATTAATTTGTTAAATTTGTTAAAGAGATCATTCTCTGAGTGATTTGGGGAATTTTCCCCACCGTTGGATCTTTGATCCAAGGGCTTCTGTTTTACAGAAGACAATCTTCTTATTTTAATAAGAACAGAAAGATCTTACTGGAATTTTAATTCTGTTTGGCGCAAACGCATCTGTGCTTGACACGTGTCGTGCAGCGCAGAGCGCAGCGCAACTGCGCTGACACATGTCGCGCAGCGCAGAGCGCAGCGCAACTGAGCTAGCACAACTGCACTGACACGTGTCGCGCAGCGCACAGCACAGCGCCACCGCGCTTGCGCAACTGCGCTGACACGTGTCACGCAGCGCAGCGCTTGCGTAACTAAAGCGTTGCTTCCTTTAACTTTGTTTTAAATAGAGCCTTGCTCTGATTGGGCGCGCTGCCTTGGGCGCTGCGCTGACGCATCAGCTCTTGACACGTGGCGCATTGCGCGTAGCGTAAGGGATTTGAAGCGTTGCTTCAATTTTAGAATTTTTGAAATTCAAACAGAGCCTTGCTCTGATTGGGGGAAATAAATGTCCCTCCACCGTTGCGCTCACGTGGCGCACATGTGAGTGCAGCGGTGGAAAGATCTTGGCCGTTAGATCAACAGGTGAGTTGAAGGGGCGCAGGCGCCTATAAATAGGACCCTTCGTCCTTAGTAAATGTTTTACCATTTTTCAAGAACTTGAATTTTCAGATCCTTGCTTTTGTTTAAGAATTTTAGAGCCTTGCTCTCGTTTCTTTCTAAGAACTCCAGAGTTCATATTTTTAGAACAACTTAGGTAAAATATAAATAAAATTAAATTAAATTAACAGAGCCTTGCTCTTATAGATCTTTGATCTAAAGAAAACCCCTTTGGGGTTTCATCAACAGAGCCTTGCTCTCAAAAGTTCATAGATCTACAGAGATCTTGTTCATGGGTCTTAACCCATGAACAAAGCTTTGCTCATGGATTAAATGTAGATCTAAAAATGGAGAACTTTTTATAAGTTTCCATGGATTTTTTAAGACCCCAAATTTTTAATCTTTAGGAGTTAAAATTTTCTTTTGATGGATCTTTCCATCATTATTACAGAGCTAGGCTCTTTTTTAGGAAATTTTATTCCCTTGAGACAAAAGTTTGACAAATGTCACTCTGTGACAAAGGTTTGCTCTGAAAGAGGAGATTTTCTCCCTGTTTCTAGGGATTTTTTTATTAATGAGAATATTCTCTTGGGGATCTCTTCATTAATTGCCAGTCTCATCCAATGATGGGGCTGTCTTATTAACTGGTGCACTGTCATCCAGATTTTGTGGGTCCCCATTTGGTCCCCTACCCACTGCATTGCAGTGTGGTAAAAATTTTAAAACGCCAAGCGTTGGAATTACAACACCGACGGCTAAAATTTTTTCATTCTTCCACAGGAAACATGTCTTTCGATACCTCGTTCCCATTTGTTCGTTCGGAAGGAGGATTCCCCGGAGCACCCGTAGACCGGGAGGTCCTAGCTATGATCAGGGACTACGATCCGGACTATAAGAATCTTCACCTTTGGGGGTCGTGGTACAATCAGATTATCAGGGGTCGACAGAGCTTTTCATGTGCAGTACCATCAGAGCCTATCATGGCGATCCATTATGCCGACCCACCCCCGGTGAAGTATGCCGTAGAGATGGTTGATTGGACTTCAAAAGGCCTTCTTCATCCCGCTATAGATGCGATTCCGGTTCAGCCTCCTATGGTTTTGGATATCTTGGGACGCCGTATTTGTCAAGGCGAGGCACGACCCTGGGGGCAATCATATAATATAGGTCTGATCCCCCGTCATCCGATCGGTTATCTGCCATGGGCTCGCTACATTTTGTCAGCGAAGAAGTCGCAGTTGACGAGGCTCGGGTTGTACACTGCTGTTTACGTTTCTCTCTTCCAATATCCCACGCTTCCCACCTGGTGGGTTAAGGCCTTTTTGGAGCAGTGGAACATCCCTACTCACACTTTCCTCGCACTGGACCTGGAAGTGTCGATTTCTTTAGAGGAGTTCACAGAGGTTTCCGGCTTACCGGTCATAGGGGAGCACTATGAGGAGCTCCTTCCTACAGACGAATATGTCTTCGGTGCTAAGCCAGCAATAATGGGCCTCACTCCGGAGAATGCTGTTCAACATCAGTTTCCAAGTTTGATCAAAGTGTTGAACATCTACGAGGCCCTTTTTATCGAGCGTGGGAGCCGCGGGGTCAGTTTCGAGAATTTCATCGCCCGGTTCCTTCACCCAAACGTTCTCTCGGCAGAAGCTGCCAAATTCGCCATGCTTGATGACCCTTTCGGTTTAGGTTTGGACAACCTGCTAGCGAAGGAGATAGATCAAAAGGGCTTTTTCCTTCCTAACTCTCCGGTTGTCTCTTTTGCGGAGGTTGCAGCCCCTGGGATGGACGAGGAAGCGTTCTTCTTAGGATTTCTTGGGCTATGGCTGAGTTGGTTTGCGCCCCCGATGCATTCTCGCTATATGAGGCCCTCTGTCTTTTACCCAGCTTACCGGATGACCATTGGGGTAAAAGTGGCCGTCGGGATCGCCGGTTTGGCACACCTGTATCACGGCCTTAGTCAAGCGGCGGATGCTAATGAGCCTGGAGTACTGCACGTGATCTTCCCGATGCATTACTTCATATCATGGCTTGAGCTACATACCCTGGGCGTCTTTGGTATGCATAAAAGGCCTTCGTTCTATGACAGGTGCAGCTTCCCTCGAATCATGCGACTGATCGGCGCCTCCATTGTGACTCCGTCGCCACGAAATGCCAGAGGTTTGCTCCTTCGTCCCCACATAGTCGGAGACGGGATGTCTTTTATTGACAAAGTGCTGACCATTGGAAAGGCGTCTACTACCACAGTGCGGTCATTGCAAGACATTTTCAAAGATGGGGTCTCGGTTTTGACAGCCCGGGAGACCCTGCATCTATATTCCATCAGACCGGGTTTCCTGGTGTTTAGGGAAAATGATGCGGCACTTTTCATGAGATACAACCTGCATCGTTTTGCCCAGCAACTGAGCTACAATCAAGGGGTGCCGTTGGAGGCTTTCTTGCTGGACCCTGCTGTCACTGAAGAAGGGATGCGGAGCGCGCTGCATCACTTCATACGTCTGAATATGGGTTCTCATTTTTTTATCAGCGAGCCGGCTTGTGCCCCACGAATCCTTAATACGTATACAGCGTGGTACCAGCATTCGACGGGCGCCGTTATAAAGGAAGAAAAGCGCTTATTGGTCGACCGTAAGGGTGTGCCTCCCGGCAGCAACCGTAAAGCTCCTCTGGTGCCAAGGACCCCCGTAGTCCCTCCGCTGAAAGATGCTGAAGCTGAACCACCGCGTGTGCTAAGTCTTCTACGCGGATTACCTCGTGCTACCGCGGACGTGCCACCCGCGCCTCGTGCTCCAATGGAGACAGTAATTGTGGCTTCGCCGAAGTCTGGCGTGGACGCGGATATCGGGACCCGCCGCCCCAAGGTGCCTGCAAAACGCAAGTCGATCCCGGGTGCACCCAGGGCTGGAGGGCAGAAGAGGAAGAAGAAGTTAATCCTCTCTGCTGACGTCGTGTTCGGTCAAGAACCTCATGCTCCCTATAGCGAGGGCCTGGGCGAGTACGGGACCAACAGGGGATTAGTTATGCCGCCGGACGACACGGACTTGGCGGCCACCATCGCAGCTTCAGAGCGATTGGCGAGGCGCGACGCGTGGCTAGCTAAGCTTGCGCAATCGGGTAATTACTAGTCGCATTTTTGATTGCATCATATCTTTATTATTGTTTTTGACTAATGCTTTTCTTCTCTTTAAAACAGGCATCACTGCTGAAGAGGCCATCGCTGCCTCCCTCAAAACCTTTCAAGAGGAGGAACGACTCAGAGCATCGTTAGGGCTCGGTACATTTCGATTCATTAAGTCTTTATTCTCTTTTGTTATGGTCAATCTAACCTTTCCTTTGTTTTATTGCAGGGACTGCGGGACCTACTTTGCAAGCCGGTGCGGGGACTCTCCCCGGGCCGACTACTGAAGTCCCGACCTCATCAGGGCCACCGTGAGAAACCCGACTTGAGACGCCGATGAGAGACATTTTGAAGGCTCTGGAGGCAACTCTATAGGAGGACGAAGACGCCTTGATGAAGGAAGCGTCAAAGAGGTCCGTCGTGACGGCCCGGGAGGAGAGAAAGCGGTCGAGGCGCGAGGCGAAGGCACGCAGAGCTGCTTTGGCTGTGGGAGCGGGCCTAAGCAGCGTCCCTCGTGCTGATACCCCCTCGGAAGAGCCTCCGGTCGCCTTGTCTACAGCTCACAGACAGGTGGCACAAGCAAATAGGGAGGCTAATGATAAGTCCACCTCAGGTAATTTATCTTTCAAGATTTTGATGTAAGGAGTGTGAACCTGTCGGTTCTGATATATCTTGTCCTGCAGAGCCGAATCCAACTGAAGGGGAGACGGAAACCGTCGAACCTAAGGGGACCGAGGAAAAGGCACCGGCTGAACCCGAGCCGACGATGGGCGATGTCGCCGGGGTTGCTGGACCTGAGCCGGGGACTGAGGGAGCCGCACCAGAGAAGGTCGTTGATGCCGAGCCTGAGGTAGCGACGAATGAGATGACTGCTATAACCGAGCTTAGGGCAACGGCGGATGGAGCGCCCGAGACCGGCGACCCACGGCGACGGCGGAAGAGACAGCAGCGCCCGCCGAGCCCAAGATAGTAGCGGGTGAGACGAGCAGAACTCCCGGGGACAAGCCAGCCGCTCTTTCTCAAGAGTCTGGCAATGCTCCAATTATTGCTCTCCCCGTCTACGATCCTCTGCCGTCTCCTGGTCGGGCGAGTACGACGACAGCCCCTGTCGAGTCTGGTGATAAGGCCACGGGAGGTGGACTTGTATCGATGGAGGAGGGAGATGCCTCCGTCTCGGCTGGCGGTTCATCAGGTAAATTTCAAGCTACTGTCCCTTTTTATATCTTGCAATCTTTTCTGACAAGTTTATCCTTGTTTTTAACGCAGGTGCGGCCAGTGCCGATGCTCCATTGCTCGAGGGAGCGCCGTCAACTACTACCTTGGCGGTGGTCACCTCTCAGTCTTCCCTTATACCATCGCAGATGTTGGAAGGTATGAATTTGCAACCCATTAGTTTTATCTTTCAGCCGCATAATTTATGTACTAATGTCGTACTATTGCGTCTTTTCAGGAGTGCTTTTTGATCATCTCTATCAGGTGTTGCATCCACACTTCTCCTTCCCATCTGAACTCGCTTCTTCCTGCGATGGCGCTGGTGAGTATAATTTCCATTTGATGTCCCTTTTTTTTAGTAATGGAATTATTTCTGACTTTCCCTCATCCTGATTGCAGTGCTACAAATCGAAGGAGGGGCTGAAAGATCGGTCACGCCACCGGCCCTCCCGGCCTTGCCACCTGCTGCAGCTGGTATAGTAAACTATCACATCGATGACTTTTTTTTGTATTTCTTGAATCGTCGTCTAATCGTATTTTGTTTTTCAGCAGTTGTTCCAATCCCGACACCCTTTAAGTCTCGCGTTATAATGCCAGCAGGCCCCTTCCTGAGGCGTCCGTCTTCAATGTGTGCTGTAATGAGCTTGGGCATGCTGAGCGGATACGTCGAGGAGCTTGATGCAGACGCTCTCCTATCCGCTGCGGATTTCGCTGTGGAGGTTAACCCAATGTTGGCGGCGCTTGTGAACTTTCATGATGGAGGCTTCGTCGAGCTTTGGGTCAATCACTGTAGGGAAATCGAGGTCCGCCTGCATCAATCGGAGTTTATGCGCCCTGCTCCCGAGACCTTAGCCGCAAGCAATCAAAGAGCAACATGGATTGAGCAAAGCGCTTCTTACTTCCGTCACTTGGAACAAGAAGCGGCTTTAAGGCTGAGGGAATGCCAAGAGACCTCAAGCGAGACGACTCGTCTGCGTGCTGAGGCGGAGGCGAACGCTGCCCAGGTGAAGGCTATCTTCGAGGGCCTTCTGGAGCGTATCTCTAATGGGCTAAACTTGAAGCAGAAGCTTGATGCCGCCGAGCATGATGCCCAAGGTCGCGAAGCAGCTCAGCAGGCCGTCGGGGAGCAGCTTGCATCCTTCTTGCAGCAGCGGGCTCAAGTGGAGGCGGAACTGGCGGTGGTGGCCGATCAGGAAAAGGCCTGGAAGGAAGTGCGCGAACAACTGATAGGGCTATTTAAGATGCTTCCTTCCCAATAGCTGCCCTTGTATCAATATACTTGTAAAAAAATTTCTTTTTCAAATAAGATGTATCCATTCTTTATTCTTTTGTACGATTCACTTTGTACTTGATTGAATTGATAAATAAAGATACACATTTTTTTCTTGCAATGTCTTGTATCATTTCTTTGTTTTTTCCCTTCTCTTATTATCAGCATGCTGTCTTGATAAACATGGTTGACAGATAATAGAGTAGGCATCTTGGTTTCTTGAAGAGATAGCGATGGCTTAGGCCGCAGGTTCAGATCTGCTGCCTAAGACTTTTCAACTCTATGAGCCGTGAGGGTCTCATAGAGACTTTTCTCCCTACGGATCGAGAGGATCTCGTAGGTGGATTTTCTCCTTAGGAATCGTGAGGATTCCTAAGTACATTTTCTCTTATAAGTCGTAAGGATCTTATAAGAGAATTTTCCCTCTTACGAGTCTAGAGGACTTGTAAGCGGTTGTTTCCCTCCTTGTCAAGATTCGACCTTGGAGAGTGAGACCCGTGGATAGTATGCAAGAGACCATTTTAGGCCGGCTTGCAGGATCTCGGTGCTTAGGAAACAAGTTTTTTAATCCCAGCTGCCTAAGGCGTTATCTTCCAAGTTGAGACGAATCGGGAAGTCCTCGCGAAGACACTAGTTTCCTCACGAGTCGAGACGAATCAAGCAGCTCTCGTTAGGGACACTAATTTCCCTGAGTTGAAGTATTTTGCCGAGGACATTGGTTTTCTCGAAGTTCAAACGAATCGGAGTATTCCTGCGGAGACACTGGTTTCTCTGCGGACCGACGCGAATCAGGAAGCTCTCATCAAGGACGCTAGTTTCCCTGAATTGAGGTATTTGCCAAGGACACTGGTTTCCCTGGGGTTGAAACGAATCGATGTATTCCTGCAAAGACGCTAGTTTCTATGCGGGTCGACGCGAATCAGGATTTTCTCGTCAAGGACACTGGTTTCCCTGAGTCGAAGGATTTTGCCGAAGACACTAGTTTCTTCGGGGCTGAAACGAATCAGAGTATTCCTGCGGAGACACTGGTTTCTTTGAGGGCCGACGCGAATCAGGAGGCTCTCATCAAGGACGCTAGTTTCCCTGAATTGAGGTATTTGCCAGGGACACTGGTTTCCCTGGGGTTGAAACGAATCGATGTATTCCTGCAAAGATGCTAGTTTCTCTGCGGGTCGACGCGAATCAGGATGTTCTCGTCAAGGACACTGGTTTCCCTGAGTCGAAGGATTTTGCCGAAGACACTGATTTCTTCGGGGTTGAAACGAATCGGAGTATTCCTACGGAGACACTGGTTTCTCTGCGGGCCGACGCGAATCAGGAGGCTCTCATCAAGGACGCTATTTTCCCTGAATTGAGGTATTTGCCAGGGACACTGGTTTCCCTGGGGTTGAAACGAATTGATGTATTCCTGCAAAGACGCTAGTTTCTCTGCGGGTCAACACGAATCAGGATATTCTCGTCAAGGAAACTGGTTTCCCTGAGTCGAAGGATTTTGCCGAAGACACTGGTTTCTTCGGGGTTGAAACGAATCGGAGTATTCCTGCGGAGACACTGGTTTCTCTGAAGGCCGACGCGAACCAGGAGGCTCTCATCAGGGACGCTAGTTTCCCTGAATTGAGGTATTTGCCAGGGACACTGGTTTCCCTGGGGTTGAAACGAATCGATGTATTCCTGCAAAGACGCTAGTTTCTTTGCGGGTCGACGCGAATCAAGAAGTTCTCGTCAAGGACACTGGTTTCCCTGAGTCTAAGGATTTTGCCGAAGACACTGGTTTCTTCGGGGTTGAAACGAATCGGAGTATTCCTGCGGAGACACTGGTTTCTCTACAGGCCGACGCGAATCACGGTGGTCTCGTCAAGGACACTGGTTTCCCTGAATCGAGGATGTTGCCAAGGACACTGGTTTCCCTGGGGGTTGAAATGATCTCTGGTGGTCTTTCAGGTTTTATATGAGTTACCGTCAAAACCGCGAAGCTAGAAATTTGATCTTCACTTCGTTTGCTGGCACTGCGTCTGCTGCATCAAGATGAATGTCGCGGTTGTCTCTTGGCTGTTGGTGAACCGTCGAGATTTGGCTTTGCTTCCTGGCGGAGCCTGTTGGGAAGGTATGGTTCCCTCTTTATTTGTGCCCTTGGATTGTATACAGGGATCGATGTGATCTCACCTGTAGGGCGAAAGTTTCATCATTTTTTTATTGCTTTATTTCCGCGATGCTCTATCATTTCAGCTTTTATATCGCGGAGGTCGCGATTGCCCAATCATTTCGGCTATTTTTCGCGGTGCCTAATCATTTTGGCTATTTATTTTATTTTTACTCGCTGCTTTTTATTGCGAGTTGCCCAATCATTTCGGCTGTTTTATATGCAAACGTTTTTACTTGCTGCTTTTTATTGCAAGTTGCCCCATCATTTCGGCTATTTTGTATGTATGTGCGGCTTGCTGGCTTTTCGCCATAAGCCTGGAATTAGACACCGGTTTCGGCATCAGCACCGCTACAACTGGGATATTGCCAGGAGCGAATTATCATTTGTCTCTGTCGATGTCGAACAAAGGTGGCTTTGTGAACAGGGTTAAGGTCCTGTTGACTAAGGCTTTTGACTTCATGAGCCGTAAGGGTCCCACAAAGGTATTTCTCCCTACAAGTCGTGAGGATCTTGTAGGTGTATTTTCTCCTTAGGAATCGTAAGGATTCCTAAGTATATGTTCCTCTGTAAGTTGTAAGGATCCTACAACAGGGTTTTCTCCTTATAAGTCGAGAGGACTTACAAGGGTCGTTCATCATGCGAACATATCCCTAGTCACGGATGGGACTTGGCTAGGGAAATGTTTATTCGCGCCCGTGGATTGTATACAAGGGTCAGAATTGAACCACTTGTAGGGCAATATCGAAGGTTGTGGAGGTTGCTTAAGCACAGTTTTAGGTCTCTGTAACTTATGACTTTCAAATCTTATGAGCCGTGAGGGTCCCATAAGAGAGTTCTCCTTACGAGTCGTGAGGATCTTGCAAGTGTATTTTCTCCTCAGGAATCGTGAGAATTCCTAAGTGTATTGCTCCCTTGTGAGTCGTAAGGATCCCACGCGGGTGGTTTTTCCTTACAAGGTCGAGAGGACCCTGTAAGTGTCTTTTAACGAGGTTGCGCCCTTTTGGGTTTTCACAAACACTCGCCGGTAGTCCTGCTGTTTTTACTCACGGAGCCCTTTCGGGTTTTCATCCGTGCCCATTTTGCTTATGGACATACCGTTTATTATTTATTTATTTATTATTATTTTTTTTATTCTCTTTTTTTTTACGAGGTCGCGCCCTTTCGGGTTTTCACGAACACTCGCCGGCAGCCCTGCTGTTTTTACTCACGGAGCCATTTCGGGTTTTCATCCTTGCCCATTTTGCTCATGGACATACCGTTTATTTTTTTATTTTTTTTATATTCATCTCGTCAACCTAAGGATACTACGGTAATGGTTTAAGAACGTTTCGGTCCGTCATTAGTTTAAGGACGTTTCGGTCCGTCATTAGTTTAAGGACGTTTCGGTCCGTCAGGAGAAGGCCGGCTACTACTTACAGAGCTTGAGCTTAGAAAGATAACGAGCAGACATAGTCGTCGTCATCTATCATTGACCTAGGCTGTGGCTCATCAAGCGTAGTATTTCTTCAGGAAGCGACCGTTTATTGGCCTGAAAGGCCTTTCACCGTGCATATCCATGAGTAGATAGGCTCCACCCTGATAGACCTTGTCTATTATGTACGGGCCTTCATAGTTCGGCTCGAATTTTCCCCACTTAGCGCGATTGGGGATCATAGGTCTTTTGACCACTAGCACGAGTTCGCCTTGGCGGAATGTCCTCGGCCTAGTCAATCTTTCATATGAGCGCGTCATCTTTGCTTTATAAGCCTCCAGATTTTGTTGCGCTATGAGCCGGGTTTCATCAAGGGCGTCAAGCTCCTCAAGCCGAAGGTGAGCATTTTCTTCGTCCGTCATCTCGTGGTGGACTGCCACTCATAGAGAAGGTAATTCTATCTCGAGAGGGAGTACTGCTTCTGTACCGAAGACCAACGCGTATGGCGTTGTGTTCGTGGCCGTCTTGAACGTAGTTCGATACGCCCAGAGAGCTTCTTGCAGTCTCTCATGCCAGTCCTTCTTATTTTGGGGCACCGTCTTCTTCACGATCTTCGTCAAGGTCTTGTTGAAACCCTCAGCTAGACCGTTAGCTCGGGGATTATAAACTGAGGAATATCTCCAATCTATGTTATGTTGTTGTGCGAAGCGACTGATCTTGTGGCTTCTGTAGGCTGGACCGTTATCGGAGATGATCCGTTTCGGAGTTCCAAACCGATATATGACGTGCGTCTTGAAGAAATGGAGGATATTCTCCGTCTTTACCTCCCTTAATGGCACTGCTTCTGCCCATTTGGAGAAGTAATCAGTCGTCGCCAGGATGAAACGATGTCCCCTCGACGATGCTGGTTAGATAGGGCCGATTATGTCAGTTCCCCACATTTCGAACGGCCAGCTAGCCACCGTTAGATGTAGTGGATTTGGATGCTAGTGGATGAAGTCCCCATGGATTTGGCACGAGTGGCATTGCTTCGCATATTCGAGGCAGTCCTGAATCACCGTAGGCCAGTAGTAACCCATCCGTTTAATCTTCAACTTCATCTTTGGGCCTGCTTGGTGAGAACCACAGAGTCCGTCATGAACTTCCTGAACGACTCTTTTTGCCTCTTTATGTCCCAGACATCTCAACCACAGAGAATCAAACGACCTCTTGTACAGAGTATCATTGACGAAGGCGAAAGACAGAGCTCGTTTCATAAGCTGATGTCTTGAGGACGCATCTTCGGGCGTTCGACGGTATTTGAAGTAATCTATAAAGACTTCTCTCCAATCCTCGGCCTTTTCCCGGTCTTTTATTTGCAAGGTCGTCTGCTCAGTCGCTCCCTTTTCTTCGGATGATTCCGGAGATATTTCTGCTGGGGCAAGCACCCGACGGCTTTGTACCACGATTCTGACGTCATCGAGGTTCTCGTCAGCTAGTTCTTTAGCGAGCTTGGCCAACGCGTCCGCTTTGCTGTTTTCCGCACGCGGTATGTTTTCCAAAGTGTAGGAGGGGATTTGGGTCAATAGTTGTTGCGCCTTTTCGCCATACTTCACCAACTCTGGTTTGCACGTTTAGTAGTCGCCATTTACTTGACTGACAACCAGTTGGGAGTCTCCGTATATGAGGAGGTTTTCAATTCCCATGTCGATGGCGATCTCGAGGCCTACTATCAAAGCTTCATATTCGGCCTCATTATTCGTCCTCGGCTCTGTCAAGGAGAAGGCAAAGCGCATTATCCCTCCTTGTGGAGTCACGAAGATAAGGCCTACCCCTGTTTTGATTATAGGGGTACTTTGTTTGCGCTTCTTCACGGAGGATGCTCCATCGAAATAAAGCTCCCATCGGGTATCACCTCCGTTTATCGCGTCAAACGCATGTTCGTCTGGCAGATCGTAATTCAGAGGAGAATCAGCAGGTATCGGATGCTCAGCGAGGAAGTCGGCGATGGCTTGGCTTTTCACTGTCTTGAGAGGCTGATAGGTTATCGAGAACTCCATCAAGAGTAAGGCCCATTTAGTGAGTCGCCCCGTCAATATAGCCTTCGACATTAAATACTTAAGGGGGTCTACCTTCGAAATGAGACGGACTTCATGCGCCAACGCATAGTGCCTGAGCTTTGTTACGGCGAAAATCAACGCTAGGCAGTGTTTTTCGATGGGTGAATAATTGCTTTCTGCTCCCAGCAGAACTCGAATTAAGTAGTAGAGTGCTCTTTCTTTCCCTTGGTCGTTCTTTTGTGCCCATAATGCGTCTAAAGAGCCTTCGAGGGAGGTTGTATAAAGAATGAGGGGCTTTCCCTTGACCGAAGCAGCCAGCACTAGCGGGTTTTGCAAGTACTGCTTGATTTCGTCTAGCGCGCTTTGGCACTTTTGATCCCAGACGAACGGGGTTCCCTTCTTCATCAGGTGGCTGTAAGGACGGCACTTGCCTGAAAGGTTTGCTATAAATCGCCGTATGTACGCGAGCCTCCCTTGGAGAGACCGTAGTTGTTTCAGAGTTCTTGGCGGAGGCATTTCCATGATCGCCTTAATCTTTGACGGATCTATCTCAATACCTCGGTGTCGGACGATGAATCCCAGGAATTTACCCGAGGAAACTCCGAATGCACACTTGAGAGAGTTCATCTTCAAGTTGTATTGTCGAAGGCGTTGAAATACGGTCTTTAGATGCTCGAGATGTTCCTCATATGACTTGCTTTTAACCACGAGGTCGTCGATATAGCATTCGACGATTTCATGTACAAGGTCATCGAAGATCTTCGTCATGGCCCTCTGATAGGTGGCACTGGCGTTCTTTAGACCGAAGGGCATCACCTTGTAACAGAATATCCCCAGAGGGGTCCGGAAAGCGGTGTGCTTCTGGTCTTCAGGATGCATCTTTATCTGATTATATCCTGATGAGCCGTCCATGAAGGAGAAAATCTCGTGAGTGGACGTGTTATCTATCATCAATTTGGTGACTGGTACTGGGAAATCATCCTTCGGGCATGCTTTATTGAGATCCCGGAAGTCCACGCATATGCGCACTGTCCCATTTTTCTTCATCACCGGGACGATGTTGGCGATCCAGTCGGGATACTGAACTTCCTGGATAAACCCAGAGTCGATCAGCTTCTTGACCTCAGCGTTGATACTCATCTCAAGCTCGAGACGCATTCTTCTCGGCACCTGTTTGATTGGTTTGACGTCCGGGGATATCGCCAATTTATGCACAGCGATTTCTGGATCTAGTCCTGGCATTTCGGAATAGTTCCACGCAAAGCAATCTCTATACTACATAAGCACGTCTTTTAATGAAGCCACCCTTTCTTTAGATAGCAACTCGCTGACGAATGTCGGTCGTGGGTCGTTCGCCGTCCCCAACTCAATTTTCTTAAGGTTATCTGCAGTAGTATGTATTCCATCTTCCAGCTCTTTCGGTGCTGGTGGAAATTCTGAGATCACCTCGTCATTGCTGTTTTCGAAGCACCAGGGAAGGTCATCCATGTTCTCGGGCTCTTCTTTTGATATTGTTATCATGTGACAAGTACGAGCTCGCTTCGAAGACCGATGTGAATCTGGTTCTGCTCTCGTGGCTTTGGGTTCGTTCTTCTGTGGCGGCGTTACCCTCCAGCTGTCAGACAGAGAAAACTTGCCGAGCTGATACTGATCTTCGACCCAGTTCTTGAAGGTGAAGCAGTCTTCGAGAGGGTGGCCTATTGCTCGGTGATAGGAGCAATAGTTCAGGTGTGAGACTTCGCCTGCTTGTTCGGGGTGTTTAGACTCCGGCAGTGTAAGCATCTGGTATTTTATAGCTCGGTCAAGTATCTTCTTCGTCTTGTCCCGAGGAAAAGAGTACGCTCGACTCATTTTCTTCACAAGGGATAGATCAAGACCGCTCGATTCCCGCTTGCGTGGCTTATTAATCCCGCTTTGTTGCTGTCGAGCGTCTCTTTTGCTTTTCGACTTGTTTCTGCCTTTGCGTTGAGCCCTTTTTATGACAGGTTGACAGGGAGTGGAATTTTCATCTTTCACGGCCTGTTGGAGGAGGCGTTGCGTTTTGGCTTTCTCGTAGATGGCCATTTCGCGGTTGTGGTCGTCTCGGACTTTCTGACCAGCTTCCCTTATAAGCTTGTCCATTTGTTCTTCGAACGATGGACTGGGCACTTTTGCATCAGGAACTTTTACTGGTTTAGGATTAGCGTCCTCCCATTGAGCATCCGCTTCTTCATTGAAGTCATGCACGACGTAGCAATCACGGAGTAGCTTTCGTTTCTTGGACCGAATGTAACCAAGCCCGATTGTTTCCATCCTCCCACTAGGCAACTTGTGTTGAGTCCCGGAAACATTCCAGACCCTGTCATAGAATTTGGCTTTTCGAGCGGTCTGCTTAAAAGGTATCCCCTGGCGCTTCAACAGCCTCTTCAAGCCTTCTGTATAATATCTAGGCAAACGGATGGACTGAAGCCTGTCAGGCGTAGAATCCGCACCGTGCCAGATTTCTTTTTCCACCTTGGTTTCCCTAGAGCGGTAGAATAAAATTGCCTTTTCGCCTTCTCGCCTGGGAGGGACATAGAATGTCCGCAGCTCCTCTACACTGTAGATATCGAGTGCATCCAGTTCTTTATAATGTTTAAGCGGCACCATGGCGACTTGCAGACTTTGCTCTTTGTCAGCGGACGTTTGTATTGAAGGCCGAGCAGAAAACACAGCATGGACCTCATCTTCCGAGTCACTACCAAAGATCAACGTAGGAGCGGATGGTCCTGGCTTGTTGTATTAGGGCGGACCTGAATAAACTATCTCCTCTTTCTCCTCGGTATCACTCCCGAAGACAGGGATGGTGGCGTTATCTTTGTTCTCCGGCTTATGACATCTCTCCGTGTCTTCGAAATCCGGTAAGAAGTATTTGGCATCTTCATATTTGCGGACTTCGTTCACAGAAAACGGGTTCATTTCTCCCGTCACGGTATACTCGAGACCATCCCTAAAATATTTCATACACTGATGCTGTGTAGAAGGGATGATGTTGTACTCGTGTAACCATGGTCGGCCGAGCAGAGCATTATAGCATGTCTTGGCGTCTATGACGTGGAATTTAATATCTGTGACGAGCAGCCCAAAGCATAGCGTCAGTATCACGGACCCAAGAGTTCTCGATGATTGGGAGTCGAACCCGGAGATGGTGATCTTATCCCGAGCAAGGTGCTGGACGCTCATGCAGATTTCCTTTAACACCCGCACATTGAGGAGATTAACGGAAGATCCATTGTCAACCAAGATTTTGCCTATCTTTATATCATGGCAGAATCCTGAGACATAGAGGGGGCGATTGTGTTCGCACGTCCCAAGGAGAAGGTCTTCATCGCCAAAAGTGACATCGGCCGTGTGTACTTCCTCCAGCTCGTCCTTCATCTTTTCTTCGGCGAGAAAAGCTTGGAATTGTTCCGTCTCCTGTAGTGCCTTGATTAACGAATCACTTGCCTCTTTTGATAGTAAAAGGGCGTCAAGAATGCTGAGCTGCGGGGGTAGCTTCCTCAGATGCGCTAGAACGTTGTAGTCCATCCTACTTTTCTTCGGCGGGTCCTTGGCAGTTAACTCTTCCATGACTTGGTCATCCAGGGCGATATTCTTAGAGACCTTTTCTTTCCCTTTATCTTTTTTGTTTGAGGGTCCGAGATTCTTTTCTGGTAGCGTCCGATTACGCAGCCGGATATTTTCACAGACCTTCTACTCTTCTTCTTTTCCCGAGGTGGACTCTTTAAAGAGGGGGCTAAGAGCCAGCTCTTCATCAGAATCGCTCTCGAATGTGAGCACTTGTGATCCCCTGGCGTTAACCATGCGACAATTGCCGGTAGTTCTGTTAAGCTCCTCGGTCGTACCTTTCTGCTCCCGACGGGATTTGCGCTTCTCCCGCTTAAAATGTTGTGGGTGAGCAACATATCCATGCCACCATTTATAGAAAGCTCTGCACTCTTCAGTGGGGTGCGAAATCTTCCGATGATACAAGCAGTAGGAAGGGTGCATTTCCGCTTCACTAGTAATGCTTCCTTCAGAGGATGGTAGCTTCATACCCATGGATATGGCCTTAGCAAACCTTTTCCTCATCTTGAATTTGCTTCTATTTGCGATGGACGTACTTTGATTCGGCTGGAGTGCTTCAACTATTTCGTTTAGTCGCCGGCGTTTGGCCCTTTCAAATATGACCGTCTCGCATTCCCGATTAGCTTTACTTTTTAAAAGAGTTTCATTGAGGAATGCGTCAATTGTTTCATCCGATGGCCCCAGAATTTCCAGTTTAGGATCTGCCCCCAGATTTTCAGTGCAAGGAGTTTCCTCATCGTCTGTAAACGAATGGGAAATCATATGACAGCTCGCCACGTATTCTTCAAATTCATCCGACGAGCTGTCTCCCTCATCTTCCTCTTGAAAGATGTGGTTGAGAACTCTTGGAGTGTAATGGGAGTCCGTGCTTTCTGGTTTTATTCCTCCAGCGCGTCAATTTATTTTTGTAAGTCCGTGCGCTTGTCGCCAGGCTTCATGGGCTTCTTGGATTTCTTCTTCTTCTTCTTTAAAGATTTTGACGGCTGGTTGTGAGTGCTTGGGCCACCACCATCAGTTTTTGGAGTTGGACGTGGCTTCAACATCCCTTCAATGATCTGAGCTTCCAACGGGTTCTTCCACTTGATCGCTGGGCATGTTTGAAGATCGTTCAACATCCTCTTTGTTTTAGCTGATAGTACGACCTCCCATGGAGCTTCTTCAACGAGAGAGCACGTTGCCCCCGACGTATTCATCCTTTTAGGGGTGTGAGGCTGCGGCGGATTCACCTTCCATCTGTCGGACAACGCGAACTTGCCCTGTTGGTACTGGTCCTCAATTCAATTTTTGAAGACGTAGCAATCTTCGATCGGATGACCCAGTACTCGATGATAGGGACAGTAGTTGGGATCGTTGACATCATTTGGCTGCGACGGACGTCTTGGATCCGACAGATTTATGAGTCAGTTGCGCAATGCTAGCTCAAACAGTCTTCTCGTTTTATCTCGGGGAAACGAGTAAGGACGTCCTAGCCTCTCCTCAAGGGATAGGTGTGGACGCATATTATTTTGACGGACAGCTGGTTTCAAGTTGCTCGGCTGTTGTTGAGCATTAGCGACAACAATTGCTTTCCCCTTTCCCTTCTCATTTCAAGAGTCCGACTTTGGAGGGGGAGGTCTATGGCCCATCTGATCCATCTGAGCTAGCTTGTCGATCAAGGCCTGGAAGGTAGTCGGCTTGAAGAACATCATGAATTGGGATATGGTCGCCTGCGGATCAAGAGTTCCCACAAACATCCCTACTGCCGGAGCCTCTTCAATGCGTTGCTCGCATTTTGACCACAAGTTCCGCCACCGTATAGCATATTGGACCCATGTCTCGCCCGCTTCACCCTGGCATTAATCAATGCCGTTACCGGGGTGCGTTTGCTGGCGCTTGCGAAACGCTGGGTAAACAGCAGCTCCATCTCCGCGAAGGTCATGATAGAGTCGTTTGGGAGCTCGGAGTACCACTCGAATGCTGTATCCGATAAGCTACCAACGAACTGGCAAAGTAACAACTTATCATCACCGCCGGTGTTGCCGCAAAGCGCTCTGAACTGGGCAACATGCTGGTGGGGATTGCCCGTCCCCTTATAGACATGGAATTTCGGTATTGTATAGCCCGGCGGGTACTTAATCTGATCGTACCAGCTTGGATACGGTCGCCCCGTCTTGACAACTTGGCCGGCTGCCTCAGTTGCCTGATGAACCCGGATCTGCTGAGCTATATATTCGTCCAAGTCAGCTTTGGAGATTGTCTCCTCCTTGGCTGTTGACAGAGCCGGTGGAGGATTTGACGTTTCTCCCCTATCGTCTTCAAGGACGATTGGAGGATCTTCAGCAGGAGGATCTTGTTGGATCATCATTCCCACCATGTCCTGGAACAGGAAGGCCATTCGCTTTATGTTGGCTGTTTGTTCAGCAGCCTCTTTATCCTTCTTCTCCAATATCCGACGAAGGAATTCAGCGTCAGTTTCTTGCTCATGGCGTTCATCCGAGGACGCTTCGGGGATTTCTTTTGGTCCAGTGAGTGTAGCCATCGCGTTCATCATTTCTTGGAGCTTTTGCTGTTGCTCCTGAGCTTTGGTCACTGACCGTGTAAGCGGTCTATGACTTATAGATGCACGGCTATCCTCCTTCCCCGATGCCATGTATACAGTATGGACCACGATGCCCCCGGGCTTAGGGCGTTTAGGCCACCGCCTTTGACATTTGCTGCAGGCGTAGGAATTTTCTCCGGCCTCCTTCTCTTATGGGTCGTTGAAGTTGAGGGGGCCGTTGCAGCGGGCACCCTGGTGACTGTCGTCCTTTGCTGTTTGATTGAACGGTCCTTTTCTTCCTGCACTTTCGCACTTTTCTGCTGACGAGAGTGACCTTGGTCAATTACGGAGTCTTGAACCCTTCGCCAAACTTTATAAATTTTGGAGGATAGCCGCTGAGGGGGCTGCTCCAGCTTCGTTTCCGGAACCCTCTCCGCAGGTGGAGGAGATCTTTTTAGCGTAGCAGTTGGAGAGTTCTTACGTACTCTCCTAAGTGGTTCAAAGCTGTTCCCAATTGGAACAGCAGCATTAACTTCCACAACTGGAGCAAGTGGAGTTAGCCCTGAGGGGGAGTTGCCCCCAGCCTTCCTTACTCGGCTCCAGTGGCGACGTCAAGCATGACGAGCCGTTGGGACTGGCTCGGCGATAGGGACAGCTTCATCTTGCCCCATGTCCGAATGAGGTGCTGCTGGTGTCAGCCTCTTAAAGACTGATGTTGTCCTTTGAGCGGCGATGTTCAATCTGTCAAAGACAGATCCTCGAGTAGGAGCAGGAGCCGGAATAGTCAGCCTTGAAAAGACTGACTCTTTAACAGGAGAAGCCGCCTTGATGACTTCAGGAGTAGGGGTAGCTCTCTTCCTCGGGACGGCCATTTCAGGGTTCATGGGCTTCTTGGCGGGCCCATCAGGGTTCTGGCTCAGCCTGGCAAAGACAGAGGCTGCCGGTTTGATATTGGATGACCCGTTGAAAGGGGCTGTTGTAGCAGTGAGCCGATCGAAGACCGACTTCTTGTTCGCTTCTGGTGCGGGTACTGGCATGGTGAAGCTTGCAGGCGGGATCATGGTTCCGAAAAACAGGCCGGTGGTGGCATGGGTCACCTGTTCTACCGGCATGGCAAGGATGGAGGCCGCTTGAGGCCCATAAGCTACTCCTCCAGGTAAGGCGGAGCGTCGGTTGCATTGGCATTTGGAGCAACTCGAGCAGTTGGAGGCCATTGATGCTTGATTTCTGCACCAGGCAAAAGACCAAATCTTAGTAGCTTGAAACCCAAAGGCAACCATTAACAAACCGCGATTCGTTCGCGAAGACGACACACGAAGTGTGGAGTGGAAAGAGGAAAAGGTCCCACCGGGCGTGCCAGAATCTGTTCCCCTCCGAAAGATGCGGTGGAGACGCGATAAACGTCTTGCCTGAGATTCGGGGCAGATGCTATTTAGTTTTATCCGTCCATCTCTCCGAAGATACCAAGTTGATTTATGGCACCGTGTATCGGAGGTTTAGACGGATGCGGCCGATGTAGCAGACTTCGTCAGATTCCCCCTCGCCTGAAGGGTTTTTGATTGTGGGGACCTCTTCCCTGCAGGCGCAAGCCCCTATAGTTAATTACGCTACCGTGTCGCGGTAACAACTTTCTCCTTCTCCAGAATTTCACTTCGTGTCGTGTGTGTTTGTTTTGTTTGTGGTTGCCCGTGGATTGTATACGGAGACTAGGTTATGCCGTCGCCCGTAGGACGTGGATTAGTCCAAATCCGTATTTTCTTAGATTTAGGTTTGGGGTTTTTGTTTAAGGATACGTTAGCCCTATTTAAGGCTAAGATCAACTTAAACTTTTGTTAAGGATACGTTAGTCTAATCTCTAGACTAAGATCGACTTAACGGGATCGTTTGGATCCGATAAGAGAGCAATTGGCTCTATTGTTCTAGTTTAGGGACGTAGTGGTCCATGTTCCAGTTTAAGGACATGGTGGTCCATCATTCCCATTTGGGGACGAACATTAGTTTAAGGACATTTCGGTCCAACGTTCCCATTTTGGGACGAATATTAGTTTAAGGACGTTTCGGTCCACGAGTTTAAGGACCCCGCAGTCCGTATCGATGTGTGGTTGTCGGGACCCATCACCTCTCTGACATCGTTGAAGGATTACAACGATAGGTGTCAGAGGAGTTCAGAGATGTACCCTTGAACCGGATGTAAATTGATTTAAGAGAGCAGTCTTGCTCAGTCAATTTAATTTGAGGACTTACGGCCATGATTGGGCTGAGTCCAGTTGAGAATATTCAACTTTTTTTATTTTCGGCCTATTAGGCCTGTGCTAGGGCTTTGCCCCTGTTTAATAATGCACTGCATTTTATTCTGGCCTGTTAGGCCTTTTTGATTTGGGCTCTGTCCCTTTATAAATGATGCAGAGCATCTGTTTGGGCTCTGCCCTTCTTTAAAATAATGCATTGAATTTAATTAGGCATGTTAAACCTTTCTTAATTCGGCTTGGCCCTTCTGTAAATAATGCAGTGCATTAATCAAACTGACAGTGGCCATGTGGCCTGTCAGGCGCTTTGCGCCAATTATAGAGCGCAAGCGCATATGGAGATAACACGTGTCATGCTCGGGTGAGCGCAAGCGCAACAGCGCAGTGCGCTGCGCTGTTGCGCTGCTGACACGTGGCGCGCTCTGGTGAGTTGCGCCAACTTCAGAGAGCAATGCTCTATCTTAAAAGCGCACAACGCAAGTGGTCTTGGAGCTGACACGTGGTGCTCTCTGGTGGTTTGCGCCAACCCAGGAGCGCAACAGTGCAGATTTTGCAAGTGCAGGGCACTGTTCAATAACTTGATCCAATTTTGGATTCAAGAAAAGAATCTTTAAGATTCCAGAACCAATGGTTCATAAAAAAGTGCAAGGCACTGTTATTATTTTTTATTTATTGAAGATCATTGATCTTATTCTTAGATCAATGATCTATTCAGAAGAAATTCTTCTTGTTTTTTATAAAGGTTTTTACCTTTTTTTCTTCTTCTTGAGTTCTTTTCACAATTTTTTTTAGAGCTCTCTCTATTCTCTGTATTGTTGTTTTTTTATCTTGATGTTGATGATTGAATTGGGGTCTAGGGGCCTTTATATAGTGCCCATTAATTTGTTAAATTTGTTAAAAAGATCATTCTCTGAGTGATTTGGGGAATTTTCCCCACCGTTGGATCTTTGATCCAAGGGCTTCTGTTTTACAGAAGACAATCTTCTTATTTTAACAAGAACAGAAAGATCTTACTGGAATTTTAATTCTGTTTGGCGCAAACGCATCTGTGTTTGACACGTGTCGCGCAGCGCAGAGCGCAGCGCAACTGCGCGAGCGTAACTGCGCAGAAACGTGTCGCGCAGCGCAGTGCGCTGCCACGTGTCGCGCAGCGCAACTGAGCTAGCGCAACTGCGCTGCCTCGTATCGCGCAGCGCACAGCGCAGCGCCACTGCGCTTGCGCAACTGCGCTGACCCGTGTCACGCAGCGCAGCGCTTGCGCAACTGAAGCGTTGCTTCCTTTAACTTTGTTTTAAATAGAGCCTTGCTCTGATTGGGCGCGCTGTCTTGGGCGCTGCGCTGATGCATCAGCTCTTGACACGTGGCGCGTTGCGCGTAGCGCAAGGGATTTGAAGCGTTGCTTCAATTTTTGAATTTTTGAAATTCAAACAGTGCCTTGCTCTGATTGGGGGAAACACGCTTTTGCGCTGCTGACACGTGGCGCGCTCTGGTGAGTTGCGCCAATTCAGAGAGCAATACTCTATTTTAAAAGCGCATAGCGCAAGTTATTCTGGTGCTGACACATGGCGCTCTCTGGTGGCTTGCGCCAACCCAGAAGCGCAACAGTGCAGATTTACAAGTGCAACGCACTGTTTTAATATCTTAATCCAATTTTGGATTTAAGAAAAGAATCTTTAAGATTTCAGAACCAATGGTTCATAAAAAAGGCAATAACTTTGTTATTTATTATATTTTTATTGGAGACCTTTGATCTTGTTCTTAGATCATTGATCTTTTCAGAAGAAATTCTTCTTTTTTTATTCAAAAGGCTTACCTTTTTTCCTCTTTTGAGTTCTTCTCAAAATTCTTTAGAGTTCTCTCTTTGTTTCTGTGTTTTTGTCTCTCTGTGTTGTTTTTTTTTGAGTTTGGGTCTAGGGGCCTTTATATAGTTCCCATTAATTTATTAAATTTGTTAAAGAGATTATTCTCTGAGTGATTTAGGGAATTTTCCCCACCGTTGGATCTTTGATCCAAGGGCTTCTGTTTTACAGAAGATAATTTTCTTGTTTTAACAAGAACAGAAAGATCTTACTGGAATTTTAATTCTGTTTGGCGCAAACGCACCAGCGCTTGACACGTGCCACGCAGCGCAGAGCGCAGCGCAACTGCGCTGCCACGTGCCACGCAGCCCAGAGCGCAGCGCAACCGTGCTGGCGCAACCGCGCTGGCGCAACCGCGCTGCCACGTGCCGCGCAGCGCAGTGCGCAGCGCAACTGCGCTTACACGTGCCGCGTAGCGCAGAGCGCAAGTCAGCTGAAGCGTTGCTTCATTTATTTTAATTTTAATTTCCAAAACAGAGCTTTGCTCTGATTGGGGGAAACAGAAGCGTTGCTTCGTTTCCCGCCTTGGAATTTGAACTGAGTTTTGCTCTGATTGGGGTAAACAAATGCCCCCCCCCACCGTTGTGCTTACGTGGCCCTCCAAACGTGAGCGCAGCGGTGGCAGAATTCCAACCGCTGCGGAAACTCTTGGAAGTTGAAAGGGCATTTGATGCCTATTAATGGGACTTTTGGTCCTCCACAAATGATCATCATCTTTTAAGATTTTTACTTTCAAAACTTCAGAGCCTTGCTCTTGCCTTCAAGAACTCCAAGAATTAGAGTTTCTTTAGAAAACACTTTTTAGGTAAAAATTTTAATTAAATTAAATTAATTTTCATCGACAGAGCCTTGCTCTCAATAGATTCCTGATCTAAAGAAAACCCATTTAGGGTTTCACTTAGCAGAGTTTTGCTCTAAAAGGATCTAAAAAGAACTAAAGAGAACCCCGTTAGGATTCCATCAATAGAGTTCTGCTCTCCGAAATATTTCATTTATAATTTCTTGATTCATTAATGGAGCTTTGCTCCTTTTAAATCATATAGCAGAACTCTTAAGAGTTGCTGATTTTTGTCGATCTTCTTTTATAGGATTGATGGACGCCCACATGTACGACCTCGACGAGATCATCTCCTATGGGGACATCCGCCGACTCGGCCGTTCCCAAAATCGAGAATTTACTAATGCCGAGTGTGCCGAGATCATGAGTCGCTTCGACGCATACAACGGTCAGTTGCTTTCTCGAAGTTCCTTTCTCCTGAAGCTTATCGTGGGAGCCATCTGGGAAGCGCTTCCCCTATTCTGTACTGGTGTGCCACTTAGGGCATTGGATGTCGCAGAGGATAAGGTGCACTCAGTGTACCTGATGAACCTAATCTCGAAGAGACGGCGAAACAATCTTGTCGATCTCTTGCACCAGGCTTTTCAACAGTCCGCCATTCTTGCTGCCTATTGGAGGGTGGAGGACATCAGTGGGGATCCTGACGCCCGTGCTCGTGAAAGGAAGCACACTAGGATAGTTCGCCAGGCTTAGAAATTTCTGGACAAGGTCACTTATGAGTTCCTCAATCCATGTCCTGAATTTGAGGTTTTGCCATTGTAACCATCTCGATAATGTCTTTGTCTATTTCTTTATAATTGTAAGAACCTTTTGCAATATGAATGGAAAATTTCACATTTCAGCTTGTCTTATTTCTCGTTCTGAGTCTTTTGCATATGCATGAATAGAGCTGTCTCGAACGCTTGATCAAATGCAAATCGGATGTTCTTTCTGTCGCTTTCTTCTTTCATTGATTATCAGCATGTTGCCTTAGTAAACATGGTCAATAGATGATATAGCGAGCATTCTGTCTTGGTTTCTTCAAGAGGTAGCAATGGCTTAGGTCGCAGGTTCAGATCTGCTGCCTAAGACTTTTCAACTCTATGAGCCGTGAGGGTCTCATAGAGATTTTTCTTCCTACGGGTCGAGAGGATCTCGTAGGTGGATTTTCTCCTTAGGAATCGTGAGGATTCCTAAGTGCGTTTTCTCTTATAAGTCGTAAGGATCTTATAAGAGAATTTTCCCTCTTACGAGTCGAGAGGACGCATAAGCGGTTGTTTCCCTCCTTGTCGAGATTCGACTTTGGAGAGTGAGACCCGTGGATAGTATGCAAGAGACCGTTTTAGACCGACTTGCAGGGTCCCAGCGCTTAGGAAACAAGTTTTTTAATCCCCGCTGCCTAAGGCTTTATCTTGCAAGTCGAGATGAATCGGAAAGTCCTCGCGAAGACACTAATTTCCTCACGAGTCGAGACAAATCGAGCAGCTCTTGTCAAGGACACTAATTTCCCTGAGTCGAAGTATTTTGCCGAGGACACTGGTTTCCTCGGGGTTGTAACGAATCGGAGTATTCCTGCGGGGACACTGGTTTCTCTGCAGGACGACGCGAATCAAGAAGCTCTCATCAAGGACGCTAGTTTTCCTGAATTGAGGATGCTGCCAAGGACACTGGTTTCCCTAGGGTTGAAACGAGTCGAGGTGTTCCTGCAAAGACGCTAGTTTCTCTGCGGGTCGACGCGAATCAAGAGGTTCTCGTCAAGGACACTGGTTTCCCTGAGTCGAAGTATTTTGCTGAGGACGCTGGTTTCCTCGAAGTTGAAACGAATCGGAGTATTCCTGCAGAGACACTGGTTTCTCTGCGGGCCGACGCGAATCGAGGTGTTCTCGTCAAGCACACTGGTTTCCCTGAGTCGAAGTATTTTGCCGAGGACGCTGGTTTCCTCGAATTTGAAACGAATCGGAGTATTCCTGCAAAGACGCTAGTTTCTCTGCGGGCCGACGCGAATCGAGGTGCTCTCGTCAAGGACACTGGTTTCCCTGAGTCGAAGTATTTTGCCGAGGACGCTGGTTTCCTCGAAGTTGAAACGAATCGGAGTATTCCTGCAAAGACGCTAGTTTCTCTGCGGGCCGATACGAATCGAGGTGCTCTCGTCAAGGACACTGGTTTCCCTGAGTCGAAGTATTTTGCCAAGGACACTGGTTTCCTCAAAGTTGAAACGAATCGGAGTATTCCTGCAAAGACGCTAGTTTCTCTGCGGGCCGATGTGAATCAAGAGGTTTTCGTCAAGGACACTAGTTTCCCTGAGTCGAAGTATTTTGCCGAGGACGCTGGTTTCCTTGAAGTTGAAATGAATCGGAGTATTCCTGCAAAGATGCTAGTTTCTCTGTGGGCCGACGCGAATCAAGAGGTTCTCGTCAAGGACACTAGTTTCTCTGAGTCGAAGTATTTTGCCGAGGACACTGCTTTCCTCAGGGTTGAAATGAATCGGGGTATTCCTGCAAAGCCGCTAGTTTTTCTGCGGGCCGACGCGAATCAGGAAGCTCTCATCAAGGACGCTAGTTTTCCTGAATTGAGGTATTTACCAAGGACACTGATTTCCCTGGGGTTGAAACGAATCGATGTATTCCTGCAAAGACACTGGTTTCTCTGCGGGTCGACGCGAATCAAGAGGTTCTCGTCAAGGACACTGGTTTCCCTGAGTCGAAGTATTTTGCCGAGGACGCTGGTTTCCTCGAAGTTGAAACGAATCGAAGTACTCCTGCAAAGACATTGGTTTCTCTGCGGGTCGACGTGGATCAAGATGTTCTCGTCAAGGACACTGGTTTCCCTGAGTCGAAGTATTTTGCCGAGGACGCTGGTTTCCTCGAAGTTGAAACGAATCGGAGTATTCCTGCGGAGACACTGGTTTCTCTGCAGGCCGACGCGAATCAAGAAGCTCTCATCAAGGATGCTAGTTTCCCTGAATTGAGGTATTGGTCAAGGACACTGATTTCCCTGGGGTTGAAACGAATCGATGTATTCCTGCAAAGACGCTAGTTTCTCTGCGGGTCGACGAGAGTCAAGATGTTCTCGTCAAGGACACTGGTTTCCCTGAGTCGAAGTATTTTGCCGAGGACGCTGGTTTCCTCAAAGTTGAAACGAATCGGAGTATTCCTGTGGAGACACTGGTTTTTCTGCGGGCCGACGCAAATCAAGAAGCTCTCATCAAGGACGCTAGTTTCCCTGAATTGAGGTATTGGCTAAGGACACTGATTTCCCTGGGGTTGAAACGAATCGATGTATTCCTGCAAAGACGCTAGTTTCTCTGCGGGTCGACGCGAATCAAGATGTTCTCGTCAAGGACACTGGTTTCCCTAGTCGAAGTATTTTGCCGAGGACGCTGGTTTCCTCGAAGTTGAAACGAATCGGGGTATTCCTGCGAAGATACTAGTTTCTCTGTGGACCGACGCGAATCAAGAAGCTCTCATCAAGGACGCTAGTTTCCCTGAATTGAGGTATTTGCCAAGGACACTGGTTTTCCTGGGGTTGAAACGAATCATTGTATTCCTGCAAAGACGCTAGTTTCTCTGCGGGTCAACGCGAATCAAGATGTTCTCGTCAAGGACACTGGTTTCCCCGAGTCGAAGTATTTTGCCGAGGACGCTGGTTTCCTCGAAGTTGAAACGAATCGGAGTATTCCTGTGGAGACACTAGTTTCTCTGCGGGCCAATGCGAATCAAGAAGCTCTCATCAAGGACGCTAGTTTTCCTGAATTGAGTATTTGCCAAGGTCACTGATTTCCCTGGAGTTGAGATGATCTCTGGTGGTCTTTCAGGTTTTATATGAGTTACCGTTAAAACCGTGAAGCTAGGATTTTGATCTTCGCTTCGTTTGCTGGTGTGCCCGAATCCTATTGGAGGAGGGACGCTGTAGCGACATTTCGTTTGTTGTGTAGAGACGAACGCTGAAGTGGTGATCACTCCACGCTGGGGTGAGATGATCTCCGATTGTCTTTCGGGCTTTATATGAGTTGCCGTCAAGACTTGGCTTCGTTTTCTGATGGAGCATGGGCAGGAAAGATATGTTACCTTCTTTGTTTGTGCCCCTGGATTGTATACAGGTATTGCTATAATATCGTCTGTAGGGCATAAATTTCATTATATATATTTTTCATTTTATTTCTTTCCGCGGTGTTCTATCATTTCAGCTTTTATATCGCGAAAGTCGCGATTGCCCAATCATTTCGGCTGTTTATTTTATTTTTACTCGCTGCTTTTTATTGCGAGTTGCCCAATCATTTCGGCTATTTTGTGTGCATATTTTTTTACTTGCTTCTTTTTATTGCAAGTTGCCCCATCATTTCGGCTATTTCGTATGTATGTGCGGCCTACTGGCTTTCCGCCGTAAACCTGAAATTAGACACCAATTTCGGCATCAGCACCGCTACAACTGGGATATTGCCAGGAGCGAATCATCATTTGCCTCTGTCGATGTCGAACAAAGGTGGCTTAGCGAACAGGGTTAAGGTCCTGTTGACTAAGGCTTTTGACTTCATGAGCCGTAAGGGTCTCACAAAGGTATTTCTCCCTACAAGTCGTGAGGATCTTGTAGGTGTATTTTCTCCTTAGGAATCGTGAGGATTCCTAAGTGCATGTTCTTCTGTAAGTCGTAAGGATCCTACAAGAGGGTTTTCTCCTTGTAAATCGAGAGGACTTACAAGGGTTGTTCACCATGAAAACATATCCCCAGTCACGGATGGGACTTTGTTAGGGAAATGTTTATTCGCGCCCGTGGATTGTATACAAGGGTCAGTATTGAGCCGCTTGTAGGGCACTATCGAAGGTCGTGGGAGTTGCTTAAGAACAGGTTCAGGTCTCTGTAACTTAAGACTTTCAAATCTTATAAGCCGTGAGGGTCCCATAAGAGAGTTCTCCTTACGAGTCATGAGGATCTCACAAGTGTAATTCTCCTTAGGAATCGTGAGGATCCCTAAGTGTGTTTCTCCCTTGTGAGTCGTAAGGATCTCACGCGGGTGGTTTCTCCTTACAAGGTCGAGAGGACCCTGCAAGTGTCTTTTAACGAGGTTGCGCCCTTTCGGGTTTTCACAAACACTCGCCGGTAGTCCTGCTGTTTTTACTCACGGAGCCCTTTTGGGTTTTCATCTGTGCCCATTTTGCTTATGGACATACCGTCTCTTTTTTTTTTATTCTTTTATTCTTTTTATTTTTTTCTAACGAGGTCGCGCCCTTTCGGGTTTTCACGAACACTCGCCGATAGTCCTGCTGTTTTTACTCACGGAGCCCTTTCGGGTTTTCATCCGTGCCCATTTTGCTTATGGACATACCGTTTTTATTTATTTTTTCTTCTCTTTTTTTATATTCTTTTTTTATCGCGTCAGCCTGAGGATGCTGCGGTAGTAGTTTAAAGACATTTCGGTCATCAACTAGTTTTAGGACGTAGTGGTCCGTCATTAGTTCAAGGATGTTTCGGTCCGTCATTAGTTTAAAGATGTTTCGGTCCTGCGTTAGTTTAAGGACGTTTCGGTCCGTCATTAGTTTAAAGACGTTTCGGTCCTGCGTTAGTTTAAGGACGTTTCGGTCCGTCATTAGTTTAAGAGTGTTTCGGTCCGTCATTAGTTTAAGGACGTTTCGGTCCGTCATTAGTTTAAGGACGTTTCAGTCCGCCATTAGTTTAAGAACGTTTCGGTCCGGTCAGGAGAAGGCCGGCTACTACTTATAGAGTTTGGGCTTAGGAAGACAGCGAGCGGACATAGTTGTCGTCATCTATCATTGACCTAGGCTGTGGCTCATTAAGCGTAGTGTTTCTTTAGGAAGTGGCCGTTTATTGGCCTGAAAGGCCTTTCACCGTGCATATCCATGAGTAGATAGGCTCCACCCTGGTAGACCTTGTCTATGATGTACAGGCCTTCATAGTTCGGCTCGAATTTTCCCCGCTTGGCGCGATTGAGGATCATAGGCCTTTTGGCCACTAGCACGAGTTCGCCTTGGCGGAATATCCTCGGCCGGGTCAATCTTTCATATGAGCACCTTATCTTTGCTTTATAAGCCTCTAGATTTTGTTGCGCTATGATCTGGGTTTCATCAAGGGCGTCAAGCTCCTCAAGCCTAAGGTGAGCATTTTCTTCATCTATCAACTCGTAGTGGACTGCCACTCGTAGAGAGGGTAACTCTATTTCGAGAGGGAGTACTGCTTCGGTACCGAATACCAACGCGTATGGCGTTGTGTTCGTGGCCGTCTTGAACGTAGTTCGATACGCCCAGAGAGCTTCTTGCAGTCTCTCGTGCCAGTCCTTCTTATTTCGGGACACCATCTTCTTCATGATCTTTGTCAAGGTCTTGTTGAAGGCCTCAGCTAGACCGTTAGCTCGCGGATTATAAACTGAAGAATATCTCCAATCTATATTATGCTGTCGCGCGAAGCGACTGATCTTGTGGCTTTTGTAAGCTGGCCCATTATCGGAGATGATCCGTCTCGGCGTTCCAAACCGGTATATGACGTGCGTCTTGAAGAAATGGAGGATATTCTCCGTCTTCACTTCCCTCAACGGTACTGCTTCTGCCCATTTGGAGAAGTAATCAGTCGTCGCCAGGATGAAACGATGCCCTCTAGCCGATGCTGGTTCGATGGGGCGGACTATGTCAGTTCCCCACATCTCGAACGGCCAGCTAGCCACCGTTGGATGTAGAGGATTTGGGTGCTGATGGATAAAGTCTTCATGAATTTGGCATGAGTGGCATTGCTTCGCATATTCGAGGCAGTCCTGAATCATCGTGGACCAATAGTAGCCCATCCGTTTAATCTTCAACTTCATCTTCGGGCCTGCTTGGTGAGAACCGCAGAGTCCGTCGTGAACTTCTTGAACGACTCTTTTCGCTTCATCAGGTCCCAGGCATCTCAGCCACAGAGAATCAAACGACCTCTTGTACAGGGTATTATTAACGAAGGTGAAAGACAGAGCTCGTTTCATAAGCTGATGTCTTGAGGACGCATCTTCGGGCATTCGACGGTATTTGAAGTAGTCTATAAAGGCTTCTCTCCAATCCTCAGCCTTTTCCTGGTCTTTTATTTGCAGGGTTGTCTGCTCAGTCGCTCCCTTTTCTTCGGATGATTCCGGAGATATTTCTGCTGGGGCAAGTACTCGACGGCTTTGTACCACGATTCTGACATCATCGAGATTCTCGTCAGCTAGTTCTTTAGCGAGCTTAGCTAACGTGTCCGCTTTGCTGTTTTCCGCACGCGGTATGCTTTCCAGCATGTAGGAGGGGATTTGGGTCAACAGTTGCTGCACCTTTTCGCCGTATTTCACCAGCTCTGGTTTGCATGTTTGGTAATCGCCGTTTACTTGACTAACGACCAGTTGGGAGTCTCCGTATATGAGGAGGTTTTCAATTCCCATATCGATGGCGATCTCGAGGCCTGCTATCAAAGCTTCGTATTCGGCCTCATTATTCGTCCTCGGTTCTGTTAAGGAGAAAGCAAAGCGCATTATCCCTCCTTGTGGAGTCACGAAGATAAGGCCTACTATCAATTTGATTATGGGCTTACTTTGTTTGCACTTCTTCATGGAAAGATGCTCCATCGAAATAAAGCTCTCATCGGGTATCGCTCCCATCGATCGCTTCAAACGCATGTTCGTCTGGTAGTTCGCAATTCAGAGGGGAATCAGCCGGTATCGGATGCTCAGCGAGGAAGTCGGCGATGGCTTGGCCTTTCACTGCTTTAAGAGGCTGATAAGTTATCGAAAAATCCATTAAAAGCAAGGCCCATTTAGCGAGTCTCCCTGTCAATATGGCCTTCGACATTAAATATTTAAGGGGGTCCACTTTCAAAATGAGACGGACTTCATGCGCCAACGCATAGTGCCTGAGCTTGGTTATCGCAAAGATCAACGCCAGGCAGTGTTTTTCAATGGGGGAATAGTTACTTTCTGCCCCCAGTAGAACTCGACTCAAATAGTAGAGTGCTCTTTCTTTCCCTTGGTCGTTTTCTTGCGCCCATAATGCGCCTAAGGAACCTTCGAGGGCTGTTGTATAAAGGATGAGGGGTTTTCCCATAACCGGAGCAGCCAACACTGGTGGGTTCTGGAGGTACTTCTTGATTTCATCCAGCGCTTCTTGGCATTTATGATCCCAAACAAACGGAGTTCCCTTCTTCATCAGCTAGCTGTAAGGACGGCACTTGCCTGAAAAGTTGGCTATAAATCGCTGAATGTACGCGAGCTTCTCTTGGAGAGACCGCAATTGCTTGAGAGTCCTTGGCAGAGGCATTTCCATGATCGCCTTGATCTTGACGGATCTATCTCGATACCTCGGTGTCGGACGATGAATCCTAGGAATTTCCCTGAGGAAACTCCGAATGCGCACTTGAGAGGGTTCATCTTCAAGTTGTATTGTCGAAGGCGTTGAAATACGGTCTTCAGATGCTCCAGATGTTCCTCGTATGATTTGCTTTTAACCACGAGGTCGTCGATATAGCATTCAACGATTTCATGTATAAGGTCATCGAAGATCTTTGTCATGGCCCGTTGATAGGTGGCACCGGCGTTCTTTAAACCGAAGGGCATCACCTTGTAGCAGAATATACCCAGAGGGGTCCGGAAAGCGTTGTGTTTCTGGTCTTCAGGATGCATCTTTATCTGATTATATCCTGACGAGCCGTCCATGAAGGAGAAAACCTCGTGAGTGGATGTGTTATCTATCATCAATTCGGTGACTGGTACTGGGAAATCATCCTTCGGGCATGCTTTATTGAGATCCCTGAAATCCACGCATATGCGCACTGTCCCATTTTTCTTCGTCACCGGGACGATGTTGGCGATCCAATCGGGATACTGAACTTCCTGGATAAACCCAGAGTCGATCAGCTTCTTGACCTCGGCGTTGATACTCATCTCAAGCTCGAGACGCATTCTTCTCAACGCGTGTTTGATTGGTTTGACGTCCGGGGATATCGCCAATTTATGCACAGCGATTTCTGGATCTAGTCCTGGCATTTCGGAATAGTTCCACGCAAAGCAATCTCTATACTGCATAAGCACGTCTTTTAATGAAGCCACCCTTTCTTTAGATAGCAACTCGCTGACGAATGTCGGTTGTGGGTCGTTCGCCGTCCCCAACTCAATTTTCTTGAGCTTATCTACAGTAGTATGCATTCCATCTTCCAGCTCTTTTGGCGCTGGTGGGAATTCTGAGATTACCTCGTCATCGCTGTTTTCGAAGCACCAGGGAAGGTCATCCATGTTCTCGGACCCTTCTTTTGATATTGTTATCATGTGACAGGTATGCACTCGCTTCAAGATCGATGTGGATCTGGTTTTGCTCTCGTGGCTTTGGGCTCGTGCTTCTGTGGCGGCGTTACCCTCCAACTGTTAGATAAAGCGAACTTGCCGAGCTGATACTGATCTTCAACCCAGTTCTTGAAGGTGAAGCAGTCTTCGAGAGGGTGCCCTATTGCTCGGTGATAGGAGCAATAGTTCGGGTGTGAGACTTCGCCTGCTTGTTCGGGGTGTTTAGACTCCGGCAGTGTAAGCATCTGGTATTTTATAGCTCGGTCAAGTATCTTCTTCGTCTTGTCCCGAGGAAAAGAGTATACTCGACTCATCTTCTTCACAAGGGACATATCTGGACCGCTCGATTCTCTCTTGCATGTCTTCTTAGTCCCGCTTTGTTGCTGTCGAGCGCCATTTTCGCCTTTCGACTTGTTTCTGCCTCTACGTCGAGCCTTTCTTATAACAAGTTGACAGGGAGCGGCATTTTCATTTTTCGTGGCCTGTTGTAGGGGGCGTTGCGTTTTGGCTTTCTCGTAGATGGCCATTTCGCGGTTATGGTCATCTCGGACTTTTTGACCAGCTTCCCTTATAAGCCTGTTCATTTGTTCTTCGAACGACGGACTGGGCACTTTTGCATCAGGAACTTTTACTGGTTCAGGATTAGCGTCCTCCCATTAAGCATCCTCTTCTTCATTGAAGTCATGTACGACGTAGCAATCACGAAGTAGCTCTCGTTTCTTGGACCGAATGTATCCGAGCCCGATTGTTTCCATCCTCCTACTAGGCAACTTGTGTTGAGTTCCGGGGACGTTCCAGACCTTGTCATAAAATTTGGCTTTTTGAGCGATCTGTTTAAAGGGTATCCCTTGGCGCTTTAGCAGCCACTTCAAGCCTTCTGTATAATATCTGGGTAAACGAATGGGCTGAAGCCTGTCAAGCGTAGGATCCGCACCGTGCCAGATTTCTTTCTCCACTTTGGTTTCCTCAGAGCGGTAGAATAGAATTGCCTTTTCGCCTTCTCGCCTGGGAGGGACATAGAACGTCCGCAACTCCTCTACGCTGTAGGTATCGAGTGCATCCAGTTCTTTATGATGTTTAAGCGGCACCATGGCGACTTGCAGACTTTGCTCTTCGTCAGCGGATGTTTGTATTGAAGGACGAGCAGAGAATATAGTATGGACCTCATCTTCCGAGTCACTACCAAAGATCAACGTAGGAGCGGATGGTCCTGGCTTGTTGTATTGGGGCGGACCCGAATAAACTATCTCCTCCTCTTCCTCGGTATCACTCCCGAAGACAGGGATGGTGGCGTTAGCTTTGTTCTCCGGCTTGTGACACCTTTCTGTGTCTTCGAAATCTGGTAAGAAGTATTTGGCATCTTCATATTTGCGGACTTCGTTCACGGAAAACGGATTCATTTCTCCCGTCATGGTATACTCGAGACCATCCCTAAAATATTTCATACACTGGTGCTGTGTAAAAGGGATGATGTTGTACTCGTGTAACCATGGTCGGCCGAGCAGAGCGTTGTAGCATGTCTTGGCGTCTATGACGTGGAATTTAATGTCCGTGACGAGTAGCCCAAAACGTAGCATCAGTATCATAGACCCAAGAGTTCTTGATGATTGAGAGTCGAACCCGGAGATGGTGATCTTATCCCGGGCAAGGTGCTGGACGCTCATGCAGATTTCCTTTAACATCCGCACATTGAGGAGATTAACGGAGGATCCATTGTCGACCAGGATTTTTCCTATTTTTATATCATGGCAATACCCTGAGATATAGAGGGGGCGATTGTGTTCACACGTCCCAAGGAGAAGGTCCTCGTCACCAAAAGTGACATCAGCCGTGTACACTTCTTCCAACTCATCCTTCATCTTTTCTTCGGCAAGAAAAGCTTGGAATTGCTCCGGCTCCTATAGTGCCTTGATTAACGAATCTCTTGCCTCTTTTGATAGTAGAAGGACGTCAAGAATGCTGAGCTGCGAGGGTAGCTTCCTCAGATGCCCTAGAACGTTGTAATCCACCTTATTTTTCTTCGGCGGGTCCTTGGCAGTTAGCTCTTCCATGACTTGGTCATCTGGGGCAATATCCTCAGAGACCTTTTCTTTCCCTTTATCTTTTTTATTTGAGGGTCCGAGATTCTTTTCAGGTAGCGTACGATTACGCAACCGGATATTTTCGCAGACCTTTGGCTCTTCTTCTTTTCCTGAGGTGGACTCTTTAAAGAGGGGGCTAAGAGCCATTTCCTCATCAGAGTCGCTCCCGAATGTGAGAACTTGTGATCCCCCGGCGTTAACCATGCTACAATCGCCGGTAGTTCTGTTAGGCCCCTCGGTCGTACCTTTCTGCTCTCGACGAGTTTTGTGCTTTTCCCGCTTAAAATGTTGTCGGTGAGCAACATATCCCTGCCACCATTTATTAAAAGCTTTGCACTCTCCGGTGGGGTGCGAAATCTTTCGATGATATAAGTAATAGGAGGGGTGCATTTCTGCTTTACCGGTACTGTTTTCTTGAGAAGGTGGTAGCTTCATCCCCAGTGATACGGCTTTAGCAAACCTTTTCCTCGTTTTGAATTTGATTTTTTCTGCGGTGGACGTACTTTGATCCGGCGGGAGCGTCTCAACCTTTTCGTCTAGTCGCCGGCGTTTGGCCCTTTCAAATATGACCATCTCGCGTTCCCGATCAGCCTTACTTTTCAACAGAGCTTCGTTGAGGAATGCGTCAATTGTTTCATTCGATGGCCCCAGAAGTTCGGATTCAGGACCTGCCCCCCGTTTCTCGGTGCAAGGAGTTTTCTCATCATCCATGAACGAGTGAGAGATCATATGACAACTCGTCACGTATTCCTCGGATTCATCTGACGACCTTTCTCCGTCATCTTCCTCTTGAAAGACGTGGTTGAGGAACTCCTGGAGTGTGATGGGAGTCCGTGCCTTTTGATTGTAATCCTCCAGCACGTCAATTTGTTTTTGTAGATCCGTGCGCTTATCGTCAGGCTTCACGGGCTTCTTAGATTTCTTCTTCTTCTTCTTTGAAGATTTTGACGGCTGGTTGTGAGTGCTTGGGCCACCACCATCGATCTTTGGAGTTGGGCTCGGCTTCAACATCCCTTCAATGATCTGAGGTTCCAACGGGTTTTTCCACCTGATCGCTGGGCATGTTTGAAGACCGTTCAGCATCCTCTTTGTTTTGGCTGATAGCACAACCTCCCATGGATCTTCTTCAACGAGAGAGCACGTTGCCCCCGGCGTATTTACCCTTTTAGTGGTGTGAGGCTGCGGCGGGTTCACCTTCCATCTTTCGGACAATGCGAACTTTCCCTGTTGGTACTGGTCTTCGATCCAATTTTTGAAGACGTAGCAATCCTCGATCGGATGACCCAATACTCGGTGGTAAAGACAGTAGTTGGGATCATTGACATCATTTGGCTGTGATGGACGTCTTGGATCTGGCAGATTTATGAGTCGGTTGCGCAATGCTAGCTCAAACAGTCTTCTCGTTTTATCTCGGGGAAACGAGTAAGGACGTCTTAGCCTCTCCTCAAGGGGTACGTGCGGACGCATATTATTTTGACGGACAGCCGGTTTCAAGTTGCTCGGCTGTTGTTGAGCATTGGCGACATCGATCGCTTTTCCCTTCCCCTTCTCATTTCGAGAGTCCGGTTTTGGAGGGGGCGGTCTATGACCCATCTGATCCATTTGAGCTAGCTTGTCGATCAGGGCCTGAAAGGTAGTCGGCTTGAAGAACATCATGAATTGGGATATGGTTGCCTGCGGATCAAGGGTTCCCACAAACATCCCTACTGCCGGCGCTTCTTCAATGCGTTGCTCGCATTTTGACCATAAGTTCCGCCACCGTATCGCATACTGAACCCATGTTTCGCCTGGCTTCACCCTAGCATTAATCAATGCCGTTATCGGGGTGCGTTCGCTAGCGCTTGCGAAACGCTGGGTAAACAGCAGTTCCATCTCCGCAAATGTCTTGATAGAGTCGTTTAGGAGCTCGGAGTACCACTCAAATGTTGTATCTGACAAGCTGCCGACGAACTGGCAAAGCAACAATTTATCATCACCACCGGTGTTGCCGCAAAGCGCCCTGAACTGGGCAACATGCTGGTGGGGATTTCCCGTCCCCTTATAGACATGGAATTTCGGTATTGTATAGCCCGACGGGTACTTGATCTGATCGTACCAGCTTGGATACGGTTGCCCCGTCTTGACAACTTGGCCGGCTGCCTCAGTCGCCTGATGAACCCTTATCTGCTGAGCTATATATTCGTCCAGGTCAGCTTTGGAGATTGTCTCCTCCTTGGCTGTTGACAGAGCCGGTGGAGGATTTGACGTTTCTCCCCTGTCATCTTTAAGGACGATCGGAGGATCTTCAGCAGGAGGATCTTGTTGGATCATCATACCCACCATGTCCTGGAACAGGAGGGCCATTCGTTTTATGTTGGCTGCTTGTTCTGCAGCCTCTTTGTCCTTCTTCTCTAATATCCTCCGAAGGAACTCAGCGTCAGTTTCTTGCTCCTGGAGTTGATCCGACGATGCTTCGGGGCTTTCTTTTGGCCCAGTGAGTGCAGCCATCGTGGTCATCATTTCCTGGAGCTTTTGCTGCTGCTCCTGCGCTTTAGTCACTGATCGCGTAAGCGGTCTATGACCTGTAGATGTACGGCTGTCCACTTTCCCGAACGCCATGTAGACGGTATGGACTACAGTGCCCCCGGACTTAGGGCGTTTGGGCTCACCGCCTTTGACATTTGCCACAGGTGTGGGAATTTTCTCCGGCCTCCTTCTCTTGTGGGCCGTTGAAGTTGAGGGGGCCGTTGCAGCGGGCACCCTGGCGGTTGTCATCCTTTGCTATTTGATAGGACGGTTCTTTTCTTCCTGCACTTTCGCCCATTTCTGTTGACGAGAGTGATCTTGGTCGATTACCGAGTCCTGAACCCTCCGCCAGACCTTGTAAATTTTGGAGGACAGCCGTTAAGACGGCTGCTCCAGCTTTGTTTCTGTAACCCTCTCCGCAGGTGGAGGAGATCTTTTTAGCATGGCAGTCGGAGAGTTCTTGCGTACCCTCCTTAGCGGTTCAAAACTGTTCCCAGTTGGAACAGCAGCATTAACTTCCACCACTGGAGCAGGTGGGATTAGCCCTGTGGGGGAGTTGCCCCCGGCCTTCCTTACTCAGCGCCAGTGGTGACGTCGAGCGTGTCAAGCTGTTGGGACTGGCTCGGCGATAAGGATAGTTTCGTCTTGCCCCCTGCCCGGATGAGGCGCTGCCGGTGCCAGCCTCTTAAAGACTGATGTTGTCCTTTGAGTGGCGATGTTCAATCTGTCAAAGACAGACCCTCGAGCAGGAGCAGGAGTCGGAATGGTCAGCCTTGAAAAGACCGACTCTTTAACAGGAGAAGCCGCCTTGACGACTTCAGGAGCAGAGGTGGCTGTCTTCCTCGGGACGGCCATTTCAGGGTTCATGGGCTTCTTGGCGGGCCCATCAGAGTTCTGGTTCAGCCTGGTAAAGACAGAGGCTGCCGGTTTGATATTGGACGACCCGTTGAAAGGGGTCGTTGTAGCAGTGAGCCGATCGAAGACCGACTTCTTGTGCGCTTCTGGTGCGGGCACTGGAATAGTGAAGCTTACCGGAGGGAGCATGGTCCCGAAAAATTGACCGGTGGTGGCCTGAGTCACTTGTTCCACCGGCATAGCAAGCATGGAGGCCGCTTGAGGCCCATAGGCTATACCTCCAGGTGAGGCGGAGCGTCGGTTGCACTTGCATTTGGAGCAGCTCGAGCAGTTGGATGCCATTGATGCTTGATTTCTGCGCCAGGAAAAAGACCAAATCTTAGTAACTTGAAACCCAAAGGCAACCATTAACAAACCGCGATTCGTTCGTGAAGACGACACACGAAGTGTGGAGTGGAAAGAGGAAAAGGTCCCACCGGGCGTGCCAGAATCTGTTCCCCTCCGAACAGCGGCCAAGACGACGTAGAGACGTCTTGCCTGTGATTCGGGGCAGATGCTATTTGGTTTTATCCGTCCACCTCTCCGAAGATGCCAAGTTGATTTATGGCACCGTGTATCGGAGGTTTAGACGGATGCGGTCGATGTAGCAGACTTCGTCGGATTCCCCCTCGCTTGAGAGATTTTTGATTGTGGGGACACTCTTCCCTGCAAGCGCAAGCCCCTGCAGTTAATTACGCTACCGCATCGCGGTAACAACTTTCTTCTTCTCCAGAATTTCACTTCATGTCGTCTGTGTTTGTTTTGTTTGTGGTTGCCCGTGGATTGTATACGGAGACTAAGTTATGCCGTCGCCCGCAGGACGTGGATTAGTCCAAATCCGTATTTACTTAGATTTGGCTTTGGTGTTTTAGTTTTAAGGATACGTTAGCCATATTAAGGCTAAGATCAACTTAAACGTTCGTTAAGAATACGTTAGTCTGATTTGAGACTAAGATCAACTTAACAGAAAGAGCACATAGGGGCTCTATTGTTCCAGTTTAGGGACATAGTGGTCCATTTATATATGGCCGTCGGGACCCGTCACCTCTCAGACGATGTTGAAGGATTACAACGATAGGTGTCAGAGGAGTTCGGAGATGTACCCTTGAGCCAAAGTTGATTTGGGATCTTATAGTCCAATTTGGGACTAAAGTCTGTTTGAATGTTTAAGGATACGTTAGCCATATTTGAGGCTAAGATCAACTTAAACGGGATCGTTTAGATCCGACGAAAGAGCGTTTTGGGGCTCTATTGTTCCAGTTTAGGGACGTAGTGGTCCATGGGTAGTTTAGGGACATTGCCGTCCATTGCCAGTTTAGGGACATGGTGGTCCATGTTCCAGTTTAGGGACATAGTGGTCCATAGGTAGTTTGAGGACATTGCGGTCCATTTCCAGTTTAGGGACATGGTGGTCCATTGTTCCTGTTTTAGGGACGGATATTAGTTTAAGGACGCATTAGTCCATGGGTTTAAGGACCCCATAGTCCATATAGATATGTTTAAGGACGCATTAGTCCATTAGTTTAAGAACGCATAAGTCCGTGGGTTTAAGGACCCTACAGTCCGTATAGATGTGTTTAAGGACGCATTAGTCCATTAGTTTAAGGACGCATAAGTCCATGGGTTTAAGGACCCCACAGTCCGTATTAATGCGTGGTTGTCGGGACCCGTCACCTCTCTGACGTCGTTGAAGGATTACAACGACAGGTGTCAGAGGAGTTCGGAGATGTACCCTTGAACCGGATGTAAATTGATTTAAGAGAGCAGTCTTGCTCAGTCAATTTAATTTGAGAACTTACGGCCATGATTGGGCTAAGTCCAGTTGAGAATATTCAACGTTTTTATCTTTGGCCTATTAGACCTGTGCTAGGGCTTTGCCCCTATTTAATAATGCACTGCATTTGTTTTTGTTTGGGCTCTGCCCTTTTTAAAGTAATGCATTGCATTTTATTTGGCCTGTTGGGCCTTTTTTAATTGGGCTTGACCCTTCTGTAAATAATGCAGCGCATTAATCAAACTGACAGTGGCCATGTGGCCTGTCAGGCGCTTTGCGCCAATTATTGAGCGCAAGCGCATGTGGAGGTGACACGTGTCACGCTCTGGTGAGCGCAAGCGCAGTGTGCTGCGCCAGTGCGCTGCGCTATTGCGCTGCTGACACGTGGCGCGCTCTGGTGAGTTGCGCCAATTCAGAGAGTAATGCTCTATTTTAAAAGCTCATAGTGCAAGTTATTCTGGTGCTGACACGTGGCGCTCTCTGGTGGCTTGCGCCAACCCAGGAGCGCAACAGTGCAGATTTACAAGTGCAAGGTACTGTTTTAATATCTTGATCCAATTTTGGATTCAAGAAAAGAATCTTTAAGATTCCAGAACCAATGGTTCATAAAAAAGGCAATGCCTTTGTTATTTATTATATTTTTATTGTAGACCTTTGATCTTGTTCTTAGATCAATGATCTTTTCAGAAGAAATTCTTCTTTTTTTATTCAAAGGATTTACTTTTTTTCCTCTTTTGAGTTCTTCTCAAAATTCTTTAGAGTTCTCTCTTTGTTTCTGTGTTTTTGTCTCTCTGTGTTGTTTTTTTTGAGTTGGGGTCTAGGGGCCTTTATATAGTGCCCATTAATTTGTTAAATTTGTTAAAGAGATCATTTTCTGAGTGATTTGGGGAATTTTCCCCACCGTTGGATCTTTGATCCAAGGGCTTCTGTTTTACAGAAGACAATCTTCTTGTTTTAATAAGAACAGAAAGATCTTACTGGAATTTTAATTCTGTTTGGCGCAATCGCACCAGCGCTTGACACGTGTCACGCGGCGCAGAGCGCAGCGCAACTGCGCTGCGACGTGCCGCGCAGCGCAGAGCGCAGCGTAACTGCGCTGCCACGTGCCGCGCAGCGCAGAGCGCAAGTCAGCTGAAGCGTTGCTTCATTTATTTTAATTTTAATTTTCATTTTAATTTCCAAAACAAAGCTTTTCTCTGATTGGGGGAAACATAAGCGTTGCTTCGTTTCCCGCCTTGGAATTTGAACAGAGCTTTGCTCTGATTGGGGTAAACAGTGGTGTCTAGGCTAGGCAAGTTAGAAAGGTAACTTTAAAAGGCCCGACTCACGGTGATTCGTGAGCGGATCCCTCCTTTCCTCACTTGTACTTACCTGACCACAATTGGCGGTGAAGAGGCGATTTGAGGTATCTCACAACTTGTCGTCTGGACCAGTTAGGAATAGACTAGTTGACTTAGGAGAATCCAGAACATACAATACGGAAAATATAGACCTTTACAAATAAATATCATTTACTTTATAAAACCATTTTCTAAAAGATTTAGTATTTTACAATCTTTGCAAAGCGCCGCTACAACCCATTCTGGGGAACCCGTTCGGGATGGTGCGGTTTATCGCACACCCTCGGGTTTAGTAGTGTGAGATTCAGACCTCCGCAAGGAGCATTCGCTCTTGAAAGATTTAAAATACGACGTCTTAAGAAAATGAGATTTTCTAGACTATAAAATATTTATTAAAATTATTTTTGTATAAATATATGTATATTTATCATTAAAATATCTATTTTGTTATGATATAAATATTCCACTTTTTCTAAAAAAAATCACAAGAATCAATTTTACACTAAAATACCATAAATTCCACATAGATCAATATTACAGATAAAATACCTTTATTTCTGAAACTAGGATATTTTCACTAGAAATATCACAATATAAAATCCACTTTCATTACGACTCTAAAGACGAATAATGAATACTTGAGGTGTATTTTGAAAAGTATATAAAATTATTTTTACATAAAACCCCCTCAAGTTTTATAAATTACCCTAAGGACCCTAGCAATTATAGGTTTAAGAAATAATCAAGACTTCGATTTACATTTCTAATTGTTTGGCTCGGTTTTGAGTCTGATTATATTTGAATTGAATATGATTCAAGTACAATCTACAATCTTCAATATTACAATTCAATATGAATCTATGAATCCAATTATCAATCTATACAACTTGACTGAACCGAACCATGGATATATATTCCATTTACATGGTTCTCCAGTTATTCCATTTACATGATTCTACGGTTACATCCGTTTACTGATATCATGATTTCAGTCAGTCTTTCAATTATACATTCAATACAATTTACAGTACAAAACAATACAAACAAAACACTACGGGGTTTAAGGGGTAGATTGGTACGGAAGGTGTTAAACGTGGCACGAGACGGTAAGATTAAGACACCTAACATGAATCCAATTACCGTTGTTCCGGGTTGTATAACGGAGCCTTATACTTCCATTTGCCCTGGTCTCTAGCATACTGAGACCCCTCTCGTATACACTGACATTCTTCTGTACCAAGCTACAAACAACAACGTTAATACAACATTAAAAGCTAGTCTATCTCTCTTTCTTTTTTTCTACTTCTCCCTTATCTTTGAGACTTACCGAGCGATCTGTTCGCTGACGACATTCTATTTCTTTCTTCTTTGAATGTCGTCAGGTGGTTTGGACCCGACAGAGATCGAGCCATTTGCAGAAGACTTGGATCAGCTTGCTGAAGAACCAGAGCTCTAGTTTCATTGTACATTTTCCATTCAGTACTTTTCATTTTCTGTCATGCCATTGTTTAGGCATCATTTTTATTTCAGTTGTATTTCCTTTTCATGCATTGTACAAAAGAATGTTAATAAATAAAATTGCTGTTTTTATTATACCTTGCCTCTTGTGTATTTTCTTTTATATTGCTTAGTTACGCTTAGCGTATTTTCTTCTGAGTAAATACGTAGCGGGCCAGTCGCGTCCCCTTCGCCGTAGAATGGGAAGCGGGGCGTGACAGGTTTTGTTGGTGGCCCATGCAGGTCAGAGTTGTATGAAACCCTATCATGCAGTTCTGTTATGCGTGAGAAACCTAAGCAATATAACACAAGAACCAGCAATTAAAACATTTTTTACAATTCATGTTCCTTGAATCTTACAATTTCATATTCCTTGATTCTTATCATTTCATGTACTTGAATCTGTCCTAACCCAAATCTTTTCAAGGTTATGGATTCCCCGAACAACACCAGCACCAACGTCAACAACACACCTCCACCTCCACTACCAATCGTTCCTGCTGTTCCTACGCCACCCACCGAGAAAACAGTGCTACTTGAGGCGATCCGCGGCCTTCTAGAGGGACAGCAACAACTCCTGAACCGTCCCGAGACTGACACACCTGGGGTAAAGAAATTCAGGGCTTTACATCCCAAGCAATTCTTCGGAAAGGGAAGCCCACTTGAAGCTGAGGAATGGGCACAAAGTATAGAGGATGATCTGGCGGCAGCACAAGTGCCAGACATAGTTTGGGTCCGTGTGGCAAAACTACAGCTCATGGACAATGCTCACAACTGGTGGAAGGCGGAAGAAAGCCGTCTTGTATAGTCTATTGAATGGAAGACTTTTCGCGAGAAGTTCGACGCGAAGTATTTCCCTGTGACTGCCAGGTTTGCCATGGAGCAGCAGTTCATTCATCTACAACAAGGTTCGATGTGGGACAAGTCAGTAGATGAGTACGACGCTGAATTCACCATGCTAAGCCGATTCAAGGCACACTTGATACCGACGGACGAGATCAGAGCCCGTCGCTTTCAACAAGGTTTGGACACGGAAATTCAGGCTGCACTAGCCACGGGGAAATTTCTGACTCATGAGAATGCTTTGGAAGCTGCCCGCAGTTATGAGGCAGTAATAAAGGCGAGGGGCAGACCTCAATCTGCCAGTTTGAAACACCCTGCCAATCAAATGGTAGGAGGAGCCCCTTCCAGGCTATCGTTTGAATCCAGGAGAACTGAAGAAATTTGCCACTACTACCATAGAAAGGGACACTTGTGGAAGGACTGTAGACGCGCAAAAGGCCTGTGTCTAATTTGTGGCACATCCAATCACAGAATTGAGACATGTCCATATAGATACAACTCTGCTCACACACCTACCAACTACCCGCAGCGGCCAGCTATCCAGGCTCCTGCAACTCGTCCTGCACTCCCAACACCACCTCCACACAGAACTCCTGTACAGCCTACTCGCCAATTCCAACAGGCAATGAGGAACATGCCTCGAGGGCAGAGAAACAAGCCCCAAGGACAGAATGTGCCTCCAGCTAGAAGGAAGGTACCACGGTGACAGACTTTCACATTAACAGCCGTAGAAGCCGAGACTGTAGGTCAACATAACATCGGTAAGCCTTTTTCATATTTTTAAAACCCTTGCACCACTTTGTTATTTTTTAACACACTGTCAGTACTTCAGTCATTAAACTTTCTTGAATCTGTTACACTTTCCTTTTACAAATTTCGAGGACGCAATTTGTATAAGGAGCGTAGAATGTAATAACCCTAAATTTCCAATACAAGTTTTTACAAAAAAATTTCAAAAAATCCATAAAGGGGTATTTTAGCCTGAACACAAGTTATAAGTAATTATTTTGCTTTTTAATTACAAGTTAAAAGAATGTAACAACTCCATTTTTAGTGTACAAAAATTTGCTTTAAAATTAATGTATACTTGGGGTATTTATATTTACCGTTATTATTTTAAGTAATTAATTAGCTCCATAATTACAAGAAGGAGCTTGTAGCTCATTGGTAATACCTTGCACTACTGAACCAAGCCATCAGAGTTCAAATCCCATACCCCACATTATTTTTAATATTGATTTTTTTAAAAACCTTTAGGATACCATGAGTTTAAATAAGCATATCTCACAAAAACCCCACTACACCCAAAGATGTAACATTTCCACGAGTTAGATGAACCGTCGGGGGGATCCCGGCCGCCTGACTCGGCCGGGAATCGGCCAAATCGGCCTTGACTCGGTCTGACTCCGTCCTCAGACCGAGTCACGGCCGAGTCGGCTGATTCCGGCGACGACCCCAACATGAAAGTTGTGTCTTTTCATATTTCCTATGCACCTGCAAAATTTCAGCCACGGACCATTTCCAGAGCTCTTAAAAAACCCAAATTACTCCACTTTTAATACATTTTTATTATATTTTATCACATTTTTATTTTAAACTTTTCATCTATCCTAACCCTAGCCTAACTCTATAAATACCAACCCTACACACTACCCTCTCACCCCCAAAATCCTGAGCCAACTCTCTCAAAAATTTCCAAGAATCGTGTACTTTGAAAACAAGCTCGAAGCGAAGCTCCGACGAATTCCCGGCGGAACTTCCAGCGATCGTTTTAGGAACTACCGGCGACGACGCAATATATCGGCGATCCCTCTAGTTCCCTCTCACTCTCTTGTATAATCTAAAACCCGTAAGTCCCAATTCCTACCTATCTCTTCTATCAAAAAAATACGGTTTTACAAAACCCGACGGAATCGGAACAAATCCGATTTCCGATTCGGTTTTCTATAAAATTCTATTTCTCACTAATACAATCATACCTAAATTTCCTCATGTTGACTATTAAACACTAATCAAACAATTTGATCAAGTTTCGTCATATGAAATGATAGCTTTTTTAATTTATCGTATTTTTCACTTAAATACCATATTGTTTCAATCCTTCATTAAACCCCATCAAACTTGCTATACATTTAAAGTAGATCACGAGGTAATGACCAACTCCTTACACACTCTTATGCAACACCCCCGAGAACCTAGAATACGAGAAAATAAACATTTTCATTTAAATACCATATATTTAATAAAACCATTTCTAAAAGATTTAGTTTTGATACACTTTTTAAAAAAAGAAGTACCACTTATTATGAAAATACGATAAGTTGTGGACATCGGTCGTTTATCTAAACCTGACTTTGTGGTGTCTAGGCTAGGCAAGTGAGAAATGTAACTTTAAAAGGCCCGACTCACGGTGCTTCGTTAGCGGATCCCTCCTTTCCTCACTTGTACTTACCTGGCCACAATTGGCGGTGAAGAGGCGATTTGAGGTATCTCACAACTTGTCGTCTGGACCAGTTAGGAATAGACTAGCTGACTTAGGAGAATCTAGAACATACAATACGGAAAATATACACCTTTACAAATAAATACCATTTACTTCATAAAACCGTTTTCTAAAGGATTTAGTATTTTACAATCTTTGCAAAGCACCGCTACAACCCAGTTTGGAGAACCCGTTCGGGATGGTGTGGTTTATCGTACACCCTCGGGCTTAGTAGTGCGAGATTCAGACCTTCGCAAGGAGAATTCGGTCTTAAAAGATTTAAAATACGACATCTTAAGAAAATGAGATTTTCTAGAATACAAAATATTTATTAAAATTATTTTTGTATAAATATATGTATATTTATTATTAAAATATCTATTTTGTTATGATATAAATATTCCGCTTTTTCTATAAAAAAAATCACAAGAATCAATTTTACACTAAAATACCATAAATTCCACATAAATCAATATTACAAATAAAATACCTTTATTTCTGAAACTAGGATATTTTCACTAGAAATATCACAATATAAAATTCACTTTCATTACAACTCTAAAGACGAATAATGAATACTTGAGGTGTATTTTGAAAAGTATATAAAAGTATTTTTACATAAAACCCCCTCAAGTTTTATAAATTACCCTAAGGACCCTAGCAATTATAGGTTTAAGAAATAATCAAGACTTCGATTTACATTTCTAATTGTATGACTCGGTTTTGAGTCTGATTATATTTGACTTGAATATGATTCTAGTACAATCTACAATCTTCAATATTACAATTCAACATGAATCCATGAATCCAATTATCAATCTATACAACTTGACTGAACCGAACCATAGATATACATTCAATTTACATGGTTCTCCAGTTATTCCATTTATATGATTCTACGGTTACATTCGTTTACTGATATCATGGTTTCGGTCAGTCTTTCAATTATACATTCAATACAATTTACAGTACAAAACAATACAAACAAAACACTACGGGGTTTAAGGGGTAGATTGGTACGGAAGGTGTTAAAAGTAGCACGAGACGGTAAGATTAAGACACCTAATATGAATCCAATTGTCGTTGTTCCGGGTTGTATAACAGAGCCTTGTACTTCCATTTGCCCTGGTCTCTAGCATACTGAGACCTCTCTAGTATACACTGGCATTCTTCTGTACCAAGCTACAAACAATAGCGTTAATATAACATTACAACAATATAATGCAACATTAAAAGCTAGTCTCTCTCTCTTTCTTCTTTTCTACTTCTCCCTTATCTTTGAGACTTACCGAGCGATCTGTTCACTGACGACATTCTATTTCTTTCTTCTTTGAATGTCGTCAGGTGGTTTGGACCCGACAGAGATCGAGCCATTTGCAGAAGACTTGGATCATCTTACTGAAGAACCAGAGCTCTAGTTTCATTGTACATTTTCCATTCAGTACTTTTCATTTCCTGTCATGCCATTGTTTAGGCATCATTTTTATTTCAGTTGTATTTCCTTTTCATGCATTGTATAAAAGAATGTTAATAAATAAAAGTTATTGTTTTTATTATACCTTGCCTCTTATGTATTTTCTTTTATATTACTTAGTTACGCTTAGCGTATTTGTTTCTGAGTAAATACGTAGCGGGCCAGTCGCGTCCCCTTCACCGTAGAATGGGAAGCGGGGCGTGACAGAAACCCTGCACCTGTATTCGATCAGACCAGGTTACCTGGTATTTCGTCAGAACGGTGCGGCCCTTTTTATGCGGTACAACCCACATCGCTTTGCTTGGCAGCTTGGATATGACCAAGGTGTCCCCTTCGAGGCATTTACGGTGGCGCCTAGCCCGTCACCAGAAGCTGTTCGTGATGCCGCTCATCACTTCATGCGGCTGAACACTGGCTCCCGCTTCATGATTCCTCAAGCTGATCATATTCCTCGATGTGTGGGGTCATTCACGGGCTGGTACCTCCAACGAGTCAGTCCAATTATCGCTGAGGAGAGGAGGGTGCTTCTTGGATATGGGGCTCCCACTCCAATTCACGCCACGGGAGTTCCTCCACAATCGAGTGAAGGTTCGCCCTCCCTTGAGGGATACCAGCGTCGTGCTTATTTCGGAGGCGGCGGATGTGGACTTAACTTCCACAGCCGGTATGCCACTGCGTACTAGGGCTCAATTAAGGGCTAATAGGGCACCAGTAGCAGTGTCATCAGCCACGGCGTCAACAATGGCCGTATCGTCATCGATAGCACCGCCGAGCGAGGACATCGAAAGAGAAGTGTGTCAACGCCGTACTAAAGCTCCACGGGGAAGGAAACGATCATCTTCGGTAGTTAGTTCTAGGTCCAAGAGGCGGAGGAAGACGGTCACCAATCTGCTCGAGTCTTTAATAGAGTCTGAGCCTGTTCTTCAAGAAGAACCACTAGCCATGCAAGAATCGAATGGTGGTCTACTTTTCCCGGGTTCATCTGCCGAGAAAGCCGCACAATTGGCCGAGGCTATAAGACGTTCGCAAGATGAATCCGAGAACGTAAGGATCCCAAAGAGGCCTTACCCTGCCGTTATCTTTTATGAAGACCCTCCATCGATACGGCGGCAATTCATAGGCCCTTTGGAAGAATGGGGTGAGAGGGCCTTTAAACAGGCTGTTCAGCTGACGCCGAGGACGCGCTTTCATTGTGGACCGGTGGCCACGAGTCTACCCTCGGACCTCGGCGAGCACATCTCCTCAGGAAGGAGCATCGGCTTGAACAAGCCATATTAGAGGCTCCCTTGCGCATCGGTATGTTCATGTATCTCCTTGTGATCTTTTATATTACTCGTGCACATATATATATATATATCCTTATTTTCGTACAAACCTTGCAGGGACTTTGGCGATGGCGGAGGATCTGAATTCAAGTCGCGCTTTGGCTATAGACTCCGCTAATATCCCCAATGACACACAAATCAGTGTGGAGGGGGTTGATGCAACCGTTGCTCCTGCGATGGGGGCTCCCTCGGTGACTCCCGCTCCCCAAGCGCTTGCTTCCCCCGGGAGAGGCATCTTCGTTGGTCGCCGATCCGATGGATCTTTCTGGGGGTGGCCCGGGGACTAGGGGACAGGTAGTCGAGGTTGCCGTCCTTCCACTGGAGCCTGCAGTGGCGGCTACTGCCCCTTGCTCGGAATTCGTTACACTGGCCCACGTCCCCGATGATGTGCCTGGGGGCACGGAGGAGGCCGCCGAAGCTGCTATCCCTCCAGCCCATAATAGGAGAAGCATCGAAGGTAACCTTTTATATTTTTATATTAATGATCTCTCCATTATCTGAACTCTTTTGTCTTTTCTGAATTGCGTGGATTGGCAGCGTCTATTGCCGATCTATCCCCCAGGAAGTCCTTTCAGCGCCTGTTGGAGCTGGCCGCTCCGCAGGCGATATCTCCTCAACGCATCGTCCTCTCTTCTGGGCAAGGTCCGTGTCTATTGCCCTTTCTTCACTGTGTTATTATTATTTCATATACTGACATTGATGTATTCTACAGTTCTAGAAGCTGATGACGAGGTTGAAATTCTTGATGGGCCTGGGGAGCATTCGGACCCCTCTTGCATGACTGTGGATAAGTAAAGTCTCAATGTCGTTTCATTTGTTCTTTGCTTACAAGATTCGCTGACTGTTTATAAATCTGAACAGTTCTGCCAGTTCTCACCACGCTGGAGTCTCGCATCGCCATACCACCCGGCCCCTATGCTCTGCGCGCCTCAGAACGGATGGAAAAGCTAAGCCTCTACTCCTTGTTAGCCCTAATTGAGGATCTCCGTGCTCGCAGTCTGATCACGGCTGGAGCATTTGCCGCTGAAGCCAACGGCTTTCTTCCTTTTCTTGCCACCTACCATAGTGAAACATTGGTGCAAGTCTGGGTTGAGTTTTGTCGGCAGGTGGAGGCTTGTTTGCATGTGCTTGAATGTACACGTCTTCCTTCGGAGGTTGTAGCCGCAAAGGCGAGCTTGCGGGGTCTAATTGAGCGGTGTGCTGCGAATATGATATCATGTGAGAAAAGGCTCAGCCGCAAGTTTTCGGAGAGGGAGCTAGCTTCCAAAGCGCTGGAGGAGCTTCAAGCCAGCCTTACGGCCAAGACCACTAAAGCGTATGAACTTTGGCGAGTCCTTCAAGAGGCTATCAAGGAAGTGGTAGCTATTGATAAGGCCGCCGTGTTTACTCGTGAAATCGTCGAAGCCCATAAAGTCACTGAAAAAGAGCTTGAAGGCCGGCTTGCCTCCAACCAGGCCCAACAGGCTCAAGCGGAGGCCCGTCTTTTGACGATACTAAATCATGAAGCCGAAGCCCAGCGAAAAAGGGGTGAACTGGCAAACCTGCTGAATCGCCTGCCGACCTGAAAAATTGTATATATATTTTTTCATTCTTCCTTTGTACATACTCCTGAATGAGAGTATATTTTTTTGTTCTTTCATGAGTTATACTTTGTATTCATTTTGATTCATGAATAAAAGATATATTTTTCTTCAAGATGGTGTGCCTCTTTTAGTAAGTGTATTTTATGGATAGTCTATTTCGATTTCTTTGCAAGACAATGACGGCTTAGGATTCAGGGTTAAGATCTGCCTCCTAAGACTTTTCAACTTTATGAGCCGTGAGGGTCTCATAAAGAATTTTCTCCCTACAGGTCGAGAGGATCCCGTAGGTGTAATTTCTCCTTAAGAATCGTGAGGATTTCTAATTGTGTTTTCTCTTGAAAGTCGTAAGGATCTCACAAGAAAGTTTTGCTCCCTTACGAGTCGTGAGGACCCGTAAGTGATGGGTGAAGTTACCATTATCTGCATTTTACGGAGTCAGGAGTTGCTCTGGATACTTCCCAAAGGGTCATAGCTGTGTTCTGTGAGGATCAGGCTCCGCTCTGGACGTTTCCCATGGGGTCAGGATTGACATAAGCCGCGTTTCACGTAACCAGGAATTTGCTCTGATGCTTCCTACGGCGTCATAGCCATGTTCTGCGAGGACCAGGCTCCGCTGTGGATGCTTCACACGGGGTCATTGCCGTGCTCTGCGAGGACCAGGATCCGCTCTGGACGTTTCCTACGGGGTCAGGATTGACATAAGCCGCGTTCCACGTGACCAGGAATTTTGCTCTGGATGCTTCCCACAGGGTCATTGCCATGTTCTGCGAGGACCAGGCTCCGCTCTGGATGCTTCACACGGGGTCATTGCTGTGCTCTGCGAGGACCAGGATCCGCTCTGGACGTTTCCCACGGGGACAGGATTGACATAAGCCGTGTTCTACATGACCAGGAATTTTTCTCTGGATGCTTCCCAAGGGGTCATTGCCATGTTCTGTGATGACCAGGCTCCGCTCTGGATGCTTCACACGGGGTCATTGCCGTGCTCTGCGAGGGCCAGGATCCGCTCTGGACGTTTTCTACGGGGTCAGGATTGACATAAGCCGCGTTCCACATGACCAGGAATTTTGCTCTGGATGCTTCCCACGGGGTCATTGCCGTGTTCTGCGAGGACCAGGCTCCGCTCTGGATACTTCACACGGGGTCATTGCTGTGCTCTGCGAGGACCAGGATCCGCTCTGGACGTTTCCCACGGTGTTAGGATTGACATAAGTCGCGTTCCACGTGACCATGAATTTTTGCTCTGGATGCTTCCCACGGGGTCATTGCCGTGTTCTGCGAGGACCAGGCTCCGCTTTGGATGCTTCACACGGGGTCATTGCCGTGCTCTGCGAGGACCAGGATCCGCTCTGGACGTTTCCCACGGGGTCAGGATTGACATAAGCCGCGTTCCACGTGACCAGGAATTTTTCTCTGGATGCTTCCCACGGGGTCATTGCCTTGTTCTGCGAGGACCAGGCTCCACTCTGGATGCTTCACACTGGGTCATTTCCGTGCTCTGCGAGGACCAGGATCCGCTCTGGACGTTTCCCACAGGGTCAGGATTGACATAAGCCGCATTCCACGTGACCAAGAATTTTGCTCTGGATGCTTCCTATGGGGTCATTGCCATGTTCTGCGAGGACCAGACTCCACTCTGGATGCTTCACAAGGGGTCATTACCGTGCTCTGCGAGGACCGGGATCCACTCTGGACGTTTCCCACGGGTCAGGATTGACATAAACCGCGTTCCACGTGACTAGGAATTTTGCTCTGGATGCTTCCCACGGGATCATTGCCGTGTTCCGCAAGGACCACGCTCCGCTCTGGATGCTTCACACGGGGTCATTGCCATGCTCTGGGAGGACCAAGATCCGCTCTGGACGTTTCCCACGGGGTCAGGATTGACATAAACCGCGTTCCACGTGACCAGGAATTTTGCTTTGGATGCTTCCCACGGGGTCATTGCCGTGTTCTGCGAGGACCAGGCTCCGCTCCGGATGCTTCACATGGGGTCATTGCCGTGCTCTGCGAGAACCAGGATCTGCTCTGGACGTTTCCCATGGGGTCAGGATTGACATACGCCGCGTTCCACGTGACCAGGAATTTTGCTCCGGATGCTTCCCACGGGGTCATTGCCGTGTTCTGCGAGGACCAGGCTCCGCTCTGGATGCTTCACACGGGGTCATTTCCATGCTCTACAAGGACCAGGATCCGCTCTGGACGTTTCCCACAGGATCAGGATTGATATAAGCCGCGTTCCATATGACCAGGAATTTTGCTTTGGATGCTTCCCATGGGGTCATTGCCGTGTTCTGCGAGGACCAGGCTCCGCTCTGGATGATTCACACGGGGTCATTGTCGTGCTTTGCGAGGACCAGGATCCGCTCTGGACATTTCCCACAGGATCAGGATTGACATAAGCCGCGTTCCACATGACCAGGAATTTTGCTCTGGATGCTTCCCACGGGGTCATTGCCGTGTTCTGCGAGGACCAGGCTCCGCTCTGGATGCTTCACACGGGGTCACTGCCGTGCTCTGCGAGGACCAGGATCCGCTCTGGACGTTTCCCACGGGGTCAGGATTGACATAAGCCGCGTTCCACGTGACCAGGAATTTTGCTCTGGATGCTTCCCACGGGGTCATTGCCGTGTTCCGTGAGGACCAGGCTCCACTCTGGATGCTTCACACGGGGTCATTGCCATGCTCTGGGAGGACCAGGATCCACTCTGAACGTTTCCCACAGGGTCATAGCCGTGTTCCACGTGACCAGGAAGGGTTGACTTTATCCGCATTTCATGGAGTCGGGGTTTGACTCTCGGTCATCTGTGCACCGCCGAGTCATGGAACTGGGAGTTTCCGCGGCTCCGCTTTGCTTGATACTGTGTCTGTTGTAATGGGATGAATGTTGAGATGATCTCCAGGCTATCTGTGAACCGTTGAGATTTGGCTTCTTCTTCTGGTGAAGCCTGGGGAGGAAATGTGTAATTCCCTCTTTGTTTGCGCCCCTAGATCGTATACAGTGATTGATGTGATATCACCTGTAGGGCAAAATTTTCATTTCATTCATTTTTTTAATTTCTTTCTGCGATGCTCTATCATTTCAGCTTTTATATCGCGAAGGTCGCGATTGCCCAATCATTTCGGCTATTTGTCGTGGTGCCCAATCATTTCGGCTATTTGTTTTATTTTTACTCGCCGCTTTTTATTGCGAGTTGCCCGATCATTTCGGTTATTTTGCATGCATATATTTTTACTTGCTGATTTTGTTTGCAAGTTGCCCCATCATTTCGGCTATTTCGTATGCATGTGTGGTTTGCTGGCTTTTTTATCGCTGCAAGCTTAGAATTAGACACTGATTTCGGCATCAGCACCGCTACAACTGGGACATTGCCAGGAGCGAATCATCATTTGGCTCTGATGATGTCGAACAAAGGTGGCTTAGCGAACAGGGTTAGGATCCTGTCGACTAAGGCTTTTAACTTTATGAGCCGTAAGGGTCCCGTAAAGGTATTTCTCCCTACAAGTCGTGAGGATCTCGTAGGTGCATTTTCTCCTTAGGAATCGTGAGGATTCTCAAGTGTATGGATTCTGGTAAGTCGTAAGGATCTTACAAGAGGGTTTTATCCTTATAAGTCGAGAGGACTTACAAGGGCTGTTCACTGTGCAAACATATCCCTAGTCACGGATGAGAATTTGTTAGGGAAACGTTTATTCATGCCCGTTGATTGTATACAAGGGTCGGCATTGAGCCACTTGTAGGGTAGCATTGGAGGTTGTGGTGGCTGCTTAAGAACAGGTTTAGACCCATGTAACTTAATACTTTTGAATCTTATGAGCCGTGAGGTTCTCATAAGAGGGTTTTCCTTACGAGTCGTGAGGATCTCGTAGGTGTAGTTTCTCCTTAGGAATCGTAGGGATCCCTAAGTGTATTGCTTCCTTATGAGTCGTAAGGATCTCACGTAGGTGGTTTCTCCTCACAAGGTCGAGAGGACCTTGCAAGTGTCTTTTAACGAGGTTGCGCCCTTTCGGGTTTTCACAAAATTCGCCGGTAGCCCTGCTGTTTTTACTCACGGAGCCCTTTCGGGTTTTCATCCGTGCCCATTTTGCCTATGGACATACCGTTTTCTTTTTCTTCTTTCTTTTTTTTAATTTTTTTTGTATCAGCCCTAGGATGCTGTAATCTACAGTAGTTTATCGACGTCTCGGTCAACAGCTAGTTTTAGGACATAGTGGTCCATCGTTAGTTTAAGGACATTTTGGTCCGTCGTTAGTTTAAGGATGTTTCGGTCTGTTGTTAGTTTAAGGACGTTTCGGTCCGTTAGCCGGCTACTACTTATAGAGTTTGGGCTTAGGAAGATAGCGAGCGGACATAGTCATCGTCATCTATCATTGACCTGGGCCGTGACTCGTCAAGTGTAGTACTTTTTCAGGAAGCGACCATTTATTGGCCTGAAGGGCCTTTCGCCATGCATGTCCATGAGTAGGTAAGCCCCACCCTGGTAGACCTTGTCTATAATATACGAGCCTTCATAATTCGGCTCGAACTTCCCCCGTTTGGCAGATTGCGGATCATAGGTCTTTTGACCACTAGCACGAGTTCGCCTTGGCGGAATGTTCTCGGCCTAGTCAATCTTTCGTATGAGCGTGTCATCTTTGCTTTGTAAGCCTCCAGATTTTGTTGCGCTATGAGCCGGTTTTCGTCAAGGGCATCGAGCTTCTCAAGCCGAAGGCGAGCATTCTCTTCGTTCGTTAGCTCATAATGAACTGCCACTCGTAGAGTCGGGTTTCGTGGTCGTTTTGAACGTAGTTCGATACGCCCAGAGAGCTTCATGCAGTCTCTCATGCCAGTCCTTCTTATTTCGAGACACTGTCTTTTTCACGATCTTCGTCAAGGTCTTGTTGAAAGCTTCAGCTAGACCGTTAGCTCGGGGATTATAGACTGAGCAGTATCTCCAGTCTATGTTATGCTGTTGTGCAAAGTGGCTGATCTTGTGGCTTCTGTAGGCTGGCCCGTTATCGGAGATGACCCGTCTCGGAGTTCCAAACCGATAAATGACGTGTGTCTTGAAGAAATGGAGGATATTCTCCGTCTTCACTTCCCTCAGCGATACCGCTTCTGCCCATTTGGAGAAGTAATTAGTTGTCGCCAAAATGAACCGATGTCCTCTGGATGATACTGGTTCGATGGGGCGGATTATGTCGTCCCCCACATTTCAAACGGCCAGCTAGCCACCGTTGGATGTAGTGGATTTGGATGCTGGTGGATAAAGTCCGTATGGATCTGGCACAAGTGACATTGCTTCGCATACTCGAGGCAGTCCTGAAATATCGTGGGCCAATAGTAACCCATCCTTTTGATCTTCAGCTTTATCTTCGGGCCGTCTTGGTGAGAACCGCAGAGTCCGTCGTGAGTTTCTTGGATGACTCTTTTTGCTTCTTCAGGTCCCAGGCATCTTAACCACAGAGAATCAAATGACCTCTTGTACAGAGTATCATTGACAAAGGCAAAAGATAGGGCTCGCTTCATGAGCTGATATTTTGAGGACGCATCTTCAGGTGTTCGACGGGATTTGAAGTAATCTATAAAGACTTCCCTCCAATCCATAGCCTTTTCCTGGTCTTTTATTTGCAGGCCGTTTGCTTGGTCGTTCCCTTTTCTTCGGACGACTCAGGAGATATTTCTGTCGGTGCAAGAACCCGACGGCTTTGCACAACGATCCTTAGGTCATCGAAGTTCTCGTCGGCCAGTTCTTTAGCGAGCTTGGCTAATGCATCCGCCTTGCTATTTTCTGCACGCGGTATACTTTCCAAGGTGTAAGAAGGAATTTGAATTAGCAGTTGCGGTACTTTCTCGCCGTACTTCACCAACTCTGACTTGCACGTTTGGTAGTCGCCGTTTACTTGACTAACGACTAGTTGGGAGTCTCCGTATATGAGCAGGTTTTCAATTCCCATGTCGATTGCGATCTCGAGACCTGCTATCAAAACTTCATACTCGGCTTCATTGTTTGTCCTCGGCTCTGTTAAGGAGAAAGCAAAGTGCATTATCCCTCCTTGTGGAGTTACGAAGATGAGGCCTACCCCTGATTTGATTATGGGCGTACTTTGTTTGCGCTTCTTAATGGAAGATGCTCCATCGAAGTAAAGTTCCCATTGGGTATCATTCTCTCTTCTTTCCTCGTCGATTGTGTCAAACGCGTGTTCATCTGGCAGTTCGCAGTTCAAAGGAGAGTCGGCGGGTATCGGATGCTCAGCGAGGAAATCAGCGATATCCTGGCCTTTCACTGCCTTAAAGGGACGATAAGTTATTGAGAATTCCATCAATAGCATGGCCCATTTAGCGAGTCATCCTGTTAATATAGCCTTCGACATCAAATATTTGAGAGGATCCACCTTCGATATGAGATGGACCTCATGCGCCAACGCGTAGTGTCTGAGCTTCGTTACCGCGAAGATCAACGCTAGGCAGTATTTTTCGATGCGGGGTAGTTTCTTTCTGCCCCCAGGAGAACTGGACTCAGATAATAAAGGGCTCTCTCTTTCCCTTGGTCATTCTCTTGTGCCCATAATGCACCTAGCGAACCTTCGAGGGCAGTTGTATACAGGACGAGGGGTTTTCCTTTAACGGGAGCGGACAGCACTGGCGGATTCTGCAGGTATTGGTTGATTTCATCTAGCACGCTTTGGCATTTGTGATCCCAGACGAACGAAGTTCCCTTCTTCATTAGGTGACTGTAAGTACGACACTTGCCAGAGAGATTGGCTATAAATCGCCGGATATACGTGAGTTTTCCTTGGAGAGACCGCAGCTGTTTGAGAGTTCTTGGCGGAGGCATTTCCATAATCGCTTTGAGCTTCGACGGGTCTATCTCGATGCCTTGGTGTTGGACGATGAATCCTAGGAATTTGCCCGAGGAAACTCCGAACGCACATCTGAGAGGGTTCATCTTCAAGTTGTATTGCCGGAGGCGTTGAAATACGATCCTTAGATGCTCTAGATGTTCTCTGTATGATTTGCTTTTAACTACGAGGTCGTCGATATAACATTCGACAATTTCATGTATGAGGTCATCGAAGATCTTCGTCATGGCCCTCTGATAGGTGGCACCGGCGTTCTTTAGACCGAAGGGCATCACCTTGTAGCAGAATATGCCCAAAGGGGTTGCATTTCTTGCACACTATAAGTACTAAGCGCATCGAGCTCTTTGTAATGCTCTTGTGGAACCATGGCAACTTGCAAACTTTGATTTTTGTCGGTGGAGATTTGTATTGACGGCCGAGTAGAGAATACAGCATTTACCTCGTCTTCCGAGTCGCTACCAAAGATCAACATAGGGATGGACGGTCCCGGCTTGTTGTATTGGGGCGGCCCTGAATAAACTATCTTTTCTTCCTCCTCGGTATCACTCCCGAAGACCGGAATAGTGGTGATGGCTTTGTTCTTCGGTTTGTGGCATCTTTCCGTGTCCTCAAAGTCTGGTAAGAATTATTTTGCATCTTCGTACTTTCAGACTTCATTCACGGAGAATGGGATCAACTCTCCCGTTACGGTATACTCGAGACCGTCCTTGAAATACTTCATACACGGGTGTTGTGTAGAAGGGATGATGTTGTACTCGTGTAACTACGGCCGGCCGAGCAAAGTATTGTAGCAAGTCTTGGCTTCAATGATGTGAAATTTAATATCCGTGATGAGTAGCCCGAAGTGCAGCGTCGGTATCACAGACCCGAGAGTCCGTGATGACTGGGAGTCAAAATCGGAGATGGTGATTTTATCACGAGCGAGGTGCTGAACGATCATGCAGATTTCCTTCAACACTCGCACATTGAGGAGATTGACAGAGGACCCATTGTCGACCAGGATTTTGCCTATCTTGATATCATGACAGTATCCGGAGACATAAAGGGGGAGGTTATGCTCGCACGTCCCAAGGAGGAGATTTTCATCGCCGAAAGTGATATCGGCCGTGTGTACTTCTTCCAGCTCGTCTTTCATCTTTTCTTCGGCGAGAAAAGCTTGGAACTGTTCGGGCTCCTGCAGTGCCTTGATCAAAGAATCCCTTGCTTCTTTTGATAGCAGAAGGGCGTCGAGAATGCTTAGCTGCGAAGGTAACTTTCTCAGGTGTGCCAGAACGTTGTAGTGCACCTTACTTTTCTTTGGCGGGTCCTTGGCGGTCAGCTCTTTGACGACTTGGTCATCTAGGGTGATATCTTCAGGGACTTTTTCTTTTCCCTTATCTTTTCTATTCGTGGGCCCGAGATTCTTTTCGGGCAGCGTACGATTGCGCAGCTGAATATTTTCACAGGTCTTCGGTTCTTCTTCTTTTCCTGAGTTGGACTCTTTAAAGAGAAGGATAAGAGTCATTTCTTCATCAGAGTCGCTCCCGAAGGTAAGAACCTGCGATCCCCCAGCGTCGACCATGTGACAGTTTCCGGCAATTCTTTTGTGCTCCTCGGTCTTATTTCTTCGCTCCCGACGAGCTTTGCGTTTCATCCACTTAAAATGTTGCCGGTGAGCAACATATCCCTGCCACCATCTTTTAAAAGCGTTGCACTCCTCAGTGGGGTGCGCAATCTTTCGATGATATAAGCAGTAGGTAGGATGTGTTTCCGCTTCACCAAGAATGTTTCCTTCGAAGGGTGGCAGTTTCATTCCTATCGATATGGCTTTAGCGAAGCTTTTCCTTGTCTTGAATCTATTTTTATTTGCGACGGATGTACTTTGATCTGGCGGGAGTGTTTCAACTCCTTCGTCCAGTCATCGGCATTTGGCTTTTTCAAATATGACCATCTCGCGCTCCTGATCAGCTTTGCTTTTCGAAAGAGCTTCGTTCAAGAATGCATCAATCATTTCGTCTGATGGCCCTAAAAGTTCTGGTTCAGGATTTTCCCCCAGTTTCTTTGTGCAAGGAGCTTCTTCATCGTCTATCGACGAGTGAGAGATCACATGGCAGCTTGCTACAAAACCTTCAGATTCATCCGACAAGTCTTCTCCGTTGTCATAATTTCCGTCCTCAAGGACGTGGCTGAGAAATTCTTAGAGTGTGACTAGAATCCGCGCTTTTTGATTATATTCTTCCAACGTGTCAATCTGTTTTTGCAGGCCCGTGCGCTTGTCACCAGGCTTCACGGGCTTTTTGGTATTCTTCTTTTTCTTTGAAGACTTTGACGGCTGGGTATGAGCGCTTTGGCTATCACTACCAATCTTTGGAGTCGGGCGTGGTTTCAGCATTCCCTCGATGATCTCGGGTTCCAGCGGATTCTTCCACCTGATCGCCGGGCATGTTTGGAGATCGTTCAGCATTCTTTTAGTTTTGGCCGAAAGAGCGACCTCCCATAGAGTTTCTTCTACGAAAGGGCATGATGCCCCCGGTGTGTCTGTCTTCTTGGGAGCGTGTGGCTGTGGTGGGTTCACCTTCCAATTCTCGGACAGCGCAAACTTTCCTTGTTGGTATTGGTCCTCGATCCATCTCTTAAAGACGAAGCAATCTTTAATTGGATGGCTTACCGTTTGATGGTAAGGGCAATAATTGGGACTATTAGCCTCGCCGGGTTGCAGTGGTCGCTTTGGATTTGGCAGATTGATGAGCCTGTTGCGCATCGCCAGTTCGAATAGTCTCTTCGTTTTGTCCCGAGGGAACGAGTAAGGACGCTTTATTTTTTCATCATAATAGCGCAATCTCTCTTCCAGTTGATCCGTTAGTTTTGGGGCACTGGGCTGTTGTTGAGTATTCGCAACAAATGTCACCTTCCCTTTACCCTTTTCGTTCCGCGGCTCCAGCTTTGGAGGAGACGGTCTATGACCCATCTGGTCCATTTGGGCCAGTTTGTCGATCAAGGCTTGGAACGTGGTCGGCTTGAAGAACATCATGAATTGGGAAATGGTTGCATGAGGGTCCAGAGTGTCCATAAACATGCCCACCGCCGGTGCTTCTTCGATGCGCTATTTGCATTTCGACCACAGATTCCGCCATCGTATTGCATATTGAACCCACGTTTCACCTGGCTTCACCTTGGCATTGATCAATGCCATTATTGGGGTGCGTTCACTAGCACTCGTGAATCGCTGGGTGAATAATAGCTCCATTTCTGCGAAAGTCTTGACGGAGTCGTTTGGAAGTTCAGAATACCACTCGAATGCCGTCTTCGACAAGCTGCCGATGAATTGGCGAAGTAGCAATTTATCATCACCTCCGGTGTTGCCACATAGAGCCCTGAACTGGGCAACATGCTGGTGGGGATTGCCTGTCCCCTTGTACACATGAAATTTAGGGATCGTATATCCCGGCGGGTACTTTATCTGGTCATACCAGCCTGGATATGGTCGCCCAGTTTTAACAACTTGGTCGGCCGCTTCATTCGCCTGGTGAGCTCGTATTTGCTGAGCAATGTAGTCATCCAGAGCGGCCTTGGAAATGGTTTCCTCTTTGGCTGCTGAAAAAGCCGGAGGAGGGTTCGATGTCTCCCCTCTGTCGTCTTCAATGATGATAGGAGGGTCTTCAGCTGGAGATTCTGGCTGTAATATCATCCCAACCATGTCTTGGAAGAGAAGCGCTATTCATTTTATATTAGCCGCTTGTTCTGCTACTTCTCTGTCCTTCTTTTCGAGGACTCTGCGGAGGAAGTCAGCATCAGTTTCTTGTTCATGACGCTACTCCGATGACGCCTCCGGGCTTTCTTTTGGCCCAGTGAGTGCGGCCATTTGCGTTAGCATTTTCTGAAGCTTCTATTGCTGCTCCTGGGCTTTTGTCACGGATCGGGTGAGCGGTCGGTGACCCGTCGAAGCGCGGTTTTCCTCTTTTCCAGAAGCCATATAAACAGTATGTACCATTATGCCCCCAGACTTAGGGCGTTTGGGCTCAGCGTCTTTGTGGTCTGCCGTAGTCACAGGGGCTTTCTCTGACCTCCTTCTCTTTTGAGCAGTTGAAGTCGAGGGGGCCATTACAGTGGGCACCCAAGTAGCTGTCGTCTTTTGTGGCTTGACAGGACGGTTCTCTTCCTGCTGAACCTTCACCTTTTTCTATCGGCGAGAGTAATCTTGATCAATTACTGAGTCCTAAACCTGTCGCCAGACTTTGTAAATTTTGGAGGACAGCCGCTGAGGGGACCGCTCCGGCTTCGTTTCTGTAACATTCTCCACGGGTGGAGGAGATCTTTTCAGTACGGCGGTAGGAGAGTTCCTGCGCACCTTGTTCAGCAATTCAAAGCTGTTCCCGGTTGGAACAGCAGCATCGATCTCCACCGTTGGAGCTGGTGGAGTAAATCCAGACGGAGAGCTGCCCCCAGCCTTCCGTACTCGAAGCTAGTGACGACGGTGAGCATGTCGTGTAGATGGCGTTGGTTCGGCTATAGGGATGGCTTTGTCGTGCCCCCTATTCTAGTGAGGCGCTGCTGGTACCAGCCTCTTGAAGACCGACGTCCGTTGAGCAGCAGTATCCAATCTGTCAAAGACAGACCTTTGAGAAGGAACGGGAGCCGGGGTGGCCAATCTCGTAAAGACCGATCCCTTGATGGGAGAAGCTTCTTTAGTGATCTCGAGAGAAGGAATGGCTATCCGCTTTAGGATGGCCGCTTCAGTTATCGTGGGCTTCTTGACAGGCCCACTGGAGTTCAGGCTCAGCCTGTCGAAGAATGACGCTGTTGGCTTGACATCGGACGACCCGTTGAGAGTGGCCGTGATAGTAATGAGCCAATCAAAGACCAACTTCTTTTGCACTTCTTGCGGCAGCGGGATGTTAATGCTCGCTGGTGGGAGCATGGTCCCGAAGAACAATCCGGTGGTAGCCTGCGTCACCTGCTCTATCGGCATTGTGAACAGGGAGGCTGCCTGGGGCCCATTAGCTATTCCTCCAGATGAGGCGGAACGTGAGTTGCAATTGCAGCTGGAATACTTCGTGCAAGTAGACAACATTGATCTTTCTTTTTCTGCACCAAGAAAGACACCAAATCTTAGTACCTCGAACCCAAGGGCAACATATCAAACCACGATTCATTCGCGAACGCGACACACGAAATGTAGAGTGGAAAGAGGAAAAGGTCCCACCGGGCGTACCAAAATCTGTTCCCCGCCGAAACACTCGGGAGAAGACGCGGTGGACGTCTCCCTGAATTTCGGGGCAGATGCTAATTGGTGCTATCCGTCCACCTCTTCGAAGAAGTCAAGTTGATTTATGGCACCATGTATCGAAGGTTTAAACGGATGCGGCCGATGTAGCAGACTTCATCAGATTCCCCCTCATTTGAGGGGTTTTTGATTGTGGGGAATCTCTTCCCTGCAGGCGCAAGCCCCTGCAGTTAATTACGCTACCGCATCGCGGTAACAACTTTCTCTTTCTCCAGATGGTCACTTCGTGTCATGTGTGTTTGTTTTGTTTTTGGTTGCCCGTGGATTGTATACGGAGACTAATTTATGTTGTCGCCCGTAGAGCGTGGATTGGTCCAAATCCGTATCTTCTTAGATTTGGGTTTGGGGTTGGGTTTAAGGATACGTTAGTCTAATTTGAGACTAAGATCAACTTAAACGTTTATTAAGAATACGTTAGTCTAATTTTAGACTAAGATCAACTTAACAGGATCATTTAGATCCAACAAAAGAGCATTTGAACTCTATTGTTTATTTTAGGGACATTGCGGTCGATTACCAGTTTAAGGACATGGTGGTCTATTGTTAGTTTAAGGACATCTCGGTCTAGGTTAAGGACATCATAGTCCATGAGTTTAAAGACCTCACAGTCAAGGTTAAGAACATTGTAGTCCGTGAGTTTAAAGAGCTCACAGTCAAGGTTAAGGACATCATAGTCCATGAGATGTGTGGTTGTTGGGACCCGTCACCTCTCTGAAGACGTTGAAGGATTACAACGACAAATATCAAAGGAGTGAAGAGATGCACCCTCGAACCAAAGTGGATTAGGTGATCTATAGTCCAATTTGGAATTAAGATCCATCAATTAGATTATGAGCACATTGGCTCAGTTAAATCTGAATTCAGAACATATGGCCAGTTTGGGCTAAGTCCAATTGGATTTGAAATGTTGGCCCTTTATTGGACCATTAGACATTTGTCTGAGTTCGGCCCCTCATCACTTAGCAATGCTAAACAAGAGTTTGAGGGTTTTGATAACATTTTTGTCTTTAACTGAGTATTAAACATTATAGCTCTGATTTTACTCAATTTTGAGATTCAGTTGAAGGGGAGGTTTTTTGCCTCTGGAAAACTCAGACAATTTGGCTAAGATATGCTTTAAAATAGTGTTAAACACTAGAGGAAAACAGTGTTAAACACTTTTAATTTTCATAGCCATCACGTGTGGGCACGTGATGGGTACTCATACATTAATTTATTAGAATGTTTATTAGGGGCCACGTGAGGACACGTGAGAGTGCTCAAAGCCAGCATTGCCTTTGCTTTTGTTTTCTTTATTTTGGAAGTCACGTGGGAGCACGTGAGGCATTGCCTCCATGCTTTTTCCTTCTCATTTTGGGAGATTTGTTCAGGGGTCACGTGGGAGCACGTGACCTAGCATTATTCTTTCTTTCTGATCACTGCGGATTGGGGTCACGTGTCATCACGTGACCAATGTTCTTTACGTGCATGGAGATCTTTCAAGTCTCTTTATTTTAAGAATTAAATTCTCTATAAGGTTAAACCTTAATTGTGTTTTTAGAGAAATTAAATTCCTATGTATGCGGAAAAATTAAATTCTTATGTAGGGTTACACCCTGATTCTGTCTTGGAGGAATTAAATTCCTGTGAGTTTAGGAGAATTGAATTCTCATGCAGGGTTGAACTCTGATTTTATTTGGAGGAATTTAATTCCTATGAAATTGGGAGAATTAAATTATCATATATTGTTAAACCCTAGTTTTATCTTGGAGGAATTAAATTCCTGTGAATTTGGGAGAATTGAATTCTCATATAGGGTTAAACCCTAGTTTTATCTTTGGGAGAATTAAATTCTCTAAACTTAATTCTCCTTCTAAGTTTTGGATATACATGGCAGAATCTCCCCGATGAGAATTAAATTCTCAACTTATGGGGAGATTTGCTTCTGCAGATCTTCAACCAGAGGAAGAACTAAGTTTTTGCAGAAGAGTTAAACTCTTAGATTGAGAATTAAATTCTCTTTTTTGTTTTATGAAACTTTGATCCCTTTCCCCTTTCTCACCTAGGGTTTCTTTTCTTGAGAATTAAATTCTCCTTTCTTTTCTCTCTGCTATTTTCCTTCAGAAAATTCCAAGATCCAAAAATCAATAATCCCTTCTCTTCTCTTCTTGGCTCCTATTTATAGGAGAAGGAAAAGAATCAATTTGTTTAGTGAATATTTCATTGAAAATTTTTGTTTGTTTTTGTAACTAACATGATTTCAATGGATTTTATTCACCATTGGATTTTTAATCCAAATGATATTCTGTTTGTTATCTTTGGTGAAATTTAAGGAAATCTTTTCTTGTATAAAATCTTTCCATAAATTGGTGATTTTTAATCATCATTGGATTTTTAATCCAACGGTGCTCCACTTTACAGAGCATAATCCTCTTTTGTTTGGAAAGATTTAAAGAAACTTTCCCAGTTAGGGTCTTTGATTTCCCTTAATTAGAATTTAATTCTATTAACTCATAAGGTTTCAAAGCCCATCACGTGTTAGCACGTGATCCCAACATTTGACCATTGAAATAGAATTTAATTCTATCAATTAAAAAGCTGAGGGACCTGTCACGTGTTGGCACGTGACCCTCTTTTATTCAGAATTTAATTCTGCCTTTTAACAGAGCTAAAGGACCATCACGTGTCAGCACGTGACCCTTGGTCACGTGTGAGCACGTGATGCTCCATTGGTGTCTTTCCTCAGCTGTTTTGTTACATTTTTAATCTCTTTTGGTGGGTTTTAAAGACCCATCACGTTGTGGCACGTGATTACACTAATTGCTTGCTTGATTAGAACTTAATTCTGTTTTCAGGGAGCTGAGGAATCATCACGTGTCAGCACGTGACCCTCGGTCACGTATGAGCACGTGACACCACATTGAGGTTTTTCCTTGCTGTTTTATTATACTTTATTGATCCTTTTTCAGTGGATTTAAAGGTCCGTCAGGTGTGGACACATGACTCCATTAACTGATCGTTTCATTAGAATGTAATTCTATTAAGACAGAATCCCAGGAAACCATCACGTGTCAACACGTGACCCTTGGTCACGTGTGAGCACGTGATACCCCATTGGGGTATTTCCTGATATTTTATCAGGGAACAGGGTGTATTTTGAAAAGTATATAAAAGCATTTTTACATAAAACCCCCTCAAGTTCTATAAATTACCCTAAGGACCCTAGTAAACATATGTTTAAGCGGGACCAATCTCTTGAGCCTCAGGGAGCCGGAGAAGTGGGTGCTTGCCTATCTAAGGTAGATAAATTAACAACGGTGTTATCAATACGGTAATCGTTTTTGAAAAAGACATAAATCCTGCCGCCCATGTGCAGCGGTTACCGATAATATCAAAACAATCAGGACTTCAATTTATTTTTCTAATTGTCTGACTCAGTTTGAGTCTCAGTATAATCTGACTTGAATATGATTCAAGTATAATCTACAATTTATAATCTACAATTTACAATATTACAATTTAACATGAATCCATAAATCCATTATTCCATATATTAAATCTATCAACTTGACTGAACCGAACCATGGATATACATTTCATTTACATGATTATACAGTTACATCCATGATTCTACAGTTATATACATGATTCTCCAGTTACATCCATTTACTGATATCATGGTTTCGGTCAGTCATCCAAACATACAATCTATATTACATGACAATTCAAGTTGCAATATAATACAACAATACAATCAAGATAACATGGGGTTAAGGGTTAGACTGGTACGGAAGGTGTTAAAAGTGGCACGAGACTGCAAGATTAAGACACCTAACCTGAATCCAATTGCCGTTGTTCCGGGTTGTATAACGGAGCCTTGTACTTCCATTTGCCTCTAGTCTCTGGCATATAGAGACTCCTCTCGTATACACTGGCATCCTTCTTTACCAAGCTATAAACAACAGCGTTAATACTAAATACAACATTATAACAATATAATACAACTTTAAAAGCTACCTTCTTATTCTGTCTATTCTACTTCTCGCTTATTTTTGGGACTTACCGAGCGATCTGTTCGCTGACGACATTCTCTTTCTTTCTTCTTTGAATGTCGTCAGGTGATCTGGACCCGTCAGAGATCGAGCCCACTGCTGAAGACTTGGACCAGTTCAGTGAAGACCCCGAGCTCTAGTCATTGTACACTTTCCATTTCAGTATTTTTCTTTTTCTGTTATGCCATTATTTAGGCATTGCTTTTTATTTCAGCTGTATTTACTTTTCATGTATTGTACAGAAAGAATGCGAATAATTAAAGTTGTTGTTTTAATTATATCTTGTCTCTTGTGCTTTACTTTTATATTGCTTAGATACGCTTAGCGTATTTACTTCACAGTAAATATGTAGCGGCCTTATCCCGTCCCCTTCACCGTATACCAGGAAGCGGGGCGTGACAGGTTTTGTTGGTGGCCCATGCATGTCAGAGCTGTATAGAACCATACTATGCAATTTTGTTCTGCGTGAACAACCTAAGCAATATAACATAAGAACCAGCAACTAAAACATTCTTTACAATTCATGTTCCTTGAATCTTATCATCTGTCTTAACCCAAATTTTTCTTCAAGGTTATGGATTCCCCAAACAACACAAGTGCCAACTTCAACAACACTCCATCTCCAGTACCAATCGTTCCCACTGTTCCTGCTCCACCCACCGAGCAAACAGTTCTGCTTGAGGCGATCTGCCGCCTCCTTGAGGGACAGCAGCAGCTTTTGAACCATCCCGAGACTGACGCACCTAGGATAAAGCAATTCAGGGCTTTACACCCCAAATAGTTCTCAGGAAAAGGAAGCCCACTGGAAGCTGAAGAATGAGCACAAAGTATAGAAGATGATCTGGCAGCAGCACAAGTGCCAGAAATAGCTTGGGTCCGAGTTGCAAAGCTGCAACTCACGGACAATGCACGGGTTTGGTGGAAGGTGGAAGAAAGCCGTCTTCATCAGCCTATTGAATGGAAGACTTTCCGCGATAAGTTCGACGCGAAGTACTTCGCTGCAACTGCCAGGTTCGACATAGAGCATCAGTTCATTCATCTACAACAAGGTTCAATTTGGATCAAATCGGTAGATGAGTATGACGCTGAGTCCACCATGCTCAGTCGGTAAGATATGTCACAGTATTTCAAATTTTTAATATCATATACCACACAGCTAATACAAGACCATAACAGATTCGCGGCACACTTAATACCGACGGACGAGATCAGAGCCCGTCGATTTCAACAGGGTTTGGACATGGAAATCCAGGCTGCACTAGCCACAGGGAAATTTGCGACTCATGAAGATGCTTTAGAAGCTGCCCACAGTTATGAGGCAATGATAAAGACGAGGGGCAGACCCCAAGCTACCGGTTTGAAACGCCCTGCCACTCAAATGGAAGGAGGAGCCTCTTCCAGGCCATCGTTTGAACCCAGGAGAATTGAAGAAATTTTCCACTACTGCCATAGAAAGGGACACTTGTGGAAGGACTGGAGGCGCACAAAAGGACTGTGTCTAATTTGTGGCGCATCCAACCACGGAATTAGGAATTGTCTTTATAATAGCAATCCAACTCACACACCCACCAACTACCCGCAGCGGCCAGATATCCGGGCTCCTACACCTCGTTTTGCACTCCCTGCTCCACCACCTGCACAGCCTACTCGCCAATTCCATCAAGCAATGAGGAACATACCTCAAGGGCAGAGAAATAAGTCCCAAGGACAGAATGTGCCTCCAGCTAGAAGAAAGGTACCACGGTGATAGACTTTCACATTAGCAGCCTAGAAGCCTAGACTGTAGGTCAAGGTAACATCGGTAAGCCTTTTTCACATTTTTAAAAACCCTTGCACCACCTTATTATTTTTTTTCACACACTGTCAGTACTCCAGTCACCAAACTTTCCTTGAATTTGTTACACTTTCCTTTTACAAATTTCGAGGACGAAATTTTTATAAAAAGGGTAGAATATAACCCTAAATTTCCTATACAAATTTTTTCAAAATATTTTTTTCAAAATCCATAAAGGGATATTTTAGCCTGAGCACAAGATATAAGTAATTATTTTGCTTTTTAATTACAAGTTAAAAGAATGTAACAACTCCATTTTTAGTGTACAAAAAATTTGCTTTAAAATTAATGTATACTTGGGGTATTTACATTTACTGTTATTACTTTAAGTAATTATTTAGCTCCATAATTACAAGAAGGAGCTTGTAGCTCATTGGTAATACCTTGTATTGCTGAACCAAACCGCCAGAGTTCAAATCTCATACCCCACATTATTTTTAATATTATTTTGTTTTAAATTTTTTTAGATGACCAACAGTCAACACGAGATAACTCCAAATTTTCCCACTACACCTGAAATAATAAATATACCAGAGGCTACATCAGGCGACCCCCACCTCCCGAGCTCCCGTCTCGGCCTGACTCGGGCCGGCGCCGCCGGCCGGACTAGGCCGGTCGGCCGAGTCGTCAATGGGAAAATCCTGGCTTTTGGTCTTCTTTGCACACTCCATTTAATTAGATCGGTTTCAGAGACACCATTAATCCCCATTTACTCTATTTTTAATGAATTTTTAATACATTTTTTACATTTTTAATTTAAAACCCTTCATCTACCCTAACCCTAACCTAACCCTATAAATACCAGCCCTACACACTACCCTCTCACCCCAAAACTCTGAGCCAACTCTCAAGAAATTATTAGAAACCTTGTGTATTTTGAAAACGAGCAAGAAGCGAAGCTACGATGAATTTTCCGGCAAACTTCCGACGACCATCCTAGAAGCTCCCGGCGACGAAACGATGCACCGGTGGCTCCTCCCGATCAATCTCCCTCTCTTTGTTGTCCTAAACCCATAAGTCCCCATTTCTATCTTTCTTTTCTTTCTAAAAAATACGTAATTACAAAACCCGACGGAATCGGAACAAATTCGATTTCTGATTCGGTTTCTTTATAAAACCTCACTTTTCATTAATACAATTATGCTTAAACCATTTCATGTTGACTATTAATCACTAATCAACCATATTGATCAAGTTTTATATCATACAGTAATTGCTATTTCATTTTACCGTATTTTTCATTTAAATACCACATAGTTTCAATTCTACATTTAACATCACAAAACTTTTCTATACCTTTAAGTAGATCAAGAGGTAATGACCTACCTCCTCACACACTCATATGCAACATAGCACAATACCCTTGGAAACATAGAATATGCGAAAAACGATATCTTTACAAATAAATACCATAATTAATAAAACCGTTTTTCCTTAATGATTATTATTTATACAAATCTTTGCAAAGCGCCGCTACAACCCATTTGGGGAACCCGTTCAGGATGGTGCGGATTATCGTACATCCTCAGGCTTAGTAGTGCGAGATGCAGACCTCCGTAAGGAGCATTCGGTCTCGAAAGATTTAAAATACGACATCTTAAGAAAACGAGATTTCTAGAATATTATATATATACTAAAATTATTTTCATATAAATATATGTATATGTAACATAAAAATATCTATTTTGAATTATTATAAATATTCCACTTTTTTCTAAAAAAATCACAAGAATCAATTTACCTTAAAATACCATGAATTCCATACAAATCAATATTACAAATAAATACCTTTATTTATGAAATTAGGATATTTTCACTAGAAATATCACAATATAAAATCTACATTCATTACAACTCTATATACGAATAATAAATACTTGTGGTGTATTTTTAAAAGTATATAAAAGTATTTTTATATAAAACCCCCTCAAGTTCTATAAATTACCCTAAGGACCCTAGTAAACATAGGTTTAAGCGGGACCAATCTATTGAGCCTCAGGGAGCCGGAGAAGTGGGTGCTTGCCTATCTAAGGTAGAAAAATTAACAACGGTGTTATTAATACGGTAATCGTCTTTGAAAAAGACACAAATCCTGCCGCCCATGTGCAGCGGTTACCGATAACATCAAAACAATCAGGACATCAATTTACTTTTCTAATTGTCTGACTCAGTTTGAGTCTCAGTATAATCTGACTTGAATATGATTCAAGTACAATTTACAATTTACAATCTATAATTTACAATATTACAATTCAACATGAATCCATGAATCCATTATTCCATATATTAAATCTATCAACTTGACTGAACCGAACCATAGATATACATTCCATTTACATGATTATACAGTTAAATTCATGATTCTACAGTTACATACAAGATTCTCCAGTTACATCCGTTTACTGATATCATGGTTTCGGTCAGTCATCCAAACATACAATCTATATTACATGACAATTCAAGTTGCAATACAATACAACAATGCAATCAAGATAACACGGGGTTAAGGGGTAAAATGGTACGGAAGGTGTTAAAAGTGGCACGAGACTGCAAGATTAAGACACCTAATCTGAATCCAATTGCCGTTGTTCCAGGTTGTATAACGGAGCCTTATACTTCCATTTGCCTCTAGTCTCTGGCATATAGAGACTCTTCTCGTATACACTGGCATCCTTCTGTACCAAGCTACAAAGAACAGCGTTAATACTAAATACAACATTATAACAATATAATACAACTTTAAAAGCTATCTTCTTATTCTGTCTATTCTACTTCTCTCTTATTTTTGGGACTTACCGAGCGATCTGTTCGCTGACGACATTCTCTTTCTTTCTTCTTTGAATGTCGTCAGGTGATCTGGACCCGTCAGAGATCGAGCCCACTGCTGAAGACTTGAACCAGTTCAGTGAAGACTCCGAGCTCTAGTCATTGTACACTTTCCATTTCGGTACTTTTCTTTTTCTGTTATGCCATTGTTTAGGCACTGCTTTTTATTTTAGTTGTATTTACTTTCCATGTATTGTACAGAAAGAATGTGAATAATAAAGTTGTTGTTTTAATTATATCTTTTCTCTTGTGCTTTACTTTTATATTGCTTAGATACGCTTAGCATATTTACTTCACAGTAAATACGTACCGGCCTCGTCCCGTCCCCTTCGCCGTATACCGGGAAGCGGGGCGTGACAACGCGGTTCTCAAATCTCTGTCTTGGGATGGTAAGAATTCACCACTCGGAGGTTAGCTGAATAGGGATCTGCGTAGTTGCCCCTTGGTGGGGCGTTGATCCTTGGCGTCAGTGGGTAGGAGTGTACCCGCCAAGGGTTGACCGAGCAGGGAGGCTGCTCGGTGGCATCTTGATAAGGGCTTCGATCCTTAGCAACAGTGGGTAGGAATCTGACCGCTAAGGATTGACCGAGCAAGGAAGCTGCTCAGTGGCCTCGTGAGGAAGGCTTCGATCCTTAGCATAGGTTGGCACGATGTGACCGCTAAGGATTAACTGAGCAGGAAAGCTGCTCGGTGGCCTCGTGAGGAGGGCTTCGATCCTTAGCGTAGGTGGGCAGGATGTGCCCACTAAGGATTGACCGAGCATGGAAGCTGCTCGGTGGCCTCGTGAGGAGGGCTTCGATCCTTAGCGTAGGTGGGCACGATGTGCTCGCTAAGGATTGACCGAGCACGGCAGTTACTCGGCGGCCTTGTGAAGAGGGCTTCGATCCTTAGCGTAGGTGGGCAGGATGTGCCTGCTAAGGATTGACCAAGAAGAGAAGCTACTCTGTGGCCTCATGGGGAGGGCTTCGATCCTTAGCAATAGTAGGCATGATGTGCCCGTTAAGGATTGACGGAACAGGAAAGCTGCTCGGTGGCCTCGTGAGGAGGGCTTCGATCCTTAGCGTAGGTAGGCATGATGTGCCCGCTAAGGATTGACCAAGCAGGAAAGCTGCTTGGTGGCCTCGTGAGGAGGGCTTCGATCCTTAGCATAGGTGGGAAGGATGTGCCCGCTAAGGGTTGATCGAGCAGGGAAGCTGTTCGGTGGCCTCGTGTGGAGGGCTTCAATCCTTAGCGTAGATGGGCCCGATGTGCCCGCTAAGGATTGACCGAGCAGGGAAGCTGCTCAGTGGCCTCATGAGGAGGGCTTCAATTCTTAGCGTAGATGGGCAGGATGTGCCCGCTAAGGATTGACCGAGCAGGGAATCTGCTCGGTGGCCTCGAGATGAGGGCTTCGATCCTTAGCGTAGGTAGGCAGGACGTGCCCGCTAAGGATTGACCGAGCAGAGAAGCTGCTCGGTGGCCTCTTGATGAGGGCTTCGATCTTTAGCGTTGGTGGGCAGGATATGCCCGCTACGGATTGACTGAGCAGGGAAGCTGCTCGGTGGCCTCGTAAGGAGGGCTTTGGTCCTTAGCGTAGGTGGGCAGGATATGCCCGCTAAGGATTGACCGAGCAGGGAAGTTGCTCGGTGCCTGGTGATGAGGGCTTTGATCCTTAGCGTAGGGGGGCAGGATGTGCCCGCTAAGGATTGACCGAGCAGGGAAGCTGCTTGGTGGCCCCGTGAAGAGGGCTTCGACCCATAGCGTAGGTGGACAGGATGTGCCCGCTAATGATTGACCGAGCAAGGAAGCTGGTCGGTGGCCTCGTAAGGAGGGCTTCGATCCTTAGCGTAAGTGGGCAGGATATGCCCGCTAAGGGTTGACCAAGCATGGAAGCTACTCGGTGGCCTCATGAGGAGGGCTTCGATCCTTAGCGTAGGTGGGAAAGATGTGCCCGCTAAGGATTGACCGAGCAGGGAAGCGTCTCGGGTCCGTGGGCAACATCAGAGAGAGCGGGCTGAAGAGGCTAAGGCTCGGCTGGCGAAGATCTCCTCGGAGTACCATCAGTAGTGCTTTCTCGACTCCCCACCCCCTATGTTGTAATTTTTGTAAGGCTGAGGAGCCCATAATACCTCTTAATGAATAAAATTCTTCTTTTCTGATGTGTTTTGTCTTCTCTTATCCCTTAGCATTTTCCATTTTCTCTCAGAAATGAATTTAGGGATCTCGGAACCTTGAAAGAGAACAAAATTTATGGAAAGTCTCTTATAACTTGGCAGAGTTAATAAAAACTACATTGATTCGAAAAGAAGAAAATACATTCATTTGTATAGTTTGAGTTTTTCAGTATTGTAGGGCCGAAGAAACTTCCGTCCTCCTGCGTCTTGTATGCGGTAGGCTCCACCGGGCAATACTTCGGAGACGATGAAAGGGCTGTCCCACTTCGGGGAGAACTTGTGCAGTCTTCCCTGATCTACGAATTCGTTCCGCCTTAAGACCAAATCTCCTGTCTTGAAGGCGCAATGCTTAACTCGGGTGTTGTAGTAGCGAGCAGTTTGTTGTTGATAAGAGGCAGCTTTGATCTGTGCCCGGTCCCGCTTCTCTAGCAAGATGTCCAAATTAGTCCAGAGCGCCGAGGTGTTTGATTCGTCATCGAAGTGTTCGACTCTGTAACTGGGAAGTCCTTTCCTTGTTCCCCTCGACGAGGGGGACCTTTGTTAACGCCTCCACCGGGGCTCCTTGGATTTCCTTCTGTTCGTCACGAGTATCTAAGGACCCCTGGAAATCATTTGCGCTTCCGAGGTCGTCGCTTTGCTCTTCAGTGGTGGATGTCGCCGTGAAGCAAATCTTAGCGATTTGCTGGTTCTCGTAAGCCCGGCTTATCCCACCTTTATCCAACGGAAACTTGATCGCAAAGGGGTAGGTCGAGATCTGAGCACGAAGAGAGTTTAGCGTCGGGTGTCCCAGGAGGATGTTGTAAGACGAGGGGATCCCGGCGACGATGAATTCCACCGGTACGGTCTTCGTACAGCCTGCTTCCCCAATTCTAAGGAGGAGGGTAACCACTCCCACGGCCAGGATGGAGTGGTTGGTAAACCCTGATAGGATGTAGGCGGTTGGCCGTAGGTCTGATAGGCCGAGCCCCATACGATGGAAGCAGTTATAGAAAAGGATATCTGCCGAGCTTCCTGAGTCGACTAATATCCTTTGAACGTCGTAGCGGTGGACCCGTGCTGTAATCACGAGGGGTCGTTGTGAGGCAAGGATATACCGTGGAGGTCTTCATCAGTGAAGATGATGGGCTCGGCGACCTTGCATTTCTTCCGAGGCTGTTCGCTTATTCCTTCGACGGGTAGGAGGCGACGAATCTCGCCAGCCCCATGTGCACACCTCGAAGAAACGACCATGATTTGGTCGATCGTTAATTCGCCGGGAGGGGATGGTTGTCATGCTCCCTGTCTGCCTGTCGTTTTTCCCGCAGGTATTTCGCCAGGTGGCCCGAGCGGATCAACTCCTCGATATAGTCGCGGAGTTGTTTGCAGTTCTTGGTCAGGTGTCCTTGCGACCAATGGAAGGCGCGGTACGGGCCTCGGGTCCGTTTAGCCGCTTTATTGGTGACCGGAGGGAGCTTGAAGAATCGCTCGCCCTTCGCCTCCTCTAACAGCCCGGTCTGAGAGATGTTGAGTGGAGTATACTCCTGGAATTTCGAGAAGTATGGCTTTGGCCGGTCGACTTTCTTCTTTTCTTCTCTGCCCCTCTTCTTTTGGTCGGACTGGTCATTTGTAACAATCCTAAACTTTCTGTACAAAATTTTTCAAAAATACAAAAAGGAACACCTAAGCCTGAGCACAAGTTATAAATTTAATTTGCTTTTGAACCGCAAGAAAACACTTGTAGCTCATTGGTAAAGTCTTGCACTGCTGTGACATAGCCCCTGTAATCGAATCCCCCCAGCCACATATGTTTTTAATTAATTTTTCTTTTAATCTTTTAGAAGTCCAAAGATTTACACGTGCACTACACGTAAAATGAAAAGTCACAAATAAAACAAACATGTGGAAAATGTTGTACACACTGAACACGACACGTGGTAAGCATCCCAGCCCCTGACCTCACCAAACGACCGGTGAGATTGGGCTTGGTGGCCCCGTGAGGAGGGCTTCGACCCATAGCATAGGTGGAAAGGATGTACCCGCTAAGGATTGACCGAGCGGGGAAGCTGGTCAGTGGCCTCGTGAGGAGGGCTTCGATCCTTAGCGTAGGTGGGCAGGATATGCCCGCTAAAGGTTGACCGAGCATGGAAGCTACTCGGTGGCCTCATGAGGAGGGCTTCGATCCTTAGCGTAGGTGGGAACGATGTGCCCGCTAAGGATTGACAGAGCAGGGAAGCTGCTCGGTGGCCTCATGAGGAGGGCTTCGATCGTTAGTGTAGGTAGGCAGAATGTGCCCGCTATGGATTGACCGAGCAGGGCAGCTGCTCAGTGCCTCATGAGGAGGGCTTCGATCCTTAGCGTAGGTGGGCAAGATGTGCCCGCTAAGGGTTGACCGAGCAGGGAAGCCTCTCAGTGGCCTCGTGAGGAGAGCTTCGATCCTTAGCGTAGGTGAGCACGATGTGCCCACTAAGGATTGACCGAGCAAGGAAGATTCTCGGTGGCCTCTTGAGGAGGGCTTCAATCCTTAGCGTATGTAGGCAGGATGCACCCGCTAAGGATTGAACGAGCCGGGAAGCTGCTCGGTGGCCTCAAGATGAGGGCTTCGATTCTTAGCGTAGGTGGGTAGGACGTGACCACTAAGGATTGACCGAGCAGGGAAGCTGCTTGGTGGCCTCTTGATGAGGGTTTCGATCCTTAGCGTTGGTGGGCAGGATGCGCCCGCTAAGGATTGACCGAGCAGGGAAGCTGCTCGGTGGCCTCGTGAGGAGAGTTTTTGAGATTTCTTCTTACCTTCACAAGGCGTCTTTCAATCTCCTTTGACTTGTAAAAAATCTGGAAGAGTGACCGTCGCAGACGACACGTGGCAGAAACGCACAGGCGAGGCACGACGCTCCAAGATTCGCGTCGTTCCAACTTCCATTGACCGCGTAGGAGCTCGTGAGGTACGGCATGGTCGCTACGCGGCAGCTCTGCATTGGGAAATTTGAAAATATCCCGCGATCCGCGCTGATGCGCGCGCGAATTTCGGTCTTTAGGGATTCTGTTGAAGCTATTACTAGGGAAGGTATGTTGGTTTCTTTCAGCGTTACATTTTTTAAAATGGCTGGGCTCATCTACTCCATCGAAAAGATCATCTCCCGTGATGACATATACCTCTATGACCAGGAGTGCACGGAGGAGACGTACCAAACGGTGGTCGAATGCATAGAGGACCACTTCGGCCGCCTACTTCCTCGGCGGTCACCTTTCCTCCAATTGCTCATGTACGCAATTTGGAGGATGTCCCCGGGTTTGTTCAACGCCTTGTCTCCGCAGCTGCAGGATGAGGCGCTCGATAAGCTGCACATGCTCTACGTCTGAGGCCTTATCTCGAAGAACAGACACGGCCGATCGACGGCCCTTCTTTTAAAGTGTTTCCAAAAGAGGCAGACCGCGGACTCTTGCCCGGCGGGGGAGGGGGGAGCTCCGGTGCTTCCGTGGCGTCTTGGGTCCGTGGGCAACATCAGAGAGAGCGGGCTGAAGAGGCTAGGGCTCGGCTGGCGAAGATCTCCTTGGAGTACCATCAGTAGTGCTTTCTCGACTCCCCACTCCCTCTGTTGTAATTTTTGTAAGGCTGAGGAGCCCATAATACCTCTTAATGAATAAAATTCTTCTTTTCTGATGTGTTTTGTCTTCTTTTATCCCTTAGCATTTTCCATTTTCTCTCAGAAATGAATTTAGGGATCTCGGAACCGTGAAAGAGAACAAAATTTATGGAAAGTCTCTTATAACTTGGCAGAGTTAATAAAAACTACATTGATTCGAAAAGAAGAAAATACATTCATTTGTATAGTTTGAGTTTTTCAGTATTGTAGGGCCGAAGAAACTTCCGTCCCCCTGTGTCTTGTAAGCGGTAGGCTCCACCGGGCAATACTTCGGAGACGAGGAAAGGGTCGTCCCACTTCGGGGAGAACTTGTGCAGTCTTCCCTGATCTACGAATTCGTTCCGCCTTAAGACCAAATCTCCTGTCTTGAAGGCGCAATGCTTAACTCGGGCGTTGTAGTAGCGAACAGTTTGTTGTTGATAAGCGGCGGCTTTGATCTGTGCCCGGTCCCGCTTCTCTAGCAAGATGTCCAAATTAGTCCAGAGCGCCGAGGTGTTTGATTCGTCATCGAAGTGTTCGACTCTGTAACTGGGAAGTCCGTTCCTTGTTCCCCTCGACGATGGGGACCTCTGTTAGCACTTCCACCGGGGCTCCTTGGATTTCCTTCTATTCGTCACGGGTATCTAAGGACCCCTGGAAATCATTTGCGCTTCCGAGGTCGTCGCTTTGCTCTTCAGTGGTGGATCTCGCCGTGAAGCAAATCTTAACGATTTGTTGGTTCCCGTAGGCCCGGCTTATCCCACCTTTATCCAACGGAAACTTGATCGCAAAGGGGTAGGTCGAGATCTGAGCACGAAGAGAGTTTAGCGTCGGGTGTCCCAGGAAGATGTTGTAAGACGAGGGGATCCCGGCGACGATGAATTCCACCGGTACGGTCTTCGTACGGCCTGCTTCCCCAATGTTAAGGAGGTGGGTAACCACTCCCTCGGTCGAGATGGAGTGGTTGGTGAACCCTGATAGGATGTGGGCGGTTGGCCGTAGGTCTGATAGGCCGAGCCCCATACGATGGAAGCAGTTATAGAAAAGGATATCTGCCGAGCTTCCTGAGTCGACCAATATCCTTTGAACATCGTAGCGGTGGACCCGTGCCGTAATCACGAGGGGGTCGTTGTGAGGCAAGGATATACCGTGGAGGTCTTCATCAGTGAAGATGATGGGCTCGGCGGCCTTGCATTTCTTCCGGGGCTGTTCGCTTATTCCTTCGACGGGTAGGAGGCGACGAATCTCGCCAGCCCTATGTGCACACTCCGAAGAAACGACCATGATTTAGCCGATCGTTAATTCGCCGGGAGGGGATGGTTTTCGTGCTCCCTGTCTGCCTGTCGTTTTTCCCGCAGGTATTTCGCCAGGTGGCCCGAGCGGATCAACTCCTCGATATAGTCGCGGAGTTGTTTGCAGTTCTCGGTCGGGTGTCCTTGCGACCTATGGAAGGCGCGCTACGGGCCCCGGGTCCGTTTAGCCACTTTATTGGTGACCGGAGGGAGCTTGAAGAATCGTTCGCCTTTCGCCTCCTCTAACATCCCGGTCTGAGAGATGTTGAGTGGAGTATACTCCTGGAATTTCGAGGAGTATGGCTTTGGCCGGTCGACTTTCTTCTTTTCTTCTCTGCCCCTCTTCTTTTGGTCAGACTGGTCATTTGTAACAACCCTAAATTTTCTGTACAAAATTTTTCAAAAATACAAAAAGGAACACCTAAGCCTGAGCACAAGTTATAAATTTAATTTGCTTTTGAACCGCAAGAAAGCACTTGTAGCTCATTGGTAAAGTCTTGCACTGCTGTGACATAGCCCCTGTAATCGAATCCCTCCAGCCACATATGTTTTTAATTAATTTTTCTTTTAATCTTTTAGAAGTCCAAAGATTTACACATGCACTACACGTAAAATGAAAAGTCACAAATAAAACTAACATGTGGAAAATGTTGTACACATTGAACATGACACGTGGTAAGCATCCCAGCCCCTGACCTCACCAAACGACCGGTGAGATTGGGCTTGGGGCCGGCGCCGCCGGTTCCCCCCGTGGCAAATGCTCTAAACTATTTACCCCAGAACCCTTTCGCCTACCCCACTACCCCCATGTTGTTTGTTTACTCTGAAAATATCCAGAGAGTGATAATTCCTCTCTTTAATTTATTTTTAATGCACATTTTTAATTCTCCAATTCATTAACCTAAACCCTAATTTTTCCTATAAATACCACACTACATTTCACCCCTCCTCATTCAGAATTCCATTACAAAAACTCTCTAAAATTTCCATGTCCTAAGTTGTGCAAGTGGAGTTAGCAAAGGGCAAGATTCCGGCGAAATTTCGGAAAGAATCCAGTGACGAAACGACTCCCCAACGGTTCCAATAGTTTCCCCTCTCTTTTCTCTTGTTTTACAATCTGTATGTCCCCTCTCCCCTCCTATTTTGCTACTATAAAACTTCTTCTTTTCAAAACTCGTCGGAAGCGGAGTTATTCCGACTTCTGATTCTCTTTTCTTTAAAAATCAAATTTTTTTTCTTAATAACAAACCCACAAATTTTTAATAGATTGTTTAGTAATCATAAACAAATACATTAGAACAAGTTTCATGTCAAAAGAATCTATTATGCAACTTTTATCGCATTTTTACGGTTAAATATCTTATATTTTATTTTCGACACAATTCAACATATTCTCCTATATTAACTTTAGAAAACTCACGAGGTAATGACCTATCTCATCACAACACACATTGTTTACATAGAACGATGACTCTTGGGACATTAGTTTTTAGGAAAATACGAGTTTACGATTAAATACCTTAAACATTCAAAAACCGTTTTAAAAAGTGTGTTATTTAATTCCGTGCAATTGCGCCTCTACAACCCATTTTGGGGAACCCCGGTCGGGATAGTGCGGGTTATCGCACATCCTCGGGCCTAGTAGAGCGAGATGCATACCTCCGCAAGGAGTATTCGATCTCGATGGAATTTTTAATGCAATTTTTAAGAAAAATATGATTTCTATTTAATAAATAAATCCTATTTTTTATAAATATTAGATATATATAAATATTATCAAAATATCTATTTTAAATATATTATATATATATTTCATGTTTTCTAAATCAAAAGAATCACAAATTTCATGTAACTACCTTTACAATTCAATATCCTTCCAAGATTACAATAAAATACCATATACAATGAAAACTAGGTTATATTCACTAGAATATTTTACTTTATACAAATTACAATTATGAAAATCCTAAAGACAATAATTAAATACTTGAGGTGTATTTTAAAAATATATCAAAACTATTTTTTTATAAAACCCCCTCAAGTTATATTAATTTACAATAAGGACCCTAGTAAACATAGGTTAAAGCGGGATCAGTTCTCTTAAGGTTCAATGAGCCGGAGAATATGGGTTTCTGCCTATCTAAGGTAGACAACCTAAAAACGGTGTTATCAATATGGTAATTGTCTTGAAAAAAAACACAAATCCTGTCGTCCATGTGCAGCAGTTATCGATAACTCCAAAACAATCAGGACTTCAATTCTGTTTTAAAAGTCTGACTCAGTTAGAGTCACGGTCAAATCTGATTATAATCTATCTTGAATTTGATTCAAATATAGCTGCAATACAACATGAATCCACGAATACCAGAATACAATCTATATCAACATGAACATGACTGAACCGAATCATGGATATACTCTAATTACATGACTATCCATTTATATCCATTCCGTTTACTGATATCATGGTTTCGGCAATTCTTTCATTTACTATAAGACAATACAATACAATCAGTACAATCAATACAATAATACAAAAGACATTACGAGGTTTATAAAGGGGTAGACTGGTACGGAACATGTTAAAGGTGTCACGAGGTGGTCACTAAAAGACGTAATTACATCAATGCCGATGTTCCGTGGTATTATCGACGGAGCCTTGTACTACGGGTTACCAAAGTCCACGGTGTAAGTTGGACTTCTCTCATATACACTGGCATATTCTGTACCAAGCTACAAACAACTGCGTTAATATTATAATCAAACATTACCGGTTATACTCTCTTATCTGTCTACTCTATTTTTATCTCTCTTTGGGACTTACTGAGCGATTTGTTCGCTGACGACATTCATTCTCTCTTCTTTTTTTGGAATGTTGTCAGAAAGACCTGACTCCGAGGAGTTTGAGACCCGCCAGGAGCACTTGGAGCAGACCACCGAACAACACAGCTATTAGACTTTACTTGTACTTACTTTCATTCAGTTCATGCCATTGTTTAGGCATTGCTTTCCATTCCTGTATTTACATTTCCGTTGTACTTATAAAGAAATGTTTATAAAAGTTTTTGTTCATTTATATTCATGTCTTTTGTGTACATTTTACTTTATATTGCTTAGATACGCTAAGCGTATTTATTTCTGAGTAAATATGTTGCGGACCTCGCTGCGTCCCCTCCCCGTACACCGGGAGCGGGGCGTGACATCGCTCCGGGGTAGGTTTGCATTTACCTCAGACTCGAGTTGGATTTCTCACTGGGTCCAAGCTTTTACCTCGGCCATGGTCTCAGGTTGCACTAATGCAAAGGAGCGGAGCCACTCCTTGTGCCTAAGACCCGACCTCAGAGCGATGATGACAGTTTCGTCCCGGTGCTCGGGAACTTCAAGAAAAGCGTTGTAGAAGCGAGTGACGTATCCTTTAAAGAATTCCTTGTCCCCGCTCTTTATGGTGAAGAGGTAATCGACAGTCCACTTCTGTCGTCTGTTCCCGACGAAATGTCCGAGGAACTGGGCGGCCCAACTCATCAAAGGTAGAGATGGAGGATGGCGTGAGTCCTAGAAACCAGTTTCGTCCAGCCCGGATGAGAGTGGCGGGAAATGCTCGGCATTAGGCAGCGTCGGAGTTATCCTGGAAGCTCATGCCCACCGTAAATGCGTCCAGATGGTCCTTCGGGTCGGACTTCCCGTCGAAGAGGGACATCTTGGGAGAGTTTGTTTCTAGACGAGACGTGTACGACGAGCAACTCTTCGGTGAAGGGCTTTGTAAGCGAGTCAGCGGCATACCTGGCCCCCTCGCTCAACGGGTGACCCTCCTAATGTATACCCTCGATTTCTTTTCGAGGGCGTCGAGACGATTGTGGTACCCCGAAGATTCGGCGTGGTCGGAGTAGTGGCCATTCCTGCTTATACCCTGTGCCCAGCTGAGACTCCGGTTCCGTTCTATCAAATTCCTCAGGTCCCCTGGCTAGATCCTTCTTGAGTCCTCACGGCGAGTGTCGTTCTTGCGATCTCGTCGAGGGAGGGGGTGTCGGTCATGCCTGGGTGCAGGCAAGCTGACCGATACCTCCTCGGGAGAGACGGGAACCGCGACGGGCCTCAGGGCGATATGCTCTTTCGCGAGACCGCGGCGTGGGGCCATGTGGCGCCCAGCGGGTCATAGAATTCGGTCGCCGCGGGGGATCTGTAGTCGCCGGAGTGAGCAAGACGTTGTTCATTGATGCCAGCGTGGGGCGGCGTCATCCTCCCCTCTGCGGAAGTCGTGATCCCCGGGGCGAGGGAACGGCGACCTGGGGGGCTGGGCCCGCCGTTTTGACGCGGACAAGGGCATCCACTATGGATGCAAGCCTATCGATCCTTGCCGAGAGGGCGTGGATGACATTCGGTAGGGGCGTAGATCCGTACGCGCCTCCGTTGTAGGGAGGACGATGGCTTGTGCTGGGATCGCCACGGTCTTCGCTCGCCATATAGTCGAGGGCGGATGATCAACTTTTGATGGGTGGAAAATTTCTAGTTTCCTACTGACGGCGCCAACTGATGGAAGTTTGGATCTCCTTCAAAATATTGTCCTCTGTCGATCTGTCGCAAGCATTGGTGAATGGCTGAAATTGG